>CM061558.1:108056455-108735955 GCA_030864225.1 Capsicum baccatum var. pendulum
TTAAAAAACAAGGAATACCCTAGAATAAGTCATCTTGGATTGTGATATTAACTTGTTTCCCCTAAGCTTTTATTATTGTATCTAGAAATAGTCAATCATTCACACTGAATAGCTTCTCCTTTTGAATCGACGATCTATAGGAAGTAGTCTCTTTACCCTTATGAATTAATTAATTGTCATTATTAGTTTATGTTTGTTGATTCATTTGTCTTTATAAACCGAAAAGACGAATAATCGAACCGAAGTCATTCCAAGTTGTTATGTATTAGGTCGAAAATAAGTTAAATATTTGGCTGATTTTTATGTTTAAAACGATATGTCACTCGTAACCTTCAAATCCTGAATTCGCCTCTGTGCGTAGATGCATTTTACCCTTTCAATATCTCACTTGTGGGATTGTATACACTAGATATCCATCGTCGAAAAATGAATCAGTTTCAAGTTAGAAAACAAAAAGGGTGTTATTGCAATTTGTATCACTGTAGAGTGACATGCAAAAGTTCAACATAATCAACATGTGAATGCATTAATAACATAATTGATTTACAACTAATTGTAAAGAAACTTGTTCAAATTAATAAGTTATTTGCCCCCACAAAGTATAGTGACATTGTGCAGACAGACAGGTATAGGTTTCCTATAACTATTAGTTAATTGCATATCAGCTGAAATTTCATTATATTTTAGCTTCAAAGTCAAGCTTAATAACCAATAAATTTTGTTTCTAAATTGATGAACACACTTCAGTGGCTTTTTTCAACTTAAGATAAACTTTGAGATATTGAGGTATTTGATTCATGTAACAGGAGAAAGATTTCCTATTCCTTAGTCGCGGAAAAATATGCAATCGAAAAAATGTATAACGCAAAAAGAACAAATTATCTTTAAATAATTCTATCTAGAATATTGAAGATTAATTTACCTCTATCATAGGTCTAACCAAAAGAATTCCTTCCATACATACCACACAAGATCATAAGTACATACACTAATTGGTAAACAAAAATCAAGAAACTTCACTAGTACAACATATTAGGACTTTCACCACAGTAAAAGTGTGGCCTAAACTATCAGAAAATGTGGCCTTTGATCAAAGGACAACGCTTTTTTCAACCAGATATTCCTGCAATAAGGGTTCTGGATGATCTAGATTGGCGATCGATGAGTAACAAGACTCTAGCAGCTTTCCTTTGGAGATGTCCATCTTCATAAATTCTACCTCCTGTTAAACGAGCGAGATGTATCCTAGCTGTTAGTCCATAGAGATCAACCATTTCCCTTGACATGAACACTTTCTCCAGGAGCCCCAAAGCTTCTCCCTTTAAGGATTCTGATCCCCAGTTTAGAACTTCTATGATGGGTGAGATAGCATCCTCCTTGTGCAGCACATTGGCTCCTCTGTGAGGCGACTCTTCACGAACCAGAGTTGAGAGAGTTTGAATCGCCTCATAAGACGTGGCATGTATCTTTTCTTTCAAAAGTTTGACCAAATCAGGCAATGCATTTGCCTCCAACAGACAAAATGTTTTGTTCACGCTGCAGGCGCCCCCGTGTGCAGGGCAGATAGGAGCACGTGCTCGGCCTATACAGAAACAAGAAGCTTTCCTGGACGATGCACTGAGTTCATGACTCCGCATTGATAGATCCGTTAACAGTGCGGCTGCTCTTGCTTGTGCAGTTATTGAATCGGCTTTGAGAAAATTTACCAGTATAGGATATGCTCCAAGTTCAACCACATTGCGTTGAGACTCGAGATTTGTTGGATCTGTGAACCTGAAGAAGGCACTAAGAGCATTTTCCTTGGCTTCCATGGTTCCGGATTTCAAGATGTTAATGATGGCCTTTAGTCCACCTAATTCTATGAGTTTCTCCCTGAGTGAAGTCTCCGATTTAGGAAGGTTTGCTAGTAAACCGGCCGCAGCCATCTGCACATCACCTTTGCTATCATTCTCAAGAAAACTAACTAAAGCCTCCAACCTTCTTGGCTTAAGAAGATACTCAACGACACCCTCTGGCTCGTGTTGTGAGAAGAGGAAAAGAAGATTTATTGCTGCTTCTCTTATTTCCTGGTTCGGATCATCGAGAAGGGGAAGGACCACTGAAACACCACCAGCAGAGAGGACTGCTGATTTGACAAGTCCAGCTTGAGATTGACAGATTCCTAATAGTGCACGTAAAGCATGCCTACGAACAATGTCCGAGGATGTGACATTCTGTTGAAAAGCCAGCAGGTATGCAATTACAGGCTCAAGTACAAGTTGGTTTCCGGCTTCATCAATCAAGAACTTAACTCCATCACCGTTGCCAGAAAGATTAGCTAGGACCTCACAGCACTTAGCGATGATGATTGAACGTACATGGGATGAAATCATTAGCTTTAAAACGATAGAAACCCCTCCAGCCGCAGCTATAAGAATCTTATTGTCATAAAAACATGATAGCTTCACAAGCGCAGATAATGACAGTTCTTTCGATTCAATATTTCCAGATGTCATCTCAAGCAAAGGAGTGATTACCCCTTTCTCCCCAAGGAGCTTCACATCTTCATCCCTGAGTTCCAAACCAAGAATTGCTCTAACAATTGGCATTCTTGAAGACGCTGATCCTGAAAATAATTGAACGATATAACTAAACCTAAACTCGAACAAGCAACACTTATGCTGAAATTGCACAAAGACTAACATAACCATATAAAATGGTTCTTTGTACACGTGTCAAGGAAAACGGTTTCAAGTATATGTCTAAAAGAACTCCTTTCCAACTTTAACTCTTCAACAAACTGTTTGTGTTTTCAGACTTAAATCCCAGAAAGAAGCTAGAATTCTATAAATTTTCCAGAGTTATCAAATTTAATCAACGTGAGAGTGAAACTCATACAGTATGCACAAACTTATACATTAGGAATTATATGTAAGAAAATTCTCTTATTGTGCTTCCATTACTTAAAAGGCATCCGGTTCCTGTTTATTCAGTTCAGTCGGTGTCTCTTTCTTCTTACCATGTCTTAGGATATTTTGTATGGTCAGAAGACTGGTATCTCCTTAAAAAGTATATCATGGAAAAACAATAGAACCAAAAAGCAATCATTGCGAATAGGTTGATGTATTGAGAAAACTGACTATCTATATCCATGTGCAACTATAACATATACGATCTTGTAGCTATGCTTACCATGGTGCAGCCTATCGATAAGAGGTCCATACCATCCCTCTTGAGCAGCCTTGACAATGTTCTCCTCTTCCTCATCACAAAGCTTAGCCAGGATTTTTTCTGCTTTCTCGACTGATGGACTGACATGACTTTTGAGAAAGGAGACGAAGAGCAAGATTGAATTGGACTGCTGAGAAAGCTTCCGACAGTAAGGCAAGTTCCAACTAGACTGATCTTGGAGAACCTCATATATCAGCTCAATTGCAGCAGCTGAAATGGTATAGTTTATTCCGAAGCATGCAACAACATTCTCAAACCCCTGGTTCTCAACGAATATGTCCTGTAGGAATAGAGAAAATTATGACTCTGCATGTCTAAAAACAAGACTTGAATGCACATGTGCTCATATGGCCTGATCCTAGCCAAGGGCTTACAGAAAAACAAGGGAAATTCAAGAAAACTAGACAAGTTCCTTTGTTTGGATATGTAATCTCACAGACTAAAAATACTTTGACAAAACAAAAATTACGATAAATAGTTCATAAATCAATAAGTCAATAACATTGTTAACTCCCGTTAGCCCAATATCAGATGGATATGAAATGATTTATGATAAGCCAAGTATTATCCCACCGCCTGCGTCCTGTTCTTGACATCCTGATGTCCTCTTGGAAACTACTTATCATGGAAAAGTAGGCCAAGCATATGTTAGTAACAACAAGCAACAAGCAAATCACTGCGCAATGTGTCAACTAATTAACAGTTCTAGAGTGCAAAGTTAAATGAGAAATTAAACGAAATGCCTATTGTCCCTTTTTTAAGACGGAATACTAAACTCATGTATGAAATATATATCTGATACAGCTTTACAGAACAAAATCAAAAGGACATAGTATTCTAGGTGAAAGTAGAATGACTTGAAAATTCACGAAATAGCAATTTCTGAGAGTCTATGCTTGCTTTCACATTTGTTTGTTTAATACTTACAGAAATTCACTTACCTTGTTTCTGGCATTCCCATCTACGACATCCTTCAATGTAATCATCGCTTTATCTTGCAGATATCCACGACTCAACCTGCCAAGCTTGGAGATGACAATTTCAGTGAGTCCCCCGATTGTCACCCATTCTTTATTTATTGAATTTGCTTTCATTAGTTCTTGCATTTGTGCAAGAGCTTCTTCAATTGATGCATCCACTCCAGAAAGCAATTTCCCCTTGCAAGCCCTGATAATGATGCAATAGTTGAGCTCTTTCCACTCCTGGATTAACTGTCTCAATTGGAGGTTTGGCCTGAAGGACAAATCCTGCAGCTCTTCACCTGTTTCGGGATCAGTTTTCTCCCCCGAATCAAACCAAGCTTGGATAGAAGCTCTCTCACAGGCAGTACCGGTGCATAGGCTTACAGGATCTACCATTATAATACCGGTTATGCAACAAATAAAAGCATTGAATGGCTGAATGTATTCTTCTCTAGGGTCATATCCCTCTATAATGCTAACCCTTTGGAAATATTGGCTTCTAACTTCTTCATAATCTCTTGCAGCATCGGCTCGTGAGAGCAGCTCAATAACTTGATTCAAAAACAAGACTTCAGCTCTCTCTTTCCGATAAGCAGCTTCTTCTTTCTCTTTCTTGAAATTATCTAGCTCCTTCGTTATCTCTGCAGGCTCTACCGGCACCCCAGCAGCCCTTGCTATTTCCTTGAGAATATTGTTGGCAAATTCCTGGTCGTGTATCTGATCGGATAGACCTTGGTTTAGCTTGTTAACGATTTGGAGCCGCGACTGAGATGCCTCAAAATTGGCTCTCTGCATCTCATTCTGCAGCCTATTTACCTCGTCAGAAATCCCCGACAGGACTTCAATGTTGACTAGGGATAATGCTGCCAAAGATTTTCCAATGTCCCTAGTAACTTCCTGTACCTCCTTGACAATGCTCCTACACTTAACCAGCAAGTAGAAACGTGCTCGGTTTTTGTACTTCTCAACCAAGTTATTAGCCTTCTTTAAATCAGCTTCAAGGGATTCCAACGCTTGCCTTGCAGCCGGGGAATCGTTTAACTTTTGTAGCTGCAATTCTTTCAAGACAGGCTCAATGTCTAAAAGGTAATTCCCAAGAACCTTAAAACTCTCCTTCTCAAATAACACATCATTCGCAGCTAGAGCTGTTTTCATTACTTGACTAATAATCACAGACAAAATAGTCCCTATTGGAACTAACTCCGCCATTACGATAAAACAATCAAATTCAAATGGCACTTGTTCTCCTGACTTGATCGATAAATCTATGAAAGCTAAGCAAGTCCTTTTGCATTCAACATATTGTCGATAAAATTAAGCAGCTTTCCCGGAGATGAAAATCTGAGATTCTACATAAACCAACAAAGAAATTTGGAGGTTAATCTAAACATTCCTCGTGAAAGTTTGATACTTGCATATAAAATAAACAAGAGCTAGAAAAGCTAAGTCGTTTCTACAATTGTGTACCAAGTTGGGAGTAGCTCGAACGGTAAGCTCCCTTCACCTCCAACCCTATGATTGTGGGTTCGAGTCAAGAAGCAAAAAGGATGGGAGCTCCTAGAGATGGGTGAAAAAATGGATTTTTATTCTTTCAAGAAGAGCTAAGAGCTGAGTCATTGCAAAATGCAAATTATGCACCTTGAAATGAAGCAAAATTGTAACAACTATGTATGACTGAAAGAAGGATAGCAATATTTTGACAACCTATGTTGCTCCGACTCTTCAAAAATACCATCGAGTGTGTGTCGGATCCGAGCAACATAACTAACAACTATAGTCTCAGTACTAAGGCTGGCTCACACCTAAGAGTTGAAACCTCAAAAATTATGTACTCAAGCAAGTAAATACAAAAACCAGAGAAAATTCACCTTTTTGGATAATTGAAAGCAAGAATGAAGAATCCCATTACTCGAGCATCAACAGAATTTGCAAATCAATTTACTCCAAAAATTCTCAAAAAATTTAACTACAAAAAAAGGAAAAAGTAGAAGTAACCTGTTTTTTCTGCTATTCCAAGCTTCAAGGAAATTCTCATGATGACCAGAATTTTCATTTGTTAAGAAAAGACTCATCATTATAATTATAATAGAAAAGACTCATTGACTCATGCAAGTCAATGGATACCAAGAAAATAACACAACAAAATAAATTCTACATCTCATTTTCTTGGAAAAAGCATGCTATAATATATTGACAGTTCAATTTGACTACCTCTATTGAAATTGTATTCCTCATGGTCATGGATGGGCTTTTTTTCACCTCTTTTTCTTTTCAAAAAGAGTTTTAATGTTGCAAGCTGGTTATGTGTAATGTGGTGAGTACGCAGTCTTAACTTGCAAAAGTAAAGAGATTATTTTCGATAGCCGACACAAATTGAAATTTTTTTCCCACTTCTATTCTTCCATATGCTAGAGTATAGACACAGATATTTTTTCTCTTTTTAAGAATGAAAGGGTAACATGAGTTCTTCCATAAATATCTTTATGTTAGCAAATTTTAATTTCTGAAAGTGACCAATTCTTTGAGATGAAAAGACAAAAAAAGGAGGTTTCAAATGGAAAAAGAGATTGCTGAAATTTTCATTTATGGAACCCATGCATAATTCTGTAAAGCGGATAGGATAAATTAAGGATATACCATGAGATTATTTCATCCCACACTTTATACGAATCATCTGAAATTAATTAATATCTCAAACCATACATGAAATACAGTTGATCTCAAATTTTATATCGAAGTTATTTTTCTTATCTCATGTACTAAACGACTCTCAATAGCGAACAATACAGACCTTGACTTGAATTGTGTCTAGTCAATATTAAAGAAGGGGACACACTGAACCTTTCAACATCTAAGAGTTAATTAACCCAACCCAATTCTGACCAGGCCTCAAACACCATGGTCAAATCACATAATAGCAAAGGAATCAATCCTCATGGTGCTTATAATGTCATGAAAACTACAGAACACAATAGATAAGGGTCTTCTCCATACAAACAATCAATCCTCAATGAAGGAAATGGGAGGGATAGTTAATACTTCAAATGATGCCATGTTTATTATATACTTTAATCTGTATTAAAAGGAAGATACATCAAACACAGAAATGGCAGTATACAATCACTGGCCACGCCACACTGTTTTATTGGCAACAAACTCACTTATTGGTGAACAGACTAGTAAAGCACACCCATCTCTTGGCTGAACAGAAAGGACCTCTCTGGCTGTTTCTTTGTGCAAGCATTACTAACAGACCTACAAATTCTTATATGCCTCTTCGTCTTGTGCCATCTTCCTCAGCTCCGCATTGCTTGGTCCCTCTCTCTCTTCCGAGCTATTTCTTTTGCAATCTCCCTCAGTTCCTCGGGTGATTGGGGCTTTACAGTTTCTGTCGGATAAACTACATATTCACGCTTCACAAGGGAAAAACATGGAAGGTTTAGATCAATATATCATTTTGTACGCCGAAGATATCTACTGGAACCATGTAGAAAAAAGTTGCAAAAACCAGCCAGGGCATAAATTCATTCAGATATTACATATCATTTGGTGATGATCATTGTGTGAATGAGTTCAATATGAACGCGGGCTTATAGTAACTAATAACTTCAAAGAAGTAATGAACACAAATTAAAACCTGAAATAAAAGCCTATTAGCCTATTAAAGGCAGCTGAAGGGAAAACATTTGTCATTAGCACCCTGAAGAACATACCTAGCGAAAGATTCAGATAAAATAGGTAACCTATAAACCAGCCTAAGACTGGAAAATGCAAGAAGGTTTATGAATGCATCATCAATTTGGAAGAAAATATTCCAAAAAAGGGAATTTGGAAGCACTAAAGATAGGCTGCATCATCAGTTTGACACCATAATTATACGTCTGAATGCATCTTCATAAAGCTACTATGTCTTCGACAAATTAGAATATATATATATATATATATATTCTTCTGATAAGTAAATTACAATATTTTTCAATGAGGTACGATGAAATAATAGTAGAAGATATTATGAACAAATGATCATCTTTCACCCTCATAATTTCTGGGCATCTTGATTTTGTAACCATCGTCGCTTCACAACTAGAGGTAAATACTTTGACAGGACTTCTCACATTTGAGGCATCAGGCAAGTTGCATGATTAGTATCCTTAGCAAAGCTATACTTCCAGAGGCCTCTTTAGAAGTGTTAATGGCTTCATGGAAAAAAGGAATGGGAAGGTAAGATAACTCATCTCCATTAAATTAAATGATCAGTTCCTGTGTATACCTTTCATTTCCATTTAACCAGTGGAAACCTAAAGAAAAACATTTAAGCGAACTTTTTCCGCCCAGAATCTCAGACACACATTTCATGTGTTGAACTGTATAGATATGTTAATAGCCTAATACATAGGAAAGCCTTCTTAAGAGCCTTAGAATCTCCAGGAATATGATAGTCTATCCAAATCGAATATGCTATGGATCAACAAGTCTCTTTGCCACAATTCTACTCATCTTCTTTGTTATCTTATTGCTATTTAATTTTCAACAGCATGCCATATTCTCTACTCTTTGTTGCTCTTTCACCCTCTCTTATGACATTGTTTGATTGGGCACAAAGTTTAAGGAAGAGATAAAGACCATTGAAACTTGTGGTCTTAACAAGCCATAGATTTTTGTGTGGTTATAAATCACTCAGTTAAATTGTATCTAGATAGAGAAAGATATAATTTATTTATAATAGACTATGGTGCACCCAAGGGTGTGGCCTAGTGGTTCAATGAAGTGGGGCTGAGTACTATGAGATCTCAGGTTCAATTTCTAACAGAAAAAACACTAGATGATTTGTTCCTATCTGTTCTAGCCTTGGTGAACAGAGTTACCTGGTTACTGTTGCTGGTGGGAGGTATACCGTGAAATTAGTCGAGGCACCACGGTTATTAAAAAAAAAAAAAATCAATAGTCTTAAGGTGTCATACTTCTTTTTTTTAAGAAGGTGTATCAAGCACAAATCAGTACATAGGTTGTACTGAAACCATATATACATGTGAGCAAAAGAAAGCAAAACAAGCCTACCATCCTAACAAGAACCTAAAGTGTCTAGGATAGATATAGAAAGTGTCATACTTTTTGCGACAGAGTAAAAGGAAAGTGCATCACATAAATTAGGACAAGAAGATATATCCTTCCCTACTCTATTTTACAGTTTTTTCATCACTCAATTCTGCGTTAATAATATATACTCTTGTACAAGGGCCGTTCCCCTTTCGTGATGCCAACATTAGCTTAGTGTTGGTTTTCTAAAAGTGAATAATGACACACTTCTATCAAAAAAGGTTCTGCACTACCAGGGTATTCATCCACCTTTCTCCACATTTTGCACTATCACATTGCCACACATTTACAGAAGTACTAAGTGCGGATTATGCAAAACGTTCCACCTTATGTAATCTTCAACTGTTAGCAAACATCCAAGAGTTCACCATACTTTACTTAACTGATGCACGGCGACTTTTCTGTTTGAACTCCCTTCCCCCACCTCCCAATTCCTTCTTTATGAAAAAAAAAAACACACCTATCTGAAAGCCCTGTTTTCATTCCTCTGATTCTATTCAATCAATCAGTCAACTAAGCTCAACACCAATCTAGTTTGGATCTGTTATACAAATCATATGTATCTATTCTACTCTATTCAGGACAATTTCATTCATATTCTCTTTATCAAAAAAAAAAAGTATAAGGGATTGAATTATTAACTTTCAATTAACTCCACCTCCAACAATTTCTCCATATATACATTTTCACAAATCACCAACACAATCAAAGTAGAGATGTCAATCAGACAACAAACCTTGAATTCAAAAAGGGTAGTCCCTCCATCCCAGAGTAGTTGTCTACCTTACTATAAATAGTTGTCCCAAAGTATAAATAGTTGTCCCAAATTATTTGTCCATTTACCAAATCAAGAAAAAATTAATTAAAATTTTCGCATTTTGCCCCTACAATTAGTATTTTTGAGGGCCTAAACCGGTTTATAAGTTCCAAAAAATTACTTTTCCAATGAAGAGGATTAAGGATAAATTAATAAAACTAACCATCTTATTTATGGTTTCTAAAGAAGCCTATAAAGGGAAAGCGGACACCTAATATGAAATGGGAGGAATTCAAGAAATTTGACACAAGCCGAAAAATCAAGGTGAAATTTCAGAAATAGCTACCATTTAGGCAATAAATGAGGTGGCATAGCTAATCTTCGTGTAATTACAAAACGTTGCTCTAGGTCAGTAGCTACTTTAGGCTAGAAACGTAAATGAGCCCTGAAATTCCGTTAAATTTACAAATACAAACATATATGAGCTCCGAAATTCTCTTAAATATACAAATACAAAAAAGGGTATATTTAGCTATTTAATTTAAACCTTAGCTATGTTACTTACCAGGAGAGATAGGGTTAGAAATGAGGTTATTCGAGAGAAGGTGGGAGTGGCTTCGATGGAAGACAAGATGCAGGAAGTAAGATTGTGATGGTTCGGACATGTGATGAGGAGGTGCACGCATGCTCCAGTATGGAGCTATGAGAGGCTGGCTATGGATGATTTTATGTGGGGTAGAGGTAGGCCGAATAAATATTAGAGGGAGTTGATCAGGCATGACATGGAGCGGTTACAACTTACGGAGGACATGACACTTGATAGGAAGGTGTGCAGGATACGAATTAGGGCAGAGGGTTAGTGGCTAGGAGTGCGTCCATAATAGCAAGGAAAAGTGTTTTGTTTGTATATGTACCAATAGTTTCTTGTTCGGAGTGTTCTGATATATTTGTGATCTTGAATAAATAATTTATAGTATTAATCTATCGGTATCTTGTTTCTTTTATTATCTAGAGGTGTATTATCCCATTTTATTGTTTATTTTTATGTTTTTTATTTGTTATACTGTTACTTGTCGTAAGCCAAGTATCTATCAAAAACAGTCTCTCTACTTCATATAAGGTAGTGCCATGGACTGTGTACACTTTACCCTCTCCAGACCCCGCTTTGTGGTAATACAGAGTATATTTTTGTTGTTGTATTAGCTACCCTATGTAATTAGGTCGGGATATTTTCTACTTCACGTAATTTTCCAAAAGTAAACCGCAAGAAAACTAAAAAAAAAATATAAGCATAAAGAATGAAACTTTACAGTTTAAATGAAAAGAAAAAGGAAAGAGAGGAGAAATTTACATGTCCCATGATTTTCTGAAGATTGGAGTTGTTGTTGGCAAACAAGTACATGAGACCAATTGGAACTGATACATATACTGCAAATTTTACTATCTCTAATACACCTTTTGATGTTCCAATTGACGACATCCTTTGAAAACTTCTACTGATTAACTGAAAATCTGATAAAACTGAGAGGAACAAGAGGATGACAACTTTGATGTGTGGAGCTTTTTGATGCCCTTTTTTCGAGTGAGAAGGGAAAGGGGATGTGGGCTGGGTCGGGTCGGGTCGGGTCAAGGAATTTTTGGGTGGGCCGATATTGCTCTGATTTAACCTAAAATTGTTTTGCTATTCTATTCCAACCGGGATAAAGTATCCTCAAATTAATTTCGGAATTAGTTACCCATTGTCCCTGACACCAGACAAACCTTAAAAGTAAAAGCTGTACTATAACTGATAAAAAAGATTATAAACTCATTTAGATAGGATTAAAATCTGATCAAATCAGCTTTTAATCTTGTTTTTAGCTTTTTAAATTGTTTGGTAAAATTAAAAAATGACTAAAAAAAACTAAAAACTGATTAAAAAAATCAAAAAGTGAGAAGCTGGATACCCTCAGCTTTTTAGATTAAAATTCTTTTAGGTTTGACGAAAAAATTTATCTTTTTATCCCTTATATTTTCCTCCAATTTCAATAATATCCTAAAATTGTAGCCTTTAAATCTATAGTTTTTTTTTCTTTTTTCTCTTTGACGCTTCGCTTTATCTCTTCCCTCTAATTTCCTCTGCATCTTTTTTCTTTGTTTTCATCGAATCTATCATTACATCGGAGGTTTATTTAAAAAAACCATTTTAGGATTAAAAATTATAAACAATTACCTTATTTATGGTATTAACAATTTTAAGGACATTTAAGTCATTTTAACAACAAAACAAGTACTTTAACATCACTTGTTTACCAAACACATCAACAATTTTTTTTCAGTTTCAGCACTTCTATCCAAACACTTATATGCTTAATTTATAAGCACTTATTTTAAGTTTTTAATCACTTAAGGTGAAAAGCTATTTTTTTAATCCTACCCAAACGGGCTCTATGTAATAGATTAAGGTAAACAACATAAAAAGTCACTAGTAAATGTGTTAATTACTCCCTCGACCACTAGTTTTATATCATGGAAAAGAAGTTGGATACATGATTCAGTCGCAGTAGATTCATGTAACTCAGACATGCGCATGTATCCGGGGTTAAGCAGGTTAAGTCGCATATATCCTCGTGTATCAGGGACGGGGAGTTGTTAAGAAGTGGATGTTATGTTATTAATTTAAATAAGTGAGAAAATAAGTAGATATGATAAGGATGTTTGGCTACTTAGGTAGTTTCAAGGGTGGAATAACAAACCTAGGATAAATTGTTCCCCAATGAACGACCCCTTGCAGATTATAGAGTTAATTCCAATAACAAAATAGTTCCATATCAAAAGAATCTGCCTCTAATTTCTCTCCTGCAATTTCCTATGAAACTCTCCATTGATCCAGTACAAACTAGCAACAGATCCATTTCAAGTGACCATTTGTGGGTGATTTTAATCAAAATCATCAGTTTCCTCACCAGGTAATGGTTGATAAAAAAGGCCAGAAACTAACCCTGCAACAAAGAAAGTATACTTGTGTATTGTGTTAAAAGTAGTGTCATGGAGACTGCAGACATTAGCAACACTTCTCAAGGCAATAGTAGTGAAGAGCAATTTTCCATAAACACGAACACGACAGAAATAAGGCAATCTAATCTTGGCACTTCACCAAAAATGCAGTTGGCGCACCATCAACTTGAACCATGTAAAATAGCATAGCAAATAAATTCCAAAGTAGGATTTAAAAGCATAAAGCAAGCATATCTGTGGTTCTGTTTAACTAACAGAATCCTAGGTTGCATTACAAAGCACTAATACAACTGAATAATGACATAGCGTTGTACAACTTAAAAACATGCAGTCACCCGCTGCCCGATACCAAAATTGTCGATACTAAAAATGTCTCCTCTGAGAGACTTACTCTTCAGTTTTCTTCTTCTTCTTCTTTTTCTCTTTCTTTTTATCAGTGGTTTCTGTTTCATCCTCATCGGCATCAGCATGTTTCCTCTTCTTCTTTTTCTTGCTTTTTTCCGTTTCTACATCTTCGTCCACTTCATTATCTGCATGTTTCTTCTTTTTCTTCTTCTTCTTCGGAGTGTCTTCAGGTTCGGCGCCATCTTCTGTCTCAACAGATTTCTTCTTCTTTTTCTTCTCTCCTTCAGTAACGGGGGCTTCCTCACCTGCTTCTTCCTCGGTTTGAGATGGCTGTTCATCTATACTCATTTTTTTCTCGTCATTATCAGTGTGTCCCATGACAGAATCAGCAGAAGGATTGTAAACCTACACAGAAGGATAAGTTAATACTAGAAGCAAACCAAGAAAGTATAGTGTAAAAGAGAAGACAGTCCCAAACCTTAGCTGGTGTTATCAGCGCTCCTTTTTTACGATCCTTGTCATAAAATTCAATCTTAGGTTTGCCCTTAGCAGAACCAGCTGATTTGTTCAACTCTTTGCCTTCTAAGGCTCTTAAGCGTGCTTCGAGCTAAGAAAGTTGCACATTATAGTAATCAGACTAGATAGAGAGCAGCATCCAAAGATAATAATTAACAACGTTACCTTCAGCCGATTCTCCAAACCCATGGTATTATCTTGGCTATCTGCAAGGGCATCGTATCGAATAGCCAAAGCAGTTTTTGCAGCAAGAGATCTTGAAATTTTACCCTTGTGTTTTGGTGCTGCCTGTCCAATCAAAGATGCATGATAAATAAGCCCATATTTTGGAGTTGCGTGTTTTGTCTTCAAAGCTCTGAAAAGAGCCTTTTCAGCACCAAGTATCTGAACTGTACTTCCAGGTTGCTTCGCAAGATTTAACAAGCTACCACCATGAGCAATAAGCCGAGCACCAACAAGTTCTCCAACAAGAGCCGTAAGATTTGGGGCGATGGTGTTCATCCTGCTCTTCAAATAATCATATAACTGAGCTCTGTACTCGGAGAATGACAAAACTTGGCTGCATAAATCTTTAATATTCTCCAGATCAAGGTCACTAATTTCAGTGCCCATGGAGATCATTGCTGCCTCTTTCAATTCTGCCTCAACCTCTTCTGGGAGTATCTGTAAACATTGTAATACAAAAGGCGTGAATTTTGTCTTATGTATTTCAGAATAAAGCGTGTATCCTGTAAAAAACAACATTGCTTATTGGACTGCAGTATATCACAAACTTCATACCAACCGGCAAGCTAGCCAATATACTGACGAGTATTACTGAGGACGAAGCAGTAATCTACTTTTTAAGTTCAAATCATTTGAAGCATTTCAAAAGAAGCCACTCCTTACCTCAGAGAAATCCAGCTTTGCAGCATTTGTACGGTCACCCATCAATTTCACAGCCTTGGCATAAAGAATGTTATCTTGTACAATTTTTGCAAGTTCTGGAAAATGCCAACCATACCATTCTCGGACCCTCATGGCATATGTATTTAGCTCTTTATCGAGATCATCCAACAAGCCAATGGCCTGTACAATCATTGTATCCACCTGTAAAAGCAACAAACAGTCAGTTGTACTGCTGTCTGCTTAGCGAAAAGACAAATCTGTCAAGAATATAAAATTGGACAAAGAACTGCTACCCAGAGACATATCTATGAGCTATAAAGAGAACTCCAAGTGGCAGAAAATGGTAAGACTGTAAAACATAACATCGCCCAAGCACTATAGACTTATCCACTACAAGCTAAACAGACCTTCCAAGGATTCAGTGAATTATAGTTACCCTCAAGTGGCAAGAAACGGTCCGATTTCAGGAAACCACAGAGCTGTGTACTCAAATTACATGTGAAGCATCATATGGGATACATATGGAACAAGCATACAATTGGCTGTGTAAACAATGAGAATGCCAGCCTACATGTTTCATCATCAGAATGCTTTATGGAGAACATTATTCCATATTTTTGTAGATTTAGAGTTTTATACTCTTAGACCTTCTGCTACAGTTACACAATACGATTCATCTTCAAGAATCAGAATTGACAATTTCCAGGGCAAAATCAAATAATTTGCACTATCTAAAATTTTAATAATGACCATCTACCATCATCAGAAATTGTATAGAATAATATTATCCAATAACATATTACAAACTCAAATACGACACCATCTTTAGCAGAAAGGATACAAGGTCACCAGAGAATACAAAACCAAAGTGTTCTTTAGCAATTGATCTTTTATAAGGTCACCGGCCCCAAATCCCTTACCCAGGAGTTATGGTTGGTCCTTTTCCACTAGTGTTTCCTCAATGGATTGAACCCCTAACCTTATTGTTGGGGAAGGAGGGTCCTTTCATATCCTGTCTTTCCCTACTATCCACTAGACTAACCTTCCTTTTTCTCCGTGGCAATTGATTATCCCAATATTTGTCACGTAAGAATATCCATAACGAAACCATGTTTAACATGAAATGGATCAGTCAATTTAAAAGCAAATTACCTTGTCAGGGCTAAACTTTAGCTTGTATCTTGAAAGACTGTGAGATAAACCCAAGCTCATTGGAGCCAAGTCTTGAGATGCAAGACCAGAAATGAGCTCAGTCAACTGACTTCTAAGCCCTCTCATCAACTCCATGACAGCATTATTATGAACACAATCGATTTGCTGCAAAAAAAAAAAAAGGCACCAGCTTCAGCCAAAAAAGATGAGAAACAGAACAAAACAAAGAAACAATGATAACAACAACAACAACACCCAGTGTATTCCCACAAAGTGGTGAGAGTAGAGTGTACATAGACCTTAACTTTACCTCAGAGGTGAGATAGAGACCCCGGCTCAAGAAAAAAACAGACCAGAAAAAGACGTAATGGAAGACCAAAACAACAAATAGTCACAGAACAATACTACAACAAAATAATACCACAATCAAACTACACAAAACACTACTCCCTCCGTTTCAAAAAGAATTACCTACTTTCCTTTTTAGTCCGTTTAAAAAAGAATGGTCACTTTCCTATTTTAGCAATACTTTAATTTCAACTTTCCACATGGCATGTTTATAACCACAAGATTAAAGGGCATTTTGGTACATTTGACACTACTTTAACTTAAGGCCACAAGATTAAAAAATCTTCTTTATTTTCTTAAACTTTGTACCAAGTCAAAGTAGGTTATTCTTTTTGAAACGGAGGGAGTAGATAGTATCAGAAATCGAAGAACAAGAAACTACAAAAACAAAAAACAATGAGCTAGCATAAAAAGGGAAGCTAACCAATTTCTCCTTAATTGCATTTCCAAGCTTTGAATCAGCAACCCCCAACGTTTCGCCATCACAATGCGCTTTCAAGAACTTGCGCAATCCTTTGCTTGGCTTGCTATCTATCAACAGCGTAGCTGCTGACAGAGCTTCTGAAGTGTTCTCAAACTTAGAGAAAGCTTTTAGCTTCACAACCTGTTATATCAAGAATGTATCAAACATACAGTTGAAAACTTTACACTTCCCCCCACCCCCGCCCCACACGCACCATCAACTAAGCACAATTTATTTATTAAAAATAAATAAATTTTACCCAAAAAAAAAAAAAAATTACCTTTCTTGCAGAATCAGTTGAGGAGAACTCCTTCCACAAATCCTGCAGCAGACAAAAAGACAAGATTCAATATGGCATGCCCTTTATGAAACAAGAAAATACAGCAAAAATGAAATGGGTAAGCTAAGATACCTCAACTTTGGAGAGCTTTCCTTCATCTAAAACTTTGAAAAGCGCAAAGCCAGCAGGGGTTTCAAACAATACCAACATCTCTCTGGAATGGAAGAAGGCTGTAAAGAGAAGGGTTTAGCAAAGGGGACTAGGGTTTTAGGCAGAGAAAAATATAGGCATGAGCTAGAAAAAGGGTTAGGGTATAAAGTATGTGGGCTGGATCGGGTCAAGGAATTTTGGGTTGGGCTGATATTGGTCTCATTTAGAATTGAGAAGTTTGGTTTCCTTTTTAGAAAAAAATTCACTCCATAATAACCTTTGTATAAACGTTGTATAAGAATTTAGGTCACATGTAGTTTAAAATGTTTGATTTAAGCATGATTTCAAAAGATATTTCAGTATCGAAATATGGAGCAGAGAGAATACGATGAGTAGGGAGTTTCTTGGAATACAGTTGAGTTTTTAATATTGAGCCCCCGTACATATCCCGAGACTCGGGAATCAGGTTGGTCCTCTTGATAGTGTTTTTAGAATAATTCACTCAAAATAATCTTCAACAAAATTTATATAAGAATTTAGGTCACGTGAAGTTCAAAATTGATTTAAGCACGATTTCAAGAATTTCTAAAGATATTATGAGCAGGGGTTTCTTGGAATACAATTGAGTTTTCAATATTGAGCCCCCGTACATATCTCGAGAGTTGAGAATCAAGTTGCTTGTAATTCGACTCAATTGGTCGAAAATGTAATCTCTTATATGCTAAAATAAACTTTATAGATTAAGATGAATGGCAAATGAATCAAGTATGGAAAAAAAAAAAAAGTTTGTAACCTCTCTCTGTAGTTGCCTATGGCTAAAGTTAATTTCTTTCCAAGATAAATATTATTTCCCCTCACTTTTCTCCAAAACTATTTGGTTTTCATGGTTAAACGCTCACTTAAAATATTCATTGACTTGTTATAATTTAGTTTGGGTGCTAAAATATATGATAATGTGAGACAAAAAAATAAAATTTCTCGCGTGATAGCATAATATTTTTAGCAATTTAAGTTATATGAATGACATGTTATATTAGAATTCCTTTTGTTGTCCTAACAATTCTTTTGTAACTAGCTAATATAAATATAAAAGTTATTGTATTGTTCAAAAACGAAATTAAAGGATAGAAGCTTTTTGAGATTGTGGCACGAAAGAAGCTATATATTAGGAACAACCAGCGGCAGATACAGAGTATTGTATGCATATTATGCAAATTCGTAGATTTTGTTAAAATTATACATATCTTAAAGCTATATTTTATTAATATTTGATGATAAACTCAGCTATTATCGTATATTAACTTAAAATTATTGTAGTAATTCTAGAACTTCAAATCTTGAATCCCTCCGATGCTATATATGGTGTTAATTAAATGGTGCACATGTAAGCTCCATTGTTTTTCTTTTTTTTCCAACAATTTATGGTTTCTCCTCCCTATCTTTTTCTTTTCCTTTAAATTTAAGAGGATCAATAATGTTTTCACTTGTCGTTCAGCGTGACTCAAACCCTCAACCTATCGATTGATGGTAAAGATACACAACCACTTAAACAAGCCTCATCTTGCTATCTGGTCTTCCATTTGTTGTATATTTATACAGTTGAAAATAAATAGCACAAGTGTGAAAATTAAAGTGCATCATCAACCAATACTAGCTAGATACAATTGTCAAAAGTGAGGAAAGTAGAAACAAAAAGAGTAAAACCAAAGG
This sequence comes from Capsicum baccatum var. pendulum, assembly GCA_030864225.1. Classification (NCBI taxonomy): domain Eukaryota; kingdom Viridiplantae; phylum Streptophyta; class Magnoliopsida; order Solanales; family Solanaceae; genus Capsicum; species Capsicum baccatum. Next base: position 108,075,331 of record CM061558.1, read on the forward strand.
ATTAGTTTGTTTTTTTTCTTTAAAGAACATAAAAACAACAGTCATATTAGAATATGAACATGTATGACCAATTTGGGACCATCCATTTTTCTCCTTGGTGAATGATTATCTCTTGTTTTGGCAAAAGATTTTGCTCCCTAGGCATGCATCAAAATATAATTTAAAAGAAAATTCAGCAGATAAACATTGTTTCAAACTATTTAGTGTTAATCTTCTATCTGTCCTTTCACTGACAGCAAGAGGCGTACAAGATGAACACATTCCGAGTGTTTTAAATTTGTCAGTAAATTTTATTTAAATATTTAAATTATAGAGATTTTCTTTTGATGAAACACATGATAAAATATTTTTATTGGATACTTTCAATTTAAAAGTTTGAAAAAACTAGTACTTGTTTTCTCGTTTGCACATTGCGACCATAAGTCATCTATTTAAAATATCACCTTCTTTAATCAAACGCATTAATCTTAATGAACGGTTTATGTACTAATTGATGTTGATGTGTATAATTAAAAAAAGAAATATATTATGTGATTAACTTAATTATAAAGTGGACGCTTGAGAACACACACAAAAGATAATTTGAGTTTCAAATAAAACTTACCAACAAGTTTGGGATTTTCATTTACAATGGCTCATTACAAATATACTCGCTTTGTGTTAAAATCAAAATTAAAACTTTTAATTAGACCTCCAATATTATAAAGATCCTACATAAATATTACTACTAGTGTTGAACAATATTTTCGTTTTATCTAAGTCATGCATCGGGAGTCATATATAACGTGATGAACGTAACCACATAGACAAGTATTTTAACTTGAGGTTTTCAATTTTATAAATTCTAAATTTTAGAATAATAACTTTAAATAGTAATAATTTAATTTTAACTTTAATATTTCCATATACTTATTAGTTTCTTAGCATAGTTATTGAATTCGCATGAATCATATCAGCTCTCATACACAAGTATATGTTATGATCAACAGCGGAGCTACCTTATGATTAGGAGGTTCATCTGAATATTTTTTATGTATATGTACTTGATGTTGAACCCTCTTCAACTAATTCGTGTGCGTACTTTTTTTTAATTTAAACTCCATTAATAAAAATTCTAACTCCACCACTAATTACCATAATAGGTAAGGTAACACCAGCTATTTTCAACTAGAATTGAGGATACAACTTTGAAAAAAAAAAAATACATGGTATGTTTGTGTGCTAAGTTCACATGGCTTATACAAAATAATAATTGTATTGGAAGTTTTTTTTGTTTCTCACATGGTGTTGGTATCCGCATTGGAATTCCGATTAATTCGGATTGCACACTGTAGGGATCATGTGATGCTCCCAACAGAATTCTTCATATCGAGGACTCGAACCAAAAATCTCTTGTTAAGGATGAAGCAGTCTCATCACAACTCCTGACTCAAAAATTTCGGATTCATCTCATCATCTCCATATATCCAAACAGTTAATTGGTTGTTTGCTTTCACTTTTATTATCTTTTTGTACTAAGATAAGTAAGGAAGTTACTTTGAGATTAATTAAAATCTCAAAATATCTGAAATAGCACCTAATGTTTTGTTACTGGTAAGGAAAAGATAATGGAAATGACATGCATGATAAAGAAAGATTAGGATCTTTGATGATTTTTTTTGTGGTGATAATCTATAGTCAAATCCAATAATGACATACTTAAGCCCTAGTGCTTAATCTATTGATTATTATTAGTGATTTTTAAAAGGGCTAGGCAACCAAGTAATAGTAAACGTTCTACTTTTAAAAAGAGTTGATTTTGACTAGCACTACTCATCTTCTCCCCTTCATCTCAATCACTTTATTTTTTAATAAATTGTGGTGTCCGAGCCAATCTACCTACGTGCGTCTTGACTAAATTCATGGAATATCTATCAGTCTGTCAGTTTCCTAGCAACGAATATCCGGTAATTCTTTATCCATCAAGGCTAGAATAGATAGAAATAATCACCTAGTGAATATAAGACCTTATGTTACTAACTCACACTCTTGATCACTAGATACTCATGAATTGGCTGCCACTTTATCTTTATAATGGATAATTGCTTTGATTATTAGAATTCTTATTTTCTTTAAGATAGTACATGGTTCATATTATCTTTGTTATCTTATCCTTATTCAATAAATATGGAAAGCAAAAAATAATAATAATGGATCTTCATGAATTGAGGAATTTAAAACACCTGCTGATACTTTCCTCTAGGTTCCTTCTTTAATAATCAGATCTCAGCAAAAAATAAATAAGAGAGAATTAAATTTAAATCAAATTTTAGATCAATCTATCTTCGGACACGTGATGATAATGAGGTACACAGATACCTTAGTACGGATGTGTGAGTGACTGACTATGGATGGCTTTAGACGAGGTAGAGGTAGGCCAAAAAAATATTGGAAGGAAGCGATTAGGCATGACATAGAGCAGTTACAACTTATGGAGGACATGACCCTTGATAGAAAGTGTAGCCGACGCAAATTAGGGTAAGGTTAGTGTATGAGAGTGCATCCTTACTAGTAGAGAGGAGTGATTTGTTTGTAGATGTACCTGGAGTCATAATGTTATGTATGTGTCTTATAGTTTCTTATTCGTGATATTTTAATGATGTTTGTTATTTTCGGATAGATAGTTCATCGTATTACTCGGTGGACGTCTTGTTTCTTTTATTATTTAGTGGTGTGTTACCCCATTTTGCTGTTTATTTTTATATTTTTTCTTGTTATATTGTTATTTGTTCTGGACCGGAAATCTATCGAAAACAGTCTCTCTACTTCATCTGAAATAGTGATATGTGGTTGTTGTTCGATCAACCTATCTTCTTTGATGCAAAATATCAGTAGTTCACTTAGTGATCTTTGGATGCCTCTCTCGTCAGGCCTTCAGCAATATTCATATATATATATATATATATGTTCAATCTTAATCCTTATTCTATTTAAGAAATTGATAACTTTATTGAAAAAAACATTCATATCTTAAGATCAAATTCACAATTAAATACTCCTGAAAATTCTATAAGCTTTCTAAGATCGAATATGATACTACTTTTTTTTGGTCCATCTGCACTTGCATTTTATAATTTCCATTTAAAAAAAGAATCTATTTGTTTTCCAAATTTTATATACAATTTTTCTAGCTAGATCATACATAGATCTCCGTAAGGCATATAGCTAGTATTATAGTATTCAAAACTAATCTACAGATTGTCAGCAACAACAACATACTTAACGAAATATAAGTGAGGTTTGAAAGGATAAAGCATATGTTGACCTTACAGGTTGTTTTTATAAAAAAAACTCGGCTCAAGTGCAGTAAATTTAGGTACAGAGAATATGAAAATGATGAATAAAATATAACAACTAACAAGTAAACAATACTACAAAGTCTATAAATAATAATAATAATAACAAAATATTAGATATCGTAAGCAAAGACTACAATACTATACGGCTACTACAACGTCAAATACCAACAATTTTTTAACAAGCTACAGATTGTCATTATTGTCCAAAATTGTTGAGCATGGAAGAAGCTGTGTTTGTTTTAAAATAATAGTAATGCAGATCTTAATTAACCCTTCTACTAAGCACTCTCAAGTCTTATTAAATCTAATAATGGAAAACTATGTATATGGGCCTACATGGACATGGCAACAACCAATTATTTCTATATTTCTCTTGGAAACAGTGACATAGACTATTAGCTAAACTATAACATGAAAATACCAAAGTTGTAACTATATAGTAATAATTTTCCTTTAACCTGCCCCTTTATGTATATTTGTTCAAGAACTACTTGTTGATCAGTCTGATATTGAGTTGGCTTTTAGTGAAAATAGCATAATCGTTAGATGATAACTATAACTCCCTTGGACTCATATTGCCTGTCACATTTCTCTTTTGCATGTATCTTTACAAAATTAAAAATTAAAAAAAATAGGGAGAATACTCACAAAATATACCTAAAGTTTGATTGGATTACCAGTTGAGCATACTGAATTTTGCGGGGGTTCTATTACCTTCAGACTTTTTTTTTTCGTATTTTAATGGCATATATCTGCTACTTGGCACATTGCATGTTAGTCACGCACATTGTTAATTTTTAGAAAAAATATATAAAAATAGGTTATTCCTATGAGTAATGTACCGAAATCATTTAGAAAATTGAGAACGTGAACAGTGTTAAAAAGTTATAAAACTCTTTTTTTTTACCACACAGTCCCTTAATTTTATAATTATTTAAAGTTTTATATTTTTATTTATTTTTTCATTCTCTTTCTTCTTTCTTCTTTCTTCTTTCTTCTTGATTCTTGATTCTTGAGTTTCAGTTTCTTGTTCCTCTTTGTTGCAGTCCATTTCATTCCGTTTCAATTTTCATTCTTGAAGATTTCGTCATCGAAACTGAAAACTCAATGGAAGAAAGTTTGGGGTTTTGAGTTTAAGAAAGTTTTAAAAGTTTGTTGAAGAAAGTTTTCAAGAAATTTGAATTGGAATGAATTTGGAATTTGAAACTCAATGGAAGATTCAATTGAGTTGGCGTTATTTGGAAATGGAATTTGAAAACTTTTGGAGACCCGGATGAAGAAAATTAATGGAAGATTTCATTCAATTATTGAAAATTCAATGTATGTTTTTTTATACATAAACTGAAATTCAAGTGAATTCATATAAATTCAATGTGCAAGAAAATTAATGTGCAAGAAAATTTTTCATTAAATTCAACGGAATTCAAAGTTTGAAACAAGAAACTGAATTTGGAAACTTGTGTGATAAGAATCGACTTGGAATTTAAAATTTACTCAATGAAATTATTTGAAATTTGATTTGTAGGATAAATTTGAGTTGTGGTATCTTTAATATGGTTGTAATGGTGAAAAATATTGAAAAGTGATAAAATGGAGAAGACAAAGCACGTGTACCATACTTCCCATCTAAAACACTGGGTATACGTTTGGAGGGGGGATAAATTTGGACATATATTTTTAATAATCTTGATAACTAATATGAAACGAAGGGAGTAGACTTCTCCCCGGAGGCCGGAAATTGGAATTGCATTTGTCTTAATTAACTTGGTTCTTAGTATTTCATTTCTAAATTTTGGATTTTATATACTGAATATTTGCCCAACTAATCAAATAATTTTACTTTGTTTTAGAGGGTGTCCGATATCTACAGCTTTAGGTTTTGTGTAATACAGATTTGTGTCGAGAAATTTCATTTGACAGTAAAATATTTTTTAAGATTTTATTCTGATGACTCAAATTTGAGATCTCTAATTAAGAATGAATTAATGAATACTTATTATTTACTATCTATAATTTTTTATGGCTAATTTTAAAATGTTGCGAAGATATTTTAGTTAACAAAGTAAATAAAACTTCTTTACCCAAATGATTTTAAAACTTTTTTTCCCAATTTATTCAAGTTTAATTCATTTGGAACCTTGGAGGCTCTAACCATGGTGTACTCAAATTTCAAAAACACATAATTTCTCCTTAGAAATGATTTTTTTTATTGTAGTAAAAAAGTCGTTAAAAAAAAAAAGAATTTTTCTTTCATATTCCAAGGGAAATCCTACAATTTCTAGATAGCTTTGTCGTCCTTCGGGTGAGCACTCTATGATGACCTGCTTACTATGCATTAACTCGCATACCGTACAAGAAATATAAATGACATTAGATAAGCTCCCATGTAACGAACTCATGACTGAGCGATAGCTGAAGACTTAGGGTTCGTTTGGCCATGAAATTTTTTTTCTTTTTTCCAAAAAAAAAATTCGGAGTTGAAAATTATGGTGTTTGGCCATGAAAATCTGGAAAATAATCCCGAAAATTTTTTCTAAAAAGGGAAAATAGGTTTTTGATGTTTTCACAATTTTTCAACTCCAATTCCAACTTTTATTATTATTACATAGAACTCCAATCTTTTAAATTTTTACATAAAACTCTCCTTATAATATTACTTTTTCAATATTACGTATATAGCAATTTTAAATAATAAGATAATTATAATTTCAAACTTAATGCTATCCTAATTAATATCTATCTTTTTTTCTCTCTCATCATTATTTTTCTCCCTTATTTAAGACATTATTTTACTGCTAATGATCCTAATTACTATAATATAATAATAACAATAATTTTTCTATTGTGATACGAACGTTTAAAGAATTATAGTCGTGTAATTAATAATGGATAATCGTTTTCTATATTTATGGAATTAATAAAGTTGTAGCAAATTAGTTTACCACTGCCACAAATTATTCTCATTTTAATTTGATTATATATATTATATTGTGTACATCTTTATTATACTATTCAAATATAAATAGTTTATACCATATATATGCTAAAAATATAAATTGGTGATACATATTTTTCATAAAAAAAAATATGTCCAATTTAACAAATTTATACCTTAAACTGCAATTGCTACCTTTATATACCATAATACTTGATATCTTTATACACAAAGTATTATATTTATACCCATAAATATATAAAGTATTATATTTATAACAGAAATATACAAAATTTGTTATATATAAAGTTTATACCATGTATATATCATATACACATATGTATAAATATACAAAGTATTAAGAAACGTACTAAGCATATTTATAACATAAATATACAAAATATGTTATATATGAAGTTTATACCATGTATATACCATATACTCACATATATAAATATACAAAGTATAAAGAAACATACTACGCATATTTATATATTTATAGTATATGATATAATATATCATAAATATGCAAAGTATGTTTTACATAGAAATAATTTATTCATACACAGTAAAATCTTTCATGTATAAGAAAATTAAATAAATAAATTAGCGGCACCCTAAAATTTAATAACAACTTATCATTTTCTATTTTTTAGGAACGAAAAATAAAGAAAATAAATTAAATAAATTTCTAAAAAAATAAATTTGTTTGAAATATAATATTTGTTACCTAAAAAATAGGAAGCAGTGATCTGTTAATATAACATCCATATTTAAACTTTTCAAATATGAGAAAACGACTATTAATGTAAATGTTACATATGTCATAATTGAAATTCATTAAATATGATCATGTATATGTAATTATTTTTATAAAAGTATCTAATTGTGTTCTTTATCCGTTAGTAGGTAAATTTTAGTTGGGTGATTTTGATAGTTTATAAAAGTTGAGACATAAAATCATATTTTAAAAAGATTTTTCAAAAGTAAAAAAAAAGAGTTCAAAGAAAATATGGTCAAACACAACTTCAATTTCAATTTCAACTTCAACTTTAAAAAAATTTAATTTTTATGTACAAACGACTACTTAATTTAATGCCAAATTTTCCACGGTAAAAACCCGCCTCCAGACCACTCAATCATTAATTTTTTGTTGAGCATCTTTTAACTGTTTCTCTCAAGGGCCCCTCAAGAAAACCATAGTTATAGGAGGAATCTTTGTCTCCATTTAATTGGTTGTTATATTCGGTATTCACAATCATACCTAATATTATATCTTTATAAAGAACAAAACACCTTGAAATTGACATGAAAATCAAATTCTAACTCTTTATTGGCCCCAACTGTCCCTTCCCCTTCCCCTTCCTTATATTTCTAATCTAAGTGTTTAATAAAAGAGATATTCAAAGTGTTTCTCGTTTATTACTCAACCACCATAGGCTACCAGTATCTTCTTCTTTTTCAAATCTTTCATTTTAGGGTTCGATTATATTTGAATTTATCGAGGGCATGATGCTTCTGACAATTCTGTCTTTCATTATTAGAGATTACTCAAATTCAAATTTGTGATTAAGGTTAAAGAAATCCAATCATCTCACAACAATCTATATTGATAGAGGCCATTGGCTACTACCGCTAAGCTAGCATTTGGTCATGAAAATCAAAAGAAGAAACACTTAATTTGAAAATTTTTAAAGTTGAAGTTGTGTTTGACCATAATTTTTATAGTTAATATTTAGAATTTAAATGTATTTTTTTTAACAAATAAAAAATATGATTTAAACATGGAATATAATTTGAATGGGGTTATTTATGAAAACAAAAGTTTAAGATTTTTTTTAAAAAAAAAAAAATTAAAAGTAAAAAAAAAAAAAAAAGTGAAAAGTGTTATGATATATATCAATTATAGTGAATGTCTATCAAGATCTATTTGATGTCTATCAGGATTTGATGTGTCTATCTTTTAGTGTGAAACTAGGAGCAAATTTTTCCTATAAATAGAATGAATTCCTTCATTGTAAATGATCTCTCAAGAGAAATAACAATTACTCTCTCTATTCTCTCTACTCTTCTTCTTTATTCTTTCTTGTTTTATAACACGTTATCAGCACGACTCTGTCGTCTCAAATTTGAAGGCTAAGGTATTATTTTTTATTTCTTTCCTTTTTCATATGGCTAACAATCTTACGAAGTGTGAGTTCGTTGCCCTTTAAAGTTCGGGCAAGAACTATATTTCATGGATGTTGGATGTTGAAATCCATCTAGATGCTATGAGTCTTGGAGACACCATAAAGAATGAAAATACAATATCTAGTCAAAATCGTGCTAAGGCTATGATTTTCTTGCATCATCTAGACAAAGTTCTGACAATTGAGTACCTTACTACTAAGGATCCACTTGTATTGTGGAATAGCCTAAAAGAAAGGTTTGATCACTTAAAGATGGTCATCCTGCCAAAAGCACGATATAAGTAGATGCATCTAAGATTTCAAGACTATAAGTCTGTTCATGAGTACAATTCTGACATGTTCAGAATTTCTTCTCAATTGAAACTATGTGGAGAGATGGTCAATGATACTGATATGATGGAAAAGACGCTCTCCACTTTTCATGCCTTGAATGTGCTATTACAGCAGCAATATCGAGAAAAAAAGGTTTCAAAAAGTATACTGAACTGAGTTCTCATCTTCTCGTGGTTGAACAAAATAATGATTTGATGATGAAAAATCATGAGAACCGACTAACTGGATCTGCACCATTCCCTGAAGTGAATGATGTTGTCACGCCCCAAAATTCCATCGGGCCGGACTGGCACCCGAAGCCGAGAAGGCCCGGGAGAACCCGTTCAAATACCTGTACTTTCACTTACATGTCACCAAAAATTTGGACAACACTTCGCTGCATATAGAAGAATCTAATTACCTGTATCAGCACAACACGCACAAATATATAGATATATATATAACACTTGGCCGTCGGGGCCACCACGTATACAGATATAACATCACTATATAAACTTCCATGACTTTACCCTTCCTTATGTCTACAAAGCCTCTAGCATATATATACATGACATCACTAGGGGCGGGACAAACCCCCGCCCACACATGACTCCTGTACAATAATAAAACATAAGGAACCGACTCGGAAAGCTCCGAAGCAAACTGGAGCTCACCAACAATAGCTGTATGACCTGGCTCCTATCTATGCTGTGAGTGAGCTGAAGCACTTGTGCCTGCAGCATGAAATGCAGGTCCCTCGTGAGGGACGTCAGTACGAAATATGTACTGAGTATGTAAAGCTGTAAATAATCATATGTGATATGGGGGATCAAGAAAATCAGACGCAAGTGAATAAATCATAATAGAAGTGAACCATACTTTATAAACACTTTTAGGATCATGCACATTATCATTAATCTGAATTGAGTTCTTGAATTCAAACACATTTGTGGAACGGTATACATTCGTTCATTTTATTCTTTACAATTATCATTCGCCATTACCTCCTCCTCCCGAACCTCCAACCACCTAACAATAATCAATACTGTACCGTACTGTGACCATTAGGCTGCCTCCAGTACATATCAACTGGGATCGACCCATGCTAGTCTTATGCCCCTGGGATACCACCCATAAACACATAAATAGGGATCGACCCATGCTAGGATTATGCCCCTGGGATACCACCCACACGTATATCAAGTAACACACATAAGAGATCTTTCCAATAACTTAGTTCAAAAGATTTTGAGATTATTACATTAGTGTTCATGCCAATATAGTACCTTTGGAACAACCATACATCAATAGGAAGCAAGTAATAGACCTTCTATACAATAACGATGTAATAAGGACTCATTGGCACATCAACAATGTGTTTCAGAATCATCAATATCACAACAATGAAATAGGAGCCTTTTGGTATATCAATGAAACATTTTGACACTTTATAGAATGGAAACAACTTCGTTGGTAATGTAGAACATTACATGTTTTTGGACAACCTCGGAATCTTTACTTGATGGAACATTGGTGTTTTCATGCCAAAGAATATCGTTAGAGTATGCTTTACATACCTCGTCATAGATTCGGATACCAATTCAACACAACTTCCCGCCTTTACAAATCACTTATCTACAATGAAATGTTTGGCATCTAGTATTAGCAACCCAACACCACAATTCTCTTTCATAATTCCATACAACCAATATTTGCAAAACATTCCAAAAACCAACTTGAACAATAGGTTTATGTGTATATATATATATAATCATCATTTCAATACCACATCATCAATACCACATCATCACACCAAATCCTTTCACAATTCAACATAATCCAACCATGCACAAGAATGATCCAACATCATTTCCAATCATCTTTCAACAACAATCAAATAACATACTTCTTATGCTCACATGCATATATATATATACATACATATCCATATAAATAACACCAACATAATTTACATCCTTACCATAAAATGGCCCTTTTGATTTTGAAGTCCTGTTGGCCCAAATAAGGGGTGCTTCTCGAAGCCCTTGAGACGGTGAACACAACTACGGAATGAATTCGGATTTTCTACGGTTGAATCACAAGATAATTGGAGTTGAACTTAGGCTAGGGTTTCCTTATTCTTCAATAATTTGGATAAAAATGATGGATATGAGGCTAAGTGTATGTATATAAAGACCAATTTTCGTCCATGAGGTGATGAAAAATGACCATATTGCCCTTAAAATTTTAAGTAAGTCCGAATCTGTCCATGGTGGACTGTTTTGACAGGCTAAAGTAAATCGGCCATAAATCTTTTCTCCGATATCGGATTTAGGTTAAATTGGTATTTTTGGAAAGATAATTCAAAGGGCTTTCATTTTATATAAAGTAGTCCACCCAGTTCGTCCTGTACAAGGAGTTATGATCATTTGAAGTTGACCCTAAAAAACTGTTTTGAGAGGCTGAAGTAAAACGCGTATAACTCCTTACTCAGATGTTGGATTTGGATGAAACCAATTTCATTGGAAAGAAGACTCAAAGATATTTTTTTTGATAGGTGGTAGCTCTCCCAGTTCATTATATTGAGGGAGTTATGATCGTTCAAAGTCGACCCAAAAAACTAGCAGGCCTCAGTAGTTTGAATTTCCTGCACATTTACTGTTCACAATTATCCCGACCGCCGTTTTATAGTTTCGAACGTGCTCGATTATATCCGAAACTTATCCGTTTTTGAAAATCTTTATATCGTTGGAAAGCTTATTCAATAAACTTCGTATGAAACCATCGACGGGAAAATTCCGGTATAAATAAAGTCGATTCTCATACACATATAATCAAACTATACACTTGAAACCATCTCAAAATAATCAATACGCATACTCAAACTCATATATACCTAACTTAGGATCAATACATATACTCCGACACATATAACCATGGCTAATGCACATAATTAAGTATGGGGTGTTACAGATGTGCACGCTCACCAAGCTAGGTTTGGAAAAGGTCGCGACCCTGGTCGTGGACGTGGTCGTGGTCATGATGACCTAGAAAGAAACCTTGCTCCGGGTGTTAATCATTCATCAAATAAAAAGAAAAAAGATGAGAAACTTGAAGCAATTACTTATTTTTGATGTGGTGGAAAAGAATATTATTCGCGTGACTGTTGTGCTCACAAGCACTTGTTTGATCTTTATCAAGCATCACTAAAGAAGAAAGAGAGAAATCTCGAGGCTAACTTTCTCTCTGAAAATAATGTTGACATCACAAGGTTGGATGTAGCAGACTTCTTTGTGCACCCTGAAAGAAAGATTGATCACTTGATTGGTGATGGTTCCGTAAATATGAAAGAATGAATGTTTTTTAATTTTTTGTATTATTGATAAGAATTAGTGAATAAAGAATCATGCAAAAGTAATTGTTCGCATGAATATTAGTTTTTGATCAGTATTGATTAAGTTCAATTATATTATTGTAGTTTATTATTGAATTGAATTGAATTTAAATTATGCCATTATTGATTGCAAAAAAAAAAAGGAAAGAAACAACGATACATGCGAGAAAATTTTATATGCGTAGAGATGCAAGGATTGAACCCCGTTACCTTTTGCATGCAAACTCCAAAGCAAACACTTTCTATATATAATAATATTATATTCTTTATGTAAGATAAATATAGTAATTGTGCAGTTTTACTCTTTGCTGTTGTGTTCGTCCGTTAGGTCCCACGTAATCACCAACTATTTTGTTTATTCTTCCACAATGTACAGTTTGGATAATGTTATTTGCTTAATTAATGTGACAAAGGTTAAATATAATTTGCTTAATTAATGTGTTGTTTGATGATATAGCCTCCAACTTTGACAAAAGCATACATAGTCATTAACTTTATTTAATTGCTTAGTAAAGGGTGATTAATAATTCTTATAGTATAAGTTTTTACTTTGTACAAAAATTTAATATATATTTTATTTGGTCTATATCATTTTATTTGAAGATATGGATAATTTTCAAAGTAAGTTGTCCAATTGTGAAGATATTTGTTTGATTGATTTTGGCACTACACATACTATATTCAGAGACGAAAAATATTTCTCTCATCTAAACATGGGCAAGATTAACGTTACTACAATTTCTGGTAGTGCTAATTTGATTGAAGGCTTCAAAAAAGTCATTATAACCTTGCCCAAGGGAACTAAACTCATCATAAATAATGCTATGTTTTCTCCTAAGTCTTGGATAAACTTGATGAGTTTTAAAGATATCCGTGAAAATGGTTATCATATCAAGACGACTGATGAGATAAATCTTGAATATCTTAATTGGTATCACCAAGAATGTCTCTGCCAGACATGTGTTATAGAAAAATTCCATGCTTTATCTTCTGGCCTGTATTGGACAAAGATTTGTGCAATTGAGGCACATTCTATCGTAAACTGAAAGTTTACTAACTCAAGTACTTTCATACTTTGACATGATCGTCTGGGACATACTGGATCTATAATAATGAGATGAATCATAGAAAATTTAAATGGGCATCCATTAAAGAACTTGAAGGTTCTTTCAAATGGTGAATTTTCATGCAATGCTTGTTATCAAGGCAAGCTGATTGTGAGACCATCGCCAACAAAAGTTGCGATTAAGTCCCCACATTCTTGAAACACATACATAGAGATATTTATGGACCCATTCACCCACATAGTGGGTCGTTTAGATATTTTATAGTTCTAATAGATGTTTCTAGATGGTCTCATGTGTGCCTTTTGTCATCTCGCAACTTGACATTTGCAAAATTGTTGGCACAAATAATACGATTATGAACACAGTTTTTCGATAATCAAATTAAGTCTATTTGCCTTTATAATGCTGTAGAATTTTCATCCCAAGCATTTAATGACTATTACTTATCGATTGGGATAAGAGTGGAACATCCTGTACCCCATGTTCACACTCAAAATGACCTTACTGAGTCATTAATTAAACGTCTGCTGTTGATAGCAAAATCATTGCTTATGAAAACTAAGTTGTCCACTTCTATTTGGGGTCATGCAATTTTGCAAGCTGCAACACTTATTCATCTTAGACCAATAAATTATCATAAATTTTCTCCATTGCAATTGATTTTGGGTCAAGAGCCTAATATATATCATTTGAGAATTTTTAGATGCGGTGTTTATGTGCCTATAGCACCACCAAACCGCATCAAGATGGGTCCCAAAGAAGGTTAGAAATTTATGTTGGGTTTGAATCACCCTTCATTATTCGCTATCTTGAATCATTAACGGGAGATATATTCACTGCTTGATTTGCAGATTATGAATTTCATGAGATAATTTTCTCAAAATTAGAGGGACAAGATAGTGACACTAAAAGAGAAATTTTGTGAAAAAAATCATCACTATCTCATCTTGATCCACGTGCTTCTATTTGTGAAGTACAAAAGATTATTCATCTGCAAAGAATTGTAAATCAAATGCCGGACGCATTTACAGATTTGAAAAGGATCACTAAATCTCATATTCCTACAGAGAATATCCCAATTCAAATTGTTGTCCCTAAAAGATTATCCACTAGTGTCATAACTAATGAATCTAAAACACACTTGAAGCGTGGTAGACCATTAGGTTCTAAGGATCGAAATCCTAGAAAAAATGATCAAGATGACACTACGAAAGATCCTCATATAAAAATTTAAGATTTGAGCAATGTTGATATTCCTGAAGGAATTAATAAGTCTGAGACTCAAGAAAATAAGGAAATATACATAAATTCAAGTGATGTTGAAACTGATTTGAATCGATCTGAAATAGTAGTGGATTATGTCTTTGCATATAATGTTGTAACAAAAATCATGCAAGATAGTGAGGATCTTGAACCTCGATCTGTCAAAGAATATCGATAAAGAAATGACTGGCCAAAATAGCAAAAAACAATTCAATCCGAATTGAAATTACTTGCCAAACGCAAAGTTTTTGGACCTATAACTCAAAAACCTAAATGTGTTAAGCCTATTGGCTATAGATGAGTCTTTGTGCGAAAAAAAAAATGAGAAAAATGAAATATAAAGGTATAAGGCACGCCCTGTTGCACAAGTTTTATCATAATGGCCTGGTGTCGATTATAACGAGACATATTCACCAGTTATGGATGCAATAACATTGTGTTATCTTATTATTTTCACTGTCCATGAGAGACTTGAAATACATTTGATGGATGTGGTAACAACCTATCTATATGGATCACTTGATAATGATATATACATGAAAATTTCTAAAAAATTTAAAATGCCAAAAGCATATAGTTCAAAGCCTCGAAAAATGTATTCCATTAGAATGCAAAGATCATTGTATGGTTTGAAGCAATCTGGACGCATGTGGTATAACCGTCTTAGTGGATATTTATCTAAGGAAGGTTATACGAATGATGAAATTTGCCCATGTGTTTTCATAAATAAAACAACGTCGGAGTTTGTTATGCTTACTGTCTATGTCGATGACATAAACCTTATTAAAACGCCAATAGAGTTTCAAAAGGCAATTGATTACCTAAACAAAGAATTTGAGATGAAAGATCTCGGAAAGACAAAGTTATGCCTTGGTTTGTAAATTGAGCATTTGACAAATGGTATCTTTGTTCATCATCTGCCTACATAGAAAAGGTGTTGAAACGATTCTATATGGATGGAGCACATCCATTAAGCACTCTGACGGTTGTTCGATCACTTGATGTGAATAAAGATCCAGTCCGACCTCAAGAAAAGAATGAGGAACTCCTTAGTCCTGAAATACCATATCTTAGTGCCATTGATGCACTAATGTATCTTGCAAGGCTTGATATAGCCTTTTCAGTTAATTTTTTAGCAAGGTATGGTTCTGCTCCTACTAGAAGACATTGAAATAGGATCAAACACATACTATGGTATCTAAAAGGGACTATCGATATGGGCTTATTTTGTTTTAAAGATTGCACTTCCGATCTTATTGGTTATGGTGATGTTGGGTACTTATCTGACCCGCATAAAGCTCAATCTCAAACAGGCTATGTATTCATATGTGGGGGTACTGCCATATCTAGGATACCAACAAAGCAGTTTATTATAGCAACTTTATCGAATCACGTTGAGATTATAGCTATTCATGAAGCAAGCCGAGAGTGTGTGTGGTTAAGATCCATAATACATCTCATTCGAGAAAAATGTGGCTTGAAATGTGACAAAGTACCCATAATTTTATATGAAGATAATACAGCATGCATAACACAACTTAAAGGAGGATTCATAAAAGGAGATAGAACGAAACACATTTTGCCAAAACTCTTCTATACATATGAGCTCCAAAAGAATGGTGATATTGATGTACAACAGATTCGTTCAAGTGACAATGTGGCTGATTTATTCACCAAGTCTCTTCCAACTGCAACTTTTAAGAAAATGGTGCACAAGATCGCAATGCAAAGGTTCAAGGATGTTTTTATTAGGGGGAGTTAATACGCGTTGTACTCTTTTTTACTTATGAGGTTTTGTCCCACTGGGTTTTACTGTTAAGCTTTTTAATGAGGTAACCTATATGTGTATTGTTAACAATTAAAGAGGGAGTGTTATGATATATATCAATTATAGTGAATGTCTATCCAAATCTATCAAGATCTATTTGATGTCTATCAGGATTTGATGTATCTGTCTTTTAGTGTGAAACTAGGAGCAAATTTCTCCTATAAATAGAAGGGTTTTCTTCATTGTAAATGAACTCTCAAAAGAAATAACAATTATTCTCTCCATTCCCTCTACTTTTATTCTTTATTCTTTCTTGTTTTATAACAAAAAAATGGTTTTGGTTGTTTTTCAAATTTCAAATACAACTTGATTTTCATAGCTAAGGTTTTTTTTTTTCAAATAAAGTAAAATAATTTTTCAAAAAAAAAGTAAATGATATTAATGACCAAACGAAATTAAATACAAAAAGAAATTAAAAGAAAACTATGCTCCCTTAGAGGAGTAATATTTTTAGTGTTTGGCTATTAAGAGAATTTTTATTTTTAACCTATAAACTTGCCATATAAACAAATAAACTTAATTATGAAGGAAAATCATTAATTTTGTTATAAATGTATTTACATTATAGTGAATGTGATTTAATAAGATCTAGTTGATATCTATTAGGATTTGAAGTATCTGTCTTTTAGTCAAGACACTAGGAGTATTTTTCCCTATAAATAGAAGGGTTTTATTTAGTGTATTCTCAATCAAGATGATCTCTAATCCTCTAGAGCAATAAAGAACTCCCTCTTCTTTCTCTGTTTATTCTTGTTGTTCCTTATTTATATTTCATAACAAATTTGAATGTATAGAGTTTTTTTTTTAATCTTACCTATTTGTATAAATTAAACAATTTTATTTATTTTCAAATACCAAATACTAATTGAAGTCACCTCTCACATCAATCGTAGTTGCAATAAATAGCCACTTATTGAACTTGAGGACCAAAACACACAAAAATATAATTTAAATTAATCATACACTATGGTTCCTTAATTAATAAAAAGACCCAAAAAATTAAAAATAGAAAGGCTAATTTGACAGTTAATAGTCACTGTCTTTAAAATTTTAATAATGAGCAGTTCTTTAACTTATTGTGTGTCAAATATTAAGCGAATTAGATTATAATGCATTCGTCGATTCAACTAATTTTAATCGTACAAACTTGATTCAATTAATCCTTTTATACTTGATATTCAAGCTAGGAATTTCAATTTTGTTCCCCAAGTAATAAATGCTCCCCAATATGTTTGAATGACATGATTGACAAGATCCAATAACGAATGTTCAATGCATCTTAAATAATTCATTTGGATCCAATCAAATTATGGAGGGAGCCATGCGATAATCAGTAAAGTTATTGTCATATGATCTGAAAATCACGAGTTTAAGTCGTGAAAATGGTCTCTTGAAGAAGTTCAAGGTAAGACTTGTGCACAATAAACCCTTTGTGTTTCGACCCTTTTCTGAATCTTGTGCATAGCAAAAGTTTTAGCACTCTGGATTGTCTCCGTCCAATCGAAATATGAACAAATACATCATAACTCATTTTTTTCTCCGAATATTATAACTCATTCATTAAGCTCATCTTGTCCCCTTTTAAATTTAACTCGATTTGTTTGGTATATAATTTAATTATTTGGTATCACACAATTCAATAGTCAATATCAAAAAGGTTTAATCAACTTATTCTACTTCCCTCTTTTTTGTTCTTTTTCTGTTTCTATTTGCTTAGTTGTCAATAATTTAGTGGATTCCATGAGTTAACATCAAGGATAGTTTTATAGGAAACCTAAAGAAAGTTCATATACCAATACCAATCAAGTTTCCTTTACAAAAGCAAACAATTAAATTCCAGCTACAAATTTAAATTTTAGAAGAGAAATATATATACTCAATATATTCAATTATGTTCGACATAATAATGAGTATCACACGATTGCTTTTGTAGGTAGCCCTGTTAACCTGTTGTTCGATATTTATTTTAGGGTGTCCGTGAATTCGAATTATGACACATAACTGAGATCCATTAAGGCAAATATATAAGAAGTTATATATTTAACATTAGAGAGTAGTACTATAGCCAAAATGGATTCAAAGTTTTTTTTAAAAAAATATTGATGAGTTTAATTTATATATATTGCAGTGTCGAAAATACTGAAATCAGTTGAACCCTTCTCTCGTTGCAACAAGATACTGTCATGTTATTATACCTTAGTTTTAATTTGCACTAAAAATAAAGAAAGAAATAAGATTCAATTTACTTTAAATTGGCTCTAGCTAAATAGTATATAATTAGACCTTTGGATGAGCCAATGGTTGTAATATGCTTTCAGTAATTTAATTAATACGATTAAAGATTATTCTTGGAGCCACTGTCTGCAATAACGCCAATCTTGACAGTCCAAAATGCTAGAACCTGCAAATCTTGAATATAAATATACAATTAAATTTCTCCATAATAATATTGTTTATATTATGATATTTTTTGGTTGTTAATTATAACAAAATGCTGCTATACAGTTATAGAGAATATGTAACATAGCATAACGTAACATGAATGATCGGTTCTACCGGAAATATAATTCTTTTAGTGAAATATTATTATAGAGGATGACTGTCATAGAAAGATTTGACCATATAAGCCAACTTCTTTTACTTATAATTATTTAATTTCATTTATTTATTTAGTAGTTGCAAGATTATAAGATATTTGATTTCATCAGATTTTTAACTTCTGCCAGCTTCAAAGATTAGTGCATCAGGCGGCTATGTACTACCATAAAATTTCCAACAAAAAAATAAAATGTTGGAGTTATTTAAATCATTTATATCTAGTCTGAATAGGCTTGATATTAAGAAAGAATGTATTCGCGAAAGTTGGCTAGAGATTTCTTGTAAAAATATTAGCCGAGTTTATGGTTGAATCAATTTTAATTCTATGTATCATACTCATTATACACATAATTAAAGGGAGAAGTAGTAATGATATGAAAAAATTATGTATGATTTTATAACGTAGATTTTTTCAATTGAATGACGATCGTAACATATGCTATTCCCTGTGATGGAAAAAAATCTATGATTTGCATTTTCTGACTAAAAATATCTAGTAATATCATGCAAATGTGTTGCTTTGCAATTGCATATATTCTTATCAGTTACCAACTTTCCATCAAAGCTTCTATGGTGTGCGACAACTAAAAAAAATCAACACTTTAATTAAATCATAATATAACACGTGAAAGTGATACGTATATAAAATATTCTTGAAAAAATACGTACCGTTAAACTCTGCATAATTATTATACATATTATAGAAGACTTTAGCTAGTGGAATTAGTGGAAGAAGATTTATACAACTATAGTTCTTGTTTGTCAATTTTCAATAACAATAACAATATATTTAGTGTAATTTTACAAAATAAAATTTAAAAAAAGTAGAGTATATGTAGATCTCATTTTTATCTTATAAAAGGTGAGGTAGAGAGGTTATTGAGACACTATTTCCAAAAAATCCTCTACTTATTTATCAATTTTCTAAAGAATTTATTTATTTATTTTTAAAAAAAGAAAGATGATTGAAAATTTAGTCGTGTCCCTTTATTAATATCTAAAAAAAAAGGTGAGTGCTTTTTTCTCAAAACATAAAATGAATGTGACATAAGAAAAGACTAGAAATATTAAAGATAATTACGTAATTCGATAAGCTTCGGATGGTTTTTGACATGATATATATAGTCAATTTCATTCACTAATTAAGCAACGGTTCATATATACTTAGGAGTTGATTTCATTGTAGTTACTCAATTAATAGTTATTATTCTCTTTGTTTATTTTTATTTGTTAATTTTCACTTCACGGGAATCAATTTGACCAATCTTTGAAGATAGATTGAATTGATTTAATTTGATATTTTATTAGATTTAGATGTTCGAAAACTATATGAAAATACAAATAAGTTGCAATTCTTCTTGTATTAATAAGATGCAAAATACTATATCTTAAAATGATGATCAAAGTTTATATAGTTTGACTTTAAAAAAGCAAAACTGACAAGTAAAAATGAATATAAGGAGTTTTTCAGAAAGTCATTTCTTTGTTGAAAAAAAATTAAATCAGAAAAAATAATAACTTTTTAAAATAATAATCATTGATTGAGTGACCGTATAAGAAATCAAACCCTTCGTATACTCCTAAAATAGACAAAAAAAAAAATTCAAATAATCCTAATAAGTAATAATGTAGCTTATATGATCATAATTTTAGTATTGATGTGTTAGACAGCCAAATTAATAGAGCAAATGTGCAACTTGTTTTTTGTTTGTAAAATTACACATTTATATTCTTAAACAAATTTCTCTAGTTATGACTTTTAGAGTATAAAATGTGACTAAAGTTATTTCGATGCGTGAAGTAATAAAGAAAATATTTAGAATAAGAAAAAATGTATTGTGTATATTATATGAAAAACATTGAAATTGTGAAACATGGTACATGGTGCAATTCATGTTATTCTCGTTTAATTTTAGGTGTAATATCCGAACAAATTCAAAAAAAATTGTGATAAAGTCATAAAGCTCGAGAAACACACCTCAAAGAATACTATGCATATAAAAAGTAAGGTCAAACTCATCGGTAGCACCCCATATCATCTTCCTCAACCCACCCCACCCCACCCCCAAATCATTGCTGCCACCCCCACCCCAAAATCATCTTCTCCCACCCTCCCCCATCCTCATCCATTAGTTTTCCATCATTTTTTTTTAATACAATTGATTTTTAATAATTTGGAAGAATGTAAGTTGGTGCAGATTGTAGATTTCTTTTTCTTCTTCTCTCTTTCAACCATTAATTTTCCACCATTTTCTTTCTTTTCTTAACACATCTGTATCCTTTCATTTTCTTGTCTGATTTTTGAGAAAATGGCAAAAATGGTCCATATGTTGGACTTTGATGAGACTATCATGGTGTTTTTAAGAAAATGACAAAAATGGTCCATCTATTAAGAAAATGACAAAAATAATTTTCGTCGATGAAACAACGGTGTTGCTGTTGTTGGCTTGGTGAATTTGTGCTATATGTTTTGAATTTGTGGAGAAGTGAATTTGTTGTTGGCAAAAATTGTTGTTGAGAAGTGAAATTGTCTTGGCGGAGGTGCGGTTGTTGGCTTGGTTGGCGGTTGGGAGGAATGGAGACGGTGACTTTGGGGTTTGGGAAGTGGAGGTGGGGGAAGGCAAATGGAGAAGATGACGGGAGGGGGGGGGGGGGGTGCTGCCATGTAGAGAAGATGACTTGGGGGGAGGTGCTGGGGGATGGGTGGTGATGGAGAAGATGACTTTGGAGTTTGGAGATGGTGGGGTGGGGATTGGGTTGATAATTTTATAATTATTTTTTAAAATGTCACGTGTCAGTAATTAATTGGTTCCTTTAATTTAATTGTGTGTATATATATTAATAAGGTGGATAATTATTAATAATCATGTATTTTGGCCTTTTAAAAAAATAAAATTAATTGTGAATATAAATAATGATGTGGCAATTTAAATGAGTTGGCATAAATCAATTGATCATTTTGTCCACGTTGGCAGCGAGTGCAACACACTCTTGATTCAGCAAAAGTGTCAAAGTGACACATTTTGTGGCTACTTTAGGTGTTAAAAGTGAACAACGTTCACTTGAGGTGCCTAAGTGAAAGTTCGTGCCAAATTTAGGAGGCCACCGATGAATTTGACCAAAAAATAATATTATGTATAAGTCATAATCTACTTTCTAGAAATATAGATAAATTTTTGAACATTTTTAGCAAAAAAATTAGCTTCCCACCACTGTTTTTTGACTTTTTTGTTGTAAGATTTCCACTATATTCAGATGAATGAAACTAGGTTTGCAACTTTGCTAGGTCATGCAATGATCACTTAGCCATAGCCAATATTTTCTTTTAGTTATTTGATATTTGCGTTGAAGTGACAAACATTTGAATTCACGTCATTTAAGATTTTTCTTCCTTCTCAAAGCTCAAATTTAAATTTTTTAACTAAAGATAAAAAAAAAACTTTTCCATCAAATCACAACTTTCTTTTTATGACAGTCAATATAATATCATTGAATTAGAAACTAAAAATCATCATTGTCAAAAGTGAAGATGATCGGTAACCACTATTAAATAGTATACATCTTTTTAACTCTTCAACTAATTAGTACTCTTCAATCTCTTATAATGAAATATCAGTTGGATAGTTCAGATCTTTCCACCCTTCATTATTTACAGGGAGAACATCCTTCAAAAATGGGTCATATATACAATATACAAATACGAATTTAGTCAGATTCTAATATAAATATCAGACGTCGATAGAAAATCAAAAGAAAAATCTCATAATGAAACCAATAATGTAAATATTTAACGCTATGCCTACGCGTAAGTAACATTCCAACTTTGTTTTTCTTGGAACATTGACGTGAATTATAGTTAAACTATAACAAGTAAATTAATTAATTAATTCTTGTTATTATAAAATAATTTAGTAATTTTTAGCTACCTCATCATATATTTCTACCAAATATAAACTAACAAGTCCAACAACTATTAGGTCGAAATAGACGTACATCCCAATATATTATATTGTCTTTTACTGATAACAACATTAAAACATTCTATATATTACTACTATTAGAGGTTATTGGGATACTTAAATGGTGTTTGTCCTTTAATCGCTTGGTTCTTAATGCCTTTCCCTTTCAATTTTCTTGAATTTGTTAATTAATACTTGATCAACAAATAATTT
This sequence comes from Capsicum baccatum var. pendulum, assembly GCA_030864225.1. NCBI lineage: Eukaryota > Viridiplantae > Streptophyta > Magnoliopsida > Solanales > Solanaceae > Capsicum > Capsicum baccatum. The sequence goes on from CM061558.1 coordinate 108,098,427, forward strand.
TATTCCCATGTCAAAGTAGTATTAGATAATAATGGTTTTTGTCCAATGTCCAAATTTTAATACGTTGATTACGTTGAGTGATATATGTATAAATTCAGATCAACGGGTATCACAGTTTATGAATTCAATCCTATTTAACCTGTCAAAGTTTTGGGTTGGAATGACCCATCATCATGTTGTCATATGACCAGGAGGTCATATGTTCAAGCCGTGAAAACAGTTATTTTGGATTGGAATCACTCGTCATGTTGTCATATGATCACAAGTTCATAGGTTCAACCCATGAGAACAGAAGTTTGCAGAAATATAAGGTGAGATTGCGTATAGTAGACTCTTGTGATTCAATTCTTTCTCGAACTTTATATATAGCGTAAGCTTTATTGCACCGTACGATCCTTTTAATAAGCTATATCGGTTAGGAGTAATTATGTCTTTGTCACCACTTGGTTGATATATTCACCAATAATACCTAACACAATGTATCTTTTTGGGGGAATATTGGCAATGACATTGACATGAAAAATCTAATACTGTCTCTTTATTGGCCTAATTAATGGTCCCACCACTTCCATGAAATACTTTTCTTTTTTCGTTCCTTTTTTTTTTTTTCAATTTCAAGAAAGTAACCTTCAATTTCCAATAAAACTTGTTTTAGTTGTCCAGTGGGGGCAACTTCTAAGAAAGAGTATTCAAAATTTAAATTTCATGATTTTAATTTGAAGATATAATGTTAAATGTAAGTAATTAAGTTTTGAGTTTAATTATTATACATAATTAATAATTTTTTTTTAAATGTGAATATAAATTCAAATAATTATTCAATTCTATCGAACTCTAACATGTTATATACTTACTATTTTTGTATTTCAATCTGCCGATCATTATTTATTAAGTAAGTATAATGAAACCATACATCCAATTAAAAAACTAATTCAATTCCTAAAGTACAAGTGAATTAAATAGCTTTTTTTTTTTTTTTTTGGTAAACAATAGCTTTAGTGTTGGCTCCATGGAACCAACCTTTTATTTTCTTTTTAGTTAGTACTTATTGTATATGAAGGAAACTTTTCCTTTATGAATAACTTTTCTTTTCGTGTGCTATTCGATAATTGCATTAGAGTTCAAGTATTTGATTAAATTCAATTTCATACTGAAAAATCCCACATTAAGGGCAAAACTCTCCTCTGAGGGGGTTCCACCACAACCTTCTTGGTAGGAATGACTTTAATTAGTCAACAATGAATATTAATTTTTCAAACACATTTTATTTTACAATTGTTTTTTAGCAATTCCATTTGTTTACGTTTGAACTTGCTGGAATAAATGAAGTTGCCTCTCTCATCAATTATATGTGCTATGTATAACTACAACCTCTTACACACTTGAGGACCAAAATACCTCTTATAAACTGCATGTCTGGTTGCCAAACATAAATAATAATTAAAAAAAGACATACTTCCTATAGTACTTGTGAAATTCCAACCACACAATATTAATAATTAAATATGATAGCAATGAAACATATACTCCGTTGACACATTTTTTAAAAAAAATTGTTGGTTAATTTTTGTATCAGCAACGGAGACAATGACAATTGAGAACTAATTCAAAAATATAATTATGACGAGGGGAGAGGGGCAAATAAAGATAATTTATACGGTTAATTTCGTCATCTTACAAATTATGGATTTCTAAATCTAGTAATGGAAAACGATTTTGCTTTAATTACATTCATCTATTGAATGAGAGTAAGTGATATCGGAATTAGTTCGAGATTGTTATTCCACCTTCAATATAGGATAGAAATAACATTACTATCCCGAATAACTAATCATAAGATAAGTTATTTCGTAATTTTATCTCAACCAAACATGAGATAAACTCGTTCTAAAAATAATCCCAGTTATTCCTTATTGCTCATACCAAATGAGACCATACTAAATCCTAATTCTATGTTCCTTAATCCCATATCTATCACTTAATCAAGCCTTTAACTGCTTTTATATCTTAGAACCGCCTTGCTTTCTGATCAACATTTTATATAACCTATTTTTTTTTTTTTTTGCTTTCAATTAAGCAATTAAACTTTCAAATGGTGTGTGTACATCATCTTGAACCTTTGTTACCTCAATCTTTTATTTTAACCCATCTAATAATTAACACTATAAGGCTATCCTTTATGATGTCTAGATGAATTTGCACGCACCTAAATTAATTTTATAACATATATACATGCTACCTCCTAATTTTCAAGAAAATATTTTTCTTCTTACCAAACACACTCATATTCTATTTTTTTTCTACTTTCTTACTTTTTGCCCAATTGTAAACAACTTAGCATAGTCCAAGAGTTACCATCCTAGGTAGTTTCACAGAAACCTCAAATGACCAACCAAAAGAAAAACAAAACACCAATTGATTATTGACTTCCTCAACACAAGCTAGCAAACAATTAATATCCAGCTACAAAAAGTAGAAGAGTAAACCAAGTAGTACACCTTTTAATTAATTAATTCTTAAAAAGTTTAACCATGCTTGCTTGATGTATCATTAATTTCTACTTTGAGTATTGTAGAATTATTCGATTATAACTATGATCTTTCCTACTTCTTTCTTTCCCTTCCCTTTATTGACTTACACACTTTCGGAGAATTTTAATTGCTCAGTTGATTGACTATTTAAATTTTTATCTTATCAATGAGTGTTTGATTTCACAACCTTGTAACTTCTCTTCATTTTCTCTTCTCCCGTCTCAATTCTTTTAAAATGAAAAAAACAAGTTAGAATCGGTCGGTTTATATAAATTTGTTTTACTTAAGCTCATATTATATTATCATCATAATAAATAAAATAAAATGAAATTATAAAATACGTTAAACACATATAAAAATAGTACTGTACTAGTTAACAAGAAAAGAAAAGTAATTAGTACTCCACTTCTGTATGCTTTGACTTGGCTCCCACATAGTTGGACCCGTGAGAATTGTCCCTTTCGGAGTTTTGGTACATGCATGTCCCTTTTTTCTTTAGAAAAAAAAATTCTTTCTTCTTCTTCTTTTTTTTTTTTTTTTTTGCAAATTAAAGTATTATGAAAATATTCCATGTCATCATTTAATTAAAATTATGTGGACGCTAGAATAAAATTTCTTAATTATAAAAGTTGTATTTGAATAATTTTTATGAATGTGAATCCAATTTAAATAGTAGCCTATAAATAAAAAGAAAAATTGTTTGTGTAAATTAGACGTATTTTCAACAATTAAGGCACATGGATGTGCATGTGCTACAAGTTGCTGGCTTCGGTAGAACCAAGTGTCCATAGTCTACAAAAAATACCAAAAAATTGCAATAGCAGACAGAAATTAGATACACCCAGACGAATAGTTAATATAGGACCACCTGAAGAGACCTTCATCACTTGAGTCTTTTTCGGGTGGGCAGATGGTTAAATAAAAAATATAATTTTTTTCGAGTTGAATTTTTTAGGGTTGGAGAGAGAATTTTTTTTATAGCTAATGCATGCACAGCGCGAAAAAAAAAAAAGGAAGAAGAGGCAAAAATATATTGAGAATCGAACTTATACATTGTATAATATGATTATACAAAATTATCTGTTATGTTAAAGGGTATAATAAGAAATTAACGTTAATAAAGAGTTTTAGTTTTTTCCGTTTTTTCAATTGTGATGATAATTGACGAATGACTAAACAAGAGATATCCCCTTTTTAAAGAAAAATCCAAAGAAAGAGACTCCACTAAATACATGATAATTAAACAGGTACACTTGATAGCTTACGTTGGTTTTCGTAAGAACAAAACTATTCTTATGGCTTCTTTTAGCACGGTATACTTCTACTTCTACTACTATTATATAAGTGGCAAAGAAGCTGAAGCAGATAGCTTGTGGACAACAGGCTTATTTTAGGTGCTTTACTAGTAATTTTATTATATTATTTTTAATTAATTAATTATTATAAGTTATTTATATATTTTAAAATTAATATTATTTAATTAAAATAAATAAATTAAATATTTATGACATATCTGTTTCAATCGAAATTTTACTATATTACTTTTAATTAATTATTATAAATTATTTTCTTATTAAAAATTTTAAAATAGTTAATAAAAAATTTAAGAGAGACATTTATGACATGACAGTTTCAGTCGCGATTTTACTATTCACTCATAATTAATTATTATATACGTCATTTAAATATTAAAAAATTAATAATATTTAATACAAAAAATAAAATAGATATAAAATAATAAGTACCACTTAAAAAAAAATTCACGAGTATTTGTTATAATAATTTTATTATGTCGCTTCTAATTAATAGAATAGAAGAAAAAAAATGATAAATCACAATAATTAAAAACTTAAATTATTTCAAAAATATAATTGACTATCAATGCTATAAAAGTTTGAACAACTTAAAATATTGTTATACAAATTTCATCAATCTAAATATAATAATATATATCTAACTTAGAATTTATCAATCAAATGAATGGAGGTTTTAATTCAACGATAAAATTATACATGTCGTAAAATTTTTAAGAATCAACATTGGGTCGTGCGTAGCACGGCGTAAGCTCACTAATATATTAAGAGAGGTAGAATTTGAAATTTATGATCAGTTTGATCAAATTTTACTTCTTTTTTTTTTTTAAGTTATAGTGAACTAAATTAATAATTTGTTCATATTCAATGAATTTATCGAGACGGATAGAATTAAAGAGTTTGATGTAAAGTTAATATTAAGGCATAAATCATAATACATAAACGTGTTCCTTTAGCTTGGTTTTAACATTCTATGCCCTCTAACTTTAAGTGTGCACAAGTAGACACTTAAACTTGTATGAAGTTGAACAAGTGTCGTGCGTCCTATGTGGTGTCCTACATGGCTAATTCATGTCCTATATATATGGAGTCCTGCATGTATTATGTCACATAAGACGCGTGTGTCTATTTGTTCAACTTTACAAATTTGAGGGCCGACTTATATATATTTAAAGTTGGAGGTCATAGATGTGAGTTGAAGCCAAGTTAAAAGTCATGTTTATGTATTAGGGTGAAAATCATTTCCCCTCCCCAACTTTTTTTAAAAAATGAAGCTCTCCCCTCAACTTTGAACAATAGTCATACTTCCTCCTTTATCTTAAGTGAATTCTTAAAATGCACATTCTACCGTCTCATCCTCAACTTTTTTCTTCTTTTTCTTTTTTACTTCCTTACAATAATCATATTTTTATTTTTTTTAAATTCATGAAACAAATTTTTCATAAAATATGAACATTATCTTTTGGGCGAAAAAATGAAAAATACTAATTAAGTATTTAAACTAATGATGATCTATAATGAAATAAATTAGCATAATAAGAAAATTAGTTTTATTAATAATAATCAAAACTCTAATATATATTTTACAAGTGAAAATGAAAAGTACTATAAATTTAATAAATATATTTCAATGCAGAAGATACAAAATAATTAAAAAAAATTAAGCCAGCTTTTAAAAGATTATATTTATTTAGATTTTAAATTATAATTTATGTAATACTCTATTAGTGACAATCACAATTATTTATATAGGCAACAGATAACACTCGTTTCAAAAATAAATAAATAAAAATAATACTCGTTTCTTATCACTTGCCATTTATATTAAAAATGGTTGTTTTAATTTACTTGTTTAATTTATGAAATCAAGAAAATTGTATTATTTTATTTTCTTTTTACCCTTAGTATTAAATATTTCATCAGTCCCATTTTATATGTCGTCTTCTGATCGGACACGGAGTTTAAGAAATAAATGAAGACTTTGTAAAGTTTAGAATATTGCAAATTTTAAAGTCATTTTAATTTTTACATTTTAGTTGTCCTTTCTTATTAAGTGGCGGGGACCCAGTAAGGATAAAATAAGGATGATGACATTAAATAGTTGTCAAATAAGAAAAGATGACATTCTTTTTTGAACGTACCAAAAAGAAAATGACGACACATAAAATGGACGGAGGGAGTAACTACATTAAGTTTTAGTATAGACAAATTTAAAGTTTCAGAAGATTATTAATAAAGTTAATTCAGTAAAATAGTACACCTCTTAATAAAATTTCTTAATGATTGTGTCCGGTCAACAAAAGTCAAGTAATATGAAACGGATGTAGTAAGAGAGTGGTGAAACACAAAAAATATATGCACATGCATATACATGGTTTGTTGGGAACAAGTTATCCCAGAAATAGTTATTTCGGAATAAATTGTACCTGCATGTATATGTGATAACTTATCCCATCACCTTGGTATAAATGGTGGGATGAATAATTTTGAAACTAACCAATATCTCTAACCAAGTGCAGGATAAAATGATCTTGAATTTTATCCTCAAATTATTATACTTTATACCTCACACCAAACGACTCTTTAATACATGTAATATTGCAATAACGATCTTAAAAAATAACATTAATTTTGTGACAAATTCATAAAAAGTATTATTTTACTTATAATGTTTATAAATTTAAATAAAATGCTATAAATACTTAGGTTAAACAATTTATATTATATATATATATATTATAAAGGGGTATTACATAAATATAGGATTAAAATTACATGGGTAAAATAGACATTGCGTAGGATAAATGGAAAATTATGAATATTTTTTAAAATTGAGGGAAAATTTTGATTTTTAAAGTAAAGTTGAAGGGTGAAAATGATTTTCACCTTTATGTATTATGACTAATATTAATGAATTTGGCCGAACTTAAAACCTTTGTACTTTAGGGATGCATTTGTTTTTTTAAAGATTCAGATGTCTGAATCTGAATGCACATCTGAATAATTAAGATATTATTTCTAGATCTAAAAACTGAATGATTAAGACTGTTCGTTTTTCAACATCTGAATGTGCAAAAAAAAATTATTTGTATATATAATAAAATAAAACATACAATTCAAAAAAATAATAATTATATGTAATAAAAGTATGTAATTTAATACAACAAAATTATTATTTGATTGAGAAAAAATATTTATATTTGTTAGTGATAGTGTGGTGGTTGTGGTGACAATGATTAATGTTAGTGATAAATAATGTTGGTGGTGATAGTTATGATGGTTGGTATTGTGGTAACTGTTATGATGGTAGCGATTGATGGTGATGGTGGTGGTTGTGATGTGACGTTGCTTGATGTTAATAGTTTGACTTATTGATTCATGTGTTGGCTGAAACATGAATGCATGATGTTTGATGATGTGTTGGTGGTAGTTGGAAATGTTGTTTGTTGGGATGGTGCAGATGGTTGTTAGTAGAGATAAATTGTAGCGATGATAGTGGTTGAAGTGATGGTAGAGATGGCGTTACTAGTGATAATGGTGGTGGCAGCCGAAGAATGTGTGGATGTTGTGATGTATTAGTGATAGTTAGTGGTGGTTCTAGTTGTGATGGATTAGTTGATCGGTAGTAGGGATTGATCGACAGTAATTGATGATGGTGGTGCTGTCGATGGTGGTGGCGGTGGTGAATATAATAGAATAATAGAGATAGTAGGAGTGGTAGCGGTTTACAATAGTAGTTGGTGGTAATATTTTTTGTCGATGGTGGTTGTGATGCTAGAGGTGGTTGGCGGTGGTGGGTGATGGTTGACAATGGTAGCGATGCCAGAGGTGGTTAGTGGTGGTGACTACTGATTATGAGTAAAGTGATGAGTATTATCAAACACCACAATATCTCTTCAGACTATTATGACTTATTCTAGATCTGAATGATTAAGACCTATTCAGACTACTAAGAGTTAAAATCTTAATAAAAAACAAATACACTTAATGGTTTGAATTCTGAACCATTCAGATTCAAACCTCCTTTATGTGCAAATACATCAAGAAATCACTTTTTCCATTGAAATTTTTAGACCATACTTTGATTGAATTAGTGAGAAATAAAAAGGTAATAGTGCTCTCATTAAAAGAAATTAGAACACTTCCAATATTTTAGTGGGGACATGTTTTTCCTAATGCGTGGAAATAAGGCGGGAAATAATTTACTAAAATAATTAATAATTTCTTAACTGGTGTGATATATAACAAGAATCAAATAAAATACAATGTATAAAGTAAACAAGAATATGCATGGACAAAATATAAATATGCAATGCATCTTGACTCACGTATAAGATAAAAGCCATAACACCATTGTTAGCATACTTGTTAATTATTGGGAATACTTTTAATGACATCCAGCAATATCACATAAAAGCAAAAAGGTGGATATGTGTAGCCAAAAATATATATTGATGTGTAGCCAAAAATATCTATTGACTTAGTTAATCAAACGTGTCTCAATAAAATTAGTGGTTTAAACTTTAAAGTCATATTTTAATAAAACATCTTAAATCTACATACATACATACAACATAATATTATAATAATTTAGATTTTTTTTTTGTTCTTGCATATTAATTATTTTTTATGTAGTATTTTTAAAAGACACATAACATTTTTCACATATTAATATCATTATTAATAAAAGTAAAGATTAATTATAGTTTGTTTCCAATACATTAACTTGGATGTTATTGTTAAAACTTTATTTATTAATATGAAGTTTGAGTTGTTTAATTTAAAATTTTAAATTATTCGTGATAACAATTAGATAACTTTTTCTTTTTTTTTTCTTTTAAATAATTTTTTAAGCGTATTTCAAAATCTTCATTATTATTTCAAGTAAAGTTGAAATGATAAAATTTACTATTAAATTTTCGAGGCCTCAAAATTTTGACGGACTAAAACAAAGGTTTTACTTGTTAGCTTATCCTTGAGCCACTTGTGAGTTAATCTGTGCCCAGTGAATCAATGAAAGTAACTCGAATTCGACCCTGAGCATGAAGAAAACTCTGTTGGGAGCGTTACCCCCGAATGGGGCCCTACCCGACGCGAATTCAGATTACTCGAACTCCAATGCAGGTACCGAACACCGGATGGAAAACAAAAAAAAATAACTAGAAAGGCCTCGAGCGCATTGACAAAAATTTATAATAGAAAATCCGACCACAATGATCGAATTAATTTATTTCATGCATAAGAGTACTAATTATCTACAAGAAAAGATTTAAAATTCATCACACACCTCCCTTATTTTTTTTTTTCGCTTTTAATTTCTAAATCCAATCTATGAAGATTTTTGAACTTTTCCTATATAGAGAAGCAATATAAAGATTCCTTATGTCAGTGGCACCAAAGTTTTTATTCAGTAAATGGAACTGAAATATAGTTAATAGATGAAATCGAGCCACCTTGAGATTTTCCTACAGATCATAAGTTCTGAGAGTTAGGAAAGAAGCTTCGAGCTCATATCGATCATGAGTATCTGAAAATAGAAATTGAAATTTATGAGATTGATCTCTTCTTGTTCCTCAATAGCTGAGTGAACAATGATTATATATACTACTAGTTGCTTAAAATCATGTTTAGTATATCTTGTTTGTGGTGTACTATAATAGCATGTTCAGTAAAATTCATAAATAGGGTATGAAGCGGGTAAAGTGTATACAACCCATATCACTGATCATCGGCTCAAATAAAACAAATTCATACATAAATAACGGAAAACAATGAAGAAAATATAACAACTAATAAAAAAACTAATGCAAGTCTACAAAAAATAAACAAAAACAACAACAAAACAACACATAATGATGGGTACCTAGACTAGGGCACGAACTACAAGAATAAGATTAGTACAACAACAAACACAACTGATCCCTAAACACTCGAAAAAGTAAGATGACACTACTCTTCTACCTACTAAACTTCTATCCTAATACGTGTTCTCCATGCCCTTCGATCTATGTTATGTCATATCTAATCACCTCTTCCTAATGCTTCTCGGCCTACCCCTACATCCCCTCTTACCTATTATATCCAACCTCACGCACCTCCTCACTGGGGAGTGACACATTTTCATTTTATTTGTCCAAACCATCTCAATCTCGCTTCCCTCTGTTTGTCCACCGCAAAGACCACTACTCCCACCTTATTTCAAATATCCTCATCTATAATCTTATCACTCCTGATATACCACACATCCATTTCAATATCCTTATTTCGACAACATCCATATTCTGTACATGAAAATTCTTGGTTGCAGTGTACTCAACTAAAATGAAAACCCTAATTGATAAGTATTAGGGAACAATATTTTTGTAATATATATGCCATGCAAAGGTGGTTCATCACTCTCGTCACTTTGTAAAGGTGTTCCTTTGCAATTTGCGTATCTTTTCTTATCTGTCTTCAACTTTCAATCAAATTCCTTCATCTATTGGGGGTGGGACAATAAGAAAATAAAGGAAAATAATTGTTTAAACCAAAAGATATGTTGTACTTAATTAATTAATCGATGAAAAGGAGAATTGACAGCTTTAAATAATCAGAAAAAAGGTATACCGTCTAAGTTTAATAATTAATTTATAGTGGAGATGAGAATGATTTATTACAACTATAGCTTTTATTTTTTGTTGTCAAATTTTGGGGGAAATTAACCATTACATTCTTGATAAAACCATATCAGATTTGAAGAGAAAAAGTTGGCAAAGAGATATGATTAATAATTTCAACATGTGTACTTTTATTACTAAAATAACGGGCCAATTCTTTTTCTTTAAGAATGTACACCTTTTTCATTGATAAAATGATTTTGACAATAAGAAAGTAACATTTTGCTAGCTCCAATTAATGGAATTTTATCAAGAATCTTTGAAATTATGCTACATAATTGATTAATCTTTGAAAGGTTTTGGCACCGTCAAATATATAGTGCCTCATTAATTTTTCATTAAATTAATTAAATTGCTATTCGTATAATCCCAAAGGGACAAATCATACAAGTGAAGGTTGCTTTTAATCACAATTTAGTACTGTAAAACATTTTCTATCAACACTTACGAATTACGCTTTGTAGAAAACAATTTTGCAACATGTTATAGATGGTATCAATTGATCGGCTTGTATAAACATTAATCGTAGATTTTGTAAGACAGTATTATCGTTATAAATTACACTTTTAAGTCTGAAACGTCATCTTATTTTGAATATTCTCAAAAGAGTTAAACTAAAATTAATCCTATTGCAACCTCTATTTCGGTACAACAAAGAAGGAGTTTATTGTGGTTAGTGTAGTAACATCTGTGGAACTAATCATGCTTTATGTTGATCGCCGTTAATAGTAGATCTTGTAAAACAGTATTTTCGTTATAAATTACACTTTTAATTCTAAAACGTTGTCCTATTTTGAATATTCTCGAAAGTTAGAAGAAGAGTTTAACTAAAATTAATCCTATTGCGTTGAGCTTTTATCATGATATCATCATTTACATGATGTTAGAATATATCTACTTGACGTAAAGAAAGAAAAACGAAATTGTGCACCCTCTCATTTGCTAGAATGATTAATTAAATGCTATGAGAAACTTACTCAACCATGAAATAATGTCTAAACATTAAAGAATGTATCATATTATATGGACGAATTTGGACCAACGCAGTAATTATTGTTGCTTAAACTTTTGGTTTGTTTGATTTTCTAATTTTTCCTTAGTCAGTTGATTAAATTTTTTTTTGTATAAAAAAACAAGTTTCATAAAAACGACTTAATTACCTTTGTGAAAATAGAGAAAATAAATTTCACTATTCCACACCTCGCTAGCTCCACTCGCACCTCCAATAATATTTGTCTAACTAGATTATATGCAAATATTTTTAGGATTATACTGCCTTTACTTAATACTATAACAAAAGTTAATTAATTGGGAAGTTTGAAAAAACCTATATTTCTCCCTATTAGTTCAGAGAAATTAAACGAAAAACCCTTATAACACGTATTTTGGAAAATAATAAAGAACGGCCATTTTTGTCACGCTTGTAAACTCCTGATTATTATTGGTGGCAGAATAGAAATAGTTTTAGCATGCGAGATGAGATAAGATAACCAAAAATATAATTATCTTTCATGTGGAATAGTAATTTTCCTGTATAAATAGTGGGATACAATAATTTCAAAATTAGCTAATATTTCAAATTAAATAGAACTAAAATTATTGGGCAAACAACATAAATTCCAACACTTTGGAGCTTAGTTATAGAAAATTTCGACATTTTGCATAATTATTGAAAATCTCAATTTTGGATCTGTCGAGATACATAATTAGCTTCCGATACATCCAACGAAGATATATTTTTTTCCTTTGTGCCCTCGATATATTTTTTTCGATTTTAGCTCTGTCGAGATACATAAGACATTCAGCGAAAATATATATTTTTCTTTGTAAAGATACATAATTAGCTCGTTATATATATTTTTTCGATTTTGGGTCTGTGAAATACATAATTATCTCCCGATATATCCAATGAACATACATAATTAGTTGAATTTTTCGCAATTACTTTGTAAGGGAGAGAATTTATGTAAATATGATAAGTTAAGATATATGTATATGTTATTTTTCCCAAATTAGGATAAACAACACAAATTTTAAATCTTATTCTAAAAAAATTATTCTTATCTCACGCACCAAACGACCATTAAACTCAATAAAAACTAAAAAAAGTAAAGAGTCCAAACTGATCATAATAAGGACAGTTTAACCCTCCCTATTTATTCTTGCGTGCCTCTTGCCATCTTCCTACAAGCGTGATGATTCATCGCTTATATATTCATTTAATTAGCTTAAGAACAAAGTTTGGCAGGTTCATAATGAAGACAAGTTAACTTTTAATCTCTTTAAACGTGAGCTACCTGAAATATCTGAATAATAAAATTTGTCTTTATTTACAAAATTAATAAATATAAAATTTTTATAAACACTAATTGAACTAATATTATGTCGATGAAAATTTTTAAATGACGATAGCTAACATCGGTGGTTGGTTGATAGTGATTAACGGTTGTGAATATGCAGTAGCCTAGCTGTAGAGATGATGAACGATAATAGTATTATGTTGACTGATAATTATGATAAATGATAGTGATAAAAAAGATTGTGATAGTTATTCATATATGGTGTTGAGAGATGGTGGTGATTGTTTATAGTGATTAATATTTGTTGTAGTAATATTAGTGATTGTGCTCTAATCATAAAAAGATGGTTAATGATATAATTCTAATTGTGGCGATTGACAATAATGAGGGTTGTGACAATATATGACAGTAATGGTGGGATAGAAGTAACTGAAATGTCATATTTACAGATTTTTTTTACCGACTGCGTCTTAATTAAATAACGATTTTATTATAAATTATAAATTGAAAAAGTCAAATATATTTAACAATTCATATCTATACCTAAAAAAAAAATAGAAATACTTAACGATTGTGATTCTAATAATTAATATTCATATCTCTATTAAGTGTAAGTAGATTCATGCATAAGGCATATATATATATATATATATATATATATATATATATATATATATATATATATATATATTACTTTCAATAATAAATGTTGCATAATTTGAAACTACACAAGTGATATTATTGATTGTTTTATTTATTTCAAATTTTTATGATGTTGTTTGACTAGAAATAACTTTTTTTTTAAATATTGATTTTAAAGAGATAAAAATATTTATGTGACTTTAAATCATCTTATAAAAATAAAATAAAAAACTTACAATTAATTTAGTTCTAAATACATGAATACGTTAAATATTTATGACAGATTAATAGAAAAAAATGTCATACGGATTAGGATAAAGAGAGTACATTTTTTCATATATAAAAATATTTATGACACATTTAGTTATGAATTTAAATACTTGATTTTGAAACAATATGGAAGTATTTTATTTTATTTTCAATTTTCAATTTTAGTTATTTTAGTTACACTTTTAAGTAACAATTTAATGATTAACTTAGATACTTGATTTCTTAAATAATAATACAAGTATTCATTTTTAAATCTATAACAGTAATAATACTCAACATGATCCACAAAGTTAAATTTGTGGAGGATAAAGTTCACGTAAGAGAGGGTAGAGTATATGCATATCCCACCTCTAACTTCGAGTAGAGATGTTGTTTTCTATTGACTCTCGACTCTAGAAAAATAGTTTCAAAAAAAAAACGTAATAGGAGTACAAGATTATATAATACAAGACAACAAATAGTAACTACAATAAAATAAAATAATAGTAAAAGCATACAAAAATAACAAATAGTAAAAAAAAATCAAAGGACATGCAATTATGTGATCAATACTACAACTACTAGTTAGGGTGGGCAAAAAACAATCCATTTCTACCTATTTGATTTATATCCTAATTTGTGTGTTTCACGGTCTCCTATTTAAAGGTCATGTTCTTTCTAATTATTTCTTTGATTTATTTTTATCTTTTTTGAAACTATCCATAATCAGCCTTTCACACATTTACACTGAGACATCTGGTCATCTCCTCTTCATATATTTGAACCTTCTCAGTAATTTTTAATTTAATTATGAGAATATTTTATTCTAAAAATTTTGAATTTGAAACCTTTAATTACGATATTTTGTGGTAAACAATAAACACAAATATAATTATTTATTTGGTACATAGACTAAATTATTTCGAGATTATAATTTCTAAACTATTTTATATTCAAAGATGGTGTAAAATAATCTCATAATAGAATAAAATAAGTTATACCAAGACTAAATTTGGTTATCTTTTCTCGTACCTATTGACTTTTCTAAAAAGAAAAAAAAAATTCACATGTATATCTTGCATATATATATTTGTTACTTTTAGCAACTTGTTTGGATGGTTATCGTATAGTATAACATTGTTGATTTTAATTATAGTGTTTATTTTGATTGTTTATCTAATGATTGTTTGTATCATAAGTTAAATTGATTGTTAGATAATTGTTAATGACAAAAATTACTGACAATCAATAGATCATATATGGTGTAACGGTTAAAATGATATATCTAAATTTATTGTTACGCTATTAATAACGCTGAAAAATATTATATTCATTAATATAATATTATTATTACGATAGGACAGAATAAACAAATCACACGCAAAAAGAAAAATAAAATGAACACGCAGATTTACTTGGAAATTCTTGACGGGAAAAACCACGGGCAAAGACAGAGGAATTTCACTATAATGATTGGAGAATACAATAAGAAGAATGACGTATTTTCTGAACGTCCAAAACGATCCATTAAATGCACTTATATAACACATCCATACAAATAAATCATAAGCCCCAAAACATATAGATTCATACTGCGGAGCTTCGCCCCCGCACCCCCAACGGGATCAGTGGTCGGCTCCGAATACACTATCATCACAGACCTCATGGAAAATCACAAAAATATAAATTACAACGTGAACTTTTCGGAACCAAATCTACAAAATTCTAAGTCACAAACTGTAACAATTATACACTACAGCACAATAATAGATATTACAAAACAATATATAATAACCATTCAAACAAGATCGAAATTCAACTTGGGCGAAAGAAAAGGAGGCAGTCGACCTGATTTACAAACTATATTTGAAAAACGTGTTTTTCAAATAAATTATAAGTAATTTTCTTTAGTCGTACTTGTACACTCCTAAGTCCTAATCCTAAATTATTAGTGAAAAATTAATAAAAATCTGTAAACCCCAATTTTAATAAGAGTCCAAAAATATTAAAAAATGACAGATTAGATACAGCCAACTAATCTTTCCTATATAACCCAACCTTTCACCCCTTTTTCTACTTGCCCATTCCTTTCCTTCTGCCACTTCTTCTCCTCCCTTCTCCGCCGCCTTTGCCGTCGCCGGCATGGACGTTAAACACCCCCAACCACTGCCTTACACCGTCAAAATCCGACGAACCACCAGCTCCGATGGGAGTGGATCGGGTTCAATAATTCTTGGAAAATACCAATTAGGTCGTCTTTTAGGTCGTGGTAGCTTTGCTAAAGTCTACTTTGCCCGTTCTTTGGAGGACAACGTTGAATTTGCCGTTAAGGTAATAAACAAGGACATAACTACCCTTGATGCTTCTATGGAGCCTCGTATAATCCGAGAGGTATCTGCTATGCGTCGTCTTAATCACCACCCCAACATCCTTAAACTCCACGAAGTCATGGCAACAAAAACTAAGATATACTTTGTAATGGAATTAGCACATGGCGGTGAGCTTTTTACGAAGCTAAACCGTCGTGGTGGTAGGTTTTCTGAATCAACAGCTCGGTTTTATTTTCATCAGTTGGTATCTGCTTTACAGTTTTGTCATCAGAACGGCGTTGCACATCGTGATGTGAAGCCTCAGAATTTACTTCTCGACAAAGATGGACACCTTAAGATCTCTGATTTCGGGCTCTCAGCATTGCCGGAGCAGTTACGCAATGGGCTGCTACACACTGCGTGTGGTACGCCTGCGTATACTGCCCCGGAGGTGGTGTACAGAAAGGGTTACGATGGAGCTAAGGCGGATGCGTGGTCATGTGGTGTTATTCTGTTTGTGTTTCTTGCAGGAAGATTGCCATTCGATGATAGCAATTTGCCCACCATGTACAAAGCTATTCATCGTCGAGAATTTGTTTTTCCGGATTGGGTTTCAAAGCCAGCACGGAGGATAATTAGCCGGCTGCTTGATCCGAATCCGGAAACTAGATATGGAATTGAGGAGCTGATGAATACTCTATGGTTTCAGAAATCGTCATCAATGAAACAAGAACAGAGCACGAAGCAATTTGGTGAAGGGATTTTGGAAAAGGAAGGTAAACACATGGAGAGAATGAACGCGTTTGATCTAATTTCGATGTCCTCTGGGTTGGATTTGTCGGGGTTATTTGAAGCAAGATCGAATAAGAAAGAGTTGAGGTTTACAACGAATGTAGAAGTAGTCGAAGTTGAAGAGAAGGTGATGAGTATTGGTAAAGGTGAAGGGTATAGAGTGGAAAGAAGGAAGAATGGGGGAATTGGATTGGTGAAAGGTAGAGTCGTTTTGTTAATGGAGATTTTTGAGGTAGCAAAGTTGTTGTGGTTAGTGGAGTTTAAGGTTGTTAATGGAGGACAAGAATTTGAGGATTGTGAATGGGAAGAATTGAAAATTGGATTGAAAGACATAGTTGTTTCATGGTACAGTGATGGGTCTTAAAGAGGATAGGTGGTGGTGGGTGGTTGTGATTTTGGTGGGGGACGGTAGCGGAGGAGTTTGAGTCCCCTTTACGGTGGTGGACGCAGCCGGCCGGCGGCGGCTGGAGGTTGTAGGCAGGACGTTTAGGCAGTAAATTAGGCTTGCCTTATGCTATTTAGTTCTTGTTAGTGTTTTTTGATTGATGTAAATGAATATGGAAATGAGTTTCTAAGTTTAGTTGAGCATATACTTTGATCATTTCTGTCTTAATAGTACTCCATATTTCAGTTTGATTTAGAGTTTTGAGCAATCTTCGTACGTTCCTTTTTTTTCTTGTCATGTTTTACTTATTGAAAATTAAACTACATGAACTTTGATACGATCTCCCTAGTTGTTTTAAGTTAAGCGTGTTAGGACGAGACTAAGTTGGAAATGTAGTCGGAAGTGCTTGAGTTCATGACCCAATGGCCAAGTGCAGTGGACGCAGAGATATAAGCAACATGATTATTTGTCTGAGCAACAGAAGCTAATGTGTGCTTACTCTCTTGATATTGATATTGAAGAAAAGAAAGTAATTGTATCTAATCTCAAATAAAGAGAAAAGTTGATTGGTTGGATACAGTGGATTCAGTCCGAGCAACATGAGCATTCTTCGATTTACCACAGAGAGAACAACACACACCTCGGCTAGCTCAGACTTGCCGCTTGGAGTCGTCAACTTCCAATATTTTAAGATGGGGAGAATATATAAAAATGATTGCGCCTTATACTATTTTTCATATAACTTTTAAACAGTAATAGTAAAAGTAATTTAATTTAAATTAACTTTAAAGATCAGATCAATTGATTAGGTGAGTGAGATGAAGACAAACTAAAGAAGACCTTCAACTTGTTGAGTTTCTCCAGAGTTTTCCTTGTGTCAGGTTCTATTAACCAAGTTTAAAACATAGCAGGGAGTCAGCACATAGACAATATAACACAAAATGACAACAAACAGAAAACTAATGGCTGCTATCATTAGCAGTAAAAATATCTTTGGTCCCCCATCCCCCGCCCAGAGTGTGTGAGTAGTATCTCCAATAAGGTAGATTCAAAGACCAAAAATTGAATACTATGTGATTGGGTGCATATAGTAGTGGTAACTTCTACTTTTTCCACCTAAAAAGGTTCAACCAAGTGGGTATATCAAGCTGTAAACAAATATAAATAAATTATTGCCATCCAGTTCATTACACCTACTTGTTGGATCCAACAGCAGAAATCATCCCTCTGACCAATAGATGTCGTTGATCATCTTCTAACATTATCAATATTTCGAATTGCTATACTCATAGACAAAGATAAAAAGGGCTTACACCTATTTATTATATGACCTCTATAGCTTTTTGTAGTCTTTCTATCCGTCTCCTTGAATTATCTATAGTGATCTATTAGTTCATCAATCTTATATAAGTACTATCATTTAATCATTTAAACGTAGTGAATTCAGAAAATACTTTAATTTTCAATCCTTACAGAATCCACATTTCTAAATTTAGTAATAATTTACTTTACACTTTCCATTTGAAATATTAATAATTCTAAATTTGACACCATTTATCAATAGCATAATTAGAATATCCCCTCTGTATATTCCAGTTGAACCCGACAATTACTTCCTAATGCCTATTGTGCAATGATTTGAGGAAAAATTACCTAAAACAATAACATAACTTCTAAAAATCCCCCTACTTTTTAAAAATTACTTAAATCCCACATTTCATATTTTTTACTACCTTTCAGATACAAGTTAACCTACAACTAAAAAGCCTCTTTTTATTAAAAAGACTTCAAATCTCCTCTTTGAACGGCGCAAAATCTGACTATTTTCTATCATCTTCTCCATTTGATTCAAAAAATTCAATCAAGGTAATCTCCCCCCCCCCCCCCCCCCCCCCCCATAAATTCGGTTTCAATTTATTCAAGTCATTTTTTACGTTTTTATTTTTTCAAAAAATTATTTGCCGCAAGTAAAGTTATCTGAAAGTTCTGTCTTTTCGTAGCTAGATTTCTTTAATTTCACTTTTTTTATGCTTCATTGTTTAAATTATCAGCATGAATAGAGATTTTGGATCTTCTATTAGTCTTGGGGTTTCTCAATTAAAGAGTATCAAAGAATCTCAAGAAGTTGTAAACTTCGTTTCGGGAGGTTTTGACTCTGAAATTGATGGTTTTCATGAAAATAGGTTAAAACATAGAAACGATCCCAAAACTATGAAGAAATTACGTCAAAAGCTTGCTAAGGAGGACAAGAAAAAAGAAAGTGGTTCTAAGAAAAGAGGACCCAACAGTCCTGCAAGTAAAACTCCCGTCAAGAGAAGAAGAATTGTTGAAGAAATTTGTAGAGATGAGCTCCTAAGGAAATTGCATGTACAGATTTGTTCAATATTAGGTCGGGATACATATTTTGTGATGGATGATACGTTTGAAAATTCATTTTTTATCTGATTCTTTGTTGCTAATAATTTATATGCATCTTGTGATTTATTTTGATATTGTAATTAATATAACAAAAAGATACAAGTTTCTTGTCATTAGATACATGTTATATTGTCTTGTGTCTGTGAGTTGTTGTTAATGCTTTGATATGTATCTATTGGTGTTTAAAATTGACTAGAAATTATATTATAAGACAGATAAGTTATGACTTCATAGATACATGTTATGTTAACTTGTATCTGGTACAACTGTTAACAAAAGATACAAGTTTTTTAATAGATACATGTTATGTTGACTTGTATCTTTGAGTTCTTCTTAATGCTTTGATAAGTATCTATTTATATTTAAATTTTACTGAAAGTTTTATTGTAAGAGATACAAGTTATTACTTAATAGATACATGTTGTATTAACTTGTATGTGGTACTTACTGTTAATTTATTGAAATGTATCTATTGTTGTTTAAGCTAAACATCATGCTAACGAAACTTGTTTTTGTAAGATTTGCATCTCTACTGTTTGTAAAGATAATTGGAGTTTTTTAGCCGAATGTACTTTGAATTTGATACATAATAACAAAAAAAGTATCATTCGATATGAATATATATGTTGTTCATTTGTTAATCTTACAGTTGCCAGTGTTTATAAAGTTATTAGATTAGATACATAATCAATAATTTGTATCTAATTACTACTTATTACAACTGATTGCTGTAATAAATCAATTTATTACAATTTGAACAACATCTGGATGTTATTATGTACTACTTGAGGAAGAAATACAAGAACACGAATTTTTCAATCAGCAGATACACTACCACAAACTATTTTTTTAAAGTGTACATCGATAAGGCATATGTGAATTACTACAATTTAGACGTTGCTAAGGATCTTGCAATTCAAGATGCATCTGCCAAGACTGATTAGTGAGAATGACGATCCACCAAGGCCAAGGAGCAAGTTCGCACCAAAAGAAACAGACCTTGTTTTGCATATTAAGTAGTTGTTTATTTGTTTGCTTGTTGGATACTATAAAAACTAGGAAGTTGATAGAAAGTTTTAAGATTTTTTGATGAGGTTGGTAATGTTAGGTACTCATACATTATGTTTTTTTAATGATAAAATAGTTTTATTTTGTTACCCATTATAATACAATGCTAAAGCATTTCAGATATATTTATGTATCAAAATACTTTTCTCTTCCACTTTATAAAGACATAGTATTAGATACATATTTTATAATAATTTACAATCATATGTATCTAATATAATGAAACATAAATTAGAATATAATGGCATTAACCTTCACAATATTACATTATTAAGAATTTACAACAGTTTTTTGTACCAATGAATACCTATTGTATCTTAAATGCATAACACATTATAGCACAACTTAATGGTACTATATCAAAAAACTAATGACATATTATATTATAGAAATGAATATTTAAACTTGTATCTATAAAAATAATTGAGAAAGATTTTATTAAATTAAATGTATCTAGTTAAAAAAAATGCATATTTTACTATATAATAATTGTAAATAACAAAATATTACATTATTATGTATCATTAACCATTTTTATTTACTCAGGATGCATGTTTACCTTCAACTTGACTAACACATTATATCAAAACTTATAGCCCTACAATATGCAATTATATTTTACAATTATTACAAATTGTGCAAACTTGTATCTACAAATTTAGGAAATATACATCATATAAAAGTATAAATCTTTATAGTCTTTTACTACAAGCATAACAACTACAATAACATCATTAGTTCAATATTTCTTAATTTCTAAATGATGTTTCATGACAATTTCAATCTCCAAACGCATGATGCTTTAAATTTCTGTACCCCGACGACATGATGCTTTAAAGATCCAAACACAATCCTCCGAACGACATTGTAGGACATAGCTGAATCAATCAAAACAAAAGTTTAAATTGTTTTTCTTAATAAATATGGAAATAACTGATTTCTATATATTCATTAACAACATTGAATACTTGTATAACGTGTATCTATAAATTTTACAACATCTATCTAGGACATTTATATGTATCTAGTATAATTTCTGATATATATGCGAAAATAAAACACAACAACAAACAAAATTAAACATAACTTCCTAAACTCAAATACGAGATGACCAGAATTTATCATTTTCATAACACAATATATCTCGCAATGAAACTTGCTCAATATATATCGAGTAAATTTACAACATGTATCTACAACATTTATATGTATCTAGGACAGTTCTGATATATATGTGAAACTAACACATAACAACAAACATAATTAACAAACACTTCATAAACTGAGATACAAGATTAGCAAAATGTATCATTTTCATAACAAAATGTATCTCAGAGTTAATAACATAAAACACACAAAAATCAATCGGTAAAATAATCATCAACATAACATTGAATACAAATTTAAATTAACGTACACAAAATTAACAACACCTGGAACAAAAAAAAAACTTAACATACCTTCTCTTATCCGATCTTTTGACATATTAATTGAAAGAATGCTCAATTGCAAATTGCGCCATAAAGGTTATGAGAGTACACTTGTTGAAAGTATAAATGATTCATCATTTTAAAGTATAAATCTTTACAATCTTTTACTACGGCATAACATCTACAATAACATCATCAGTTCAATATTTCTTAATTTCTAAATGATGTTTCACGACAATTTCAATCTCCAATACATTATGCTTTAAATTTCTGTACCCCGACGACATGATGCTTTAAAGATCCAAACACACTCCTTCGAACGGTATTGTAGGCCATAGCTGAATCAATCAAAACAAAAGTTTAAATTGTTTTTCTTAATAAATATGAAAAAAATGATTTCTATATTCATTAACATCATTGAATACTTGTATAACATGTATCTATAAATTTTACAACATGTATCTAAGACATTTATATGTATCTAGTACATTTTTTTGATATATCTGCGAACACAAAACCCAACAAGAAACAAAATTAAACATAACTTCCTAAACTGAGATACGAAATACACCAGAATTTATCATTTTCATAACAAAATGTATCTCGGAATGAAACTTACTCAACATATATCTAGTAAATTTACAACATGTATCTACAAAAACGGACAAGCATTACCTTCTACAATGTAACGAGCTTCTATTTTTTTTCCTTGCTTCGTCGATTTCAAACTCTGCCTCAATTGTAGAAATCAGTTGTTCGTAACTAACATGTTCACTGACCACAATTTCATCACTCTTACAACCAACATAATCGATTTCGTTAACCTAAACACTGAAATGACGTAAAAACACCAAAATATTCATATCAAAGAAATGAAATTAACAAATCAACAAAAAAAAAAATTATATTTTGTCTGAACAAGAAGAATGAAGAATTTTTAAATTTCAAAAAGTTTTTAAAAGAGACTTTATGTTTTAACAAAGTGGAGTAATAAACGGATTCCCACTAATTGTGAAATTTGATTTTACTTTTTACCTTAATTAGTTAGCTTTATGCTTATTTTATAGAAGGTTGTCTGACTTAATTAATTAATACATATATCAGCAGTATGTATCTAATGTAATTAACTTGTATCACTAGAGGTCAAATGTTGAAATTTTAGGAGATTTTGAAAGATGTTGGAAATTTTAGTAATTAATGGTAAACATGTCGGTATATATATAAAATTTACAAGATTTGATTACTAAAACCCACCAACAAGTTATTCGCTGGTTGTAATTGGATAGCGCAAGTGAAGAATGCTTATAACTCTTTAATTTTAATATCTCGCGCGACAAGTTTAAACTCACAGAATTAAAAAGATGTTTCTATACATTCTATATATTTTAACAGAAGATTACAAGATTCGGTTTACTTATTTATTACTTTTTAAAATTTTACGTTAACTCAAAAATAGACAAACGAATTAAAATAAGGAGACCACGATTGATTATTTATTTTATATAATGGAGCCATACGTGCAATAAGAAGGCGTATTTCCACTTAGTATATAGTTTTTGTGTTGGCTCCATACGACCAACTTGCCTTCGATGAACAAAATAATGCTAAAATTTGGAGACCAAAAAATCATCTAGAATAGTGCTTTTTTAATACTAATAGTGTATATAGTTAAAATTCAAAAAAATTACCAAACTTTTGTTTAAATATCAAGACATTTAATAGCTACCCTTAAAAGGTTAATCAATTTATTATACTTTTTTTTAATTATTTTTATTTTATATTCTATGATGAGTTGTCAATAATTATTTTAGCAAATATCCCAGGCATTTAACATCAGGTGTAATTTCATAGAAACCTCAAACCACCTACACCAAAGGAAGGAACAACGGATCTTTTCGCAAATGAAGGAGTTAGTGGCGGATTCAGAATATTAGTTAGGTTTAAAATATAAAGAAAAACATGAAGGGATTCAACATTTATTTGTATATATAAAAAATAATTTTAACTTTTAATGTATAGTATAAATTTTGCCCAAGAGGATTCAGATGAACCCATAGTACCACGTAGCTCAGTCCCTTGAAGGAGCTAGGAAAAAATCACTCATTAATATTTAATAGTTTTTATTGTATATAGAAATGAAGCAAAATGATTTATGAACAAATATTTAGGAATTATTTTTTAACTATAAAATTTGGCATGTAACAGAAGCAAACAATTCAATTAATTAAATATATACCAACTAGGAAGTAGAACAATAATAAAATAACATCAAACAAAAAAAAGCATAGAGTATAAAAATAAAAAACATACTTATATATAGCATAAAGTATTCTCTCCAGTATCAAATTATTTGTCATGATTTTTAAATTTAACTGTCTTAAATTATTTGTTTTTAAGTTGATAAAAAAAAGATTAATTATTTTTTTTCAGTTATACAAAATTTAGTGTTTTTTGAATATTCTTTTTCCATTTCGATTTAAATTAAAGGAAAACATCATCAAAACCTAAAAAAATAAAAATAAGAGAAAAGAAAAACGCCGTCTGTGGGGATCGAACCCACGACCACGTGGTTAAAAGCCACGCGCTCTACCACTGAGCTAAGACGGCTTCTTGATTTGAAAACCCTACTTTATTGTAATTAATTTCTAGACATTTTATTCATTTTATCTAAACTTCAGTATCTTTTCAACTTTTTTTTACTGTGTTCCTAGTGTGTTCGGTATGATGGAAATGTTTTATTTATTTTTTTATTTTTTTATGTTTGGTATGTAAGAGAAAAAAATATAATATCATAAAAATCTTTGTATATAAGTTGGCCAAGTAATATGGGGAGGTGGAACTGGGGGTATGAGTGTTTGATCGTGGGGATGGAGGGAGGCGTGTTGGAGGGTCGAGAGGATACAATCAATGTGGAATCAGAAAGATCACTTGTGAAACTTAATTGTTTGTGTAACCGTAAATCATTTCATTAAGAGTAAAAAAAAGAATTTTAAAATTAAATTATTTCTAATTATAATAGTAAGATAACAATTCTTTTGAGACGAACTAAAAAGGAAAGGATATCACAAAAAATGGGATAAAGAAAATAACAAATAAAGGTAACTTAATAAATTATATCTTTTTTTTTTAATGAGCTAAAATGACACTTATTTTGAAACGAGACTCTCTGCCAGATGTATCAGTGCAACTTCTTGGAGTGTTGTCTGGTTAATGTCAGAATTTTTGCAGCAACATAATGTCATTGAAATAACACCATCAACTAGCTATAGTAGTTGTTCTGTGGCCATGAGCTGTTGATCTATGTTTTTTCTGTGCTGTTACAGGTATTGATCCTCAAGTGGTAGAAAAAGCCTCTTTTTGCAACTTCTTTATCTTTATTTACTTGGTTGAATCCTTTTCAGTTGATAATTTTTTTAAAACTATATGTATATATAAGCAGCCAATCACATATTTGATTATATTTTTACTGTTGTTATGACAGCCATGAGTTTTCTGTCTATTAAATGCCATTTTGTGCTGACTTGTCTCATTTTTGCGCCTCTCGTGTTAGTTTCTTATTTAGCTCGCAACTATTAGCTATTCATCTAGTCCACGAAAGCAATGGCTCAAAAAGAGAGTGCTCTCATTTGGCCAACCTTTTCGATTTGCTGCCTCCTAAGACCGACTAATTTAGATTCGCACAGCTTATTAGCATCCGCATCCGTTGAGAATGGAAAACATCATCTAATTTGTCATTTTCAGTCTTCTGAAAAAAAGGACTATCGAACCCACACCAAAAGATGTAGATTTTTGTAGCAACACATTTCAACAACAACAACATATCGAGTGTAATCTCACAAAGTAAGGTCTAGAGAGGTAGAGTTACACATACCTTACCTCTTGGGTTGGAGACCATGTTTCCTTAAGGTTGGTAGACCCACAACTCAAGACAAAACAGTAAAAAAAAATTTCATGTTAAAAACTAAATTTGATCTCAACCTTTGAAAAACTATGGAGGCTATATTCCACATTCTATGGATCTAGATATTAGGCTCAAATGTAATCTTCCAAAGAAATTGTAGATTGAATTGAAATATTTAAAAGAAAAGAAGACGAATCTACCTTTTATCAGCCCAATTCCTTCATTCATCCTTCTTTCTACTCTATATATCCTTCACCTTTACCCATATTCATCACCTTCTCTTCAACTTCCATTACTTCTACATTCGTCGTAAATCTGAACTCCTTCTTACTCGATCATGCTTCAAATAAACCCGATAAATCCAACCCAGAAGACATCGAAATTATATCAAATGCGTTCATTCTCTCCACGTGTTTACTTTCCTTCACCAAACTGCTTCATAATCTGTTCTTGTTTCATTTATGATGATTTCTTAAACCATAGAGTATTCATCAGCTCCTCAATTCCATATCTCGTTTCTGGATTAGGATTAAGCAGCCGTTTATTATCCTCCGAGCTAGCTTTGAAACCCAATCTGGAAACACAAATTCACCACGATGAATAGCTTTGTACATGTTGGGCAAATTGCTGTCATCGAATGGTAAACTTCCTACAAGAAATACAGAGATAATTACACCACATAACCAAGCATCCGCCTTAGGTCCATCATATCCTTTTCTGTATACCACCTTCGGAACAGTATATGCTTGTGGCGTATCACAGGCGGTATGAAGGAGACCATTGCGTAATTGCTCCGGCAAGGCGGAGAGCCAGAAATCAGAACATCACATATGGGACTTGAAATATCAAGCCAAACACCATGAGTCTTCTGCAGATGAGTGCCTACCAAGGCCACCATACTTGATTTCAGGAACACCAGCGGGACTGCTACAGACTTTGAAACAGATCAATACCAGAAATATTAAAATTGGATTGATCAGAATAAGCAAGAAAATGAATAATTCAAACTAAACACTTTGTGCAAAATCGGTACGAGTCTAAAGCAAAATTAAGTCTTCCCAGCAACAAAGTTATTGCCATCTAGTGTAAGCAAGCTCTAAGAAAAGCTAGAGTTTCCAGCACAAATGTGTGGCACCTTTCCACTATTAAATTAATAAGCAATCATTAGTCCAGAGAAAATTCGAAGAAATCTGTGACACCATAATGCCAGTCAACATTTTAGTCACATTATCCATAGCTACCTCAACGCATTCACTAAAAGTATTACTTCAGTGCTTCCCCAGACAAAAGATAAAATCATGGTATATCCATCAGAAATCCAAAGTTTATTTAGAAGATTAAGACAGTAAAGGTCAGGGAAGAATCCATCTTCAGGGCACGTCACAACAGGCACCTGCTATTGCTTTGTCACATAAGTGCTGCACCAACACTTGGATACACATCAAATGAACGAAAGTAACAATGAATAATGAATACTAATTAGCATACAGAATATTTTCCCATTATTGATATTTAATAAGCCTATTTACCTTATAAAGGAAAGTAACGGTGAAAAATCATTGATCATCCGCAGTTTCAACAGGGTAGATGCAATGGGATCAACAACTGAATACAGTGATTGGGTCATATAATATAATTTCTTTCGGCTAAAGATTCAACCAAGTAATCATCCGCTGCAAACAAAGATAAATCAACTGCAGAAAAAGATTCATGGACAAATTGGAATCAGTCATACAGCACATAAAAATAGTAGGCCAGCATATACCATATACTAAAGCTGTAATATGTGTAAGCTTGCTGTTGAATACCGGAGAACTCCCTAGGCATCCCCTACCGACGAGTGACAAACCTTTAACTCAACATTCTTAATCAAGGATATAAAATAGAAGACAAAATAAAGCTAAGGTTTTTATGATTCCAGGTTGCTGTAAGCGGCTTCTGGAGTACAGGAAGGTGCTATTTCAGAGAGCCTTTATAATGGAATAGTTTCTACTCAATAACACAGTTTGAGACTGAAGGATACTACTAGAGAAGTACTTAATAAATGATGCCTAGATCTGGCAAAGGTTGAATACATTTCTATTTACAACTACAAATTTTGAAAAATACATGAGAGTGATGGTGTAAAGTTTAATCTCTGTAGACCCAACCCCATGGTGCAATCTCCTATCTTTTTTTTTAGAATGGTAAATAAGATCATCTCCTAACTTAAAACAATAAAGATTTCAAAAAGAGCTAGGCATCTTCTCTATCAGGACAGTCAGTATCAAGCACATTGATAACGGAAGATAGGGCAGAAGCCCACTTTTGCATGCCAATCTGAGGATCCTTTTTCCTCGTAGATTCCAGCTTACTGACAGCCTCCTTTGGAACACCACATTTAAGAAGAACAATTCCAAGTGACTTGAACGTTGAATCATCAGGTTGGATGGCAGAAGAAAGCATTTCTTTGTAAGTCGCCAAAGCTTCTTTAAACCTCCCATCAGTTGCATACAATCCAAGCACATTGTTGTAACTCAACAAGTCAGTCATAAGTCCCAGTTCTCTCATTTTCCGGACATTTTGAATGGCTTCCTTAAACATTCCATTTCTCTTGTACATACACAACATCATTGCATAAGAAAATTCATTTGCATTTCCCTTTTGCTTCAGGTGCTCAAAAATCTCTTCTGCTTGTCTAACCATAGAGCGCTCGCTGAACAAGTCAATCATGCAATTTGAAGAATATACATCAGCCCCTGCCTCGAAAGACTGAAGCATTTTATATGTTTCTTGTGCTTCTCTCAAATACCCAACCTTGGTGTATAACTTAATTAAGGAAGTGTATATAACAGCGTTTGCCTCTAAACCAGATTTTTTCATTTCAACCAGGTATTTTGTAGCGTCTTTAACACTTCCTATGTCAGCAAAGGCATTTATCAGTACACCATAAACAACAACATCAGGCTTGACGTCAACTGTGATCATTTCATCGAATAGTCTTACTGCCATTTCCAGCTGACCTACTTTAACAAAACTAGATATCACAGCACAATAAGGGATACAATCATCAACTAATCCCGCCTCCTGCATTTTCCTCGCATAAGATGCTGCTTTAAGTGGCAGATCTGCACCAGCTAACATTTGGATGAGTGAATTATAACTGCATCTATCTGGAGATAAGCCATGTTTCTCCATGCTATCAAACAAGTAGCACGCCTCGTTGTATTTCTTGCTAATTCCATATGCTTTGATCATTACATTGAACTCAAGAACAGTAAGTCTTTTTCCCTCCATGCAGCAATTAAAAGCTCTCTCAGCTTCCAAAATATGGCCACGTTCGCCGAAGGCATCAATGTTGGCAGAATAGCATTCGGAAGACATTTGTCCTGCGAGATGAAACCTCTGGAACCAGGACCAGGACCTTTCTACCATCCCCGCTTCAAGATACATCCTAGTCAAAGATGACTGAGTGAATTCATCAATATGTAGATTTTTCTTATCCATCTCCAAAATGAGCTTCTCTGCTTCATTGACCATATTTCTTATAGAAAATGCATACAAAAGAGTGCGATAGGTCACTGTATCTGGCTCTAGCGAAGCATTTTTCATAAGTTTAAAGTAGGTGGCAGCCATTTTTATGTTGTCATGCTTGGCATGAAGGGAAATAAGAATATTGTATGTTCTTGTATCAGGATGACACTGAAACCCCTCCATCTTCCTCATCAAGGACGCAACTTCTTCCATTCGGCCATTATTACCACACATGTGAATCATTGTATTGAAAGTAACTGTTGTAGGCGGGATCCCTTCCCTCAGCATCTGGTGAAAAGTCTCATATGCTTCTTTCACTTGCCCTGCTTTCCCATAAGTGTCAATTAAATTGTTATAGGTTTGTGAGCTCAAACAAACACTTGAACCAGAAGAACCATTGACCCTAATACCACTTCTTGATGCACCATTTACACATTCCTCCACTTGACATTTGCATAAAGACCACTTTTTCAAAAACTCTTCTGCTTTCTTAAACTCCCCCGCCATTTTATACATCTGAACAACAATTCCCATTGTCACCTCATCCGGCACCATACCTTGATCATTCATCAATTTCAACCATTCCATTGCCTGCTCCCTACGCCCACCCTTACTGTAGACATCAATCAGAGTCCCGTACGTTGAATTTATAGGCTCAACTCTCCTTTCCCTCATTTCGTCCCACAACCTCTCAATCGCACCCCACCTCCGTGATTTTCCGAGAATCCTAAGCATAATATTATAATGTATAACATTCAATTCATGGCATCCTCTTCTCTTAAACCACTCAAAAATCTCCATTGCTCGTTGCCACTCCACCTGCTCCTTCAATATAATAGTCCTTTCTTTTTTAGTCAAACTCTTTTCCCATGGCTTTAATGCCTCATCCAAATTACTAACCGTCTCCAAAGCTTCCAGCATAACAGGAATGCATCCTCCATATCTTGCCCATTTTTTTGAACACTTAGTCTCTACTTTCTCCATCACATTTCCCAAGCTCAACTGACCACCAACTCTTTTCTTATTCTCAATTCTATCATTAGTCTCAACTTTCTCCTCCACATTCCCCGAGCTCAATTGACCACCAGCTTTTTTCTTACTCCCAGTTCTATCAACTGGTTTCCTAAAAAATCCATTTTGGGTCTCCTTCAAGTCATTGCACCATTTTGCCGAACTCTTAATCTGCACACCACCAATTTTACCCTCAATCTCATTTTTATGAGCTAGTTTTCTCGAGAAACCAGTTTGGGTCTCCTTGTCATTGCGCCATTTCGTCGAACAGTTGGTGTGCACACCCAATTTCCCGTCAATTTTCCCCTCTTTCTCAGTTTCACCAACTGATTTTCTCAAGAACCCATTTTGGGTCTTCAAAACACCATTTTTCCAAACACGGGTACGGGAGTTTTCGCCAATTTGACAATCCAACTTGTCCTTCACATCATTATCATAACCAAAACCAGGCCTAAATTTAACCCCAAGATTCTTTATTTTCTCAATTCTAGCATCTTGGTCATGCAATTTGTTGTTGTCCTTGTATTTCTTGGTGTGTGAAACTGAAATTCCAATGCTGGGAGTAGTGGGTTTAGTTGAGTTTAGTATGTGGAAACAATTGCTGCTGTCAATACACTGAAACTTTACATACATTTTTTCAGTTCATTGAATGTGAATTTTGAGCATTAGGAAGTGCAGGAGAAAATGGCGGAAAGGAAGACTGTAAACAAGATGAATGGCTAAGGAGGGAAAAATCAATGGGGAATTGTGCCTTTTTTTTTTGGTTAAACCGTGATTCGACTAAGTTTCAAAAAGTTTAATTAATTTAATTTTTTAAAATTAATATTCAGATATCCAGAAATCTTGTGAAAAATATTGTATTTATGTTAAAATATTGATTAAAATTTATACTGTTTGAAGAAAAATAGAAATTATATAAAAAGAAATGGAGAGAAATATATTATGTTTATTATCACAAGTAGGGATGTACATAGGTCGGGTTGGTTTGATTTTTATTAAAAAAAATTATCAAACCAATCATGTCGGTTTATTAAAATTATAAACCAAACTAAACTAACATAAAATTGATTTTTTTAATTTAGGTTTTAGTCGCTTTTTCGGGTTTTTCAATTTTTTCTTGGTTTTTCTAATAATATTTAATTTTTACAATTATATTGTGATCGAAGACTAGATCAAATATATTTTCACTCATGTGCTAATGAAAAGCCATAATTATGAAAAAAATGAGGAGCGGAAAACTCTCTTAAAATTAAAAAGTGAGATGAAAAGTGAAAATTTTAGGTTTTAAGTTTATATTGGGTTTTTGATCATTTAATTAGCAATTAATGGACAAATATTACAACTTAAAGGCCCAAATTTAAATATATATCTACATCTACTTTCAAATTATTGAAAATTACTAAAACTAGTTGAAAAAGTATTTAAAAAGTAGATTATAATTAATATTTTATGTATAAAAAAGTTCAAATATTATATCTATACTTTATTAAAAGTGCGAAGGGCCTTAAAAATGACATTTGAACTTTTTTCTTTCATTAGAAGCCTCTGCAATAGATAAAAACATCTTTTTACTATTTTCCTCAATTTATTATTTAATTAGATTAAAAACTCCTAAAATATATGAAAAGAATTTAATAACTCCTAAAATATATAGAAAGAATCCTGATAAACTAAAAGCTTCTAGTACTTCATAATTTAAAATTATAAAGAAGAATAAGTAGAATATTATGAATAAAGTTGTAGGACAAGTCAAAGTTAAAAAAGAAAGAAATCGTTGTGCACGTAAAAAAAATGAGACGAAAAAATTTATATTTAATTATATGATTTATAAAAGGAAAACTTCATAAATAGAATAAATTTAATTTATTATTCCTACGCATGCGTTTTAAGATTTAATAACATATATTTGTTGATTTTGATTATTTAATCTAGGTAATATTTAGTACTTCTAAAAATAGAATTTTGCCTTATATAAAAAATATTCTTTATAATTCTATTTAAGTAATATTTTGGATAAAATTTATATGAAACAAATTCTTATATTGTACTTTTGCTTTTTATTTTAGTTTTGATTCACGTGTTTTCTTACTATCATTATCATCATCCCTTTTGCCTTTATTTATTTCTTTTAAATCATACCTTTAAAGATTATATATGAAGAATAATAATCAACAATTGACATTGATTCTCTCTTTTGATAATTTCTTGTGTTTCTCTTTTAGTTGAAAGTTTCTACTAAAAAAATTGGATAAGTATGTTGCCGCCGAATGAAGTTGTAAAAAAGTAAAGGTTTATTGCTCTTTTTTTCTTTTACTTTCTTTGTGTAATCGTGACATAATTTTGATTATCGTGACATAAAAAAGGTTCCAATCCCATTTTTCTTTTTCTTTTTTTAAATATATCAAGGTCACGAATTAGGATAAGAGATTAAATTCTTTTTTATTTATGAATCATGTTTTTTGTAATATCGTAACTTTTATGTACAATTCAACCACTATAGAAATCCATATTATTTGTAAGTGAAACATATTAATTGTTATTTATGTTAAAGAAAATCGTAATACTAATTTATGAGAACAAAACAAAATCGAAGTAAAAAAGTTGTTTGTAGTATAGTCATTTTCACCAATATCACATTATGCATAGTACCCTCCTCTATTGAAGGTTGAGTTTGATTGAGTTGGTTTTAGTTTATATGTGAATGTCTTTGTTGCTTGTAATCACACGTGGATATTTTATCTTCATAATCTAAATTTAAAGATTAGATGATATGGAGCCACATACAAATGTAGCTATAGGAATTCGATTAAATATAATTCAAATATCTACTTAAAAAATTTGACTATATAGATTTGAGATAGGAACACGAAAATTCGACTGATATTTATGTAAGGAGGAGGATCCGAACTCTTATATTTAAAAGGCCGTTATTCAACATTCTTCATCACAAATTTTTAAGGTATTATTTTCTCAATTATTTTTGCCTTCAACAATATTGCATTTTTTCTCTAGGAATATTTCTTTTATCATCTTTTGTGCATGTAATTGATAAGGTTTTAATTTTACTGTTGTGTCCAATTTTAATCTTTTTTTGGCATAAGATTTGTAAGCAAGCAATGTTATTATAATTAAATATCTTTGTAAAATATATATATATATATATATATATATATATATATATATATATTATGTCGGTTTGATTCGGTTCGGTTTGACTTTTTTTTGGTTAACACCAAACCAAACCAAGAATGATCGTTTTTTTTTTCTAACGCCAAACCAATCAAACCAAATCATAAGTCGATTTTTTTTGTCGGTTTGGTTTGGTTCGTCGGTTCGGTTTGACTTGACGGTTTGGTCTGTACACCCCTAATCACAAGCATCGGGGGTATTAGCAACAACCTTTTGATCGAGATAGTGATATAAACTGCCGACACTTACCCTTTCCATGCCAAGCTCCAATAAATTACTCCCTACGTTTAAAAAAGAATGAACTACTTTTCTTTTTATTCCATTTAAAAAGAATGACCCTTTTCTTTTTTGGCAATACTTTAATTTCAACTTCCCACATGACATGTTTAGAACCACAAGATTAAAGAACATTTTGATACATTTGACACAACTTTAATTTAAGGCCACAAGATTCAAAAGTCTTCTTTATTTTATTAAACTTTGTGCCAAGTCAAAGTAAATCATTCTTTTTTAAATGGAGGGAGCATTGCTTTGATATTTGGTGGCCAAGCACCAATAAATTGAAGAGTGTGTTGGCTATTATGTTTTTTTTTTTTTTTTTTTTTTTTTTTATAATAGTAGTGTCCAAATTAGTAGACATGAGTGTTGTCATTATTAGTAGTCGTAGTGCTATTCTTGTAGATTTTTGTTGTTATTATCAGTTGTTGTATTACTCCTTATTGTCTTTTTAACTTTTTTTTTACAATTTTTTTGGCTTATATTTTGTCTTTAGCCGAGAATCTACCGAAAACAAATTCTCTATCTCACCTTTTAGGCAGTAATAGAGGTTGTGTACATTCTACTTTCCTCAGATCCCACTGTGTGAAAATACATTGGGTATGTTATCGTTGTCTTCATAATATTCGAGTCAAGTTAGGCACACCTCGATTAAAGTCGTTTAGTTGACTTTTAATCGAGAGGTTGTGAGTTCGATCTTGATAGATGGCTTTTTTGTTTGGGTGGCCAAGCTCTAATAAACTACGAGTGTATTTGGCTGAGCTTATAAGCGTGTTATAAGCACTTTTCAGCTTATCTAAGTGAGTCTTTATACAAACTTATTTGGATTGATCTATTTTAGGTATTTTTAAGCCAAAATAGCTTTAAAGATTTTTGTAGTTTTTGAATCAATAAAAAATGCCTTTTAAGTAATTGGTTTCAAGTAAAAATAACAAAAATAAGTCAAAGATTATATGTTAAAAATTTTTAAGGGCTCGTTCGGTACAAAGGATAAGAGATAACTAATTCCGAGATTAATTTTGAAATGAGCTTATTCAATGTTTGGTTGGGACAAAATGCATGGGATAACTCATTCCGAATTGTAGTGTTATTTTTATTCCACCTTGAGGGTGGGATAACTAATAATCGTGGATAACTTGTTTTCCAACCAAACGAACTCTAAGTGAAGTGCTTATAAGCCAAAAGTCCAAAGTTGATACCCGGACTCGTGAGTTTTGGCTTATAAGCACTCGACTTAGATACACTATGCAATATTTTTGAAGAGTCGGAGCGATATAAACATATAGTTTTCAAATGCTATATAGATTATTACAAGCATTTCAGTTTAGTAGTATGATCATTGATCAGTTAGAGTCAACTATATATGACCTTTTCTTTGGAAGACCAGTTTTCAACATAATCATGAATCTCTTAACATTCTTGTGGCAGAAACACTGATTTATCTAGCAATCTTATGAGCAGTACTTCTTAAACCACACTCCAATGTTAAGAAAGCTTTCGAAGTCCGTTTGTGGTCTGCCAAATAAGTACAAGCATGGTATTAGATGTCACTACATGGTCAGACCGCGAAATTTTAGTCGCGCTTCAAGGTAAGTAGAGAACTGTTGATGATCTACTCGGGTTGGGAGGTGAAAAAAATAGTTTTCGAATTAGGGGAAGGAACACATTTACCTGTCGAGTTCATGTATGCCATCAGTAAACATCATCACGTTAACTTCTATTCCTTTCTCCTTCAATGCTCGTGCATACTGCGAAGATATAGAAGAATAAAGAATGTTTACGAGATGAAATGTTTATATCAAAAATCGAACCAGGCAAACATAGTAAGGTTTCATGATTGTATGAAATACTTAATTTCATCATGACAAGATGATCAAATGAGCTGAATGATAGTTCCATGAGAAACTCAATTAATACGAGAATGCATCATTTGTTAGACCCGGAAAAGTTGGAAAACTCAAGCGATAGAGAATAGCTGCTCGGATTAATGAGCAGTGACATGTTTAAGTGCAGCTATGGAAGCAATTGACTTTGTGGTGTATACTCAATTTTCCATCGTTAGTCTAATTTTACGCTAATTTTCCATCGTTAGTCTAATTTTTCATGTTGACGCGGCGTATTCTGCCTTGGTGTATGCTTTTTGCAGATGATGTAGTTTTGAATTTTGATTGATGAGATGCGGGGGTGTGTGAATGATAAATTAGAGGTGTGGAGACGGACCCTTGAGTCTAAAGGGTTCAGGTTGAGCAGGAGCAAGACAAAATATTTAGAATGCAAGTTTAATGACGTGAGGCAGGAGGATGAGGTGGTAGTAAGGTTGGATTCCCAGACGGTGTGTAAGAGGGATAGTTTCAAGTATCTGGGGTCCATGATTCAGGGGAATAGTGAGATTGACGAGGATGTCTCCCATCGTATTGGAGCGGGATGGATGAAGTGAAAGCTCGCCTCGGGGGTGTTGTGTGATAGGAAGGTGCCGCCCAAGATTAAAGGCAAATTCAACAGGGTGGCAGTCCGGCTGACCATGCTGTATGGAGCGGAATGTTGGCCAGTCAAGAGCTCTCACATTCAAAAATTGAAGGTGGCGAAAATGCGGATGTTGCATTGGATGTGTGGGCTTAATAGGGGTGATAGAGTTCGAAATGAGACTATTCGGGAAAAGGTTGGAGTGGCTTCGGTGGAGGACAAGATGCGGGAAGTCCGATTGAGATGGTTCGGGCATGTGATGAGGAGGGGCACGGATGCCCCAGTTCGGAGGTGTGAGAAGCTTGGTTTGGATGGTTTCAGGCGGGGTAGGGATAGGCCGAAGAAATACTGGAGAGAGGTGATCAGGCGGGACATGGAGCAGTTACAGCTCACTGAGGACATGACCCTAGATAGGAAGATCTGGAGGGCGCGGATTAGGATAGCCTAATAGAAGGCTAGTGCCAGTTTGAGTCGTTGGGATAGGACATTACTTGGTAGATGTATTATTCTTGCTAGGACACTTTGTTGTATGCTTTATTACGAATGTGTTTACTATTCTTTGTTTATTATCGCTTGTGGGTGGCATATTTTTGTCTTGACTTCTTGTTCCATGCTTTATTAAGTATTTGTCTACTATTCCTTGTCTTGAGCCGGGGGTCTATCAGAAACAACCTTTCTACTTCTGTTGAAGTAGTGGTATGGACTGCGTACATCTTACCCCCCAGACCCCACTATGTGGGAATACACTGGGTTTGTTGTTGTTGTAGTCTAATTTTACGCTTCACACAAGAAAAGAGGAAAGCACATACTTGTAATCCATCAGTAATGGGCACGCGAAGGTCCTTAGCACCTAAAAGCATGAGTGTGGGAGTTTTGACCTGTAGGATTACCTCTAAGTGAGTATAGGACCATCAATAAAACAATACAGTACCATGTAAATTCCAACAGCCGGCAAATCGTATGGTCATTGAGAAGTAGAAGGAATCAGATGAAATGTGATTACTATAAAGTTTGCATTTTTCCGTTGCCAAGTTCTACGCTCGTGTGGAATAAAACCTAGACCTATTCAACGATAACATCTATGCAGCTGAAGAAGCAAACCTTTGATACATGTGAAATTGGTGACTTGTCGTAGAATAGAACAAGGTGTTCAGCTGAAGGTGCTTCTGTAAAGTTTGATTTTGCTTCACTTCCAAATGCCTCAAAATAACACCAATCAGGTATATCAGCTGTACCAACCATTAGAGAAAGGTTGCAGACTGGGTTCCTAGCAGCTGCAGTAGCAAACTAGTTTGGTGCCTACACGGGTACATTAGTAAGAACAGAACAATTTTAACTTCCCCTTAATCTTATAGATGAAGTATCAGAATGGATGGTCTAATCGACGTGCACAAATGTTTACTAAATGTGGATTTAGGTGTAGAAAAAACAGGTCTTTTGTGGAACTACCAACCTGGCCTATCAAGTGTATCGTCAAAAATCCACCATGGGAAAGGCCAACAACAACAATTTTGGACGGATCTGCGAGTCCCTTACCGATGACATAGTCTACGGCAACAAGTACATCATTAACGTCCTGTGGATGTGAAACAATGGAAGGGAATTTAAAAGAAATCTTCTCATTACGGATAAAATATGAATAGAAATCGACGGTCATAAAAGGTTGGACAAAGAGCACCTGTGAACCCGCCCTCCCTGGAAGAGATTGCACTGCTTCCTCACCAAATCCCAAGGAACCTCTGTAAAGACGTCAATAAGATACTGATGTTGTAATATAATCAAGATAATGCTTTACTTATAAGTTCATATTAATGAGATTTTCAGACTGGTTGATTATTTGCAACACTGTCTGCTAGTTCAGCACAAGTTTTAGTACACTCCAAAAGTAATTATTAATTGTTGACTACTCAATGATGCCACTTTCTGGAAAGATAAACCGATGCCAAAAGGTGCTTATGGACTCTTGACATACCTATAACTTACAATAAGCAAGCTAAATCCGAGGGAGCAAAGAAAAGATGAAGACTTTGAGAAGCTTGACAATGACACACAGTGAGGACCCCCATGAAGAACTACAATCAGCGGGTCACATGCATCATGCTTCTTGGATTTGGAGGATGCAAAAATAGCTTCATAAGGTTTTTTTTGCACCTACCATGAATTTATGCACTAAGTTAGACGCATAGAGAAATATAAAGGTGAACGGAAAATAAATGTTACATCTGTTGACTCATCTTTAGTTTCTCAATTTATTAATTAGAATACACAATCAAAAAGAAAGAAAACGCCGTGATGCCATTTTCTTTCTGCTAAATATTATGCATTTACGCATTGACTACCTCTAAGCCATACCTTTTGTGAGATTCTCAGAGACATCTTTAACAGGGATCAGCATTATACAAAACTCCTTGGATGACAGCAAAGACCTCACCTTTGAAGAATCGCAGAAAAATATTAGGAAGGGGCTAGTTTTTATTCATTGTGTCCAGCCTAAAAGTCTTTATATTTACCTTTTCAGAGCACTTGGTTATGGGGCTTGAGATATCTAGCCAATTCCATTTAGTGTTATCGGAGGCATTGACAAGATAACCATACTTGATTTCAGGAACATCAACTGGACTGCAACATACTTTAATGAAATACAACATCAGAGGACTCTTCTTGGTTTTTGATTAGGCAATACATTTTCAAGCATATCAAACAGAAGATTTTAGGTGTCAACTCCGACTCTCTTTTTTTTACAAGTAAAAGTTCCAGCGTAAATGGAGTAACATGGTCAATAAGAGTAGACCAGAACTTTTTAGGGATTGAGGCATAGTTGTTTTCGTAAGTAAAATGTCAACATTGACTCTAACCTGCAA
Organism: Capsicum baccatum var. pendulum; assembly: GCA_030864225.1. NCBI lineage: Eukaryota > Viridiplantae > Streptophyta > Magnoliopsida > Solanales > Solanaceae > Capsicum > Capsicum baccatum. The sequence continues at coordinate 108,137,734 of CM061558.1, forward strand.
TTATATTGTCACCGTCCAGAGTAAGGACATCCCATGAAAACTCTGATGTGCTTGGGCTGATTCGTGATACATCTCCACTGAAAGTAAATGAGCATGTGGTTGATTGCAGAAGAAGATGCATAACATTTGAATACAATGGAGATAGAATGGCTTCCTTGCTTTACCTCAAGACATCCATGGTTAGTATAACTAAGGTGCTACCCCAGGCAGATGATAAAATCATGGTGCGCCCATCAGAAAGCCACGGGTTACAAAGAATATTTGAACAGTATAACCCAAGGAAGTTTCCATCTTCAGCCCACATCACAACGGGAACCTACAGAGGTCATTGAACCTACTAATTAAATCAGCATGATCAAATGAGACGACAAATTTAAGGATAACTCCAAAAACACAAATGGTGAAATCATTATGCGATCAATGCGTTCAATTTAAGACAAAGAACACACTTTGACCACGGGAAGTAAGTTAAACCTCTATCTAACGGCGACTAAGAGGAAAACGGCATCAACCTTCATAACCAAAAAAGATTAAGTGCAGAAGACATCATACATATTAACCATGGTAATGCAACTTTATAGTACAAGAACAACAAAGCCAGGTGTTATGCATCCTAGAAATTTAACAGGGATAGTAATCACCAAAACAAGTTAACTCCTCGAGAAACTTTATTACTTTACTCAAGAGTACTGATTATAGCAAAATAAGAGTTGTAAGCGACTAAGTCTTTTACAAGGTTCAAACGCTCATATAAGTTAGTGAGAAAAGCAGAGAATAATACCACATCAACAATTTCGTTATGCGAATGTGGTTCTGCTTCAACGGACCAATTAATTCTATGAAGTGAATCTGTTGCATTATGTGCTCCAGAATCTACAACACTTTTTGAAGATAAAAACACCAGGAATTTTCCATCTGAGCTAAATATTGAGAAAAATAAGAATGGATTGTTAGATTTTATTTTATACTTTGATAAAGTTATTTATACCACCGAATATTGAAATATGAGAGAAATTTGATCCGACTATAATAGATGTTTGCTGCTAATTTTTAGAATAATGTAAGAGTTAAAACGGTTGTTGAGAGCCAGTAATTCTAACAAGCAAACACACCTAAAACGAGGGAAGAATGCACTACTTATGCTTTCTGTCAGCACAACTGTCGATAGGTCTGCATCCTTGCTGATAAGAAAAGAATCAAATAGCAAGAATATCAAAGACAATATATCAATTAACACTTAGCCGGTCAGCGGCAATAGAAGTGAATAGTATAATGTGAGCATGCTGTCAAAATATTTGGAAAAGGAAAGGCTTCTTTAAAGCAAGCAACTTACTCAGATTGATGTGATTCGTACCTAAAACAAGGAGCTTTAACAGCATACAAAGAACAAGGCCTATTAGTGCAGTATTTGATACCAAACTTCCTCATCCCTGATGGCCACCCAGCAAAAACTAGATATTGTAACGAGTCCTTCGTTGATGGAGTCCAAATAACTTGCCCAACACTTAGTGACTTTTCTATGCCATTTACAGCACGGATCTCTCCACTGCACAAAGTTGCATGAAACGGCTACCATGTCAAATTTACATGATAAAGTTTTTCAGAACTACTTAAGAAGACATCAGAGACATTAACCTGTTAATGTTGATGACAAAAGGCTTAGGTAGCCTTTTCCCAGCATATGCTTCACCCCAACCCTCTTCCCAATCCTCTTCACCTTTCCAGCTATTACAGTCTTTGTCTGGATAATTCCCTTTCTCGTAGCCAAAATATGTAAATGTTGGTTTTGCAGAAACAGGCTCCTCAGCAATATAAGCAATCAAAGTTTCATCAGAATTCCAGGAGATCCCCTCAAACCTGAGACCAAACAACTGATATAAATGACAACTATTAACTCCTAAAAATGTTACTAACTTGTAGCATTAAACTGGTTAGTGGTTACAGGATCTAACAGGTTGTAGCAAGTATCCACAATGAAAAGAGAACATGATAAGAAAATGAAAGTAGTGCTTTTTGAGTAGTAAATTAAGTTACCATCCATCGGAATATACAGATCCGTGGATAGATGAAGGAATATGAAATTCCCCTTCCACCTGAGATGAATTCCAAATCTCGAAACAAGTAGGACAATCATTTTCAGCATTCCGAACAACAAGGAGCTTTGAACCCGACGGAGAGGGAACCATCAACGATGTTGTCCCCATCTCAATAGGGAAAGCAGCCGAGTAAAATTGTACAGAATCACCTCTTTCTTTAGAAATGTGACTAAATGATGCATATCTCCTCTTCTTGTTCTCTAGGAGATTAGGTTGACTAATTGAGAACAAGACCTGTGAACCTCCTAACGATGCAAAGCAACCAAAAGAACACCACAAATCATGATGTATGTAAGAAATAAAAACTTGATAGAAAAGAAGTGCTATGATAAATATGCATATTTATTTGTTAAAAGATCCACAGAGAATCAAAGTAGCAATACCACTGTCAGATTTAAAAGTCCATGCCTTCTCAATTACGGGGATTTCAGCGAACTCTTTGAGTAATGCAGATTGAGAAAAGTATTCTTCCTCTGAAATTACATCTAAACCAACAGGAGTATCTTTGGAAGGGCTTGCTCCATAATTTTCCATTTACTAGCAAACTGACAAAGTTTTCAATTGCGATTAAGCAGAATTAAAATAGCAAGAACTATAATAAAGTACTACTAGTAATTTTATCGATATAACAACAAGATATAGTCATCCATTATCAGTTGTATCTGTGTATTGTTCACCAACTTATCTTGCCCTTAAAAAGTGATAGTGACAAGCACGTTTGATGACATGAAATTCTGACATAAATTTCATGCAAAATTATTGCTTCTATTTTTGATCAATATCATGTTCGGTAAATGTGCGTGCCGGCTGTTTCCCTACTGCTTTTCTGTTTTACTGTTTTCCTATTGTTGCTTTGTTTGTTTGTTTGTCGGTTTGGGGCTTTGTTTCGGTTCTTAAGTGGTGGCTGTAAGGGTTGATGGTGGAATAGGATCATGTCTGAGGGGGTTGAAGTTGGGGGCTATTTTCGGTGGGGGTGAAGAGGGGAGGGAAGAGGTGGGTGTGGAGTCTAGGTCGGGTGTTAGGGCTGGGCGGTGAGGGGTGGTAGAGGTAGGCGAGAGGCGAGAGGCGAGAGGCGAGAGGCGAGAGGTGAGAGAAGATAGGTTGAGGGTAGGGTCTTGGAACATAGGGACCCGTAGAGCTGGTGAAAATTCTTAAGAAGAGGAGGATTAATATTGCGTGTGTTCAGGAGACTAAGTGGGTAGGGTCTAAGGCTAGGGATGTGGATGGGTATAAGCTGTGGTACTCAAGGAGTGATAGGCGTCGGAATAGAGTGAGAATCTTAATGGATGAGGAACTTAGAGGGCAGGTGGTGGAGGTTAAGAGGGTCAGTGATAGGCTGATGACGATTAAGTTGGTCATTGGGGGGTTTACATTGCATGTGTGTAGTGTTTATGTGCCGCAGATAGGCTTGGAAGAGAAAGTTAAAGAGAGGTTTTGAGATGCTTTGGACGAGGTGGTGAGAAGCGTGTCTAATTCGGAGAAGATTGTCATAGCAGGGGACTTCAATGGGAACATTGGGGTTTTGCCGGGAGGATTTGATGAAGTGCATGGAGGTTTTGGTTTTGGTGATAGAAATGATGAGGGAGCTGCTCTGTTGGATTTTGCGAGGGCCTTTGGGCTAATGGTGGTGAATTCGAGCTTTCCGAAGAAGGAGGATCACCTGATTACCTTCCAAAGCGCGATAGCCAAGAGTCAGATTGACTTTCTGCTGATTAGGAAGGGGATAGGGTTTTATGTAAGGACTGTAAAGTGATTCCGAGTGAGCATCTTTTGACCTAGCACAGGCTTCTGGTGAAGGACTTAATTATCAAGAAGAGCAAGAAGAGAAGGGCGGGGGAGGGTTGGCCTAGAATTAAATGGGGTGGCTTAATGCCAAGTAGTGCACTGGAGATAGAGAAGAAAGTGACGGGTTTAGGGGTGTGGAAGTGTAGGGGGGACGTGGATGTCATGTGGTATAGGGTTTCCAGTTGCATCACGGAGAATGCTAGAGAAGTGTTGGGTGTCTCGAGGGGTCGGACAGGACGACATAAGAAGGAATGGTGATGAATGAAGAAGTTAAGAAGAAAGTGGAGATAAAGAAGGGGGCGTATATTAAGTTGATTGAGAGTAAAGATATAGAGGAGAAGCGAGTGAATAGGGAAGTTTACAAAGTAGCAAGGAAAGAGGCTAAGCTAGCAATTATGGCTGCTAAGACAGCAACGTTTGAGAGCTTGTATGTGGGGTTAGAGAAGAAAAGCGGGGAAAAGAGGTTGTATAGGCTTGCTAAGGCTAGGGAGAAGAAGGGTCGTGACCTCGATCAAGTGAAGTTCATTAAGGGGGAGGATGGTAGAGTTTTGGTGAAGGACGTTCACATTAAGAAGAGATGACAGGAGTATTTTCATAAGCTTTTGAATAAGGAGGGGGACAGAGGCATTGATTTAGAAGAGCTGGAGCACTCAAAGGAGAGCCGTGATTTCAGTTATTGTAGACGTTTTAAGGTTGAGGAGGTCAGAGAGGCTATTCATAGGATACGGAGGGGTAGGGCGACGGGGCCTGATGAGATTCCGATGGATTTTTGGAAGTTTATAGGTAGGGCAGGTTTAAGGTGGTTGACTGATTTATTTAACGACATTTTTAAGACGGCGAGAATGCCTGAGGGTTGGAGGTGGAGTACGATGATTCCGTTATATAAAAACAAGGGTGACATTCAGAGTTGCACCAACTATAGGGGTATTAAGCTGTTGAGTCATACTATGAAGATTTGGGAGAGGGTGGTTGAGCGGAGATTGAGGAGGGTCGTGTCCATTTCAGAGAATCAGTTTGGTTTTATGCCTGGTCGCTCGACGACAGAGGCAATCCACCTGGTGAGGAGATTGGTGGAGCAGTGTAGGGAAAGAAAAAGAGATTTGCACTTGGTGTTCATCGATTTGGAGAAGGCGTATGACAAAGTCCCTAGGGAGATTCTTTGGAGATGCTTAGAGGTGAGAGGGGTCCTGGTGGTGTACATTAGAGCTATTAAGAACATATACGATGGAGGGAAAACTCAGGTAAGAATGGCGGGAGGGGACTCAGAGCATTTTTTGATCGAGACAGGGTTGCATCAGGGTTCGACTCTTAGTCTGTTCCTGTTTGCGTTGGTGATGGATGTGTTGACGCGGAGTATTCAAGGGGAGGTGCCTTGGTGTATGTTGTTTGCAGATAATGTAGTGCTGATTGATGAGACGCGGGGCGGGGGGTGGGTGGGAAGGAGGGGGGTGAATGAAAAATTAGAGGTTTGGAGGCAAATCCTTGAATTTAAGGGATTCAAGTTGAGTAGGTCCAAGACGGAGTATATGGAATACAAGTTTAGTGACTTGAGGCAGGAGGACGGTGTGGTAGTGAGGTTGGATTCCCAGGATGTTTGTAAGAGGGATAGTTTGGGTCTATGATTCAGGGGAATAGCGAGATTGACGAGAATGTCTCTAATCATATTGGAGCAGGTTGGATGAATGAAGTGGAGGCTCGCCTCGGGAATGTTGTGTGATAAAAAGACGCCCCTTAAGCTTAAAGGCAAATTCTACAGAGTGGCAGTCCATCCAGCCATGTTGTATGGAGCTAAGTGTTGGCCAGTCAAGAACTCGCACATTCAAAAAGTGAAGGTGGCGGAAATGAGAATGTTGCATTGGATGTGTGCACTTACTAGAGGGGATAGAGTTAGGAATGAGATTATTCGGGAGACGGTGATAGTGGCTTCGGTGGAGGACAAGATGTAGGAAGGAAGACTGAGATGGTTTGGGCATGTGATGAGGAGGGGCACGGATGCCCCAGTTTGTAGGTGTGAGAGGCTAGCTTTAGATGGCTTCAGGAGGAGGAGAGGTAGGCCGAAGAAATACTGGAGGGAAGTGATTAGACATGACATGGAGCACAGGAGCAGCTTCAGCCTTCCTGAGGACATGACCCTAGATAGGAAGATGTGAAGGTCACGGATAAGGGTAGAAGGCTAGGATGAGTGTGTGGGTTGTAGCAAGTAGTTAGAAGAGCTCTTGTATAGCTAGGTTGGTAATCCTAGGACTGTGTCCATAGGTAGGAGTAGTCAGGAGAGTTTGAGTATGGTGGGTGTCTTTGGTCTGTGAGTGTATATTATTACTAGGTGGGTGTCCTATTTCATACGTCTTATTTCTTATTTCATATTGCGCTTATTTCTCTTATTTCGTATTGCTCTGATTTCTATTTCATTATTTCTTATTCCTTACGTATGTTATGCCATCCATCCTACTTCATGTCTCGTTGCGCTCTTATTTACTATTCTTTATCTTAAGCCGGGAGTCTATCGAAAATAGCCTCTCTACTTCTTCAGAGATAGCGGTATGGACTGCGTACATTTTACCCTCCCTAGACCGCACTTTGTAGGAATATACTGGGCTTCTTGTTGTTTGTTTGTTGTATCATGTTCGGTAAATGGAACATGAATGGGTGATATAAGTAACATTTTGATTGTTGTACCACCAAAAATTTGAGACAACTAAGAGCATTTCAATTCCTAGTAGATTGTACTTACAAGATTTCTGAAACATGTATAAGCTTGAAAGACAGCCTTTTGAATAAAAACAAATATAACTCGAGATAAGCATAACCTCATAGACGAACAAACAAAGAAGCTGGGAAAAAATAAAGTTGTATAAAACCTGAATTCCTGGCAAGTTGCAGTTAGAATTAGGTTGACCTTATGAGTTTAGATTCTCAAATTGATGTGCCTAATATATACGCCCTCTGTTTCAATTTTTTTTTGTCGTCCTTTTTATTTACATTTCAAAAAAGAATGTCTCTTTCTTATTGTGACAATTCTTTAATTTCAACTTCCACGTAACATGTTTAAGACCACGCAATCAAAGAACATTTTGGTACATTCTACGTAGCTCTAATTTAAGACTAGAAGATTCAAAAGTTTCTTTACTTTCTTAAACTCCGTGTCAAGTCAAAACCAGACAACATATTGATACGGGAGTAACAATTGAACAGACTTAAACTTAATCTTGGGGAAAAAAATAAAAAATTGAGAACAATCTGATTGTTTGGTGTGAGAATCAAAGTCTCACATTGATAGCTGAAGGAACTAGGAAACTACATATAAGCTGTAGCATCTCTTAATGGTGTGAGGCCTTTTGGAGAAAATCGTTCAGGATTAGCCCAAAGCGGACAATATCAGTATGAGTGTCCAACAGCTAGTATCAAAGCCCTAGGTTCGGTGAGATGAGTATGGGGATATGGAGTGATGCGTGTGCTGCTCGGTTCGTTTACCCCTACGAGCTTGGAGATACACACACAAGAAATAGTTATGGGCTTCGATTGCCATAAATACTTAGACGATATGGTAGCACACAGTACAATGAATCTCGTAAATTGACCCGTGAATCTTGATGATAAGCCATGTGGAACTTAGTTCGAGGGGGAGATTGGGCTCAACCAGCCCAAAGACACTATTACATGGTATGATATTGTCCGTTTTGGACTGCGGCTCCACGGTTTCTCCAAAAGGATTCACACCATTAAGAGATCCTACACCTTATATGTACCATCCCAATTCCATCACTCCTCTCTTCAATCTTGATTCCTACTCTAAACAAAGAAAAATAATCAAATTTCTTCAACCTTCCTCCTTTAGTATCATTATAACTGTAATATTTTAGGATTACTCACTTCATTCTGAACATAAAAATTAAATCTTGGCTAACATAACTTAAAGAAAGAGCATTCAAATATGGTAAAGAAAATTCAATGATAAAGACATATAAAATACAATTCACTATATATGATATTCACATTCACACATGTAGCTAAAGATAAATCAAGAAAGCTTACATAGAGAGGGCAAAAGGGTCTATCTGATAATAGCTTGAGGAGAATTGTAATGAAATGGAGAAAAAAAAAAAAAAGGATGAACAGCAAAAATGATCACTTTTGCCAGTTCATGTTCCACTTGCCAAGAACATCTGTAACTAAATTTTCTTTATTCATTTTCCTCTCAGAGTGCCTCATGATTCCTTCTTTTATATATACATATATGTATGTATATATATATAAAATTTCTTTGAGTGTCTAGTATTTATATTGGGCTCGACTTACTTTGAATTCACACTAAAAAGTTCCTTAGGTGATAAAATTTTTTATAACAAAAACAACTTCATATCAACAATTCAAATTTGATATGGAAATAGTAAATCTCAATTCAATAAATTATTAATAAAAATAGTATCTTGACATTAAACTACTTCCTCTATCGTAATCTCTTCGGTACCCATCTTAGATTAATTATTCCTTGAAAAACAAACATTCACATGTTATGAAACTATACAACTTGCACTTTTTGAGTTAAAATTTTCCGTAATGAAAATGGAAAAAAATAAATTCTAAAAATTTTAGTTAATACTGCATAGCTTTTAGATAGGAAAGCAAAAAAAGTAACAATTTATTATTTGGGATAGATGGAGGAGTATCTGTCAAATCCTAAAATTAAGTAAATTATCATTCTTAATTAACATGGACGATAAACTTTCACCTCTTTGTAGTGTAAAAAGAAGAAAAATTGAGAAAATTTTAGTAGTAATAGTTATTCGTTTTAGGAACAAATTATAAAGAAAAAGGCAGTACTAATTAATCTTTTAGAAAGGAATATTATTTATTTTCTAATAATTCAAACTTACATACGTTATTTACCATTAGTTGTTGAATATTCTTGTGAATCAACCAAAAAAACAAAAAATAAAAAATCTAGTGGCAAGAGTTAACACTATCAATACTTTGCTTTTGTGAGCATAACGACCAAGTAAAAATCAAATAGTATGTGACACTCTTCATTTTTCTTAAAGAGGGATTAACTTGATTAGATCCAACTCCAAATCATAAATTAACATTACCTTGTATTGTGTTGTTAAAATGAATGATTAACTCATATAAAAAGGCAGCTCGGTGCATTAAGCATTCTGCTTTTACGTAGGATCCGGGGAAGGATTGTACCCTTAAGGGGTATGATGCAAAACAACTTACCCCGATACAAGCATTAGGGGTTGATCCCATAGCTTGGACTCGTGAGCTATAAGTCACACGGAGACAACTTTACCATTGCTCCAAGGCTCCCCTTTTAAATGACAAATCATATCTTTTCTGGAGAAAAAAAAGTAAATTTAGCTTTGTAAATAAGCCAAATAGAAAATGGAGATATTACCATGAAACATATTAGTATACTGAAAACTTTCAATTCTTGTCTATTAGCTGCTCATTGCACATAGGAAATTTACCACATTTGTCCTTGCATATGACAAATACTTTTGGAAGAAGTTGCTATACAAAAAATTCTCCCATAAATGAACAAGAAAATTTAAAGATGGACTCCTTTTGATGATTTATTGAACTGCACATCAGAGGAACTGTTTATTTTACATACATTTTAGTTTGACATAGGCCTGTCATTGCAAAGGTCAAGTATATACGTATAACCAATTTCCTTAGGTGACATATGTAAAATGTTCATATCTTCAACTGAGATGAGAGGTTGAACATGAATCGAAGGAGTATAATCGTTGTTCTTCATCTTCTTGCAAAGGAATGAATCATATATGTCTATTTGCAGTGCTTCTTGAACCACACTCCAATATTAAGAAAGCTTTCGAAATCAGACTGTGGCCTGCAAAGGCGAAAAAGACCAAGTTTTCATTTGGAAGTGAGAACAAACAAACATGATGAAACTCGAGACCACCAACGATGCACATAAATTGGTCCAGGACCTGTCAATTGCATGATTGTCCTCCGGAAACAGCAGCACCTTGACCTCAGTTCCTTTCTCCTTCAATGCACGAGCATACTGCGTGCATCAAAAGAAACAACATTTACAAACAACTTATATGGTCAGCTTCTAACTCATATATTATACAAAATTCAGTTATTTATGTTTCTGCATAGAACCCATGCCCATGACACACCCATTCAACGCGAATACGTTTAAGGCAAATGAATGATCCATGTAACATAATTACGAATATAGACCCGTGTGATGGGTAAAAGAAACAAGAAGAAGATTTATATTAAATCTTACTTGCAAGCCTGTACATATTGGTGCACGGAGGTCCTTGGCACCTAGCAAGAAGAGTATAGGAGTTTTGACCTGCGATATTAGATGAAACGGATGTAGCAAATGCACTCAGAAAAATAGGATCCAGAAAATACATCCATAGGGAGATGATTTACTTCTTGGACGACTGTTACCAATGATTGTTGAAATCTAGAAAAACTTAATACTTCAACTTTTCTTTACGATTTGATATATAATTGCGTAAAATAGAAAGCTTTTGTCAAATCCAGATTTTGTTGATTACACCAGACCTTGGAAATGTGTGATATAGGTGATTTGCTGTGAAAGACGGCAAGGTGTTCAGATGAAGGAGCTTCAGTAAACATTGATTTTCCCAGATGTCCAAACGTCTCTGCATAGCACCAATCAGGGATATCAGTTGTTCCAACCATCAACGGAAGGCTGCAGACAGGGTTCCTAGTAGCTGCAGCAGCAAACTTATCGGGTGCCTGAAGTAGTAGTAGCAGAACTGTCAATCTGTAGTCGTTCAGACACACAAGCTTGTCCAGATTCCCTATATAAAGCATCAAATGTACATAGAACAATGCTGATGTTAGAGTGGGCTAAAGTTCTATATTGGTTGGTAATGGACCGATGGTCTGTTTATATGGATTTGGGCAATTTTTCCCTCGTGGGATAGCTTTTGAGGTAAAGTTAGACCCTAGTGTTATATATTACATGGTATCAGAGTCAAGTACATCCCTATTTGGGCTTCCGGTCCATGCTCAAATTGCGCCTGGCGGTGAAGGGGTGTTCCACATTGGTTAGGGAACGGACTGAGGGTCTGTTTATATGGATTTGGGCATTCTTCCCCTCTTGAGCTGACTTTTGGGATTGAGTTAGGCTCAAGTGTCATATCTTACGGCTGGTAAGGACCGGAAGTTTCACAAATGTAAATGGATCAGTAGTAGAAACATAAAGATTTGTAAAACTAGCAGACCTGGCCAATCAAGTGTGTTGTCAGGAATCCACCATGGGAACCACCGAGCACATTTATTTTAGATGGATCTGCAAGACCCATATCTATGACATGATCTATAGCAGCTAGCACATCATTAACATCCTACACATGAAAGACATATGATAAGTTACAAACACGTAAGAACATTTTAGATTTCAAATCCTTGATCAGCAATCTTTCACGCGAACAAAAGGAAGAGTACTATGGAGCAGTACCTGTGATCCAATTTTGCCCGGAAGAGATTGCAGTGCTTCCTCACCGAAACCCAAGGAGCCTCTAAGATAAGGTAAGATAAAGAAGGCACTTAATCAAGTTATTAACTGCTGCTTAGCCAAAAACAAAGGATAGAAAAGGAAATATTTCGAGAACAGTAACAAATTCATATATGCATTTTTCCAGCTTGGATTGCCAATAATGTAGAAGTCTCATTCTTACAGGTCGAGGCAAATAAGAAGACACATTCCAGTGATGTTGTTCCTAAGCATTTGATTTTTAATTAGTATAATTTGTTTCCTTTTACTTGTTTTCAGACGTGTAACTAAAATCTTGATGTTGCTAACTTCAGTTTTCTTAAAATCAACCACTTTAAAAACATCTAAAATTAGATTCTTTAGCGATAGTTTTCTACTGAATAAATCGCAAAAATGTGAACTTTGACATTGGATTAAACAGGTAAATTCTGAGATTACCAACTATCACTATTACATTTCCTTGATATTAAAACCAAGAAAACCGGTTGAGCGTAACATTTTGATCTAAAAATTATATTAAACATCAATTTTCTCCGATGCCTTGAGGAATATTAGACATTTCATCAGAATCTGCATTTGACAAGTTGTTTGGAGAGAGGGGATGTTTACCTATTCTATGGATGCCCTCTTATATTGAAGAAAAGAAGATGTATGACCAAAGACAAACTTGCAATGGATGTATGCAACTTATAGTATTCATATAGCTATCTCACATGCATTACTAGTATTTCATTAGCTGTACGTATATAAATTTGAACATGCTTTACAAGTACAGAGGCATGAAATTTTCTCACCTATAATTAACAATCAACAAGCTATAACCAATTGAGCAAAGGAAAGCTAAGGATTTCGAGAAGCTTGACAATGTAATGAAGTGAGGACCCCCATGAAGGACTACAATTAGCGGATCACACAGATCATGGCTCTTACACTTGGAAGACACGAAGATAGCCTCATAAGGTTTGCTGGCACCTAAAAAGAATTGAGATTGTAAACCTATAGCATATAGTACGATTAGCGAATCACACAGGTTTTTTCATTTCATTTCCTACCTCCTCAACAGTTGAAACACCAATATTCAGAGGTAGAAGCAAGTCTCTAGTCCGACTGATAAATTAGTACCTGCGGTAAGGTTCTCAGAGATATCCTTGACCGGAATTTTGATACTACTAGATTGGCGGGATGACAGTAGAGAAGTGACCTGGGATCATTGCAGATGTATATGAATAATAGAAATGTCATTCTCGTAAGTATGCGTTGAGCAGAACATTCTAAATAAAACATTTTGTAAATGAGTGAACAATGAGATGAACCTTTTCAGAGCATCTATATATGGGGCTCGTGATATCTTGCCAACTTGCTAACACCTCTGCAGATGACGTTCCAACAATGCTGCTGTACTTGATTTCTGGAATATCAGAGGGACTGCTACAGACTTTACCAGAGAGAAATACCAGATTTATTAAACGTGGATTGATCCGAATAAGCAAGTAAATGAAGGACACAAAAATAGACAATTTCTGCAACATAGGTACCCGTCTACAAAAAGTTTAAAGTCTTACAAGCAATGATGTTATCACCATCTAGCGCAAGCAAGCTCCAAGAGAAGCTCGAGTTTCCAGGGCTAATGCGTGACACCTTTCCACTATCAATTAACACGCAATCATTAGTCAAAAGAAAATTTAAGGAATGTCATGACACCATAATGTCGGTCAAAATTTGGGTCACCTTATACTTAGTTACCTCAACACGTTCACTGAAAGTATTACTTCAGTGCTGCCCCAGACAGAAGATACAATCATGCTATATCCATCCGAAAGCCAAGGTTTACTAAGAAAATTAACACTATAAAGGCCAGGGAAGCATCCATCTTCTGGACACATCACAATAGGAACCTGTCACGTAAGTGTGAGAACACGTGAACGAAAAATAGTTACAACAAATGATTATTCACTAGCTTCAAAGTACTGATACAAGTGAGAAGAACAGAGAAATAGAGCGAACCACATCAACAATGTCAGCATCTGGACTTGGTTTTCTATCTATGGACCAATCAATTCTATGAAGTGATTGAGTTGCAGAATGCACCCAAGAGTCTACAGAACTTTTTGCAGACAGAAACACCAGGGCCTTCCCATCTGGGCTGGAAAATTCAGTAAACGGAACAACTAGTTTTAACTTCTCCCAACAAACTCACTTAAAAAATTAAATAAGATAATGACAGATTCTTATAATGCTATAGTTGATTCCCAATAATTATCAACTAAGAGCGATATGAAAATAAATAGCGACATGCTTCCACAAATTAAAGAATGCCTTATTCATCTACATTGCTGGTCTCAAGCCCGGGTAACGGAGGGGAGTAGCCAAGGATCAATCTGCAACAACCTCTCTGTCCCATAAAGGTACGGGGAAGGCTGTGTACAGCTTACCCTCCCCAGATCCCCCACTTGTGGGATTACATTGTTTTTTTTTTAATTGTTTGTTCTTGTTGTTATTCGTATACATGTCCCATCTTTCTAGCATCCACATAATTAGATATACCTGAAACGAGGAAAGAATGCACTACTTATTCTTTGTGTCAGCTTAACTGGAGATGCTTCTTCAATTGCATTAGTTCTGAAATTGAAAAAATTCCATTAAAACAATGACAGGGAATAAACAAAAAATATAGAAATTCTCCCCTAGCATAGTCCTCTTTGGAGAAGCTATCAAGTTACATACTCAGATTGATGATCTTCTGATTTTGAAAACGGAGCTCTAACAGCATACAAAGCACACGGACGGTTATAGCAATACTTAATGCCGAACTTTCTAGTATCTGATGGCCACCCCACAAAAACCAGATATTGCTGCAAGCCTTTAGAAGTTGGAGCCCAAACAACTTGTCCAACACTAAGCCTCTTTATTCCTTCAACAGGATGTACTTCTCCACTGCACAAGAAATCAAATTATTACCCTTTCGACTGATATAAGCAAACAATACACGTTATCTTACCTGTTAACATTGATAACGAAAATTGCAGGTTCTCTTTTTCCAGGATACGTTTCGCCCCAGTCCTCTTCCCAATCCCCTTGACCTTTCCAGCTACCACATTCCTTATCTGAAGAGTTCCCTTTCTTGTAGCCTGAATTCGTAAACACAGGTTTAGAGGGAGCCGGCTCCTCAGCAACGTATGCAATAAAGGTTTCATCATCATTCCATGAAATTCCCTCAAACCTGCATTGTCAAATGCTAACGAACATCATATGTTGGTGAAGTGAAAAATCAGAAACCTTTAAGGTGTGTTTGGTATGGAAGAAAATATTTTTCACATGTTAGGTTGATCAAGATTTTTGGAAAATGACTTTTCTTATGAAAGTAGGGAAAACAAGTTCTATAAATGGCATTACACGTTAATTATCTCCTTCCCTAGGGGAGGATCTAGCCCTTTCGGAGTGGCTTCATTTGAACTCATAACTTTTCGTCTAGACCTGGATTTATCTGTATAATACACATTGAGATTGTTAAAAGTATTTAACTATGAACCTAAATAAGGTGATGGATTCAGTTGTTGAAAGGAATGCGAGCCATGATCCCATAGAATTAAAATTCTGGATTCGCCTCAGATCGTCCCCACCCTCCAAAACATTCCACTCTCGCTCTCACTTCCAACCCCACCCCACCACCCTCACACCTACCTCCTAACCACAACTCCCATAGTGTTTGCTTGGATTAGATACAAATGATTTTGGGACATTATTTTCTACTCAACTACCAAATAAAAGAAGTAAGAAAACCACTTGTCATTTATAAAAACACTTTCCGTCATACCAAACACACTGTTAGTAGATAAGATATGGTACCATCCATCTGAATATACAGAGCCATGGACAGAAGGCGAGACATGGAATTCCTTTTCGACTCGAGATGGACCCCAAATCTCGAATTTGGTTGGAGAATCTTTTTCAGGATTTCTAACAACAAGAAGCTTTGAACCTGAAGGTGATGGAACCATTATAGATCCACCAGGCATCTCAATAGGGAAAGCAGCCCATTGAAAACTTACACCATTTGTACTTCCCTTCGATATATAACTAGATAATATGTATCTCCTGTTCTTGTTGGCAAATAGATTTGGCTGGCTGATTGAGAACATACACTGCGAACCTTTGTGCAGCAAAAAGCAAAAGAGGGACATTCAGCAGGTTTGAAAGAACCAAGATTCTTCTTAAGTCAGAGTGGAAAAACAATCTTTCACTATAATAAAAAATGAAACTTTTCCTCGTCAGAGTCACGTATTACCATTTTTCATCATCGTATACATAACGGAGATTGGATAGTAACAATCATACCACTGGTAGATTTGAAAGTCCATGCCTTGTCAATGGTAGGGATGCTGGCAAATTGTTGGAGTAGAGTAGACAGAGACGAGTATTCTTCCTCGGAGGTTTCATCCAAACCAAGAGGGGATCTTTTGAAAGGGCTGGCTTCAGCATGTTCCATTGCTGAGCAAACTGAAAAATTGCGAAACTGGAACACAACAAAAGACCAATTAATATAGAAATACTGATAGTTGCCAAGACATAATTTAGCTTACGATCATGTAAAACAACTTAGGATACATTGGAGACACCCCAAAACAAATGAAAATTTTCTCTTTTTTCTTCCATAGTACTAAAAAAGGCAAGCCGGTGCACTAAAGTCTCGCTATGCGCAGGATCCAAGGGAGAGCCAGACCACAATGGTCTATTATACGCAGCCTCACCATACATTTCTTCAATGGATTATTTCTACGACTTGGACGCCTGATCTCCTGGTCACATCACAACAACTTTCTCAATTACTCTAAGATCAATATTCACTAGTGTCGGATGATAATTAATGGAATGAGGAAGCAGTTGGAAATTAGTTAGTTGTTAGTAGTGCTTAGCTAGATGTGCTGAGCTTTCATACAGCTGTAGAAGGAGTCAGTTAAGTTGTTCCTCTATATAAAGGAATGTACTACTGCTATATGCATACAATAAGAAAATATCTTCTCCAAAAATTCTCTCTCTACTTTCCCCAATTCCTCTCTGCACATTCATGAATGTTCATCACTCTAATCAGTGAATCAATGATTCAGTCATAATACAAAGATTATCATGGTATCAGAGCAACGATCTCTACATTAGATCGTCTTCCGCACAGCTAAATTCTCGAAGTTTGTTTGATTGAAAGGCTCATCAATGGTAGAATCAACACCAGAATTAACAGTTGCAACTCTTGGCCACAATCATCCTTTGTATCTACAAGTTTCTGTCACTTGGTGTGGCTTTAATTGCGATTAAACTTACAGGTCCAGAAAATTATGGACTCTGGAGTAGATCAATGAAGCTAGCACTACTAGTGAAGAACAAACTAGGTTTTGTTGATGGGACCTGCTTAAAGAGCTCGTACAAAGGTGAGTTGGCCGCACAATAGGAGAGATGTAACGCAGTGGTGTTGTCGTGGATAAGCAGCACAGTAGCAGCTAATTTGCTGACCACAATTGTCTATGCCTCAAATGCAAAGCGAGTATGGGAGGATTTCAAAGAGAGGTTTGACAAACCAAATCTCACTCGAGTTTATCAGTTATGGACAGAAGTAGCAGGGTTTAAGCAAGGTACAAATTCTGTGACTGAGTATTACTAAAAAATGAGAAACCTATGGGATGAATTTGATGTTTTAGTTCCTTTTCCTGCATGTGACTGTGTTGAGGCTAAGTCCTATAATGATCATCTACATCAACAAAGGTTATTGATGTTCTTAATGGGATTAAACGAAACCTTTAGTCATGTGAGGAGCGATATACTTCTTAAAGCAGAGGCACCAACTGTGAGCCGAGCTTATGCCATTGTTGTACAAGAAGAGAGTCAATGGATGTTAGGCGCTTCAAAAGCCAGTAAGGAACCAATTACAATGTTGACAGGAAAAGGACATAATTTCAAAGGAGGAAAGAAATCACTAACTGGAGCACCTTATGAAATCTGCGGATACAAAAATCATCTCACAGTTGTTTGCTATAGGTTGGTAGGATACCCAATTGATTTTAAGAGCAAAAAGAAGCCTGCATAATCAGGGTCCTATAATTCCGGATATTCTCATAATGGAGCTGGTAATTCTAGATCAGTTAATCATAATCATGCAGGAACAGGAAATTTTCGACCATATGCCAACAATGCAACTATGAACAAGAAGGTACAAGATGATTTTGAGCTCAGTAACGATGAGATAAATCAAATACAGAATTTGTGGCACGACAAGGGATTAGCTGAGTGTAAGGCTAACATGACAGGTAATGTTTCCCTTATGAATGTACCTTGTCCACAAGAATGGATCATCGATTCTGGAGCCACTCACCATATCACTTCCTGTAAAGACTAGTTAGATGTCTTTAAACAATTGAAGGGGTCCAACACAGTACAAATGCCAACAGGAAAGAAAGCTGAAGTGAAAACCATTGGTGATGCAGTTATATTAGGGCACTTGACAGTAAAAAATGCGTTACATGTACCGAAATTCAAATTCAATCTTCTATCAGTTGCAAGACTTACTAAGGATTTGTCATGCAGTGTCAGCTTTTTTCCTAATTTCTGTGTGCTGCAGGGTCTTTACAGTGCCAAGGTGATTGGGATTGGTAGAGAAAGTTGTGGTTTATACTTTCTGAAAGACGCAATAAATGCAATGGTTGGTGCAGCAATAAGAGGCGCTAATAAAACAGACTTATGGATAGGGGCAGATCTAGGGTCCCGGGTGGGGGTTCCAGGAACCTAGTAACTTTCGTGTGGATCTAGTACTTATATAGAGAAATCTAGTAAATATATAAAAATTATAAGTTGGGAACTTATAAAAAAGTGTATTGTTGGCTTAGTGGAGTAGGGGGACTTGTAAAAGTTTTATTAACCTCTAGGTTGTGAGTTCAAATCCCTCTAGTTACTATTTGATTTTATTTTTGTCTAACATAGGGAACCCACAAACTTTAAATCCTGGATCCGCCTCTACTTATGGCATAATAGGACATCCACCACTGATAGGATATCCACCACTGAAGGTCATGGAACACATTGCAACACTAAGAGATCAGATAAATCCAAAAGAACACAACTATTGTCAGACCTGTCATGTGTCATGTGGCTAAACAGAGTAGGCTTGTTTTTCTTGATAGCACTAGCAAATCTAAACATTGTTTTTAGCTTATGCATGTAGATGTCTGGGGTCCATATAGGACACCTACCTATGACAAAAAGCAGTATTTTGTTACATTGGTAGATGACTATAGTCGATTTACTTGGACTTGTCTCATTAAATGTAAGACTGAGGTATATCTCATCCTAAAAGATTTTCTCACTAAGGTCAACACTCAGTTTGGTGTGAAGGTGCAAGTTTTGAGATCAGATAATGGTAGTGAATTTTTTAATTTGAAATGCAACACTTTATTTTCTTCTCTTGGCATTGTTCATCAGATTTCTTGTGCCTACACCCCTCAGCAAAATGGAATGGTAGAACGAAAGCACAGACATATAATGAATACAGCTAGAGCTTTCAGATTTCAAAGTGGAGTACCTATCAAGTACTAGGGGTTATGTGCGAAGACTGCGAACTAGCAGAGTTTCCAAACCACCTTTGTGGCATAAAGACTACATGTTGACTAGAAGAACAACTGCTGCATGTTTCTATCCTATTGAAGATTACCTGTCCTATTCCAACGTTAGTAGTTCCTGCTAAGCTTATGTTTCTGCTGTCTCATCTATTGTAGAACCTACCAATTTTAAAGAAGCTTCTTCGTGTCCTGAATGGATAGATTCTATGAAGGCTGACGTTAAGCCTGGAGGAAAACAAGACTTGAGCTATAGTAGATTTGCCAGTTGGGAAGCAAGCTATTGGTTCTAAATGGGTCTATAAAGTGAAATATAAATCCACTGGTGAGGTTGAAAGATATAAAGCTCGACTGGTAGCAAAAGGATACAATCAACAGGAGGGGTTAGATTATCATGAGACTTTTTCTCCTGTGGCAAAAATGATAACTATCAGAGCAGTAATTGGAGTTGCAGCTTCTCATAATTGGCCTTTATTTCAAATAGATGTTCATAATGCCTTCTTGCAAGGAGACCTATCAGAAGAAGTCTATATGGAGTTGCCTCAAGGTTTTCAGAGACAGGGGGAGAACAAGGTATACAAGTTACTCAAGTCCTTATATGGACTCAAGAAAGCCTCGAGACAATGGAACCTCAAATTGATTGAGGCTTTATTGAAGACAGGTTATTATACACAGAGTGCTCATGATCACTCTTTATTCATCAAAAGGCATGGAGTTGAGATTGCAATAGTTCTGATATATGTAGATGACCTACTTATTACAGGAAATAGCAACAAATTGATTGAAGAAGTCAAAGGTGCACCGCATAACAACTTCAACATGAAGGATCTTGGTGATCTTAAATATTTTCTAGGGATTGAAGTATTGAGATCAAGATCAAGAATACTACTTACTCAGAGGAAATATGCACTTGAGCTTATATCAAATATAGGCCTGAGTGGTGCCAAGCCAATTGCCACACCTTTAGAAGCAAACATAAAACTTACTACAGCTGAATATACTAAATACATCGGTAACACTGAGGATGCTATGTTCAAGGACATTGGTGCTTATCAGAGGTTAATTGGAAGATTGTTGTACTTAACAACCACAAGGCCTGACATAAGCATTGCAGTCCAACTACTATCACAATTTATGCAAAAACCAAAACTTTCACACTGGGAAGCAGCATTGAGACTAGTAAGATACATCAAAGGAGGTCCAGGACAGGGTTTATTGCTGAGCAGTGAACCTAGTACACAACTTCAAGCCTTTTGTGACTCGGATTGGGCTTCCTGCCCAAATACTAGAAGATCAGTAATTGGATATGTGGTAAAGCTGGGGAAATCACTTATATCATGGAAGTCAAAGAAACAACACACAGTAAGCAGAAGTTCAGCTGAAGCTGAATATAGAAGCATGGCAGCTGCAGTATCTGAGCTTGTATGGTTGACTGGATTGTTAAAGGAATTAAATGTTTGCATCGACACGCCTATCAAATTGTATTGTGATAGCAAGGCAGCAGCAATTCAAATCAGTGCTAATCCTAACATTGAAATAGATTGTCATTTTGTAAGAGAGAAAATAAAAAGTGTTTTGATTCATGCAGAGTATATCAACACAAGGGAGCAGTCGGCAGACTTACTTACAAAAGGCTTAGGGACAGCACAACATCATCTCCTAATGGACAAGCTGGGAGTGTTGGATGTGTACACAAACTCTAGCTTGAGGGGGAGTAATGGAATGAGGAAGCAGTTAGAAATGAGTTAGTTGTTAGTAGTGCTTAGCTAGATGTGCTGAGCTGTCATGCAGCCGTAGAAGGAGTCAATTAAGTTGTTCCAAGGAATATGCTTACAATGAGAAAATATCTTCTCCAAAAATTCTCTGACTACTTTCCCCAATTCCTCTCTGCACATTCATGAATGTTCTTCACTGATGAATCTTGGTGCTGTAAAATTAACTGCAGACGGTATTTAGGATCTTTAGAACATGATGCACCACTTAAGCATTCAACGGAATGCACTAGTCCTTTAAGAGCACGAATGACAACAGATAATAATATCAAATCAATTCTAGAAAATATATAAAAATATTAAATTTTTACAAAAGATCATTAGTTCACCTGCACCCTAATTTAAGCTTAAATCTGCCCTTGCTGTAAAGTGGTGTAATGTATACATGATGGTCCACAGATTCTTTCTATTTCAATTTGAATAAGACGTTTGTGAAATAATTTGCTTTATTTGTTAAAGATAAGAGGAAGATAATATTCCACATGGCCTTTTGTCAAGTGATAAACAAGTCCAATTCCACATCAATGATTTTTACAATCCACAATATATAGATGTGCCCATTAATTTAGGGAGTAATTTCCACCAATTGCCTATAAATATCAGTTTTATTTTTTTTTAGAATAAGGATATCACCCAACTATTTTTATTTTCCTCAAAAAATACTTGACACCTTAAAAATCTTATTCTCTTCTACTTGGCATGACATGTTAAAATCTTTTATTTTCTTAATTATAAACCTATTTAATTCTTCAAGTTCATTTATTCAAACTCACTTCTTATAAACTACAAGAAAAATCTAAATTACGTAATATTTTTTTTTTGAAGAATTTGTAAAAGAATTTACCGGTAATCTAATTCTCTACAAATTTTTCAACCAAACTAATTTTATGGAAAACCTACAAATTTTTCTATAAAACAAAATTTGAAGGAGAAAATCTTAAATTTTTTTTTTTGTCAAGCAAAATTTAATAGAAAAATCTTAAAGGTAATTATCACCTGAAAAATTTAATTCGTATGTAGATCACTTGCAAAATTTTAAGCAAGACCTTTTTCATAAAAAGATAATAAAAAATAATTTTTTCTTGCAGATTTCCCCCAAGTAAATTTCATAAACAAATCAAGTAAATCCGCAAAATTAACAAAGGCAAACAACAACAACAACAACAATAACATACCCAGTATATTCCCACATAGTGGGGTCTGGGGAGGGTAGAGTGTACGCAGTCCATACCACTACCTCTAAAGAGGTAGAGAGGCTGTTTCCGATAGACCCCCAGCTCAAGTTAGAAGAACAAAGGCAAACACTTTACAAAATAGAAATTTTTTATTTTTAATTTCGTTTTTTCATTTTATTTTTTATTTTTATTATACTATATTTTATCTTATTATATAAATAAATACCAATTTATATTCTTTCTCCGTACTAAACTCACAAAAAGCAAGCGATATTTGGTGGGTACTATTTCAAAGATTCATTTGTAATATTAGATCATTTTAAAAAAAAATTAATTTGTTTCATGACTAAATAATTTTTCATTCCTTCAAAATAGTACATTTAATACGTATTCGAAAGTCTGAGAGCCATCATTTTCATTTCTTTTACATTTTAAGAATCTTTAGTATATGAAATAAATAAATAAAAATATTAAATTAGTGTCAATTCATATAAATACCTTGAGTTTTAAAAATATTATTAAGTGATGAAATAATTAAATTTAAAAAACTTTGAAAAGTACCAAATAAAATAATTCAATCCTTTAGTTTTATGTATACACTTAGACACATCAACTACTTCATTGATGAGTAATGTGCAATGAATTACCGTAGAAAATATTTTCCTTTAAGTTGTGTCATTATCTAATATTTTTATCATGTGATATAATTTTTCTCATATTGAATCAAGAATAAATACAATTTATATATTTTATTTTTGTAAGAAAGATAAAATAAATATAAAATTTAAAGTATATAATTAAATTGTTCTTCAATAATAAATATATCATGTGTAATTTTTATTTTTTAAAAATAAATAAGATCAAATTTTAGTTAAATAAGTTTGATAAGTTAAATAGATCTATTTCTTATATCTTATATATAAAAAAAAAATTTTAATGGCATGTCATGCAAACTAGAAGAGAAGAAATGTTGTTGAAGTGTCAAGTATTTTTTTGAAGAAAATGGGGATAGTTAGATGATATTCTTGTCCTAAAAGAAACAAAAGTGATATTTGTAGGTAATTGTAAAAATATGGATGACTATCCATGGAAATTACTTTAATTTAGGATAAGTTTGTATTTACGCCTTTCAATTTTGAGTGTGACTATCATAAAATTGAATAAGTAAACACACGTATCATAGATGTTAAATAGTGTGAGGTTTGCCATAGGATAGCATATTTCAAATATCATCGTTTAAACTTTAAAGGGGAATCAAATTATTTTATCATAAAGTTTAAGGACTTCATAACTATTTGGCTTTGATTATAGATTATGACGGATTTTAAATTGATAAATAAAATGTATCTTGCCATAAATATTACTACTAACATATCACAAAGATCTGTGGCTAAATCGAATTAAGTTGTATAACCCGAATAGAAAGAAATTAAGAATTTTAAGTTAAACTTCCAATGGGTGCTTATCTGAAATTATTAGGAGATTTGCAAGAAGAAACCACTCTTTTTTCTTGTGATGTGAATAACACAAGAAATTTTTTAAAAAATAAATGGTCACTTCATGAAACAAAACTTTATTTCGTAATGAAATAGAATAGGACTTGCAAAGTGATTTCATTGATGATGATCATCTTCGAATTCTAATTACAAAAATGTTACCCAAAGTTCTCTTTTTTAATGTCCATGATGTTCCTCTTACATATGTTTTAAATCAAAATTATCTTAAATTATAGTCGAAAAGTCAAAGATAAACTTAAATACTGATTAAGAGTGAATTTATTTTCACCCTACAAGCTGACGTGACATTAAAAATAATAATAAATAAAAATAGACACATTTATTGTAATTTATTCTTTTTATTTTATTTTATTATTTTCACATATTTTTTGTTTTTTAATTCTTTTCTATCTCTGTCTTCATCACTTCCCTTTCCTTTTTCCTAATAATACTCAATAACACCGTTTCCACCATAAACTACGAATTCAACACATCTTTAGAGAAAACTTAACTTGTCTCTCAGTTCCTATCTCTCAATATCATTACAAATTGAAAAAATAATCTGAAATATATTAAATATTTGATGAAATTTGCTGTAACATGGCTGAAATTTACAGGTCTCTTTCAGAACTTTGTGGAATTTCTATGACCTTCTCAACTATTTATTAGCGTATTTTATTGATATTTATTTGCACTAAACTTATTTATTTATTTATTTATTATCATATTTTATTTATTTATTAGTTTATAAATGTCACTATAATACACTACCCATAAAGTTCAAACGTGTTACATTAAATTTCAATAAAATTTGGGTATAGTTTGAACCATTTTTTCTTATATGTATCATTACAAACCCTCAGATCATATCTTGAAAAAATTTATACCCACTTTATTAAAAGAAATCGATACAAGTTAAATATAATCAACAAATTACAAATTAACAAAACATTACTTTTTTGATGAGGAACCGATATTTCCTCAGAAAAATACAATTTTTTCGGTTGTTCTTTATCGAGATTTTTTTTTTTTGGCAAACTCAATATAGTATTTCATTTATCTTTCTTTTAAGTCCCTTTCTTCCAGGGGTGTGCATGGTATTGTATGGTACGGTATTTGAAATTTCGGTACAGTTTTTGGTATTCGATTTTTAAAAATACTCTACCATTACCATACCATATTAATTCGATATGGTTCGGTATTTGATGGTTGATTTCGGTATTTTGCGGCATGATAATCAGTAACCATAGTTTGTTCAACTTCAACAATATATACTCGTATATTGAGTACTTTGACTTTTCAAAAGCGCATCTCAATTATATCGTAATTACATATTACACATATAGAAATATATAAAAAAAAGTACAAACAACTCCTTTTGATAGTCAATTACACAAAAAAAGACATTGCAATGAAGATAGAGTAATCAAAGTTTCAATGTGTTAACATTTTTATATTAATACTAAGTTGTATAATATATACATACACACACACTCTTCAGTATGGTATTCAGTATGTCATTTATAAATAGCGAATACCATATCATATACCAAAAAAATTTAAAACATATACCATATACCATACCAAATACCATAATATCAAAATTATGGTATCAAAATTTTCGGTTCGATAGGTAATTCGGTATATACCATGCCCACCCCTACTTTCTTCTTCTTTTTCTTTTAAAATCTCATAATTTAGCATTAAAATTAAAAATACCTATCATATTAGGGATAAATTTACAACTTTCAACAACTTAGTGGTGATAAATTAATCTAATTTCTCCTACTCTATAAAACTCTAGTAAGAAGAAAAAACCTACCAATAGAACTAAAAGAGAAGGGAAAGATTTGAAGGACAAGTAACTGTGTAGATATTTGATGATGGGATTGTTAGTGGTGGATGACGAACAAGAAGAAATTAGAGGTGGTGAAGAAGAAAAAAATCGATAATGATAATGGTAGTGGATAGCGACGAAGAAGGAATCGAAGTAGTATGATGGTGAAACGATCCTGCAAATTATTTTATAAATTTGTCTTATTTTAACCTTTCTCGCAGTGTTTAAACGTGATTTATGACTTACGGGACGGGTAGTGTCGATTCTTGTGGTGTTCGAAGGTGATTTAAGTCATTAATTCTGTTCTTGAGTTTTACTAAAGTTAAATCCGAACATGGTCAACCTTTGATCGAGATGACCTCGGATTAGTGTCTTAATGTTTTCAGTATGTCCGAAATGTCGTCCTTTTTAGTCAATATAAATATTTGATTTGTTTTCTCGAGGTTTTATACAAATTTCGAGGATCTATTCAAAATTAGGTAAATTTAAGTGGGAAGGATTATCACATTTATTAATTATAACATCAGAAAGTTTGGAGAAAGAGGGCACAACAATTACCGATACCATTCATTGAGGTCTTAAAGATATCTCTGGTTAAGCTTCAGGTAAGAGTTAAATTATGAGGATTGAATTCCTACTTCATTGTCTAATTAATTACTTCTACTAGTAACGCGAGAGTGATTAAGGGTAATGAGATAATGATAAATTGTGCAATGTTTCTGACGTTTTTAGAATTAGATGTGAATTTAGGTAATATTTGGTAATGCGATAAAGTGATGATTAGTAAGTATTTATCAGCAGTAATGACGGCCGTAAAATTTTTAACAAGTGAATTCAATATATAAAAAGTAAAATCACTAAGAAGAAAACAAAATAAAGTTTGATTAACTAAAACATATTATTATAATTATATATACGAGTTTTTATTCTCGTAACTTATTCATAATACTTATATACAAGATAATATTAAATATTTTTTTTTCCACATAATAATATTAAATATTTTTTTTCCACATAAGGCATCAAGTTCTCGAATTTGAGGGCAATAATGGGGTTGTGGATTACTTGTATAGTTTTTTTAATTATAACAAAACAAAATTGGCTTATTGACCCTTTGAATTGGAAAAAAAGAATTGAGGATTGTTATCCATTAAAATTTAGTCGTGGACAAGGGACTAAACGTCCATAAAGAAAAACGCTAGGATTAACAAATAGAACCACATTGTCACTAGGCTAAACGCTGCTTTCAAATTTGTAATACATTTGTATCTTTTAATAAAAGCTGATTATATATATATATATATATATATATATATATATAATATATTTTTCCGTTTAAATTTGTAATACATTTGTATCTTTTAATAAAAGCTGATTATATATATATATATAATGTATTTTTCCGATGAAGTGGGTTCATATGATCCCATTTGAATCTGGGTCCGCCTCTACTATCACGGGGTGTCTCAATAAAATTAATGGTTCAAAACCAAAATTTTATATATATAAGAGAAAATACCCAATTACCTCCCAAAACTATACCCGAAAGAGTTGTGACACACCTCAACTTCAAGGGGGTCCTATTACCCTGAACTAATTAAAAGTGGAATTTTCACCCCCTTAGTACCTATGTGGCACATACGTGGCACACACGTGTGTCTATGGGGACACTTCAGTGTGTTGTACCACGTAAGCGCCATGTATGCGCCACATAAGCACTAAGGGGGTGAAAATTTCACTTTTAATTAGTTCAGGGGTAATAGGACCCCCTTGAAGTTGAGGTATGTCACAGCTCTTTCGGTTATAGTTCGGGGGTAATTGAATATTATCTCTATATATAATACAGTAAAAATTTAAAGTTATCTTTTTTTTTTTGTTCTTTCATATTAATTGTTTTTATGTAATATTTTTAAAAGAAGAATATACCATTTAACTTCACATATTAATACGATTATTAATAAAAGTAAGGATTAATTCTAGTGAATAAAATGTTAGTCACTTATTTGCAATACATCAAATCTTAGCCAACTATTGAATTAATAAAGCATCACCCATAGATTCCACAACTCCAGTTATGGGAATTAGTTCCTCATGAAATAGAAAGAGATAGCATATATTAATTCCATAACTCAAGCAATTAACTTACAGAAAATGAAGTTGAAGATTGTTCTCCTTCAAGTTAAAACAAGGACCCCAACACCACAACAATAATTCGAAAACAAATTGAAAACCAAACTTAAGAGACCAAAATATAAAAACTGCGGTTTGTGAATTAGTTCAAGATACCTATGAAAACCTTAGATTTTTCTATAAATACTCAATATCTTTTCGGATTTGAATTTCAAACTCCAGGTTTTTCACCTCATAGCTGACGACCTCCTGTGACGGCTTATCAGGAAAGTCGTCAACTGCTTTGTCCAATCCTTTCTCACTGCCTACAGCTGACGACTTCCACTGATGACCTATCAGCTAGTTAGCGACTTATTAGACAAGTCATCAACAACTCTTCTCCAGCATCTACATTCTGCTTACATGTGATGATATCAGCTAACGACCTATCAACTAGTTGACGACTTATCGGACAAGTTGTCAACTAAAATCTTCATATCTACTTTAATAAAAAATTGTCCTTCTTGACGTAATAATCATAAGTTTTCATATATCTCGACTTTCCTGCAATATCACATGAAATATAATAAAAAACAATAATAGTTACTTAAGACCTTACAATTATTTCGAGTTAAAAGCCTTAAATGTGCTAACACAAAGGTAGCACATCAAGTTTCTATGAAATTGTTTTTTGGTACGCCACTGTTTTGTTGCATGTTTAGACTTGGATTCTCGTAATTTTTCATACAATTTTAATAGATAGTATGGCTTCCTGTACATGTAAAAGGTAGTATTGCAATTGTTGTTTTTCATTGCTTCCTTAGCTTTAGTTTACCTGATTCTGGTCAGTTTTGGTTGTGATAAATCTAAGTTTTAATTTAGGGTTTTCAAAGCAAAAATTCTTGATTTAAGGATTGAATAATGGTCCGATTTAGCTGAAATTCAACGGGCTAGTTTGTAATCTTATGGAGATTGTATTTGAATAGATTCTAACCATTCGAAAGCTTTACATAAGGAAAAGTTTATTAATTAACGCTTGGATTCCGTTTGAGGCAAGTTGAGATTTTCTTAAACTCCTTTTCAAAGTGCTTATGTGTTACTTATGTATAATGGAAGTAGTAGAGAATGGGGATTCCGTATAGGTGAAGTGACGAGCATCTATGCGGGTACTGATGTTATTTGAAGGGTTAAAATAAGTCAATTGTGTGTTTTGAATAATTTTTTCCTATTTGCTAGTACGATGGGCTGATTTTCTATGATAAATGAATTGCTGAGAGTACTAGTTAATGAGAGTACTTCCACTTGATAAGTTGAGTTTATTGTAAAATTGATATCTGATCTGGCTTATGATATGAAATGCTTTGTTTAATTTTATTGTTGATTTGGGATCGAGTTGCACGCCTGCACATCCTATATTACATTTCACGTGGGATCGGAGTGCATGCCTACACATGATTGTTTTGCGGAGAAATTTTGGCTTTTGAAATAGTCGCCACTTAATTTTGAAAAGGAATTAAGAAACCTTTAGAAAGTTACTTCAAACGATTCAAAACAGAAAAATCATTTAAGTTTTGAAGATTCCAAGTAAGTGGTTCCTATTAACGTTTTAGGAAGGTGTTAGGCACCTAAAACGTCCGCTAACTTGCGGTTATTCGGACTGTTTGAAAATCGTCTTTTGATTAACTTCGAAAAAGATTAATTTTGTCGAAAAATGATTAATTTTTTGAAAAGAAAATCGATTTTGGAAATATTTTGGTGTTTATGCAAAACTAGTTTTTTAGCGACTTGACTAAGAATTTAACTGGGTTCGCAAAGCATGTAAAACAAGTAAGCAAAAGGGAAAGAGGAAAGGGAAGAAGTAGTGATTTAGGCTTCTAAACCCAAACCGTCGACCCTGTCCTAATCTAGTTGGGTTTTTGATCCATTTTCACCTGTCCTAATCTAGTTTTCGAGCGTTTGGCTCGAATCTCGCTCCACTTGTATTAAATTTACAACTTTGGCTTCGAGGCCCAAATGAATGAATAAATAAATAAACAAAATAAACAAAGACGACAATGCTTAAAAAATGAGACTTTGAATTTCTTAGCCGCTCCCAATGTAGGACTTTAATCCATTTTCTTTCCTCCTGTCTTCTCGTATCCATATGCTAAACGATGGGCTTTTGGAACTTATCTTGGGCATAGTTCAACGAGGTGGGCCTCTTGGGCCCATTAAGGAATGCAAAGGGAAAGAGTCCATTTAGGACTCTAAGGTAGATTCATGCAAAGCAAGAAAATAAAGAACATATTAATACATGATCAACTAAAGAGGCAAGAAAACATGAAGAAAGTTTGTACATATTCACTACATAAGTAAAGAAACAGGGGTCCTAACAAATAATCGAAAAATAATTGGGAATGATAGGATACACATATCATCTCACATAATAGGCGCAATCAAGGCAGAAAAATTAAAGTAACTAACATGGGATCAATATAACGAAGGAAAAGGATACGGGGAACCCAATATCTAACCAATTGAGGACATATTATGGCATGGATTTTTAATAATTAAAAGTCGATTAGCGAATACATTGGCCTTGCCAGAATGATAAAGGACACTCATGTCATAATTCTTCAAGAGCTCTAACCACCTTGTTTGACGAATATTGAGATCTTTCTGGGAAAAGACATACTGAAGGATCTTATGATCTGTGAAGATGTCTACATGAACACCGTATAGATAATGCCTCCAAATGTTTAAGGCAAAGACAACTGCTGCCAACTCAAGGTCATGAGTAGGATAATTCTTCTCATGGGGCTTTAACTGTCTGGAGGCGTAGGCTATGACTCTGCCATGCTGTATGAGGACACAACCTAAACCTACTCTATATGCATCACAATATACTACGAATCCATCGAAACCGTCGGGAAGTGCTAAAACTAGAGCTGAGGTGAGTCGTATCTTCAACTCCTAAAAACTCTTCTCGCAAGGTTCTCACCACTGAAACTTGACCTTGTTCTAAGTCAATTTAGACATAGGAGATGCAATAGAATAAAATCCCTCGACAAACCATCGATAATAGCTAGCCAAACCCAAGAAACTCCTGATATCTGATGGAGAGACAGGGCGAGCCCAGTTTCTTACCGCTTCGGTTTTCTGAGAAGCTACTTTAATGCCATCACCAGAAATAATGTGGCCAAGGAATGCTACTGATCTTAGCCAAAATTTTCACTTACTGAACTTGGCGAACAACTGGTGATCCCTGAGAGTCTGAAGAACAATTATGAGATAGTCTGAATGATCACGCTCTGTGTGAGAATAGACCAGAATATCATCTATGAAGACTATGACGAATGTATCCAAGTACTGCCTAAACACCCGGTTCATCAAGTCCATGAAAGTTTTAGGGGCATTGGTAAGACCAAAGGACATGACTAGAAATTCAAAGTGACTATACCGAGTATGAAAAGCTGTCTTCGGAATGTCATATTCTCTAACTCTGAGCTGATGATAGCCTGATCTGAGGTCTATCTTGGAGAAATAACTGTCACCCTGAAGTTGGTCAAAAAATTTGTCTATCCTAGGCAGCGGATACCTGTTCATGATCGTGACATTATTTAGCTGACGGTAATCAATACACATTCTAAGAGAACTGTCTTTCTTGCGCATGAATAAGACTGGCGCACCCCATGAGGATACACTGGGCCTGATGAATCCCTTATCTAAGAGATCCTTCAACTGATCTTTTAGTTCCTTAGTTCTGCTGGTGCCATACTGTATGGCGGAATAGAAATAGGCCGAGTATCCGGGAGAAGGTCTATGCCGAAGTCTATTTCCCTTTCGAGAGAAATGCCTGGAAGATCTTTGGGAAAGACGTTTGAATATTCATTAACCACTGGGACTGATTCGAGACTGGGAGATTCAAAACTGGAATCCTTAACATGCACGAGATGATACACACACCCTTTAGAAATTATTTTCCTTGCCCAAAGGTAGGAAATAAGCTGACCCTTGAAAGACGAAGTGCTACCCTTCCACTCTAGGACAGGCTCATTTGGGAACTGAAACTAAACTATTTTATTTCTGTAGTCGACTGTGGCATAGCAGAAATGAAGCCAATCCATACCGAGAATGACATCAAAATCAGTCATCTCTAACTTGACTAAATCTGCTAACGTGGATTGGACTGAGAGACTGACTTGAAATTATACTTACTAGCATGACATGAATACTGAAGAAAGGGAACTGTTCCTAAAACATCTCATAACCTCCTATACATAAATGTGGCGCGCAATACACCCATGTACAAGACTCTACTAGATGCGACTTTCAGACTTCCTAGGACTCTATTGAACCTTAGGCTCTGATACCAACTTTGTAACGCCCCAATTTTTCTGAACCAGAATGCTATACGGTGCTTATGACCCTAAAGGATCACAAGCTAACCCATGACTGATATCTATACCTATACACTGCAATATATAACATAATAATGCAGAAAATATGAACATGTAGGCCATAAGGTTCAACTGAATAAAGAATCTATCAAAACATAACATCCATATGGGTGAAAGATACCCAAAACAATTGAAAACTGAATCAAATCTGGACATAAGTCAGAATACTGAATCTGAAAGCCTCAAAGTGCTGTCTGAATAAAGAGTTGAAGGAACATGTCTCCAACTAACTTCGTAAACTGATAACTGGCTAAAATAATAATGAATAAATCAAATCATATTGTCCTCAAATGAAGAGGACTCACTGAATCTCTGCAATAGGAAATGCTACTGCTACTGCTGATCTAGAGCTCGTGTCTCTGAACCTATGGTGTAACATGAAAAGAAAGCACCATAGCATAATTGCATCAGTACGAGGGAATGTACTGAGTATACGAGTGAGGTAGGCTAAATATAAATAAGGTTTACATGCATGAGCAATGCTAACTGTCTAACTGACATGAACGTAAGAGTACAAACATGCATACATAGTAACTGAAATCGTGGGTGCATGATAGCTAGTACTGTATGCTAATACATGGTTTACTGATGGCTAACATAATTGATACTAAAATTTTGATAACATGGGCGACTGTATCTGACAATCCTGAATCTGATGGAACTATCTGAGTTTCGTACTGTAACTGAGTCTGACTGTATCTGACAGTCCTGATATAATAAAATCTGAAGACCTATCTGAGTTCTTTTACTAAGACTGATTCTAAAATTGTGGGAGGTATTTGTTTAACCTACATGCCCCAATAACGCATATAGCTAAGTTGGGGTCTAATTTCTACCCCGACTGGAGGAGTGTCAATACCGCACCACTGGTAAGGACAGTTGTGGGTGACCCTTAGCTGGCAGGTATTCAAAAGGAGAATGGTGGGAACCCTAAACTAACAGGTTAAGACACCTCATCAATCCTAATCTGACAGGCTAAGATGTCTCAACCTACGCTAGCTACGTAGTTGTGGAACACAAGGATGGCTGCTAAGAATCACACCCTAAACTGGTAGGTGAGTCCCATCCTTGGGTTCACTTGGTGCAAACTTCTACTCCCATCTGAAGAGACTAAACATGATTCAACTGGCTGTACATGGACAGATTAACTAACTTCCGTTGACTGATGGAGTAGTACTATTACCTGAGAGTTAATTGAGATCATGAGATTTCTGAGGTTTCCTGAGTCACATGACTGACTGAGTTCTATAGATTATAGCTTGACTGAGATTATTGTGACAACATAACATGGCTCTAGGCACAAAGCTATGTTTTTCAGGTACGAATACCCTCAGGACTCGATAGAAGGAAACTGACACACATGACATGACTTGATCACAAGATTTGAGTCCACAATTCATAATATCCTAAGTTGGGGATATTATATTTCATATAGTTATTCAATATCTTAAACATTGTAGGGAATGCATGGATATATTTCGTGTATATATTGTATATCTCCATTATCTTACATGATTCATACCACCACAATTGCAACACATGAAAAGCATGGGATTCATATTGAAGTACATAGCTAATATAGACTTGACATTTAGACATGATAGAACCATACAAACATGAATTTCTAGCATCCTAAGCATTTTATCAAACACCTTGCATGAATTCTTTAAGACATAGGTGAATTTCATACTTGCACCATATTAAACCACCTAAAGTTCATGGTTTTCAATTAACAAACATATATATTCCATGAAAACACCTTTAGGCATCACATTGAAACTTAAACAACAATCGTCAACATGTACATACTCATATCACCACAAAAAGTTTACAAAATAATATTTAAAACATGGTTCTTTAGCTCTATGAACGGATTGGATCTATAGATGAACACTACGCATACCTTAGAAAGGAAACCTTGATGATTTGCTGGAGAGTTCTTGGATTTGGGAAACTTAATTCTCAATTATCTTGGAAAAAGGCTTGAATCTTTCTTTTGAGAGATGAGTTTGATGGAAACCCTAATCTTGTGGTTGAGAGCATAAGAGAGGGTTTTTGAGATGCTTAACTGAAGAAAAAATGAGAAAAATTATGCCTCTTTAGGGTTATAAGTCGTGGAAAGTGAAGGAAAAAACCAAAATACTCTTATGAAATAAATTTCTAGTTGCTGAAAAATCATAGCTGACGACCTTCGTGATAGGGCGTCACAAATGTGGTAAGCTGTCACGAATGTCGTCACTTAGGAGCTGGTTTCTGCCTAAGGCTGACGACCTTCGTGATAGGGCATCACAAATGTGGTAAGCTACCACGAATGTCGTCACTTAGGAGCTGGTTTCTGCCTAAGGCTGATGTCCTTTGTGATAGGGCATCACAAATGTGGTAAGCTACCATGAATGTCGTCACTTAGGAGCTGGTTTCTGCCTAAGGCTGGCGACCTTCATGATAGGGCATCACAAATGTGGTAAGCTACCACGAATGTCGTCACTTAGGAGCTGGTTTCTGCCTAAGGCTGACGACCTTCGTGATAGGGCATCACAAATATGGTAAGATATCATAAATGTCGTCACTTAGGAGCTGATTTCTGTCTAAGGCTGACGACCTTCGTGATAGGGCATCACAAATATGGTAAGCTATCACGAATGTTGTCACATTGTTTCCAGCCCGACATGTTGGAGTAAAATAGAAATAACTTTTGCTCCGATACCAGATTTAGGCAAAACTGGTATCGTTGGAAAGGTAATTAAATTATCTATCTGTTGATAGGTCATGAACTAAAAATTCCAGGTATAATAAGATATATGCTCGTTTAAAGTTGACTATACCAATATCCTTCTCAAGAATTCAATCGGTAAGGAATGTTTTGATTCGTCTGATAGCTGGGAGTTATTTGAAGCCTTAATATACATCTAACCTACTCATAAAACTATAAAAGAACCATGATGTACTATGCATGAGCTTTGTACATGGCTCTAATATTGGTTTGGATTTTTTGGGGTATTACACAATACAACTTTCACTAGAACCTATGGCCTATAAGGCCTCTACAACAGCTAATTCCCAGAACAGAAGATTATTGCAAATATCATTATATCTACAAAATGGTGAGATGAAGCAGAACACATATGGAACTCAAACGGAATGGGATATTACCTATTTGGGAGCAGCAAAACAGGACGACGAGCTCCGTTTAGAATCGCAACCACCGAAAACTTCTTCACCGTCACCCAAAACTCTAATTTAGCTGATGAACAAGAATGAAATTTCTATTCAAGACTGTATTTTCTCAAGAATCTTCTTTCTTTTTCTTTCTTCCTTCTCTCTTTCTTGTCTTTTCTCTCAAATTGTTCGAACCCAAGACTTTTTTCCCTTTTTTCCATACCCCAAAATTTTCCTCTCCCAAAACAAAGAATGAAAGGCCTCTTATATAGAAGATGAATAGGGGTATTTTAGGGACTTTAGAAAATTGGATATTTGTTGAAATTCAAATTCGAATCCTTCTACCGCTTGGATTTCATCAATAAAATATACCCAATTTTGGATTATCTCCAACGACTTTGATGTGGGTTGTCCAATGGAAATTGGAGAAACAGAATCCTCTCTCCAACCAATGGAATTCACCCAAATAGGTACCAATTCATACCATTATCCCGAGATTCACCGAGTTGGACATTGGATGAGACATCTGGACCTATTCTAGAAGCTTCTCAGATTTTCTTTGCGAGTCCATATGGGTCAGGGTTGACTCAAACGGAATTGGGTTGGTGTTGAATGATGGGTTGGAGCTAGATTCGAGTCGGTTATTTTCCATGGACGATGTTACTGGTATCGAAATCGATTTTGGATTGAGGATGATGGGTCGAGTCATGAAATTGATGGAGTTATCTTTAGGATTGTCGCGATATTGTTGCTGTTTTACTGATAAAGGAGCAGAAAAGGGTTCAACAAGGGGTTTGGGGTGGGTCATGAAATCTATATTGGGCCAGTGATGCTGGGTCGCTGGAGCTGTATAAGTTATTATTTGTTGGGCCAACTGAAATTAAAGGGGAAATGGTTTAAATTGGGTAAATTTTGGGCTGATTAAAGTTGTGGTTGAATAGGTTTGGACTATTTATCAAATAGCCTATTGATAGGATTTGGTCAATTGTGTTTAAATTTTGACCTAATTGAAGATTAATTAGCCAATTGTGTTGCAATCGTAGTCAAATCAACTTCAATTAACTCTAATTTAATAAATTTATCAAATTGAATCAAGATTTGAAACATATTTAGTAACTAGTTTAACCCCGAGCTTCTTTGATTCGATAAAATCAAATAAATATTTCTCCAAATAAACTATTTTTGAAGTAGATCATTTTCAAATCAAGATTTTAATTATCATATCTATTATCAAAATAATCTTTAATTAAAAACCCGATATTCCATTGAATAAACATTTAAGTAATCAAATTGTATAATATCGCATAATTGATTACGACAATATATAATTGCTACTTAAAGTGACAAAATCACATACAAATATACTTTTCAAAATCTTATTCGGATGGAATAAATATTTTGATTTTATTAAAAATTGAAGAAACTTAGGATTACATTTAGTCAGGGAGGGCAAAAATTAGGTGTCAACAACTGCCCCCTCCCTTTGGGTAGGTGGAGGTACGTAACCCTGGGTGAAGGGAGGTTGACGTTCCTAATTTTTGTCCGACCACAAATTTAAATCTGAAAGAGGTTGGCTTTTACACGAGCTTCATAGGGTCATGGCCGGACCTCGGTATTAGGTCTTCTACATATCTCAGGTTACATGAGAATTCAGGCCACTTGTAGTTCATAAAGCGTGGTTTTAAGCACGATTTTCAAGAAAATTCACCCACTATCATGGTTTTTTAGAGTTTTTGGTTAAACTGAGAAGCTGGGGAATAAAGGGATTTAGGGGAGGTTGGAATGCAGTCGATTTTTTTACATAGATCCCAGCCTACATATCCCCAGGACTCAGGGAATCAGACTGCTTGTAGTTCGATTCGATCGGAGACAAGATAATATTTTGTTTCAGACCATCTTTGGCTTGGAATGAGTGAAAAGTTGATCAAGTTGCAGAAAAGAGGCTTGTAACCTCTTAACCATGAATGTGATATCCTTCACATCCATAGGCAAGAACTTACCTGGACATAATTTTCAAAACTCTAAGTGTGTTGCCACCCGAATTTGAAAGAAAGAGAAGGTTACCCTCAGCATGAGTTTAGAAATATCCCGAAGGTATAGCTGAAACCAGAATATCCTGAAATACCCACATTCCTTCTAACGGGGGTATGGTTGGATGGCGGTGGAGATCGTCCTTTAGCTCGCGTCCAAAGAGTTTGATGTCCCTCTCTAGACTATGTCCCGTTTTGCTGCTAAGAAAGAGTTTCACGTTATTCTGCGTCCTTTTTGGAGTCTTCCACACCTGTGGATTTGATTTGAGATTTTCATCCTCTTGGATACTCTCGGCAATATCTCAAACAAAATTGTTAGTGCTAAACATAATTCACGAAAGAGGTATATAGCCTCTTACTATATCTCTACGTGAGTTTTGGCCTAAAAAGTGGAGTCATCTCTTCATGTACCTGTTTGGAATGAAATAACTGGCAACAACAAACACAATAACCCTCTTGGTTGTTGTATAATTATGACATTTGTCTGTTGAATATGTCTTCAAAGTGGGGTGGCCTTTTTGGACACCAGCGATACTTTATGCAGAACGGTCCCTACAACCGTGTAATCTTGTGCTGGAGTGGAAACCCTTTTGGTTACCTATATCACTTGTTGTATGTGGAATGATAACCTTTCTGATTATAGCTGACGATCGATTTATAAATTTCCCTTAATTTGTCAATCTTTGGATAATTTTACGCATTATTTGATGTTGGATATGAGGCGACTTACAGATATCCTTTGAATTGCTAGATTTTAGGTCATCCTGCACTATATTCGACCTTGGATAAGAGATGACTTACAAATATCCCTTCAATCGCTAGCTTTTAGGTTTTCCTGCACATCATCCGACCTTGGATACAATATGACTTATAGATATCCCTCAAATTGTTAGTCCTTAGGTAATCCTGCACATAATTGATCTTGGATATGATGCAGCTTATAGAGAACCCTTAGATGTATCAATTTGATAATCTCGCATATTCTCTGGTAAGAATTAAGTTGCGACTTATGAATAACCTTTAGACTATCAATTTTTGGGTGATCCTGCACACTATCCGATTAGGATGTCGTTGTGCCTTATGGATGACCTATAGGCTATCAACTCATAGGTGATCTTGCACACTATCCTATTTCAAATAATATGACTTATAGATAACCCTCAAATTGTCAATTTCTAGGAAATCCCATATATCATCCGTCTTTAGACACCGGCTTGAAGGCGTCGGCTTGAAGGCGTCCCTTCAAATCGTGTGCTCTTGATGCATTCAGATGTTGATTCATAAAAAGATGAGATATCCTCAACGCCAGCATTTATGTCTCATATGTCAACAGATATTAAATGCTGATAATATCCTCGATGCCATGTTTATGTCTTACATGTCAACAGATATTAAATGCTGATGATATCCTTGATGCTAGCATTTATGTCTTGCGTATCAACAGATATTAAATGCTGATGATATCCTCAACACCAGCGTTTCTGTCTAGCGCATTAAGAGATATTGGATGCTGATGATATCCTCGATGCCAACATTTCTGTCTAGCGCGTCAACAGATATTGAATGATTATGATATCCTCGATGCCAACATTTTTGTCTAGCATGTCAACATATATTGAATGATGATGATATCCTCGATGCCGGCATTTCTGTCTAGCATATCAACAGATATTAAATGATGATGATATCCTCGACGTCAGTATTTCTGTCTAGCGCATCAACGGATATTGAATGATGATGACATCATAGACGCCAACATTTCTATTTAGTGTATCAACAGATATTGAATGGTCCTCTTGGCAATGATATGTAATGGCCCTCTTGGCAGTGATATGAAATGACCCTCTTGGCAGTGATATGAAATGGCCCTCTTGGCAGTGATATGAAATGACCCTCTTGGCAATGCTATGCAATGGCCCTCTTGGCAATGATATGCAATGACTCTCTTGGCAATGATATGTAATGGCCCTCTCGGCAAAGATATGCAGTGGTCCTCTCGACAATGATATGCAATGGCCCTCTCGGCAATGACATGTAATGGACCTCTTGGAAATGACATGCAATGGCCCTCTTGGCAATGATATGCAATGACCCTCTTGACAATGACATGCAATGGCCCTCTTGGTAATGATATGAAATGGCCCTCTTGGAAATTATATGCGGTGGCCCTCTCGACAATGATATGCAATGACCCTCTTGGCAATGATATGCAATGAACCTCTTGGCAATGACATGCAATAGCCTTCTCGGAAATGATATAAATGGTCCTTCTGGTAGCTTAAAAACAGTTTTACCTGGATTCATTTGTCAGCGTATTGCTTTCTACATGCACCTGTACTCAAGGTAGACGATTAGTCGATGCAAAATCGCTTTTGCTAGAGACCATTTTTTAGAAAAATTCTAAATACAATACTTGTAAAGAAGGCAAGAAACTTTTGTTTATCTTCCATGATCTCAAGAAATGAGACGGACAATTCAAAAGGTCATCGATAAATGAGTGTTGAGCCCGTTTTTGGGCTACAAAAAGTACCGTTACTAAGCATTATATGCTCTGTCATGGCTCCTGACTTGCTTGGGGATTTTTTGAAAGAAACACTCATTTTTGTGCATCGATCCCTGCATCCACAAAAATGATTAGTTTGAATGAAACTACTCCGTGTTGACCTCCTTCTATCCTTGATTTACCCTCGCCATCTTTCAAGTACTTCGTCATGTTGGGACTTCCACCCCTGACTCCCCATCCTAATTTATGTCTAGGCAATCACTAAGTAAAAAATTTATATAGATTTTTGAAAGCACTCTTTAATTTTTAGAAAGTAGTTACGAGAACTATTGTAAAACTTTGGAAAATCTCTGCCAGTCATGTCATGTGCTAGCTCAACGATCGTCTTTATCTTGATTTTGACAATGTCCGATGTTTGACGAAGGATAGCTAGGAATTCAGCATTGTCGAGGCTCTCGATTGAAAGTCTTATTAAAGACGAAGATTCAGTCTTCCTAGACTTTATCATAGGTGGTGATTCTCAAATCTCAACTTTGACCTCTAGTGCTAGGGAATTTGAAATATATTCCAGTATTTGGTAGAAATTTTGAGGCCTCCCTCAAAATTTCTGCCCCAGTTTAGAGTAGTCTGAGATGATATCATCTCGAGTGGATCTGAAGTCTTTGCTGATCTTTATCCTCTTTGTTGGATGTTGATCTTCTCTTGTGAATTTTTGAGATTCCTTCTTAAAAAGTTTGCCTCAGTTTTCATTTCCTGGGGTTATATGACCAAGCCGTTGGGGCGCCTACGTATCCTGTTGAAGCAGGAATCCGGTCAAGCGTAGTTCAAGACTATGCTAAGGATATATATATATAGAAAATCTAATGGGTTGATCGAAGCCGACATAGGCCGCCTACATATCTCATTCTCGAGAATTCAGGTCATCATGTAGTTCATACATAGAGGGAAAGGATAAAATTTCCTAAGGGATTGACCGAAGCCGACATAGGCCATCTACGTATCCCTTTCTCGGGAATTCAGGTCAAACATAGTTCGTACATAAAGGGAAAGGGTTCTAGGCGATTAGGCATCATAAAATTGATACTATTATAAAGGCGATTACAAATAAGCCAAGAAACAAAAACTGTAACATCTTTCAAGCATGATATATCTTTACCGCATCAGAATTGATTGGTTTGGTCCACTCTTGACCATCCATCTCAAGTAGTATTAGGGCTCCTCCAGGTTGAGCTTCTTTTGATTTTCACATTCCTCTATATCTAATACTAACCGCTCCTCATCACCTTTTCTGTTTATCATTATTTCCTTCGCCTTGTTCATCTAACCCTTTACATGACATGACATTGACAGGTTTTTAAATTATTGCTACCAAAATAAAGCATGCTAGATAATCATATTTAAAAAATAACTTCTTAAATAAAGGGAGGTGTTTTGAAAAATAAATAAAAACTATGCCTTATGACCCACACAAATATTGGCCCATGCCTTTTTGCAAGTTGTAAAATACGAAATGAAAATTTGAGACATAAAAGGGTGGATCACGGGTGCTCCTCCAGATCATCACCAATTTTAAAAACTATTAGTAATTGTCCTTCCATCTACTGCGACGGGCGACGAATTAGGAGCAGAGTGAAAGTCCAATTTTGTAAAGCCGCTCCTGGTGCAACCTTCTTTATCCCTCTGGGTTTTGAAAAATCTTCTGGTACAATATTGCATCCCTCGAACAAATTTCCTATCCTATCCCCAGGACCATCATTATTCGACATCTCATGTACGAGAAATGATTGGTGCAAGAGTGGCGATGGTTTAGACAAAATCTCCTTTGAATTATGTTCGATCTCATCTTCTTTTCTTGGATGGTACTCTATTCCATGCTTAAATGCTTTTAATGGGACCATAACAGACTCAATAATTCCTTCCAAATCCTTACTTAAGGTGGCCACAACATTCTCTATCTTCTCCACCTCTTCTGTTCCTTTGAGTCCTTCTGAATTTACCTTAGTGATGGCCTTGCTAGACGTCCATTCACTTTTTATTTCAATCATGTTAACTGTATGTCTCCCATGGTTAGGCAATGGATTATTATTAATATTTTGTGTTGGCAACTGAAGCGTGATGACCTTCTGATCGATCAAATCTTGGATCTTATATTTCAAGTTAATACAATCCTCAGTATTGTGCCCTGCTTCTCCTGAATAATAGACATAATTTTGATTGGGATGATAAAAGTGGGAGTTGGGATTGATAGGCTTTGGCTTGATCGGTTGCAAATAACCATCTTTCATCAATCTTCCAAAGAGCTGGGTACGACTTTCAGCTAGCGGCGTGAAGTTTCGGGGAGGTTTCTTTTTGAAGTTTGGACATGGAGGGTTACAATGGTTTTGATTTATAGGAGGAGGTACTTGATGATAATTTGGAGACGTTTGAACATTTATTTGGTTATTTGGAAAAGTATCTTGAGTATGAGGCTGATAATTTGGCTGTAAAACTTGGAACTGGGGTAAAATATTTAGAATTGGGGCTTGACATTGGGGTTGAGCGTAGAATACAGGCTGAAAACTTGATGATGGTGATGAGGAAAGAATATTCCTAGGCTTGAATTTTCTCTTTAACTTATCAACGGAATTAGTAGAGACTGTAGTCGCATCCTCTCTTTTCTTCTTTAGGAATGCAGAAGATTCAGATGATGTTGGGGTTTTGGCAATTTTTCCTGTTCGGATGCCTTCCTCTAATGATTCCCCAATCTTTACTAAATCTGTGAAAGTTGCTCGGACCGCGGATACCATCCTGTTATAAAATTCTCCTTCCTGTGCGTGAGAGAAAACCGATACCATTTCTTTCTCAAACATGGGAGGTTGTACTTTAGCAACTTCTTTTCTCCAATGAAAGGTGTAGTCTCAAAAACACTTATTACTCTTCTGTTTGATCCAATCTAGTGAGCATCGGTCAGGAACTATCTCAATGTTAAATGCGAACCTGTCAAGGAAATCCTTGGCCAATGCTTTCCATCCAGTCCATCTTTTCAGTTCTGAGACATGAACCACTAAGGCTTCACCACCTAAACTTCGACTGAACAGACGCATCAGTAATGCCTCATTTTTCCCTACCCCCACCATTTGATCATAATACCTTCTCAGATGGGTCATTGGATTTTAGGTGCCATCGAATATTTCAAATTTAGGGACCATATACCCTTCTGGTAGATCTATTCCAGGGTGAACACATAAATTATCATACCCTAAACCGTCGTGGTCCCTCACTCCATGAGCTTTTTTGATCCTCATGATCTCTTCATTCATAGCTAGCAACTTCATTTCTTGCTTGGTCCTTCACTCTTTCTCCTTCTCCTCTTAATGGTCCATCTCGAGATTAGGAAGGGGATTATAGATATCAGGGGATATAATGGCATGGAGAGAATTCGGAAGGGAGGCTTGATTTTGCGGATAAAATGAAATGGGTTGGTAGGTGGGGCAAATGTTATGAAAATGAGAAAGATTTTGTGGAATTTGAGAGTGGTTTGATGGAATCGGAGAAGAATTCTGCGGATTTGGAAACGAATTTGGTGGATTCGGGAATAGATTTGATGGATTTTGCGGCTTTGGGAGTGAATCTTGTGGATTTGGAAATGAATTTTCTCGATTTGAAAATATGTTCTGGGGATTTGGGAATGGATTCGGAGATGGATTTTGTAGGGTTAGAGATGGATTTTGTGGATGG
This sequence comes from Capsicum baccatum var. pendulum, assembly GCA_030864225.1. NCBI lineage: Eukaryota > Viridiplantae > Streptophyta > Magnoliopsida > Solanales > Solanaceae > Capsicum > Capsicum baccatum. Next base: position 108,180,957 of record CM061558.1, read on the forward strand.
TAGGCATCTGGGTTATTTTCCCGATTGGTGTTTTGTACAAATCGACGAGCGGAGATGCACGATATGTTATTTGGCTGATTCCCGAGAATAGGTATACTGAGGGGAGAAATTTGGAATGGAGTCCTGTGTACTCCTGGAGCGGGGGCATTAACGGGGATGGCTAGGTTAGCCAAATCTCGAGTGCAATTTATTTCCTCCTGAAGCATTTTTAATTTTCTTGCGAGTTCCGTAATCATCTCACTCAGTTCCGCTATTACATTGTCCCTGATGGTCAATGTGTTTTCTTCATCATTTCTAGTCATTATTAAATGATGGTCAGAGGATAGGATTTTATGCACTTTTGATTGGGTGAAGTAGGGATGTTCTGCCAGCTTATATCAACACGGAGTAGTTTCTATTATCTGCAAAGTAAAACAACTCAAAGGCAGATGTGTTAGTTTCTGTATGTGATAAGTAATGCAAAATATTTGACAAGAAATAACCACGTAGATGTAATGCCCTGCACTTTCCTAAGCTAGAAAATAAACCGTTGTTCGTATATGTGAAAACCCCAAATTTGTAAGCCATATTTGGGCACCTAAATTACCAAGAGTACCCTAGTTATAAGAGAGCTTATGATGTGTTAAGTGTGGTTATATGAGTCACTTAAGGTAGTACAAGCTAAGAGTTTCGAAATCCATGAAGTTTTAGTGTTTGAATTCGCAAGGGTCATCTTTGAATGAGTATAACTTGATAAATATGCGGAATTTATGCATATTTCTACCCACAAAATTATAGAGAATCAAATTAGCTTTCCAACGATACCAATTTCACTAAAATCCGACACCTGAGCTAGGAGTTATAGCTTTGCGAAATCGAGTGCGTCGCCTAACCATTCGCACATGGCCACTGGAAAGCATATGCGATAGCATATGTGGCGCCTATGTAAATATAGGCGATATCATATGCGGCGCATATCTTATGGTTTCAAGTAACTTAAACACTCTGTTTTTGGGTTATTTTGAGGGCAATTAAGTCTTTTGGCACTCCTTACACACCCCTAAACTTAACCTTACGAATTTAATAGATTCTAAACACATCATAACCCTATTATCAGTCTAAGTTCATAATCCAAGAGCACTAAAGGAGAAAAACAACTAGGGTTACACAATCAACATTGAGGGTCCAATCTTTCAACGAATTCGTTACCATAAATGTATGTGGGGTTATGAACAAGAACACCCTTTCGTTCTTGTGTCCAAAGTTTGCATTATTTTACAAAGATACATGATTTTTGCATGTTTTATCATGAATTTGAAGTGATAAATCTTATCCTATGTTGTTGTTCAAGATACTATGATTATTTTAAATGTTTAGAAAATAAACTCCATGAGTTTGGGATTATTGTTATGATTAAAAGCTTAAAATTTTCAGATTTCCGTATAAATTATGCATGCTTGTGATATAAAGCATAAATGTTGAAATGTTTTGATTAAGTATCACTATAAGGGTCATTAACCCACATTGATATTGTTGTTTTGAGAATTTATGTGCTACATGCACCCATGTTTAGACTATTTTTGATGAAGTATGGAAAGATTTGACCTTTTGGTCACAAAGAGTTAAAATCCACTTTATGAAACGAGTTACGAATTTTATCATTTATTTAACTTAAGAAATATGAGATTACCCTTAAAGTGTATTTTTCTTGAGATTTTTGTGCATAGTATTGGGAGTAGTATTTAGCACCGAGTTGGGTATGTTACTACGATTTCATACCCCAAAACTACGTGCCTCTGTAGGTTGAGACATTGACTTCCACTATATGTGGAAAATTGAGATAGTAATCACTGAGATGAGATTGTTCTTCAACGGTGGAAAGGGTAGGACAGCCCTAACCTTACGGGGGCAAGTCATGGGACATCATGGGTGCTCACATGGTGTACATGTTGGTTAGAAGAACCTCCCAATGAGTCGTCCCTTATTCTTAGATTGATTTTACTGATTTAAAAGAGATTTGAAATGCAGATTTATGATGTATTCAATATTCTAGATTTCACTAAGATTGCTTGATGAGAGAATAAGAAAAGAATCTTGATATTTGGATTAAGTGTAATGGCTCATGATATCCACATTGGCATGTTTTACCATTCATTGTGTATGATTTCAGATTTCAGATTTTAGATTTCTTTCAAGCTTTATGAGCCATTTACAAATGTCCTGCATGATTTGGAAAGAAAACTTATGATATCATCATTAAATATATATATATATATATATATATATATATATATATATATATATATATATATATATGCATATAAATATGTTTATTTCATGCACCCCCATGTATTCGGTACATATTCCATGGTCCTGACCCACATGCTCATATGTGGGCTATATTTTCCCTATAATTTAGGTTCAGGTGCTCATTCCCAAGTTTGACCATTATTATCCGAGCATGTTGATCTACATCCTCTGCAGTGGTGAGTCCTCATGGTCCAAGGACTAGTTATTCAGATTTCCTCATTTACTTTGAGTCGTTCATTTTATTTCCTGAATTTGGGTCAGTTTGGATTTGTACCAATGGCTCATGGATATACAATTTAGTAGAGGCTTGTCAGACTAGATGGATAGATTGATCAGATTTGTCAGAGATGTCGTATTTTGTTACTTTCCATATTTCATTTGTATTGCAGTATGATATTATGAAGGATGTTTAGATGTTTTGATTCTGATAACTTTGATTATAAGTGTTGAATGGTAGAAAAATAGCTAAAGGGTTAGCTTGGGGCTATCTGTAGCCTTAAGCACCGTGTGATGCCTCGGGGCTTGTTTTCGGGGCGTTACAAACTTGGTATCAGATCCTGAGGTTATTAGAGTCCTAGGGAGTCTGACAAGCCACGTTAAGTAGAGTCTTGATCATTGGTGTATAGGGTGCCACATATATAAGCAAGAGGCTACGAAACATTTTAGAAAACAAAAGAGGGGTCATTTCATTCTTTAAGAAGTCTATCGTGCTTATTGCTGTTCCCTTTCAGCTATCACTTCATGCTCTTCTTTCAGAATATGCCTCCTCACCGAGCTAGAAGAAATAATACGTGTCAGCAACCTCGGCCTGCTGATCCCCTGAATGAGAATGTATCCACGCTGAGTTCAAGGTAGCCTTTCAGGCACTTGCCCAAGCTGTTACCACCAATGATTAGGCCAACCAAGCCCCGACTCCATAATAATAGGGAGGTGACTTAGCTGTCACAGGAATTCGTGCCTTTATGCGGATGAATCCGCCAGAGTTTTATGGGTCCAAGGTAGGTGAGGATCCACAGTTGTATCTGGAGGAGATAAGGAAGATCACACAGGTAATGCATATGTCTGAGAATGAGAGTGTTGAGTTAGCATCCTATAAATTAAAAGACCTTGCGTATGACTGGGTGGTTGCATGGAGAAAGGGTAGAGTAGAGGGTGCTGCTCCTATGACTTGGCAGGAGTTCCAGGATGCATTCCTGGATAAATACTTTCTGCTAGAGTTGAGAGAGGCGAAAGTAGAGGAGTTTATGAACTTATAAAAAGGCTTCATGACTGTTAAGGAGTATTGCGTGAAGTTCAATCAGTTAGCAAAATATGTCCCAAATCTGATAGACGACAATCGAGCCAGTATGGGTAAGTTCTTGACTGGGGTGTCAAGCTATGTGGTTAAGGAGTGTAGATCAACTATGCTTAATAGTGAGATTAATCTTTCCAGACTGATGACCCATACCCAACAGATCGAATCAGATAAGATAAAAGAGAGGGATAGAGTAAGGGGGAATAAGAGAGACAGATCCGAGCAACCTACTTATGGTCAAAATAGATCACAAGGAGGGAATTGCCCTCAGTTTTAGAGCCGCTCATCTACGCCAGCACCATCTTCAGCTAGTGCTCTAGCACTTAGAGGTAGGCAAGAATAGAGAAACAGGTCTTCTATGTCCGAATCTCAGAATACTGTGAGTAACCGACCTAATCGTCCACCATGCACCAGGTGTGGTAGGGATCACGGGGGTAAGTGTTTGTGGGGTTAGAAGAGCTGCTATGGATGTGTCCAGGAGGGCTACAGTTTTAGAGATTGTCCTCATACCAGAAAGGGGAACTATGATGTTTGCCCCCAGGCTCAGACTGCTTGTGCTCTAGCTCCTGTAGTTCGTCCAACTCCTACTCATGGTGCTTTTTCCAGCACTGCTGGCGGTCAGCGCCAAAATAGATTCTATACTTTGCCTTCCTGTCAGGAGTAGGAGGATTCCCCCGATGTTGTTACTGGTATGCTTTGTGTGTTTCAGTTTGATGTTTATGCGTTTTGGACCCTGGGTCCAGTTTTTCATATGTGACACCTCTGGTTGCTATAAATATTGAAGTGAGTCCTGAGATTGTCTCTGGGCGCATCCTAGTTTCTACCCCTGTGGGTGAGTCCATTGTTGCCCGAAAAGTGTACAAAAAGTGTCCTGTTTCTATTCTTCATAGAGTTATGTTTGCTGATCTGATAGAGTTAGACATGGTAGATTTTGATGTTATTCTGGGTATATACTGGCTTCACTCTTATTATGCATCCATAGACTGTTGTACCCATGTAGTTCTAGGGAAGTAAGGTCACTTTATACCTCCCACTCGGTGCTAAAGATTTTTCCCGGACTTACCTCAGATCATTTCAAAGACAATCCACAATAAAATAATTTCAGTAATATTTAAATATACATCGGGAGCCATCATGCTTTCCATCTATCAAAATCAACCACGTTGTGTATTTCTTTCACACTCGAGTTCAGAACAACTCCATTAAGACCAAAAGGTCAAATCATTCAAAATATCTCAAATATTCAACATCAACATGCTTATAACACACACTTTCTAAAAAAAACACAATTTTCAATGGGGATTCACGACCCAAATATCAAAATCATGATAAATATCATTCAAGATTCATGCTTTATATCTCCACACATGTAAATTCATCTTTCAAAATCATAAACATCAAGATTTCATAATAATCATCATAAGATATGGGTTCATGCTTCAAATTCATAAAAATCAAATAAAAATCATGCCTTTGTAAAGAAAATTACTTTTGGGCACAAGAACGAAAGAGATTTCTTGTTGAAAACCCCCACATACCTTGAATGATGAAATTTAGATCGATACTCGTTTTGAGATGTTAATCGTGCCTTTGAATGATGGTTCTTGGAGTTCTTGAACTAGGTACTTGGAATCTTGAATAAATTTGCAGAATTAATGGTGAACTTTGGAGGTTCTTGAACTAGGAACTTGGAATCTTGAATAAATTTGCAGAATTAATAGTGAACTTTGGAGGTTCTTGAACTTATATGTAGGAGCTTAGGGTTTTTCTTTTTGAGGGAACTTGATGAAATATAACATATAATTCTTCTAATAGGCTTTAATATAGGGTTTGAACGGATTTTGGGTGAGGGGAAATGACCAAAATGCCCCTAAAGATTAAATAATTCTCGAATCTGTCCTTTGGTGGACTGTTTTAATAGTCTGAAGTAGATCAACCATAACGTTTTAGTACGATATCCAAATTGGATGAAACTAATTTCATTAGAAAGAGGACTCTCATATCTTTTTGTTGATATATAGAATCTCACCCAGATCATTGTGTACGAGGAGTTATGATCATTTGAAGTTGACCCAAAAATTTTCTTTTGATAGGCTTAAGTAGATTGACCATAACTTTTTTCTCCGATAGAAAAATTGAATGAAACTAATTTCATTGGAAAGAGGACTCACAGAGATTTCTGTTGATATAATGTAGATCGCCCAGATCATTATGTACAAGGAGTTATGATTGTTTAAAGTTGGAGCAAAAATACGCCAGACTTCAGTACTTTTTCCTGCACGTTTTACTGTTCACTACTATTCACGGTTCGATCGGAATGTTCATAACTCGTCGCTCAGGTGTCCGTTTTGGATGATCCACATATCATTGGAACTATTATTCAATACTCTATGCAATGGTGGGTCATAATCTAAGACATTCTGTATGGAAAATTTATAATTCATTTTAGAAGATAGAACCCAACACGTTTACGCACAAAATTTCAATGAAAAATTTTCCGGGGTATTACATCATCCCCCCCTTGGAAACATTCATCCTCGAATGATGCTAGACGATCCAAGATTAGATAGGGAATAGAGCATACAGATGAAACCATTCGTTAGACTCATCACCACATCGTTTCTCACTCCGAATGCAACATAGAATGCATAAATTCAAGAAACTATAGCTGAACACATAATAAATGACAGCTGAACTGCTGCAACTTTTATCAAAAGTGCATGATTTAGGAAAGAATGGTACCTTCGGCTTGATTGGAGTTCGCGGAAAATAGGTGCGGGTACTTGAATCGCATATCCTCCTCAGCTTCCCAAGTTGCACCCTCAACAGATTGGTTTCGCCACAACACCTTGACCAAGGGAACTTCTTTGTTCCTTAGTCTTCGGACACTGAAATCAAGAATCTCAACAGGAATCTCATCAAAAGAAATATTTTCTTGAATGTCAGCACTCACAGAGGAATCCACTACCACAACATCACTAATATGCTTTCTAAGCATGGAGACATGAAATATTGGATGAACAGAGGACAACTCGGAAGACAACTTGACCTCATAAGCTACCTTACCAAAATGGCTAAGAATTTTTTAAGGACCAACATAACGGAGACTAAGCTTCCCCTTCTTTACGAATCTCTTCACCCCTCTCATGGGTGAAATTTTTAGATACACTAGGTCACCAACTTCAAACTCAAGGTCTCTCCTTCTAACATCTGCATATGACTTCTGACGACTCTGTACAGTTTTTAACCTTTTCCTAATTAACGTAAATTTTTCCATAGACTCAAATACCAAATCAGGACCACTCACAGCCGCTTTACCCACCTCGAACCAACCTATGGGTGATCTACACTTCCTCTCATATAAGGCTTCAAACGGAGCCATGCCAATACTAGAGTGTAAACTGTTATTGTAAGCAAACTCTATCAATGGTAAGTGATCATCCCAACTTCCCTTAAAGTCAAGTGCACAAGCTCTCAACATATCCTCTAAAGTTTGGATGGTCCGCTCATCCCGACCATCGGTCTGCGGATGAAAAGAAAAACTCAAAAGCACTTGGGTACCAAGACCCTTTAGAAAAGCTTTCCAAAATTACGAAGTGAACTGAGTACCCCTATCCGAAATGATAGACAAGGGAACTCCATGCAGTCTGAATAGCTCTCGGATATACAATCTAGCATAATCCTTAGCAGTATATGAAGTATGAATAGACAAGAAATGAGCAGACTTAGTCAACCTATAAACCACAACCCAAATGGAATCATGATGGCGTCGGGAAGGAGGTAAACCAATCACGAAGTCCATATTTATCTCTTCCCACTTCCAGATGGGAATACTAAACTGTTGCATCATACCACCAGGTCTTTGGTGTTCAACCTTAACCTGTTGGCATGTTGAACACTTAGCTACAAACGCTGCTATATCTTTCTTCATGCCGCTCCACCAATAGATTTTCTACAAGTCTCGGTACATCTTGGTGGCACCAGGATGAATAGAATATCGCGCCCCATGCGCTTCAGCCATAATCCTCTGTATCAGATCATCAACATTCGGGACACACAATCTACCCTGCAATCTCAACACACCATCTCCTCCTTAGGAGAAAACCTCTAGTTTTTGGTCCTTGACTGACTTCTTCAGTCAGACCAAACTAGCATCTAAGTATTGCTTTTCCTTTACTTTCGAAACCAAGGAGGATTTGAAACTACTCTGAACCCCTATACTACCTTCAGCAGAGTCAAACAATCTTACCCCCAATCTAGCCAAACGATGTACATCACGAGCCAAATCTTTCTTACCTTCTACCATATGCAAAACACTACCCATGGACACTCTACTTAGGGCATCCACCATAATATTGGCCTTGCCTGGATGGTACAACACACTCATATCATAGTCCTTTAACAATTCTAACCATCATCTCTGCCTAAGATTCAATTCTCTCTGGGTAAACACATAATGCAGACTCTTATGATCAGTAAAAACATCAGCATGGACACCATACAAATAGTATCTCTAGATTTTCAAAGAAAATACAACAACAGCCAACTCAAGGTCATGGGTAAGGTATTTTTTCTCATGGGATTTCAACTGTCTAGAAGCATAAGCTATCACCTTACCCTTCTGCATCAATACGCAACCCAACCCAACTCTCGAAGAATCAAAGTACACTACAAAACCATCAAGACCATCAGGCAAAGTCAAAACAGGGGCTGAAGTGAGTCGAGTCTTCAACTCCTGAAAACTCTTCTCACAAGATCCGGACCACAAGAACTTCACTTTATTTTAGGTCAACCGAGTCATAGGAGACGCTATAGAGGAGAAACCCTCAACAAAATGGCGGTAATATCCAGCTAAACCCAAGAAACTTCAGATATTAGTCGGAGAAATAGGTCTAGGCCAATTTCTAACAGCTTTGTTCTTTTGGGGATCAACTCTAATACCCTCGAAAGAAATAATATGACCCAGAAAAACAACTGACCTTAGCCAAAACTCACACTTACTGAACTTGTCAAACAACTTGTGATCTCTAAGGGTTTGCAAGACAGTTCAGAGATGATCAGAATGTTCATCCTCACTACGGGTGTACACCAGTATATCATTGATGAACACTATGACAAACATATCCAGATATGGTCTGAACACTCGATTCATGAGGTTCATGGTCTGAACACTCGATTCATGAGGTCCATGAAAGCTGCTGGGGTATTAGTTAACCCAAAAGACATAACAAGAAACTCATAATGGCTATAACGAGTTTGGAAAGCGGTTTTTGGGATGTCACACTCTCTAACTTTGAGTTGATGATAGCCGGAACGAAGGTCTATCTTTGAGAAATAACTTGCACCTTGCAATTGGTCAAGCAAATCATCTATTCTCGAAAGGAGGTACTTATTTTTGATTGTGACTTTATTTAGTTGGTGGTAATCAATGCACATACGCAAAGAGCCATCTTTCTTACTCTAACACAGCATAGGAGCACCCCAAGGAGAAACACTGGGCCTTATGAAACCCTTATCTAGTAGATCTTTGAGTTGATCTTTTAACTCCTTAAGTTCTGCAGGGGCCATATGGTAAGGAGGAATAGAAATGGGCTGAGTATCGGGAAGAAGATCAATCCCGAACCCTATCTCTCTATCAGGAGGTATCCTTGGGAGATCATTCGGAAAGACATCAAAAAACTCATTGACGACGTTAACAGACTGGAGAGTTGGAGTCTCAGACTTAGTGTCTTTGACTCTAACCAAATGGTAAATACACCCCTTGGAAATAAGCTTTCTAGCTTTGAGGTAAGAGATAAAATGACTCTTGGGTGACACAAATTTCCAGACCATTATTATTTCTTCTCGCTCGATGTGGAGGCATATTTTTGAAAGAGGAGAGCATGAATCAATAGCAGAGAGAGACACCTTAAGCATGATAGACTTCTGAAAGAAAGAATCACACTTTTTCCTAGAACGTCTTGTAGCCTCTTGCTCATAGATGTGGTGCGCTGCACACCGATGATCAAGACTCTACTTAACGTGGCTTGTCAGACTCCCTAGGACACCTTAAAACCTTAAGCTCTGATACCAAGTTTGTAACGCCCCAAAAAATGGATCCTGGAGCGTCACACGGTACTTGAGGCTATGAGTAGACCCAAGCTAACCCTTTGAGCCATTTTCATTCAGTTCAACACAAATCAACGGGGTTTTCATAAATAACCCTCAAATATCAACAGAGTAATCATCTTCCTAGAATAAAAGAATTTCATAACGATAACAAAATACGACTTATTAGTCAACTCCCAACATCTATACTAGTCTGACAAGCCTCTAAGAAAATCAATAAAACCAGCGAGCCATTGAGACATGCCCCAATTGACTCATACTCAGTTATCAAATGTAAAAAATTCCGTGAATCCAACATCAGACATCACGTCCTCGAAACATGAGGACTCACCACAATAGAGGATGTAGAACAGCGTGCCCAAAGAATCACTGTCTAACCTGGAACTGATCCCTGAACCTATATTCCAAGAAAATACAGCCCACATCCGAAGATATGGGTCAGTACCATGGAAAGAAACTGAGTATATGGGGGTTTATGTAGTTTTATAAACATCATCATCATAAATATTTATAAGAAATGTGCAGGATGTATGAAAGATTCATATAGCCCGAAGAAAATCATCATAATCATGAGAAGATGAAATAAGTACAATAACACATGTGAGTCATCATATAATTTATCAATCACTTTCAGTTCATCAAGAATATCAATTCTCATAATGTAAATATCATTTAAATCTTTTGGAAGAATAACTTTCACAGTTCCACTTTCAAATTACTTCACCATTCACCATAGACACAAGGAAACACACACACACTGGGAGATCCTATAACCGACATAAACCATGTGAGCTACATGGAGTCTAACGTACAACCCACATTGGGGAGAGCCACCCTATCCTTGCCATCGAAGTAGGACTTCCAATATCAATCCCAAAAAACACTAGTGATCACTATATAAATCATACTTAGGCTCACGTCAAATGGGGGCACGTAGTTCTAGGGAAGTAAGGTCACTTTATACCTCTCACTCGGTGCTAAAGATTTCTCCCGGACTTACCTCAGATCATTTCAAATACAATCCACAATAAAATAATTTCAGTAATATGTAAATATACATCGGGAGCCATCATGCTTCCCATCTATCAAAATCAACCACGTTGTGGATTTCTTTCACACTCGAGTTCAAAACAACTCCATTAAGACCAATAGGTCAAATCATTCAAAATATCTCAAATATTCAATATCAACGTGCTTATAACACACACTTTCTAAAAAAACACAATTTCCAATGGGGATTTGATAACGCTCAATCTATAGCTCTCGTAGGAGTGTAAAGCGGTCATTAGCAAATATAGAACCCAACATGGGTTGGGTGTCGATCCCACAGGGAATAGCTTGGCCAACAAGTAAGCAACGATTATTAGACTTTTAGTGCAAGTCTCATAAAAAAAGGGGGGATTGTAATGTGTAACCAAAATATTAAAGTAAAAACTGAAAATAGCAAAGTAAAAAGGAAAGAATGTTTCGTAGGTTGTGAAATAATGAGAATTGAGGAGTTGGGGTTATGTCCACCTTCTGAGTTATACGTCTCTATTGGCTATGAGTGTGTTGAATTCAGACATGCATGTGCTTATAGAGAATTGTATTCGATGGTAAATCCAGGTGTCTTTCGACCTATTCGAGGATTATTTCACTTTAACTCTTTCGAGCTTAAAGTGTATCTAACGGTACAAATTCTCCAAGAGGTTAATCCAGTTACGACACTAACTTTTTAATAGGGGATGGGACCCTACTACCTTGACACTATCTCTTTTCCAGACAGATAACCTTTCTTTCAAACAAGTTAAATGTTATACTGGCGTTATTCTATGCGTCTGCAGCCACAAGAATTTGCATTAAGATGAAGAGAATAATGATATAAGCAGCATACGTGTCACGAACGCACAAACTCACAACAATAGATAGTATCTCATTCGGCTTCCATAACCCCAACAGAGAGGTTTAGTTACCCATGAGTGCGAAGGAAGTCACAATAAACATGATCATTATACCCCAATAAAGATTTGCACGTTAGGTGTAAGGGTGAGGATGGCATGAAGTTCTTTGCAAAGTAACGTCTCTCTTGTTGTGGAATTTAATAGAAGAATGGAAGAAGAATAAAAATAGAATTAATGGAAGAATTAGAATTGTTGGAATAGTAAGTGAATGAATCTCTCCACTAAGGGAGGAATGCTTAAAAATCTCTAGCATGATAGGGTATTTATAATACCTATATCCTATTCCTACTAAGCTAATGAAATACTTAACCAAATCCTACTAAGCTAATGAAATACTTAACCCAATTGTACTAGGTTACTGTATCATTATCCTAATCCTAATAAGCTAATGAAATACTTAACCCAATTGTTCTAGGTTAATGTATCATTATCCTAATCCTAATAAGTTACTGCTAGAACCCAAAGTCTTCAGAAATGTTGTTTTAGCCCGGGACAGATTTTCCATGCATCACTTTTGGTCCTTTAGGCATCCAAGCTCCCTTTCCTTCCTTCGTGAGCTTTCTTTGGCGTCAAGTTATCCACAAAATGCTGAATTCTGCATCATTTATACCTGAAACTTTGCTAATCATGTTCTTTAGCTCACTTACAGGAAAAAGGACTAAAAGTGCATGAAATATATAATTTGTTCTCAAAATGTGGCACAAATATGGGCAAAATATATTGATATAGGCGTGTAAATTCGCCTATCATCAACACCCCACACTTGAAGCTTTGTTCGTCCTCAAACAAAATATCATGTCCCTCTAAACATCAACTTAGGGTTTCACAGCAACAACACAAAACATTCGTTAAGACAAGCACAACAATTATCAACAAAGAGTAGTTTTCCGATCATTAGTAGAAACCATTTAACCTCTAGCATAGACTCGTGATGGTGGTCAACTCATATTCAAAAGTTAAGGCACAAAGAATCATGTACAACTATCCAAAACTCATCAACCATGTGTGTCTCACAATATATTACCCATAGTCACTCACAAGTATAGCATATTTTTCAAACATGGGTATCAAAATATCCTTGCTCTCGCTCTCACAAAGAATTCGTATGCAGCAACTGATGACCATAGGCTTGCCCTTAGTGTAATACTCCACTAAATGTCAGAATGCTAAGATTAGGATCAAATAGGTCTTTTGATGGTTGTAATGTAGGCTAAGGGACGGGTAGGACTATTTTGGCCAGAAATAGTGACTAAGTTCCTAAGCACTTTAATACATCACATTGTATCATTGACATTTTTTTCTTTCAACCTTTCTTCTTTCTTTATTCTACCACCCTTGTTCTCCTCTTTTGTTTTTCAATTTTAAGCATAACTCACTTTTCAGCTTTCTTTTTCCTTTTTCTTTTCATAACATACCTCTTATGATAACACTTTCTTTTTCATAACTCATTCAAGCACCACTACAATTTAGAGCATCATACTCACCCAATTTCCTCTTATTTCGTCACATGACTTTTTCACTTTAAAGCCCTTAGGATTTTGGATCAAATTACGGTCTTGAAAAAATGGATTAGGCTTACATATGAGGTTCGTCAAAAGAAATAGGCTAAAGGCTCAAAAGGGTTTAACTAGGATGATGTCCATGGGTAGGTAAAATGAAGGTAAACATGTATAGGTTGCCAAAGAAATGCCTAAATCATCTCCTAAACTTACACTCCTTATTTTCGCTTTGCATACATACCAGGCAAGTTCTAGCATCAGCCACAAACATAGAATATACAATATCCTCACACACACAAGGCACATGGTCGACTTTATTGGGAGTAGTATAGACTCTTGACCTAACAGATGAGGGAATTGAACCACACAATATCACATAGTGAGTCACAATTAGAGCCTAAACGTCTCAATAGTCATGATTTTCGCACAAACTCTTGTTATAATCTCATGCTGCCTATTAGAATAATTTCATGCGAAGCTAAAGAAAAACTTTAACTACTAAAAAAAGAAAAACAAATAACTACTAAAAAGAGAAACAAAACAAACATAAATGCAAATGTGGATAGAGAAATATAGCATGCAAATACCATCACCCCACACTTAGACGGGACACACTGTCCTCAGTGGAAAATAAATAAGAAGAACCTGGTTAGTCGGACTCATCCTCTATGTTCGGAATCATACCCCCTGCATCGGAATCATCATCAGAGTCGTCATCCTCAGAAGTTCCTCATAAGTACCCCACTTAATTCCAAGAGTGTGTCGAGGTATTTGCAGCACGGAGGATTCAGTTTGCTCTTTTCTTCCTCTTTTCTGGCCTCTTTGTGAAGTGGTTGCTTTTCTTGTCGTTTGCTGCCATTGTACCTGAGATCTCAATAGAGTCATGTTAGCATCATCTCGATGTATACAATCTATAAACAAGCAGTAGTGGCACCACCCCACACTTAGTTTGTTGGTACAGACTAGTGAAGTGAAAGTGGTCGATTACTCAGACTTCATCGACATACGTTTTAGGTGCTATATTCCAACAATAAAATCAGAGCAGTCATACTTCTTGTAATCTTTGCAATACTTTCATGTTAGATATATCAAGACTACTACATAGAGATTGAATCAAGGGATAGCATCTATCAACAATTACAACCTCCTATGTCGGTAGGCAACTATAAGTCGTATCCCGATGAACGATATAGCCTAACATGTAGGTATACAAGTGACAAGACTATGCAATGTTCATCACCATAGAAATTCCGCAAAGAGTATGACAATGCAATTAAAACCAAATTCAAGTCGGAAACAAGTTAAGATTATCCTAACGTACATGTTCACTCACATGATTTTGCATCAACAATTCAAACACTTTAACATCACCAATATTTCTTCAAGATGTAGAAATTCATTATAGACATAGCAATGTAGTACGTACGAGAAATAGATGAAGATTAAAAGAGTACTTACGTGATTGAAGCCTTTGGAGATGTTCTTATGAAGAAATAGAGCAAAAGGAAAAGTTTTGAGAAGATTTGGAGGCTATGTGCGTCACCTAAGTTAGGTTTTCAATGTGTTTGTGTTTCAAGACTAAGTCCCCTTTATATAGGAAAAAAATGGGTCGGGTTTTGACCCATTTACAAACGGTTTTGGAGACAAAAATGACCTCTATGCGGCGCATAGTGCTTTGCATAATCATAGTATAGGCGGCGCATAGTGTAGTGTATTTAGGGACATATGCGACGCATAGTGTATAGCACACTTAAGAATGGGCGGCGCCTATGTCTTTGCACACTAGATTCCGAGACCTTAGGCTATAGTATAGGTTTTGCATTGTTCGTGGCCTAGTTTTACCTAGGCCTAGCCTTGCGCGATGCCTATTTTGTCATGAGCAATGCTCAATCCATAGCCTTATGCATCTTAATTCCTAACTTACCACCTTTACCATGCAATACGTCCAAATCGTCGTTTGAAACCAATCTCCTCATTGAATACCTCTTGCACCTACATTTGCTCAAAAACAACAAAAACAATTAGAACGATGGGTTGCCTCCCATCAAGCGCCTTAGTTTTGGTCGTGGCTTGACAAAAAACAATTAAAAACATTTAAAAACGATGGGTTGCCTCCCACCAAGCGCTTGATTTATTGTCACGGCATGACATAGCTATCTCGATTACTTAGTCTTCATCGAGATAGATGGGGTATCATTTTCTGAATGGATTCAGACGATGCTGATACTTACTTGTAGGCATGCAATCTTCTTCGATATGACTCTTGTGCATACATATCTCAAGAGGGATACCAATTATATCATCAATCTTTCTACCCACAGCTCTCTTGTACCTCATCAGAGCAGAGATGAGAGCCTCTACATACTGTTCACTTAAATTATCCGCAACACTTTCCGAAATTGTATTTCCATATCCCAAGAGCACATACCTTAGATAATCGGGGAGCTCTTTCGATTCTAGCACTGGTGGCTCTTCGTTGGAAGTCTTTGCTGTTGGTGACGGTTGATTCGTAAGATCAAGGTCCAGCTGTTTAGGAGTATGAGAATAGGACCTTATTCCTGTTAGAGCACCCATAAGTTCTTCATAATCTTCATCATCCTCATGCTCAACATTCAGCAGTGCAGCAGCCAATGGCTCAACAGTAAGATATTTCTTTACAGATAATGCTTTCTTATCTTCATGATGAATATCAGCTACAGATAGCACATTCATATCGCTGGGATGCTTCATTGTTTTGCATATATCAAAGCGGACCACTTCGTCATTCAACCGAAACAAAAGCTCATTAGCTCTCATGTCAATAAACACACTTCTAGTTGCAAGGAAAGGACGTCCCAAGATTATGGGAACTTCAGAATCCACCTCATAATCCAGAATAACAAAGTCTGCAGGAAAGATGAATGAAGAAACCTTCACCAACATATCATTCAAGATACCCACAGGTCGTTTTACCGACCTATCAGCCATCACGAGCCTCATATTGGTTGGTGTCGGATCGCCTAACCCCAACTTCCTGTAGACGGATAGTGGCATCAAATTGATGCTAGCACCCAGATCGCACAATGCCTTGGCAAAATTCATAGATCCAACAGTGCAAAGAATAGTGAAAGCACCAGGGTCGGCCTTTTTCTGAACTAGTGATCGGGTAGCAATAGCGCTGCAATGATGAACAATATCTTTCAACTCATAGCTTGCTGCCTGCTTATTTGTCAAAAGGTCTTTCATAAATTTTGCATACCCAGGCATTTGTTCAAGTGCCTCCACCAACGGAACATTAATGGTTAGCTGCTTTAGCATAGTCATGAATTTGCTGAACTTCGTATCATCCGCCACCTTCTTCAATCTTTGAGGAAAAGGTGGTGGTGGGTATGGGATTGTTCTTTCCTCGGCTTTCTTCTCCTCTTGCTTCCGTTTTTTAGCTTTTTCAGGTTGTAATCTGTTGGAGTCGACGTCATGGCCGTTGTGGCCTTTTTCTGTGGATGCTTCTTCTGTCGCCTTATCATCAATGTCCACTACTTCATCAACCACTTGCTTGACTTTTGCTGAAGTTTCCAGCACCTTACCACTTCGGGTAGTGATAGCCATGCATGATCCTTCGTTCCTTGGATTTGGCACAGTGTCGCTGGGTAGTGTGCCGTCTTTTCTTTGATTAATTGCTGCTGAAAGTTGACTTAATTGCTGCTCTAGTTGTCTTATTGCAATGGAATGTGAGTCAACCAACTGATTCATTGAAGACAAATCGTTCTTCACCTCAGTTATGCCCATATTGGTTGCCTCCACTCCTTTCAATAATTTAGCCATCATATCTTCCATTGACATATTTCCAGAACCAGATGCAGCGTCGTCACGTCTTCCAGGATGAACATACAAACCACTCCTGTCAGTCTTATCCTTCCAACTACCTTGATCACTGTCCTTATATACTGAATTATCATAATAGTTCCGACCTTGGTTTCCTTGGGCATTGCCTCGGAAACCCCCCTGATTGTTCAAGTAGTTGGATTCTTCCTCGGAATCGGATTCCTCTCTTTCTTTTGATGCAACAGCTTTAACTTTTTCGGTCTTCCCTGATAATAAATGCTTTGTAAGAAGATCCATTTGTGTTTTCATGTGAGCCATGTCTTGGTCACGATCCTCTTGTCTTCACCTCTGCTATGCAGTCATGCCAAAAGATACAGTAGAGCTTGCTACCTCCGAATCCCAGGTATACCAAGCTCTACTTTTCTTTGTCATCCGATCTAGAATATTACTTGCCTGCACAAAGGTGAGGTCCATAAATGATCCACCTGTTGCATTATCTACCACTGGCTTGGTTACCAAATTCAAAGATCTGTATAATATCTCCATCAAGTGGACATTGGTCATATGGTGATTTGGGCACCGCATAAGCTTCGTCTTGAACCTCTCCCATGTTTCGTGGAGGGCTTCAGTTGGAAGCTGTCGAAAATTGTTGATCTCATCTCTCAACTGTGCTTTCTTGGATGGCAGAAAGAATCTTTCTAGGAAAGCGTCTTTCAATTGCCTCCAATTTGTAATAGAATCAGGAGTTAGCCCATTCAACCATAGAGTTGCCTCCCCAGACAGAGACAATGGAAATAAGCGCAGTCGAATTGCATTCTGTCCAACGCCAGGATTGTCGAATGAATTGCATGTAGAAATCATCGCCTGCTAGTCCACCAAATAATCCCTTGAGTTGTAAAAGCTGAATTATGGTGCTAGTGATGTTGAACTTGGCTCCGGGCGCTAATGGTGGAAGAATAATGGCTCTTGTGGCACCAGCTTCGTCCAGATCGTCATCATCATCATCGAACGGTATTTTCATAGCTCGGCGTTCAGACCTAAACCTAGCTTGACGATCTCTTCTCTGCATGGGTGTCGCCACCTCAGTAGTATGCCGTGGGTTTAGTAGCTCCTCATCGCCCAGGTCCTCATCATCAGGATTTGTTGCACGACCTAGGTTATCAATATTCTGTTGATACACTTGAGCAGCTATCCTTTCAATTTCACGTTGTGCATCCATTGATGCACTGAACAAACCTGAATAAAACAAAAACAACAACTTAAAAGTAAAAGTACAAGAATCTTTGACCAAAGGGTCTAGTAACTATTACAAACTTAATTGACACTCGTATTCCCTGGCAACGACGCCAATTTTTGATAACGCTCAATCTACAGCTCTCGTAGGAGTGTAAAGCGGTCGTTAGCAAATATAGAACCCAACCTAGGTTGGGTGTCGATCCTACAGGGAATAGCTTGGCCAACAAGTAAGCAACGATTACTAGACTTTTAGTGCAAGTCTCATAAAAAAGGGGGGATTGTAATGTGTAACCAAAATATTAAAGTAAAAACTGAAAATAGCAAAGTAAAAAGGAAAGAATGTTTCGTAGGTTGTGAAACAATGAGAATTGAGGAGTTGGGGTTATGTCCACCTTCTGAGTTATACGTCTCTATTGGCTATGAGCGTGTTGAATTCAGACATGCATGTGCTTATAAAGAATTGTATTCGATGGTAAATCCAGGCGTCTTTCGACCTATTCGAGGATTATTTCACTTTAACTCTTTCGAGATTAAAGTGTATCTAACGGTACAAATTCTCCAAGAGGTTAATCCAGTTACGGCACTAACTTTTTAATAGGGGATGGGACCCTACTACCTTGACATTATCTCTTTTCCAGACAGATAACCTTTCTTTCGAACAAGTTAAATGTTATACTGGCGTTATTCTATGCGTCTGCAGCCACAAGAATTTGCATTAAGATGAAGAGAATAATGATATAAGCAGCATACGTGTCACGAACGCACAAACTCACAGCAATAGATAGTATCTCATTCGGCTTCCATAACCCCAACAGAGAGGTTTAGTTACCCATGAGTGCGAAGGAAGTCACAATAAACATGATCATTATACCCCAATAAAGATTTGCACGTTAGGTGTAAGGGTGAGGATGGCGTGAAGTTCTTTGCAAAGTAGCGTCTCTCTTGTTGTGGAATTTAATAGAAGAATGGAAGAAGAATAAAAATAAAATTAATGGAAGAATTAGAATTGTTGGAATAGTAAGTGAATGAATCTCTCCACTAAGGGAGGAATGCTTAAAAATCTCTAGCATGATAGGGTATTTATAATACCCATATCCTATTCCTACTAAGCTAATGAAATACTTAACTAAATCCTACTAAGCTAATGAAATACTTAACCCAATTGTACTAGGTTACTGTATCATTATCCTAATCCTAATAAGCTAATGAAATACTTAACCCAATTGTACTAGGTTAATGTATCATTATCCTAATCCTAATAAGTTACTGCTAGTCCCCAAAGTCTTCAAAAATGTTGTTTTAGCCCGGGACAGATTTTCCATGCATCACTTTTGGTCCTTTAGGCGTCCAAGCTCCCTTTCCTTCCTTCGTGAGCTTTCTTTGGCGTCAAGTTATTCACAAAATGCTGAATTCTGCATCATTTATACCTGAAACTTTGCTAATCATGTTCTTTAGCTCACTTACAGGAAAAAGGACTAAAAGTGCATGAAATATATAATTTGTTCTCAAAACGTGGCACAAATATGGGCAAAATATATTGATATAGGCGTGTAAATTCGCCTATCATCAGGATTCACGACCCAAATATCAAAATCATGATAAATATCGTTCAAGATTCATGCTTTATATCTCCACACATGTAATTTCATCTTTCAAAATCATAAACATCAAGATTTCATAATAATCATCATAAGATATGGGTTCATGCTTCAAATTCGTAAAAATCAAATAACAATCATGCCTTTGTAAAGAAAATTACTTTTGGGTACAACAAACGAAAGAGAGTTCTTGTTGAAAACCCCCACATACCTTGAATGATGAAATTTAGATCGATACTCATTTTTGAGATGTTAATCGTGCCTTTGAATGATGGTTCTTGGAGTTCTTGAACTAGGAACTTGGAATCTTGAATAAATTTGTAGAATTAATGGTTAACTTTGGAGGTTCTTGAAGTTCTTGAACTAGGAACTTGGAATCTTGAATAAATTTGCAGAATTAATGGTGAACTTTGGAGATTCTTGAAGTTGGATGTAGGAGCTTAGGATTTTCTTTTTGAGGGAATTTGATGAAATATAACATATAATGCTTCTAATAGGCTTTAATATAGGGTTTGGATGGATTTTGGGTGAGGGGGAATGACCAAAACGCCCCTAAAAATCAAATAATTCTCGAATCTGTCCTTTGGTGGACTGTTTTGATAGTCTGAAGTAGATTAACCATAACGTTTTACTCCGATCTCCAAATCAGATGAAACCAATTTCATTAGAAAGAGGACTCTCATATATTTCCGTTGATATATAGTATCTTACCCAGATCATTGTGTACTAGGAGTTATGGTCATTTGAAGTTGACCCAAAAATTAGATAAAACCAATTTCATTGAAAAGAGGACTCGCAGAGCTGTCCGTTGATATATATTAGATCACATAGATCATTATGTACAAGGAGTTATGATTGTTTAAAGTTGGAGGAAAAATACTCCAGGCCTCAGTACTTTTTCCTGCACGTTTTACTGTTTACTACTATTCACAGTTTGATCGGAATGTTCATAACTCGTCACTCGGGTGTCCATTTTGGATGATCCACATATCGTTGGAAATCTTATTCGATACTCTATGCAATGGTGGGTCATAATCTAAAACATTCCGCACGAAAAATTTATAATTTATTCTAGAAGATAGAGCCCAACACGTTTACACACAAAATTTCAACAAAAAATTTCCCCAGGTATTACATTATATAGACACGAAAAGGGTATAAATGCCTATAAATGATATCAAAAGAGGGATACAATCCTTAGGGAAAAAAGAAAATAACATGAAAGAAGGTAAGCTCCCATGCAGGGGATAGAAAATACTAATTCCTGAGTTCTTCTTCTATTAACCTCCGCCTTCTTATATTGGTGATGTCTATAAACTGTGCCTTAGATGCAACCTCCCAAATCAATCAATTTCAATTCTTTCATCAATAGTTGTACGATTGAGGCATCCTTATACAACGGTGAGTAAAACAATTCTTCTCCTGCCCCCCCAAGGATAATGGATTGAATTAGACAGGCATACATTTTCTTCAACACATAAATATGGTTTATCTATAATTGACTCAGGGTCAATAGACGTAGGAAGGTTTTCTAATGGGCCCAATACCCCGCTCGAATATTGGGTCATCCTAGGCTCATGCCTAAAATAGGGTTTTGGTTTCGTTCTATCCTTGGTGTCTAGAGTGGGTTTGAACACTGGTTTTCAAGCGGAAAACTTGAGTTTGAAAATACGAACAACATCAGGCGACTCACGTGCTAATAAACCATTCGTATTTCCAACACATTATTGAAATTGAGCAATAGGGGCCGGGACATCCATGAAACTCCAAAACAGTTTAAATAATACAGGAATATGCCATGAGATGTGATAGTTAAACTTTACAAAATCGAAACATATAAACACATAAACAGTTAACCAAAAGAAGAAATCAAATATTTGGTTAGAACTTAGTTAGAGATCCCTAACAGAGTTGCCATTTCTGTTTTGCGGAGAAATTTTAGCTTTTGAAAGAGTCGCCACTTAATTTTGAAAAGGAATTAAGTAACCTTTAGAAAGTTACTTCAAACGATTCAAAACAGAAAAATCAATTAAGTTTTGAAGATTCCGAGTAACTGGTTCCTATTAACGTTTTAGGAAGGTGTTAGGCACCTAAAACGTCTGCTAACTTGCGATTATCCGAACTGTTTAAAAATCGTCTTTTGATTAACTTCGAAAACAATTATTTTGTCGAAAAGTGATTAATTTTTTGAAAAGAAAATCAATTTTGGAAATATTTTGGTGTTTATGCAAAACTAGTTTTTTAGCGACTTGACTAAGGATTTAACTAGGCTCGCAAAGCACGTAAAACAAGTAAGCAAAAGGTAAAGAGGAAAAGGAAGAAGTAGTGATTTAGGCTTCTAAACCCAAACCGTCGACCCTGTCCTAATCTAGTTGGATTTTTGACCCATTTTCACCTGTCCTAATCTAGTTTTTGAGCGTTTGGCTCGAATCTCGCTCCACCTGTATTAAATTTACACTTTGGCTTCGAGGCCCAAATGAATGAATAAATAAATAAACAAAATAAACAAAGATGACAATGCTTAAAAAATGAGACTTTGAATTTCTTAGCCGCTCCCAATGTAGGACTTTAATCCATTTCCTTTCCTCCCGTCTTCTCGTATCCATACGCCAAACGATGGGCTTTTGGACCTTCTCTTGGGCATAGTTTAACGAGGTGGGTCTCTTGGTCCCATTAAGGAATGCAAAGGGAAAGAGTCCATTTATGACTCCAAGGTAGATTCATACAAAGCAAGAAAATAAAGAACATATTAATACATGATCAACTAAAGAGGCAAGAAAACATGAAGGAAATTTGTACATATTCACTACATAAGCAAAGAAACAGGGGTCCTAACAAATAATCGAAAAATAATTGGGAATGATAGGACACACATAGCATCTCACATAATAGACACAATCAAGGTAGAAGAATTAAAGTAACTAACATGGGATCAATATAACGAAGGAAAAGGATACGGGGAACCCAATACCTAACCGATTGAGGACATATAATAACATGGATTTTTAATAATTAAAAGTCGATTAGTGAATATCGAGATATGCTCATAAAGGCAAAATAGTAGCATGGACGACTAGCGGATTTCCAAGCAGTAACTGAAAAACAAGTTGAATTAATTTCTAAACTAAAATTTAAGGGGATATCAACAGGGCTAAAGGAAAACAACCTATCAAAATGTAAATCACGCTTTAATGAACTCCTTGCGGCATATAAAATCATAGGTTGATTAGGGCAGTTATTACGTGATATCCGAACAAAGCAAGCAGGGACGGGAAAGCACTTGGGGATCCTGGATGCACCAAAAGGAGACACCGACAGTAGACTCTCGAAAATGGAAGTAGATAACTGTAATACTCTACTACACATCTCAACCTCGCTTTCGAAAGTAAAAGGGGCTATGACTTCATCCCTTCTTTCTTGACCAAGAAAAATCATCGGGAATCTTTAGTCTAAACAAAAATTGCGTACATAATGTAACGACATAATTAAAACATCCTTTTCGAACAGGCATACTCAAGTGTTTAGCAAATCAATAGGGAAACATTGCATTTATCATTCTAACAAAAGGAAAAATCAAACTAGATAAAAGTCTAAAGGAAGAACGAAAAATAAATTTCAAATTTTGATACCAAAACAGGCGCAATTGTCAAATTAAAGCAGGGGAGGGTCAGGGGTATTGTTCTCACCTCCATTCTCTTTTCAACGAATTCTAAAATATGATATTTTTAACAATCAAAATGGTCATTAGAGAATTATACGATTTCTGGTATGACTTTGGACATATCTCATTGTTCCTTTTGGAATTGTAAAGCCAGAGGAGCTCTCGAGGAAGTCCTTTGGGTGGTGTTACCAGTTAAATAGAAAACAACAATCTGGGACTGTCACACAGTAATGACAAAAAAGTCAACACATCATTGCTGTCCTCTCTCTAGTTCGAACGACATGGATATCGAGGGATCTTTGGACTTCCTAACGCATTTTGAACCTTACTCATCGTCCTCTTGGCTTATGAGAAACCAAAGACTCTTGAGAGGTAACTCTACCAGCAAAATGCCAGCTTGATAACTACGCTACTATCCAGTAATAATGACAGTTGAAATACCTTTACATATCGACTACGAATAGATCAACACATGGCTAGACCTATGGAATACAATCAAAGCTACAAACTTTAATTCGAAATCCGTCCATTGCCACCAGCAGTACACAAGATGAGAGCATTAGCACAATCAATAATTTCTCGAATATATGGCAAATCATGAATTCAAATTAAAGACGACGAAAACCATATATCATGCAATCAACACAACTTTCACTAGAACCTATGGCCTATAAGGCCTGTACAACAGCTAATTCCCAGCACAGAAGATTATCACAAATATCATTATATCTATAGAATGGTGAGATAAAGTAGAACACAGATGAAACTTAAACAGAATGGGATATTACCTATTCGGGAGCAGCAAAACAGAATGAAGAGCTCCGTTTAGAATCGTAACCACCGAAAACTTCTTCACCATCACCCAAAACTCTAATTTAGCCAATGAACAAGAATGGAATTGCTACTCAAGACTGCATTTTCTCAAGAATTTTCTTTCTTTCTTATCTCTCTTTATTGTCTTTCCTCTCAAATTGTTCGAACCCAAGACTTTTTTCCCCTTTTTCCAGACCCAAAATTTTCTTCTCCCAAAACAAAGAATGAAAGGACTATTACATAGAAGATGAATAAGGGTATTTTAGGGACTTTAGAAAATGGGATATTTGTTGAAATTCAAATTTGAATCCTTATACCACTTGGATTTCATCAATAAAACGTACCCAATTTTGGATTATCTCCAACGACTT
This sequence comes from Capsicum baccatum var. pendulum, assembly GCA_030864225.1. Classification (NCBI taxonomy): domain Eukaryota; kingdom Viridiplantae; phylum Streptophyta; class Magnoliopsida; order Solanales; family Solanaceae; genus Capsicum; species Capsicum baccatum. The sequence continues at coordinate 108,205,567 of CM061558.1, forward strand.
TGATGTGGGTTGTCCAATGGAAATTGGAGAAATGGAATCCTCCCTCCAACCAATGGAATTCACCCAAAAAGGTACCAATTCGTACCATTATCCCGAGATTCGCGGAGTTGGACGTTGGATGAGACATCTGGACCTATTCTAGAAGCTTCTCGGATCTTCTTTGCGAGTCCATATGGGTCAGGGTCGACTCAAACAGAATTAGGTTGGCATCGAACGATGGGTTGGAGCTGGATTCGAGTCGGTTATTTGTCATGGATGATGTTGCTGGTATCAAAATCAATTTTGGGTTGAGGATGATTGGTTGAGTCGTGAAATTGATGGAGTTATCTTTGGGATTATCGCGATATTGTTGCTATTTTACTGCCGAAGGAGCAGAAAATGGTTCAACAAGGGGTTTGGGTCGGGTTATGAAATCTATATTGGGCTATGCTGGGTCGCTGGGGCTGTATATGTTATTGTTTGGTGGGCCAACTGAAATTAAAGGAGAAATGGTTTAAATTAGGTAAATTTTGGGCTGATTAAAGTTGTGGTTGAATAGGTTTGGACTATTTATCAAATAGCCTATTGATAGGATTTGGTCAATTGTGTTTAAATTTTGACCTAATTGAAGATTAATCAGCCAATTGTGTTGCAATCGTAGCCAAATCAACTTCAATTAACTCTAATTTAATAAATTGATCAAACTGAATCAAGATTTGAAACGAATTTAGTAACTAGTTTAACCCCGAGCTTCTTTGATTCGATAAAATCAAATAAAAATTTCTCCAAATAAACCATTTTTGAAGTATATCATTTTCAAATCAAGATTTTAATTATTATATCGATTTTCAAAATAATCTTTAATTAAAAATTCGATATTCCATAGAATAAACATTTAAGTAATCAAATTGTATAATATCGCATAATTGATCACGCCAATATATAATTGCTACTTAAAGTGACAAAATCACGTACAAATATACTTTTCAAAATGTTATTCGGATGGAATAAATATTTTAATTTTATTAAAAATCAAAGAAACTTAGGATTACATTTAGTTGTGGAGGGCAAAAATTAGGTGTCAACAATGATTATCTATTATTGGGGTCGTAGTGCACGCCTGGACATTATAATTGTTAGGTTTGGAGTGCATGCCTGCACATTATATTTATTGGGATTGGAGCGCATGTATGCACAGTACATAAACCTCGTGAGCCTCCCATGAGTCCTGACCTTGAAGCCATTGCTCGCTAGATGTGTACACAACACATATATTGCATTGCATTTATCCATTCATGGTTCAAATTAAATGAGGTGTAATTATCGACTTTGTATTATTTATTAAGTACTTGACTATCTTTTACTTGATTTTGCTGTATTGACAATTTTTTGTATTGTGTTATGATATTATTATGACTGTTGGACTTGATTATTCAGTTAGAATAGGATAGTTTTATTGAGTGCAGGTTGTATGATTGTTTTAGATGGTTGACGTGGTGTTACTCGTCACCACTTTGAATTAGGATCAGTCAACGATGCTTACTAAGTACACAAGGCTCCATACTCATCGTTGCTTTTTTTGCACCTTACGTGCAGGTATCGATTCGACGACCTCTGGGTATTGATTCCTGTGGTTCCTTCTGTGTTAGCATCTTTGGAGATTTGGGGTGGCTGCTATTGTTTTCAGAGACTACTGAAATCTCCTCTACCCTTATCTTTATGCATTTTTTGCATTTGAGATACTCAAATTTTTTTGTTGATTTTCGTATTTAGTGGTTTGTATTAATGACTACCAGATCTGGAATTATCTATATGTTTTAACTATGATACTACTCTGTTAATCTTCTTTTGAGATTATTCAGGATTTGTTATGTTCGTATTTTCTTCCGCTTCTATGCATTTGAGCTGTTGTGTTTGGAATTGGGTTCTTGGCTTACCTATCATGGAGGGTTGGATAGTGCCATCACGATCCCGAATTTGAGCAGTGACAGATAATAAATTTGTTATTGGTGGTGAAGAGAAAAGAATATGTGGTGATGGTGGTAGCGAGCTGGGATCGTATATGATGCATCTAGTTAGATGAGAGATGAAGTGAGTAGGATGGTTTATTGATGAAGAAGATATAATCATCGAAGGATCTTACTGGTTAATCAGGGATTAATAAGTGTAAAATACAACTAATAAAAGAGAAAAAAGAAAAGAATTTAAAAAATTAAATTTATAAGATATTTGACATGGCGTTGACGTGGTGTTGATGTGGCGGATGAGTGTAAAATACCTCCCGCCATGTGACTGGTTGAATGTGCGTCAGGGTGGAACTAAATTCACTTTTCGATAGTACAGGTGTGTTTTAGATCACTTTAATAGTTTAAATATATCTTCGACTTTTTAGATATAATTTAAGGTAATTTTAATGTCTTTCCCGGAATATCTGATTATTAATACAAGATAAAAAGTTGTAAGACCAAAAATGTTCATATAAAACTAAAAAGATTATTTACACTACAATCAAAACTTTTATGTATAAGAAAATAAAAACATAAATTGCACAAAAGAATATAAAAATATACTCCGTCCGTTCCATTTATTCGTCTCAAATTTTTTAATTTGATTTCTCATTTTACTTGTAATTTTTCATTAATCAAGATAAGAATTTTTTTTCCCTTTTGTACTCTTAGTACTAATTGTTTTTTCTCCAAATTAAAATGTAAACATCATTTAATAGGGGTACTATGATAAAATAGTCATGTTATTAATTGTTTTTCTTAATCAATGAGTAATGTTAAATTGGGACGAGTAAAATGAGACCGGTGGAATAACATGTAAAGAATTTATTATTGAAAGTTGGGAAAAGCATACACAAATTAACTTAAAAGTTTCACAAAAATGCTTAGAGAATTTATTTTGTTTTCTTCCTGTCAAATTCATCTTCCGACACTTTTTTGCCAAAAGGTAGAGGAACGTATACACATTACCTTCTTTACTTATTTTTTTTAGAACATTTCATGAAGAAAGTAAACAATTTTATGAAACCAAACAAGAAACAAGTTTCCTCCATTACTTGATAAATTTGAGAAGAAAACCAAGTGTCTGTCTGCATATGAAACCAACAAATTTTCTCCTTTTGTGCAGTCCATACATACACTCCAGTTACCTCTGTTTATGCACAGGAAAGAGAAACACTTCGTTAAGCTGCGATTCATACTCGACCCGTCTCTTGTTGAAGTGCTTATTGGTCATACTCATAGTGATAGCAGTTGGAGTTGTGCTCCAGAACTCGTTGTCGAGCCTCTGCACAAAGAACTCAATCCTTCAGACAAACCAACGCAAGTATCAAGACTAACAGAAATTTGAGGGTCTATTCATAACAGAAAAATATTAACTATAATGGAAATGATTCTTGTTCAAAATAACAAAGATGATACACGTTATTCTACTTAAGAATAGACAAGGCCCTCTTAAACAAAGCTCATTCAGCAAATCAGTTTCTCCGGTAGCAGCAAAATTAGCATCTTAAACTGCTTACACTTTTGCCAGGCATACATAATTCCTTTCATCAATATTACTCTAGAGTGAAAGAACATAGGTTTAGCCTTTGTAGATAAGTAAAAGAATAAGAAGATCGTTTGCATCAACAAAAAATACAAGGTTACTAGGAAAAAATTGGCAAGAGTACCCACTTCTAAAATTATTTTGCCATTTACCCACTAAAATTATTTTTGATTTAATTCTTAGGGTTAGGGTATAAAAAGTTAAAAAAGTTCAAAAAGTGGGGCCCACAGGTGGACCAAGGGACCATTTCATCATTTTTAAAACTTTGCAAATTTAATATAATACAATAGCACCCTCCACTTATTTCAATATCCAAAAAAACCCTCTCTCTCCTCTTCAATTCTCTCAAATCCCGCTTAAGAAACCTTCATTCCAAAATTGTCATTTTCATTTCTTCTTCTTCTCCAGAAGCTAAGGGGTCGTTATTGCTTCGTAAGGTTAGTTAAAATCAAGTTGCGATCATTTCTAGATTCATTTAAACGGGTTTCTTTGCTAATCAATTCGTAGTGATGTAGGAAATTTAAATGTTTTTCGAATTTGGTTGATTAAGGAGTTTTGATTTAGTTCTGATTTTGTTTAGCAAAAAGTGTTGAATGGTGGGATAATCGTTATTTGAAGAGTTATTTTGACATTTTGATTCGAACAACGATCTGCTTCTGTTCGTAGACTCGTGGTCTATGAAATCGACCCGTGTTCTATGAAATCAGAATGCCCTATATTGAAATCAATTTTTAGGCGTATGAAATTCTTTTAAAACATGGTTGCTGAAATAGTGGAAATTGAAAGATTAATAGCTAATTAGTTTGATTAGGCGCATTAGTTTGAATTTTAGAAATTGTTGTGTTTTGATACTACATGTTGGATTTTGGTTTCAGTTATTGATGTGTGTAGTGAACTGATTGATGGTGGAAGAGTTATTTTGGCATTTTGATTCGAACAGTGACCTGCTTTTGTCCGTAGACCCATGGTCTATGAAATCGACCCGTGGTCTATGAAATGAGAATACTCCTAGATTGAAATCAATTTTTAGACGTATGAAATTCATTTGAAATATGATGGCTGAAATAGTGAAAATTAAAAGATTAATAGCTAATTAGTTTGATTGGGTGCACTAGTTTGATTTTGATACTGCATATTGAATTTTGGTGGGGTATTTCTTATTTTTTTTTGGAGGTGAGGGGGGGTTGTTTCATTTGAGCATTGAGTTATTTCTGTTGATAGACTTGTGGTCTATGAACTGAAAATGGAAGATTTGTTCTGCAGGTGTAGATTATGTTGAAATGGGTAAAAAATACATCCTTTCTAAACGCAAAGCCAGTACCGTTTCTGATTATACTGGTAGCAGTAGAAAAAAAAAGTTGAGGAAGTTGGGAATATCTCAAAAAGGAAGAAAAATAAATAGTTGGTGTCTGAATCAGATTCGGACTTAAAGGAGATAAGTGACTACACCGATTTCGGTGATGATGTTTCCAAGCACGGTGCTAATGGTGACAGTCAAGAGAGCGAAGATAGTAGAAGAAACAGTGATGATGGGGATAATGATCCCTTGTCCATGCCATCTCTTTCAAGGTTCATTTCCATGGAGGGGTATGAACTTCGAACGATAATGGACGAGGTCGGATCTTTCCTGGCAAAGATATCGGTCAGATCAAGAATGACTGCTTATCGAGAATCCAGCAAGTTCTTGTCGACCAAGAGTTGAAGAAAAGATTCAAGCGGTCCTGTTTTGGACACCTGAGAAACCTGCTGGAACATCTCAAGTTTAATGGGCAGTTGGTCCATTATTTGCTGTTGTAATGCGTCAAGAACGATAAAATGCATCACGAGATGTGGTTCTGCATTAACAAAAAGCCTGCTTGTTTTGGCTTGAAAGAGTTTTGTTTGATCATGGGGCTGAACTGTTCATCATACCCCAGTGAATAAAAAATGAAGAAGGTATTAGCAAAGGGGGAGAATTTTTGCTTTAAGGTTATGAAAAATAAAAACATTATGGCGGCCAACTTGCTACACTTGATCAGAGGGAATAGCTGAACGAGGACCAAAAATTTAAGTGGTATTTACTGTGGTTCTTGCACACCATGTTGCTTGCAAAAGATTCGATGAAGGTTGTCGACATGAAACTGATTCGAATGGTCGATTCTTTGAGTTTCTTTGAGAATTATCCGTGGGAGAAAGAGACATTTCAACCGACCCTGGACTATCTAAAGAAGAAAAGTGATCTGAAGAAGTAGAGGAAATTATTTGATGAGAAGCAGAAGACATCCTATACTCTATTCGGATTTCCTTGGGCATTCATGGTATCTAGCATAAACCCTTTAGTGAGTTTATCGTAGATTCCTATTTTAGTTTTACTATGTCATAGACTCTGAGTTCTTTTTTCACTGATGTACTGCTTACATGTTTGGATCTACGAGGCCTTTCCTCATCTTGAAAAATTTGCTGGAAAATCAACGGATAAGCCCTTTTCTATTCCCCGCATCCTCAGATGGCACACTACAAAAAGTGACCAGATAATCAAAGGCAACCCGTTCAAGTACAAAGGAAAAGTTACCTGTCACGACCCGAACCAGGGCCTGGCCGTGATGAGCATTTTGAACCATGAAGGCCCAAAACACCCCTATCTATCTGGTAATCATGCACCTAATTCATATGATCAAAGTCATTCAGAAGAAATACAATAATTTAGAAACATGGTCATAAATATGAAAAGAAACAATAACGGGGAAATAAGGTTTCCCCCAACATCAATCAACCTCTGAACAGCTGTCTGCGAAAATCTCTAACAAATGACTGAGTCAAGTAACTGTATATAAACTGGGACAAGGCCCCCAGTAGACTCCAAAACTAAATATAAGATAAAAGGACTGCAGGACATAAGTCCTTTAGAAACATAGAAGGCTCACCACTTGTCTCTGCAACTTTGTCTAAATGATCTACTGATTCTTTTGACCCCTAGACTGGGCCTCTGAACCTGAGAGGTTGGAGACGCGAGGGGGTCAGCATAAAAGTACTGGCACGCAGAGATATCAAAACAAAACATAATATTTTTACAAAATATAGTTGAGAGCCATTATAAAGCAATTTCATATCAAATCATTTGAAATCACATGGGCATAATGCAATAGTTTCTCAACAACAATGAAATGCAACTGAGCTAGGTGGAATACCCTACATAATTTACAGCAACTGTCAAACCTCGATTGCCGCCGATATTAGGGTATAAGTGAGGGAGAGACACACAAGACCACGAAGCATGGTGTCTCGACCCAATGGTAGTGCCCAAGATCACTTAGCCTGGGCTCCTACCTATAGTCCCAATTTGGGAATGACATAAAGTCAAGTACATAAGATCACTTGGCCTAGTACCAAATTTCCATGTCGGCAAACACGGTTTCCAGTGATGAGCCCTTACACTCAAATGGCTTTTTCAGGCATCCATCTATCTCATGTAAAATCAATGTATTCAAACTTTATTTAATTCAAACACATATCATATTCTATAGGGTATCATCATACCCGACTTGCAAGTCATTAATATCACATCCACATATGCATAATCATGTAAAAACCAAGGTGCTTCATCATTTACAAGTGGTGAACAATAATTATTTCAAATTCATGCTCTCTTTTCTTGGTCACAATATGATATGGGGTATCAATACATTATCATGGGAATTTGAAAGCAATTTATCATTTATATTTATCAAACTTCCATGGAAATTCTCAAATCACATATGCATGGTTTCAACCATTGAAGTATATAAGCAAACAATTCCCATGACATAAAGAAAAATTACTTAGAAATCATATTGAAAGTAAGTTATTTGCATCTGATTGAAAACCCCCATTTAAAAGCATGCATGTTCATAAAAACTAGACCCATGAGATTTTAGGATAACCCCACGTACCTCGATTACTACGAATATTAGATGATTCTCGAAGCTTACATTGAGAGGATTTCAAATATGCAATTAGTTCCTAAAACCCCCGATTGAATCTCGAGTTGCTTGAATTTTTATTTTGAAACCCTAAGGAGAATCCTTGAGCAGTTTTGATGAATGAAGGTGTATTTTGGGGCCCTTGGAACTGAATTTCGTGTTTTAGGGCTAAGTAAGGGTGGAAAAAGATCATTTTGCCCCAAAAATAGAGTGTTTAAGTCACTTGAATTCTTCACATAGGCGCCGCCCATTCCATCGCCTATGTTTACATAGGCGCCGCCTAGGCTATCGCCTATGCTTTTCAGTGGCCATGGGCGATTGGTTAGGCGATGAATATCACTTTGAAAGGCCATAACTTCTTGCTCGGGTGTCGAATTTTAGCAAAATTGGTATCATTGGAAAGCTAACTTGAAGACCTATCATTTGAAACATAGTAGGCTACCTAATTCGACATATAAAGAGAGTTAGGGTCGATGGAAGCTGACATAATTTACAACATCTACTAAAACTTAGTCGATAGAAATAGTTTCAAATTGTCCTTGAGTTGAAGGACCTCTATGGTCTAAATTCAAGCTTGAACAGATTCACATGCTACAAAAATATTTAATATACCGTATTGGCATAAGATTTTATGGCTTTGGGATTTATCAACACATCAAAATCATGGTCTATATTGTAGCCTGAAATGCGGGGCGTTACATTACCGAGGTATGAACTTAGTTTTTATTATGCAATAATAATACTACTATTGTATCGAATGTTATGTAATTGTTAAATGATATTTTGTAGAATGTGCACCCGTATATCATCCCTAGTCTTCGTGAGACGAAAATGGATTACATGATTTTCTTTGATCTATATACGAACGAGGTGAAGAATAACGTCCTTGATGGATTAAAGAAAGAGTTTGAAGAGGTAACTGTACTTATTTCAAATGAGGACAGTGATGATGTCGGGGATTTGAGTGGTAACCCCGTTGAAGTACGCATTGGTGATGATGATTCTCTGAGCATCTCTAAAGATGTAGCGGGCACCTCATCCCCCGGGGATCTTCATAAGCGTGTTACTGTGCTCGAGGAAGAAGTGTTGGATATTGCTTCCTATATTAAAGAGAAAAGACTGAAGAAAAAGGAAAAAGATGAGCAACAATACAAGCAAGGTAAGTTCTTTCAATCAATAATTGATGTTGTTAATGAATTTTCATCTTTAAATATCAGTAAAACTTTGTAATATGATGATACAGTGAATGTGGACCTTCGTGAATTAGAGAGGAATGAATAAGGAGAAAAAAAGAGCAAAATAGATGAATTGGCCTCTGTTGTGGTGGGAGAGAAAAAAGAAGAAGAAAAGAAGGATGGAGAAGAAGAAATGAAAGATGATATGTGCCAAGAAGAAAGTCCAAAAGAAGCAGCTACAGAAGCAGAAGAAAAAGCTGAAAAAGAAGCAGCAGTAGATGTTGAGAAAAAAATATAAGAAGGTGAAGAAGCACCAACCGAAGAAAGTCCGAAAGAAACAACTACAGAAGCAGAAGAAGAAGTTGAAAAAGAAGCAGCAATAGATGTTGAGAAAAAAAGAGAAGAAGGTAAAGAAACACCAGCCGAAGAAGCACCAGCTACTGCAGATGCTGAAATACAAGGAGAGGAAGGAGAGCATGAAGAAGCAGCTGCAGCTGCTAAGAAAAAAAGATCTGAAGCTGACCGAAAAGACGTGGTCATGGATATCGTAGGTGAAATCAACAGTAACATTTGTGTTGATGAGGAAGACAGGGAAAAAGACATTTGAATGCTAATATTGTTAATGTGTTGTTGAATGATCAGTAGTTATGATTGGGCAAATATTTTTTTATTTGACAAGTATGAAAGTTTAAGGATCTGTTGGTAGGATATTATAAACATTCTTTTATTTTATGATAGTGGTTATGATTCTGCACTGAATCTGTTTCTATAAAACTGATTAGTGGCATGACCATTTGAATACACAGGATGTTATCATAGTTGATACAATTATGGTTGATGTCGTAGAATGTATGGTCTGATATTACCATGCTGGTCAGTTTTTAGTCGACGTGTTGTTTGATCAACCATGATTCTATCAAAAATAGTATTAACATTATAGAAAAATAGAAGTATTATTATTTATTCAATATCACTACATCCATGTTACACCTTTTCAAAGAACGAATACTAGCATTATAACATATAACATCATTTTTAGACCATTCTCCCTTTCTTCGGTCAAAATTAATTTTTATTTTAGTTGATCCCTCTCTATTTTGGTGTCAAGTAGCAATACTTTAAAGTGATCCCTCAGTTCTTCGGCTTCTTTGAACAAAGTCATAAGAAAATCTTTATTTTCTTCGCATTGTTGGAGCCTTTGTAGTAGATTAAATTTTGCCAAGCCTTGAAAATTTGATGTCTCGGGTCCCGGACTCAACGTTGATGGCTTGGTTGGAGGTGATAGCTCATCAATCCATTTAAAAAACAATCATGCGCCATTATCCTAGAAAAAATAATAATTACATAACAACTAACTTAACTTCATAAAAAAGATACACACAGCTCACCTTCGCAATTGCACAATTATAAAATTTGCGATTTGGATTTGAGTCCGTGAGTGTCTTCCTCTGGACAGCCATATTCCCACAATGACAATTAGAATATTTTTAAAATTAGATGTTTGAGAGGCTTGATACATTGTAGAATTTTAACAAACAAAATAAAGTGAATGAAATAAAATAATGAGGGATGACCGACCTTATATATGAAGTAAAAATAAAGTGTTGACACTGATGGATTATAAAAGTAGCCGTTTATTATTGTTGGAGCAGTAATTTTATTTTTTGAACTGGTGGTGGCACTTAATAGACCGTCGTAGATCATGACCTATGTTATCCATCGATTTGTCTAGTCTACCATAGACTTATACCTTCTATAGTGCATCGATTGATCTTCTGATTACATAAGTATGCATAATCATGTAAAAAATATACTTGTGGTTTCAGGGTCCATTGATTAGACTGGTCTATCATAGACTTATACCTTTAGATGTGCATAGATTGATATCATAAGTATATGTAGACCACGTTGATCGATGTGCACTGCCATAGGCCGTCACTTGGATGTAGTTAAAAATTGAATATATAAATTAAAAATAAATGTAGTGTTGATTTCTACACACGTGAGTGAGTGTAAACAAGACACACAATCATATTAGAGCTTGTACAAAGTGAATTAAGGAGTGTGTGGATGGGTAGTGGTTGAATGTTCAATGTGCTAAGAGTAATGTTTGTCAAAGCACAAGTATGTATTTAGGATATATATTGTATTGAGGATGATGATTGTTCAACCACTATCCATTCCACACACTATTTTGATTTAGGGGTGGTGATGGAGGGAGTATGTGGAATGTGTAGTCATCAAATACAATATATATCGTTAATACATACTTGTGCTTTGACACACATTACTCTTAGAATATTGAACATTCAATAACTACCCATTCACACACTTCTTAATTCACTTTGTACAAGCTCTAATATGATTGTGTGTCTTGTTTACACTCACTCACATTTGTAGAAATCAACACTACATTTATTTTTAATTTATATATTCATTTTTTAACTACATCCAAGTGACGGTCTATGGCAGTGCACATCGATTAACGTGGTCTACGCATACTTATGATATCAATCGATGCACATCTAAAGGTGTAAGTCTACGATAGACCAGTCTAATCGATGGCTGACATAAGCCATGATCTACTACGGTCTATTAACTGTCACCACTAGTCTATAGACCAGACTAATCGATGGACCCTCAAGATTATCTATTTATTTTAATTATTTTATTCCACCAGCCACAAAATATGTTATTATCTGTTTAAATCATTTTTAATTTAATTATTTTGTTCCACCAACCCCAAAATATGTTATTGTCTATTTAAATTATTTTTATTTAAATTATCTTATTCCATCATCCCCAAAATATGTTATTGTCTGTTTAAATTATTTTTAATTTAATTATTTTGTTTCACCAGTCCCAAAATAAGTTATTGTATATTTAAATTATTTTAAATTTAATTATTTTATTCCACCAGTCCTAAAATATGTTATTGTCTGTTTAAATTATTTTTAATTTAATTATTTTGTTTCACCAACCCCAAAATATGTTATTGTCTGTTTTAATTTAATGGGTGACACATCGACTCACATTGTCTACGATCGACTACTATACAAGGTCGATGAAAGACGGAGTATGTGATTCATGATGGACTATATATCACTTTTTACAGAAACTTAAAATTAATCAAGTCAAACTATAGTACTATTAATTGAACGAGACATAAATATTTGAAATTTGTGTTTGTATAGAAGAATAACCACCACAAGAAAAGAAATGAATCATAACAAATGTGGTAAACATAACGTTCAAATTGAAATTGTTCATTAAACTAAAACTGAAACTTACATTAAACTTGTCATTGCATTACTTGATAAAATTTACTGCAAAAAGGGGAAAATGGAAGAAGCTTTCTTCTAAAAAAGTCCTACTAATAAAGCTTCTTCAACAATGAGCAAACTAACAAAAACTTAACAACATAAAAAAAACAGTAAACTAAATTATGGGGATGTTGGGAGGTGATGTAGTCATTGTCGTCCATTCTAAGACGCTCCAGAATTGCTTAGAGGAAACAAGCAATTCGTCGGAGCTCACACTCCAAGTAATGATGGTCTTCTCCCAGCACATAGAATAGTCAATCAAAATTATTTCAAAGTAGAAGGAAATCGTAGTGACGAGGGGGAACTTGTCTGATTGGGCGAAGGGCAATTCTACGACCAGGCATGATTTTGGGTGTTTTGGGGAAGAAGAAGAGGCTTTATGATGTTTTGGGTTTAGGAACAAGTGAAGGGTTACGTAGAAATATGGCCTGTACTTATAGACCTATAGATGAAGTATTTTCATATATCGAACCAATGGTCTGTAGACGCGTGTGGGAATAGAAAACATTTGGTTAGCATATACCAATGGTTTTTCTTGAGAACAGACGTGTTTGCAGCTTTTAATTAATTGGGAACAGAAAATAATAATTCAAAGTATCTATTAAAAAGATATGGCGGTATAAATACCTACATAGCATCTTTGATGATTAATCATATAATAAATATATATTATTTAATAGACCGCATTAAATATATACCATAGAATGTATGTAGTCTATCATAGACAAAGATTTAAGTCAATAACAACTGAACGTTAAATTCTACTAAAATGTACATTTATACACCAGAATAGCAACTTACAACTGAAGCAAAATAAAGCCTATCTTTGATTTGTTGTCCATGCTAACATGATTCTTTTGTGCCTAGATTTCTTACACATTGAACACCTATTCCTCCTTTTGGACTTGAACATCTCACCGAAGCCCTTAGTGCATTTGAATTTCTTCCTTCCGAGATTGGGATCGTAGGGGGGTGGAGAAATTTTAGTGTCTAACAATTCCTGTGGCATATTTCATTCGGCCCCTGGAGGGACAACATTAATTGCTTCCAAGTATGCGAGTAGGTAATTTGCAGCTTTATAAATTGACGAAGAGTACTCGTAGATGAAGCTTCCATAACCTGCGCTATCACCATACTTTACTTGCAAAGCTTCCATCGCATATTGGCACGACATTTTCACCAAGTCAAATTTTCGACAAGAACAACTCTTCTCCAAGAGATTGACCTTGGCAGTAAAATGATGTGTGAGCTGACGCTAACACATTTAAGACTTTTAACTGAGAATAATTGCAAAGTCTTAAGAAGCTTTTTCGTTTTTGATTATTTTACTTTGATATTGCAGTAAAAGTCATAATGCAAGGGAAATTTCAGAAAATGAAAGCAAAAGAGCTGAAAACTGATACAAGAGAACTGGAAGTGTGGCTGTCGACATTCCTGATAAGTCGTTAGCCCTGTGATAAGTTATCAGAAATCACGTCAGGTGTTGTAGTGTTAGAATGATTAAAGTAAAATTGTGACGACATTTCTGACATGTCGTCACAACTGTGATAAAGCATCAGAGTTGCCATCAAGTGTAGGCAGAGAATCAAATCTTGAAGGAAGAAGTGACGACATTTCTGATATGTCATCACGTATCTGATAGGTCATTAAGCTTTGTCGTTAGTTAAAGAAGAAGATGCCAAGAATGATGGAGGGCCTGACGATATTCCTGATAAGTCGTCAGGACCCTGACACACCGTCACAAATGCCGTCACCTATTCCGAAGGATTTTCTTAACATTGTGATTTTATTTTCTTATTTAGGATTAACTATAAAAAACAATGTTTAGGATTTTTATAGGGGGTCGACACATTGAGTTTTGAGACAACATATTTTGATATTTCTCTCTCTCTACTTTTGGCTTAAAAAAGTAAAATACTTTGAAGAGATTATTATCAGTATTTTGAGATTTCCTTTGTGATCTAATCTGCGATTCACTAGTTATTATTCATCTTTGTAATTTTATCTTTCAAATTATGAATTTAATTATGTGTTTTGTTTGTTGCATCGTGAGTGGCTAAATTCCATTAACCTGAGTTACGGGATCTAGGGTTAGGTTTTGATAAGGTGCTAAGTGTTCAAGATTTAAAAGGTGGTAGGATTTCTTGATGATTCTGAAGCTTTAAACGTCTGTTAGTTGCAAACAGTAGACACACCTGCTTTGATTTGCTTGAGAAAGAAATCAAATATAGTAGGAAGTGAATTATCAATAGGGACTCGAAAATACTTCATTTAATAATCAGTGTTGTAACAAGGTTGGTTAACTTGAGGTAAAATCTGGGCACCAAGAGGATTGGGGAATTAAACGCTTAAGTAGGTCGAGAGACATTTAAGCATAACATCGATAAAGATAGATTGTTATCCTACCCACTGTGAGAATCTTGAACCACTTTTAGCATCTGTCATGTACTGGAAGCCCTAGTGAACATAATTCTGGTTATTTCATAAGCTCTTGATTTACAAACACTGGAACTAAAGTGACCAACAATTACTTGTTAATCTCAAAAACTCCCATTTTATCTTTTCGTATCATTTGTTTGAATTTAACTTGTAGCTATAGTTCCAAATTAGTTTAATCGCCACTCACATTGTTCCCTGTGGGTTCGACCCCAACTCCAAAGTTGGGTAAATATATTGACGACGACCGCCTTGCACTAAATTGAAGTGTAAGTTGAGCGTTTTCATAACACCATTGCCGAACACCGTGTACTGGTCGAGAATCCCATTTGGATTAGTCGCATACAAGGAATCGCTCGCACTCTTGTTATCTCTTAGAATTTTTTCCACACAAGGCACACATATGTTCTTTTTACCATCGACATAGGCGTATCCCTCCCTAAACTTTTCACCAAATTTTTTAGCAATTGAATTAAATATGTGCGACACGGGGTACTCCCATTCATCCATCAAAACTGAGTTGAGCGACTTGGCGATGTTTGTGGTCATCACATTGTACCTATTGCCCGGGAAGTGTGCTCTACTCCATTTTACAAAACCAAGCATATTTTCAAGGACATGTGCTACTCTGGGCAATTATACTTTAATTCCTCAAAATCCTCGCTAAACTCATCAAGGGAATACGTCTTTGCCACGGCGTAGAATAGATAAAGATATTCTCCACAGTGTTGATTTACCCAAAGTCCATGATGTGCATGACTGTATACATGGGAGAAGGCATTAGCGATGCTAATGTGCCTGTCGGAGATGACCCATAGATTGGGTTCATCTTCTACGATAGACTTCAACTTCTGGAAGAAGAAAGTCCAAGAAGCATCATTTTCTTTATCGACAACACAAAAGGCAATTGAAAAGATGTGATTTTCAGTGTCTTGTGCAACTGCACTCAGCAACACGCCCCCGTACTTTCCATACAAATGTGTGCCATCGGTGACAATTACCTTTCTTATGTAGGCATATCCCCGTATGCAAGCTCCGAATGCTACGAAGTAGTAAAAGAATGATCCATCAATCTGGTTTACCATGATAGAGTAGGAAGACCCTGGATTCAACAACTCCACCATGTGGAAAAAAATAGGCAAGCAAGCATATCCGTGCTTCGGTGTCCCATGAATGATGTTCTTTTTAATTACACTTCCTTTCCAACACATCCAGTAGATTGCATGGCAATGCAACTCCTTGAACACAATTCTTTGAATTTTACTTATTCTTAGACCCTTTCCATCCCGAAAATAATTTACACATAGTGAAGCAATCAATTCGGATGACATTTTCTTGTGCTTGTGAGTGGCGTGTTCAACATCGCACGTGTACACCCCGACATACTTGTATATGTGAAATCTATCTGAGGTTTCATACTTCCTTTCTTGCAACAACTAGAAACAACCAGGAGATAGACATTTCACCTTCAACAATTTGGTACAACTCTTCTCCATACGATAATCAAAAGACTGCCTCACCACTACTCCATCTAGTAGCATTTTCAGCTATTTCTTGTTAGTAAATGTTTGATCACGATAGAAATTAGTTTCGTCAGAAAAGGAATGTACTAATTGGGATCCCGTTCTACATTCTTCTTTTGCATCTTGTAAGTCCGATGAAATGTCTTCCATATGCACACAATCATCTTCCATATTCATGGGATGATCTCCATCGCTCTCGTAATCATTCAAATTATTGTCGACTGTCCGGCACTGATGTGGGGACGGTGATGAATTCATCGGTCCTTCAAAGGACATGTTGACTATATTTATCCTTAAAATAGGCCTAAAGCTATCTGCATCAATATTCATCATGTAGAGGGACACACGTGCATCATTATTTATGATTGTAGGATTCACTTTTTCCCTCGAATGCATTAGATAACTAATCACTACATTGCTCGACGCGTAATCTAGATTCCCGCTCTGCTTTATGCTTGCAGCCAATTCGTCGTATGAACTGTTGCGGTGAACAACAATGGGCAGTGTCACCTTGGTAAAAGATCTCTATTTCCAATCTCTGGGAGTATTCAAACATTCTCCCATGAAGTCACCTACAACCAGAACAAATTCTGCAACAGACATCCTAGAATTAACCTTTGGTCAACGGTAGATTAAGCTTAGGGTCTATGTCGGGATGTATGCACGATCGATGAATTACGATGACGGGTCAATGACTGCGCAGATATCCGTATAGAAACTTGAAATTGCAAATATTGCTTCTAATCAACGGTCGTTTGGTTTATGGAATAGAGAAATGAACTTGGAGTTGCCTCAGTTATTATGATGTACTTCTAAAGAGTTTTTAACTGATGTGACTGATTTAAAGCTTCTTAACAATAAAGGAAAGTGTGTTTGAGAAAATAACAAATTAATGGGGTAAAATGGATATAATATACGAGCTTATGAGGTTTGTGGACTTATTTAAAGCTGATCGCCAGAAAATAACGCCGGAAAGGACACCGGAATCGAAGCTTTTTTTGGAGGGAAAGAACCACCTTCTATTTTTAGCTTTTGAATTTTTTTTATATATTTTTGGAAACCCATATATTTTATAATGGTGGATGATGGAATGGGTTGAAGTGTATTATTAAAAACTTCGGGATGAATTTGTTAAGTTAGAAATATTGGGTTAAAGTGCAGTATTAAAAAGATTGTGGCTGAATTTGTTGAGTTGGATAAATTTGTGGTGATGTGGATTAAATAGGGTATTTGGCAAAATTTTCATAACTTTTTAATAACCCACAAAAGAGTTTTCAAAAGAGCCTTTTTGGCATACTTCCCCTCCTTACTTTATCTGTCCTAATTTATACAGCGATGTTTGACTAGTGTCACGACCCAAATGGCCATGAGTGGCACCCACATTAATCTTCCTATGGGAGAACCATCTAAATCAAGCTATTTCACAATCACTAAGTCAACATTAAGATGATATTATTATAGAATCAACATAATAACAATAATCCAGGACTAATCATTATTAATGCGGAAGTCAAAAAACTACTTACTAAAATTCCCAAGACCTGAAAGTCATCATACAAGAACTACTAACAAAGATCATGTCTAAAGAGATATCCAAAATAAAGTAAATAAGCAATGTTTCAATGCCCGAAAGATGGAACAATAACAAATAAGATGACCCATGGAATCCTAGAGACAGAGTGCTCACCCTTGGATCAAGATCTGCTATCAAACTCTAGAGGTCAGGCCGTGTCTGAGCCTCTGAAAAACTTTCTGCACTCAACAAAAGAAGAGTACAGGGTAGTATCAGTACAAACCACTATGTAATGGTAGGTATCATAGGCTAACTCAACTTAATAACATGTACACAACATAAATCAAATAACAAGTAGATAGGCATCATCACATAACAAATTCTCAATAAATCATCAATACAACAATAACAGGTCAAACAGTACTCACAAATAAGTCACATAACCATCAAGAGTATCAACCATACTGTAAACATCCATAAAATCAACACAAATATGTACACACATGCTATGAGATTTATTTTTGCCCAAATAGTCATGACCTGCAGGGAACAATCTATGTTCATGTACCGTACCGGCGTAATATCCGATCCAACATATACATATCCATACTGGTGTGGTACCCAATCCAACATACACATATCCGTACTGGCGTGGTACCCGATCCACCATATACATATCTGTACTGGCATGGTACCCGATCTAATATATACATATCCGTACAAGTGTGGTACCCGTCCAACATATACATATCCGTACAGGCGTGGTACCCGATCCGTCATATACATATCCGTACTGGAGTGGTATCCGATCCATCATATACATATCTGTACCGGCGTGGTACCCGATCCAACATAAACAAGTAATATCAATACCAAATTTACACTTCCTTACAACATACAACATGATGTAGCAAGTTTACAAGTACACTTAAAGTCATCAGAAAATTCCATTAAGTAAATTTTTTCATAATCATTAATACACGCATCAACAATTTCAAGCATGTACGAATACCAATCAACAAGTATCTAATTTAGGAGAATACACACAATTAAGTCGAGTCTAAACTCCAATTAAAATGTAAACTACCTCAATCGAAGAAATCGAATGTAAGCTACTTTGCAAGGGTTTTGCCCATCCGTAAAACCTCTGAGTGTTTTAAATTTGTTCAAATATATAATTCTCAAAAGAGTACGAATTTAATGACACTAGTTTATAAATTCTTACCCTAAAAATCTTAGACCTAAACCTCAATTTCTTAATCTCAAAACATGAAACAATTACAATATAAAAACATTAAACAACTAATATCGCAAACCATAGCCTTCAGTTAACATAAGAAAACAATTATCTGTTTCTACATTGAAACCCATGATTGGCTAATCATGCCTTTCTCTCTCTCTCTCTCACTATATATATATATATATAATTGTTTCTTTCTACCATTATCATGCTAATGATTATTGTAATTTACTTTCTTTTACCCAAACCAATGGCATCATCTACACGTACCAATTGGGTATACTGGACAACAACAATTCCACCCAAAGGAACAATAACCTTACCTGAAACAAATGTCTGCAATTAGTTATAGGCACTTCGTCCGCCTCCCTTTTTCTTTTTCCTCTTTTCTTCTTCTCTCGTGAACTCAATAACTGCTTGCCTCCTCTTTTCCCAATATCTGATCTTATTGTTATTATTATAATTATAAATATAATGAAACTTTTCCACTTAATTCGATTCTATACATAGATCTCAATAAATTAGAAAATATTAACTTGGTCCATAACCATCAACTAAAATAATATTTAAAATACCCAATAGATTCTCAGATATTATTCGGAACCTCTAGAAAATAAGTCAAATAGTTACATTGACTAAAAAGTATATTCCAGACCTATTGAGAATATTATAACACTATAAAGGTTGATCATTTATCAGATTTAACTTTCTCTACTCAATAACCCCATTAATGACTTAAATTACTTTCGAACACCTCAAGAATTGGTACTACTTATCCTGTGAGTCATAATCCACGTATGCAAAAAATGGAGAGCACTAAAATACCAAAGATGAGAATTTCACAAACGCAATCTCCTTAGTCCTCAACTTACAGACATCTCTATCAAGAATAACAATAGATTCCTCTCCATAAGAGAGTTTTTCATCGAACAAGACCGAATCTCAGAGAATTATGTAGTTACCATTACCATGAAACTTCTTTGACATAGATACATGAAACACGGGGTGAACTCCCGATAAACTCGGAGGTAATCCCAACCTATAGGCCACCGGCCTTACGCACTGAAAAATCTCAAATAGCCTAATATATCTAAGACTGAGCTTACCCCACTTCCTAAAATGCATGACACCCTTCATAGGGGATACCTTGAGCAACACTTGCTCACTCCCCATAAAGTGCATATCTCTAACTTTTCAATCCACATACTCTTTTTGTCTGCTTTAAGACGCTATAAGCTTCTCCTGAATGAACCTAACCTTCTCCAATGAGTCTCTCAACAAATCAGAACCCGCGGTCTCACCTTAAAAGCATTAAACCACCTAATGGGGGTATCTACACCTTCTTCAGTCGATACTCGAATGATAACTATTATTATATGCAAACTCGGACAAAGGTAGGAACTGATCCCAATGACCTCCAAAATCCATCACACACGCACGGAGCATATCCTCCAATAGCTGAATCATCTGCTTGGAATGCCCATCGATCTGAGGGTGAAAAGCCGTACTAAGGTCCAACCTTGTGCCCAGATCTTCATGCGACTTCTTCCAAAAGGTAGAGGTAAATTGAGTACCCTTATCTGAGATAATAAAAATTGGGACCCCATGCAACCGAACAATCTCCTTAAGATAAATCTTGGCCAACTTTTTTGCATTATAAGTCACCTAAACTAGAATAAAATGTGCAAACTTCGTCAGCCTACCCACAATAGCCCATATAGTATAATACTTCCCTAAGGTCTTGGGAAGACCAACAACAAAATCCATAACTAGCCCCTCCCATTTCAATTTAGGAATGGGCATCCGCTGAAGAGTACCACCAGGTTTCTGATGCTCGTACTTTGTCTGCTGACAACTATGACATTTAGCAACAAAATCAACTATGTCACACTTTGTTTGATCCCACCCGTAATGCTGCCTCAAATCACGGTATATCTTGGTTGCACCAGGATGTATAGAATAATTTGAACAATAAGCCTTAGGTAGAATAGTAGGAATCAAATCATCAACATGAGGTACACAAACTCGCCCATTAATCTGCAACACACCGTCACCTTCAAGAATGGCCTCCTTGGCCTCACCCTACAAAACCTTATCACAGATCTTGCTCAACTTAGCATCCTCATATTATTTAGCCTTGATTTGATCAAGAAATATGGACCTTGCCTCAATGCTGGCTAGAATTCCTCCCCTCCCAGTCACCTCAAGTTGAACAAACTTGTTAGCTAGAATTTAAAGCTCTTTAGCCAACGGTCGCCTGCTAGCATTCAAATAAGCCAAACTACCCATACTTTCCAACTTTTTGCTCAATGCGTCAGTGACCACATTAGCCTTTCCCGATGGTAGGGAATGGTGATATCATAATCTTTGAGAAACTCCAACCATCAATGCTTTCTAAAATTTAAATCCCTTTGCATGAGCATATACTGTAAACTACATTGATCAGTAAATACTTCACAATGAGCTCCATACAAGTAATGCCTCTATATCTTAAGAGCAAGCACCACAACAGCTAACTCCAAATCATGAGTGGGATAATTCTTCTCATTGGGCTTCAATTGCCTCGAAACGTAAGCAATAATATTCTTTTTCTGTATCAACACAACACCTAAATCAGAACATGAAGCATCACAATAAATAATAAAATCCTTACCCTTTACTGGTAAGGCAAGAATAGAAGCGGTAGTCAACAAGGTCTTGAGCTTTTGAAAGCTCTCCTCACACTCATCAGACCAAATAAATGGTACATCCTTCTGAGTCAACCACGTTATATAAGTAGCAATAGAAGCAAACCCCTTCACGAACCTACAATAATAACTCGCTAAGCTAACAAAGCTACGAACCTCCGTCACTGAAGTAGGCCTAGTACAATTCTTAACCGTTTTAATCTTCTGCGGGTCTACTATCACCTCTTCTTTCGAAACCACATGGCCCAAAAAAGATACAGAAGCCAACAAGAACTCACACTTAGAAAACTTTACATAAAGCTTTTTCTCTTTTAACAAACCCAAAATAATCCTTAAGTGATTCTCATGATCCTCTTTACTCTTAGAATAAACTAGAATATCATCAATAAAGACAATTATAAAAGAATCCAAGTAGGGTTTAAATATCTCATTCATCAAGCTCATAAAAGACATCAGGAGAAACTCATAGTGCCCATACCTAGTTTGAAAAATAGTCTTAGTAATATCGCCAGGCCAAATCTTAAGTTGATGATATCCGTACCTCAAATCTATCTTAGAAAATATGAATGCACCCTGCAACTGGTCAAATAAGTCATCGATATGGGGCAAAGAATACTTATTATAGATTGTAAATTTTTTCAACTGCCTATAGTCTATACACACATGAAGTCTACCATTTTTCCTCTTTACAAACAAGATAAGAGCACCCTATGGAGAGGCACTCAGACGGATAAAAACCTTACTCAATAAATCTTGCAACTGAGCCTTTAGCTCTCTTAACTCAGCCGGAGCTATCCTATAGGGAGGAATGGAAATAGGACGAGTACCTAGCTCTAGATCAATACAGAAATTAATGTCACGGTCTGATGACATACCTGGCAAATTTGTAGGGAAAACCTTATGGAATTCACACACCATGAGAACTAACTCAATAGATGGGACCTCTGCAGAAGTGTCCCAAAGATGCACTAGGAAGGCCAAACGACCTTTCCCAATTAAGCTCTTTGCATGCATAAAGGAAATAAGTTTCATTGGAGAAAGACTATAATCACTCTCCCACTCAAGTCTATCTATTTCCAGCATAGCCACAGTCACTGTCTTAGCATGGCAGTCCAGTATAGCATGATATGGATACAACCAACTCATACCCAAAATTATGTCAAAATCTACCATGTTTAGAATCACTAAATCTGTCAAAGTTTGATGCCACCGGTCTGAACGTCACTCCTACCAAGATGAGAACTACCTCGATGGGGATGATTACCACCCCTATTTACCTGATGACCACCATAACCACGTGGGTGACCTTTACCATTACCGCCACCTCTCCTACCTATTGAAACTAGAGCTCTAAGAGCCTGTTATTGGATGGACTAACCAAACTGCCTCACATTAGGATGAAACCTCTTAATGCAACCCACTCTGCCACTCTCATAATATATATGGTCCAAGGTAGGCCACTCAGCTAACGAAGATGAAGTGAGGTAACACCAGAATTTGAAAATGGCTGGCTAGCTCCTGACGGTACCAAATTCTCGTGGGACCACCCACAGACACCAGCATCACTGACTACATAGGGCAGACAGAGTATCCCTGTGAACTCTGACCCCTAGAAAAAGAACCACTGAAACTGCCTCCTCTGTGGGCCTTCTTTTCTGATGCCTTAGCATAATCCTCTTTCCTTACGCCCTCCACCTTCTTAACAAAATCAACCATCTCCTAGAAAGACCTATCTAGAGATGTCATCTAAAGAGCAAAAATCTAAAGACCTGTATTCAACCCCTTTACAAAAACATAAATCCTCTCCTCGTTAGTTTTCAGCAAGTAAGATGCATACCGAGAAAATGAATGAAATTTGGCCTCATAAAATGCAACTGACATATTCCCATACATAAGATTAGCAAAATCATCCTTTTTATACCTCTCAAAGTACGAGGCACATACTTTTATAGAAAACCTGAGTAAAACTGTGTCCAAGTCAAGGGAGGCAAAGCTGCACTCCTACACTCAACACAGGCCCTGTCACGACTTGAGCTAAGGCTCTGGCCGTGATGAGCATCCCAAACTATGAAGGACCGGGTGCCTCTTTCTATCTAGAAATCATGAATACCATTCACATACAATAAGAAAAAATGCAGAAAGTAAACAAACGGAATCATGGTCTTGTTCTGAATTCAATTTAACAATACTAAATGAAATCCATAAGTATCTAGACAACATCTACTTTTGTCTGCAAAATCTCTAATACATCAAAAATTAACAATTTGTCTAAAACTGGGACAAGGCTCCCAGTCGGACCCAAAACTAAAATGAAATAACACTGTTCTAAACAGGCCTTCCAAAATATAGAAGGCTCACCGACTGTACACTTCTGTCTGATAAATCTATGGCTTAGAAGAACCTCTGGACTGTGCCTCAGACCCTAAAATATAGGGGTCAATACAGATGTACTGGTACGTAGAAAAATCTAAAATAATGTATTTATATATAACATAAATGAGAGTAATTTGTAAACAATTTATATATATGATATATGAAAAACACATAGGCAAATTTAAAAGACTTTGAACAATGATTCTAAAAATCCATGACTCACTCTTTATCTTACTTCTGAGTTAGATGGTACACCCTACAATCTGTAATTCCATGGGCTATATGGAATCCATCCTTGACTCGGCAGCCTAGCATCCAATCCAAGTTTGCCATAAGGATTAAAGTATCTATAAGGGGAGACACACAAGACCACACAATATGATTTCATAATCCCCAATCAAATCAATATGTCATGGTAGTGCACAAGATCACAAAGTAGGGCACCTAACCATTGTCCCAATTTGGGATGACATGAATCAACGTACATAAGATCATAAAGCATGGTACCATAACCCTGTGTCAGTAAATCACGATTTCTAGCATTGAGTCTTTCAACTCATACTTTCTTCGGGTTACCACCTAACTCTCTTTAAGTCCATTTTTAGTCTATTCTGAACATGAATCTTTCTAAAATCAAATTCTTAAAATCCAAGTAAAATCTGTATTTTAGTCTGTTCTGAATCTCCTATGGCATTCATCTGTTTGGTATCGTCATACCAAGACTTGCAAGTCATATTTTCTGAGCCATAAAATATCATATCATAGTCTCTTCTTTCAAAACATAAAGTTTGGACCACCATACTTCAAACAATTCAATAAGATTTAGACTTCAAAACATTTATCAAGTTATGCAAAGATTACTCTTTTCAGCATTTCAACAAACATGTGGTGGTCATGAAATTTGTGACAAAACATGCAATCTTCTTAGTAAAAATCATTAACCTTTAACACCAAGTAAAACACCCTCTCTTTAATTCATATCCATAATCTAGTCATAAGCAAAATCAAGGCATTTATATTATGATTCCAATAATACATTTTGAATAAATCAAATCTTACGAAAACAAGATGCTTGTAAACAAGAGAGGAATTTGTAATAATTCATGCTCTCAATTCATCATTCAAACTCTTCAAACACATTTATACATATACTTATACTTGGTTATAAATCAATTTTGGGGAAAAAGCCTCAAGACCAAAACTTTATCAACAATACGGTTTCATAATACATAAATGTAATTGTAAATCCAAAACCCCTTCATAAGTTCTTAATTTCTAAACATTTATTCATCATTATAACAATTTCACCATGCCCATGTAGTTTTAGGAAAATCCCACGTACCTTAAATTATAAGATTTGAAAGATGTAAACCGATTGTTGATCCGTTTTCTTGAAATCTTGGCTTAAGAGCTAGGGTTTTTGTTCTTGGAAAGAGTGAGGATGATTTCACTTTGATGAGAATATGAATTTTTGGGTTTAAAGTGCTGTTTTGGGACTGAAATTCAGTGTTTTGAACGCTTGGGGTCAAGGAAAAAGGACCAAAGTGACTCTTGACCCTTAAGAAGCTAAAACTATAGGGGAATTGCCCCCGCGTCGCGACCCCTAATTGGGTCAAGCAGCCCTCACTTCGCGGGGCTATTGCAACCCCTTACTGCCTCACATGAAAAATGACAACTTTTCACCCTGTTAGCGGATTTAGGCAAAATTAGTATCATTGGAAAGCTAATTCGATTATCTATAATTTGTTGGGTCTTAATCTGCCAAATTCTATATATATAAAAAGTTATACACGTTCAAATATGACCCTTGTAAATCGAATATCCAACTTTGGATGAATGAAGGATTCTTAGCTCAACTTTGCTTTAAGAGATTTCTATGAACATTTTTCACCTCATATACTATGAGAAAGATCATGACACATGAATTTAAATATGAACCATGGAATTAGAGATTATACACGTAGGAACAACAGTTTGGATTTCTAGCTCAAAAATGCGGGATGTTACATTATCTCCCCCTTGGGATCATTCATCCCTGAATGATGAGTATGGACTTGTTGAAGCTCTAAAAGGGTAGAATAAAGAATGAAACCTTGCATTGAATATTTTTCCTTAACTAAATATACAAGAGCATCAAACGAGCTTCATGATAACCCTTAGTGAAACATGTAAGCACAAAATATGAGATTACAAAACTTGACGTTGACATGATCTTGGCATGTGTTTTATGACACATGATCAACACATTGTGAGACATGTCTTTTCCTAAGAATCCTCGGCCTGATTAAGATTGGTACAAGACATGAGATGAGATTCTCGTGTGACATAGAAATAGGAACATTCTCTATCTTACAAAATACAACAAAAAGACTTGAACTTAGAAACACTACTCATCTATGCCCCAAACAATAAATTACACACCTTATCATTTCCAACTTATAATTTCTCTATCACACATCTAACCACTAGAGCTTGATTCCTACTGTATAATACTCCTATGTGGAAGCCTAGCTCAGAGAATAGAGGTGCTAGCTTAAGCTATGAGACCTTGTACTCTACACCCCATTAAGAAAATTACTTCACCTTATCACTATTGTCAAACACACTTGAGCTTTAAATCAAAGAGTACTAACCGTATAGCATGTTGGTTTGTGTATTCATCAATCACTATTGTTGGACAGTAAATTTTTCAAAGACGAAAAATAAATAATTCGAGACAAGGAAAATATTGCAACAATCAATTTATTGATTTCAATATGTAAGTGTTACAATCTCTATAAATCATCTGATTCGCCTTTTCAAATATAAATTCAAGGGCTTAAAGCTTGATCTTGAATTTGAACTTGATTTGTTGATTTGAGGGACTTGATCTTGACTTGCGTTTGAATTCAAAGGTTTTTTAGCTTGTTCTTGAATATTGTGGTCTTGATCATGAATCTTGATGAATTTGATTTGGATGCTTAAGCTTTTAGAGAAATTACGGTGTTTGATCCATGAGCTTTCTCTTGCTACTTGTTAGAATTTTGGGGTCCCTTTTCTGAATTATGAGACCCCTATTTATAGTTGTAGGAAAGAAAAAGTCATGATGAATATGGACTTCCTTTGACCAATCAGATTTAAGTGATGTGACTCCTTTTTATGGGCTTTTATTTCATGGGCCTGCTGCATCATTTTGACATGTGGCATGGTTCTATTGGCTCCTTCACTTGAATTGTCATGCCACATTTTTTGACATGTGGTACTTATTTGGGCCTCTAGAATATGACAATATCTTGGGCTTAGCAAAGTGGGTTCCTTATTTTATAGCCCAAATCAATGGACTTGCCCAATAAAAATTGAACTTTAATTAAACCCATAGATGTTTGGACTTAAATAATTAATCTAATTATATTAATCCACAATATTTATTTGGGACTAACATATTTTGAATTTAATATAATTCAAAATTGCATCGCCCACAAATGCCCCCTACTTCAAGACTTGTTGAGACTAGTCTTGAAGTAAAATAATAATAATAATAACATCCATGGGTCAATGTCATACCAAATGATGGTACATTTTGACTTTGAATAAAATATTCCCTTTTATTTTATTTTATTTAGGTGACAAAGAAAGGGCTGAAGACATTTGATCCCTCACATTTTGTTATTTTTTTTCATGTGATAACCTTAAAAAAGGAAAAAAACTAACTTTCCTTTTTTTTTCCTTCTCTAGCCTTAAATGCTGAAGTTTCATGTTCTCCTTTTATTAGACTAATAGAAATCCCATTGCCGCCTCAACCTTTTAATTTGAGATTTTAGAATGTCGCTGCAAATTTCTCCTATTCCAACCATGATACAGCCACCGCCTTATTCGTCCAAACCCACCTAGGAGAACCCCACGTTCCTGGGCCTATAAATACTCACATATTCATTATTGTTTCTCAACATATTTGGGATATTCTTCTAGTAGCTTTGGCTTCACTTTTCAAGTGGCAAGGTGTCAGGTATTTCTTTTTTTCCTTTCATGTTATATTCTTTTTTTTATTCTGCTCTTTTTTTTATTGTTCTTTCCCTTTTTCTTGTTAGGGCTAAAACAAATAGTAACATGCAACAATCGGCTTAGGGTGAGAGAGTTTAACTTTGCCTCCGTACACTCTAAGACCGACCAATTTGACTTCAAGATTCTGGCTTGCAACAATCATCTTAGGGTGCGAGAGTTTAACTTTGCCTCCATACACTCTAAGACCGACCAATTTGACTCCAAATGATGGCTTTACAACAATCGACTTAGGGTGCGAGAGTTTAACTTCGCCTCCGTACACTCTAAGACCGATCAATTTGGCTTCAAGATGGTGGCTTTGCAACAATCGGCTTAGGGTGCGAGAGTTTAACTTTGCCTCCGTACACTCTAAGACCGACCAATTTGACTTTAAAATGGTGGCTTTGCAATAATCGGCTTAGGGTATGAGAGTTTAACTTCACCTCCGTACACTCTAAGACCGACCAATTTGACTTCAAGATGGTGGAAATTTTCTTTTTTCTCTTGAATAAAGCCACCATATAGAGAAACTTTTTGTCTGCAACCGTTTGTACAGGTATTTTGTTCAACTTCAACTTGTCTTTAATAAACCTCCCTTTTTTATGCAGACTGTAGCAATGGTTCAGTTTAAGGACTATATCTCTCCATCCTCCAATAACAAGTATCTTCTTATTGAGGTTGATGATGGTACAATTTTATCCAAGTTATTGACTCACACTCCACTGGTCAGTAGGTGTGCAGATCCATGGTTGCCCTTGGTGAATTCTCTTCATACGCCAAACTTTACTTCCAAACATGACCTTGGTTTTAATCGATCTATTAAAGTATGGACTCTTCAGGATTCGAACCAACATCAGTTGAATGTTGCGAGCACCCTTCCTTGCCTAGGGCGTCTAATACTCCAGGGAGATATATGTTGGGGGAAGTGCCATGGAGATAGATGGTGAATTTTTTCATATTCAAGGATATTGGGAATGGGCTGAGGATATTTTGGCTATAAGTCAACAAACTCTGAAGGCAGCAAAAGTATATGATGTTTTTTATGCTTCTTTATTTACCTATGATCGAAGTTCAAACATATTGCAAGCCTCTCTTGAAGCACGGTGCCTAAGGAAAACATATTGCTAACATCGATTGGAGAGCTCTCTCTATCCCTTTGGGATTTACATGAGATTGGGGGCCTACCCATCGGAGGTCTTCCTTATGAAGAAATAGTGCCTGAATTCAAAGAGCTCACCAGTGTTGATGATAAGAATGAGAGATTCATCTCTCGTACTCGTGAATTCTTATTTTTAGCCTTTCAACATCTTTAAGAAGGAGAGTCTCATAATACAAGAGTTATTCTAAGAAAGTGCATAAAGTTTTGGTGTAAAATATTCTTGAGATATGAGGCAGCTCTAGTGAGGAAGGAGAAAAAATCTGTTCGCTTGAAGTCAACACATAACCCAACTGGGACTATTCCGAATGCAGCAAAGTGGTCAAGCACATATGATGTGACATTTTCTAAACTTGGAGTAGGGTATGAACATAGAGTTGATACATATTTGGAAGCATTTTTATCATGTTGGTTATGCACCTTTGTGTTTCCTTCTAAGGATGGAGATTTTATTCGTCCAACAACTTTAGAATTGCAGCTATGATAGCAAATAAGTAAACTTTTAGTCTTGCCATTCTTGTCTTGTCAATCATTTATAATGCTTTAAACAGGATTACTAAAGGTTCACAACTTTAGCACATCAAAGTATCCTTTCCAATCCATTATGTGTATGGTTGGCTTGCTTACTATTTCAAGATACATTTTTCTCTACCTAATGGGCTATCCATTCCATTAATGGTAGCATATTCTGGAGAAGGTTCTACAAGATATTTTGATGAAGAGCATGCCAGAAAGAGTATCTATTGAGGAGATAATATTTCTTGGACTTCTACCATGCCGAATAAGTCCAATATTCATTATTTTGTGGATAATGATAAAGAAGCTGATTCAGAGATAAGTTACTTCATGAGCCTTTATTTTAATTTTCTCCCTTTTAGGTATGAAGAATCATTCATTCTTGAGCCATATAGCCCACATCAATTTAGCCGTCAGTTTGGATTTTATCAAAACCTCCCTGGTAGCTTAGCAAATGATATTCACAGTGCATCACTTGATGAAGGACTCAGATTTGATCACATTTGTGTGTTGCATAGATCCATGGCAAAGGAAACTTTTCCTATGGCCATACCTAATGCACGAAAGCAGTCCTTTACTGCGTATAAAACTTGGTGGGACAAAGTTAATGTGAACTTTCTTGAAGCTAACTTGCAATCCTTGGTGAATGTTGTAGGTCCTATTATTGATACTCCTCAAGAACATGGTGAGGAGGTCCCAATTGTGGTTAAGCCTCGTATTTTGAAATCTAAGGTGGTTACTCCATACAAAATTAAGGGACCTTCACATGTAGAAACTCAAAAAGAAGAGTTTCCTGTCCTGACTCAACAGACTTTCAATAAACAACCATCTCAAGACGAGGCTGATAGTAGTCATGGAGATCGTTGTTGGAAGAAGGTAAAACCCTCCTTGGCAAATCAAGGTAATTCTAACTCCCATGTGGAGATTCTTTCTAGTTCATCAAATACTCTACCAGCCATTGAGAAGGTAACAACTTAACTCTCTCCTATTTTATAGTATATAAATCGCCTTTATATACCCCTCATATGATGTTCATTTTTTCTCTTTGTGTGTGCAGCCAGACAATGTCCAAGTTTTGGAAGATCCTGACCAAAGCAAGCCACAAGATAGTAATGAGTCAGTAATAAGTTCATACTCAAGAGAGTTACCTTTGTCATCCAAAGAGGTTACTTTTAACCCTTGTGGTAAAGTCCCAGCAAATGTAGAGTCAAAATTTCCCCGACAAACATCGATAACCATGTCTATTTTTTATGGTAATAAGGTCATTTCATATCTTAAAAAGGAATTTATCATGTAGGCTTGGGCTAGTATCCGCACCAAACTTGCAGCCCTTACTCCAAATCATTCTTCTTCTATCCAAGATGATGTAGAAGTCATACTTAATGACATGAGTGGGATGGGGGCAAATATTTCCCCTTTGTAGGACTTATTAGGGTCTTTATTTGGGATGGCAACTTCCTACGACTAAGCACGATTTGCCCTTGTTGATAAAACCACAACAATTAAAGATTTAGAGCCATATTTGAAAGCTAAAGAGTATCTTGAGTTGTATTAACAGAGAGGGATGAGAAATCTGAGGAAGTTTTTGCCACCTATAAATCTCTTGATAAGGCGAGAAAGAAGGTGAAGAATTTGAAAGCTCGTCGAGATGCTGCCAAGCAAGAAGCTGCAGAGATGGAATCCAAAGTCTCAGCTGTTGAAGAAGAGTTTTCCAAGTGTTCTGATGTTTCCCTTGCAATGGCAAAATCCTCAAAGGTCGTGGAGAAGAAGAAGCAAGTATTAGAAGCTGCTTTATAAGATTTAGCCAATTATAAGATATACTTAGATTAGCCTTAGGAGATGTCTTTCTTCAAACCTTCTTGTTGCTTTATTTTACCCTTTTTATTGAGTAGTCGGATCTAATAGTTATAATGGAAACTCTTTTTCTTTATATTGCACACTTATTTTAATATTTCTTTTGAATCTCAACACCAAGAATTGCTTGCTTATTTTGACTCATTGATGTTGTCGTATTAACTCTAGTTTTTCTCTCCAAAACTTGTTGCTCATTAGCTTCACATTTTTGTCTCAAAACCGAGTTGGACTTAAAACTTCAATTTAAAATCCTTAAGAATTAAAGCTTTTGACATCATAATTGATAATTGCATGTGTGGTAGGTATATGTCTTAACTGTAGGCTTTGGGTATTCCAAATCCTATTGAAAGAGCTTTATTTTCTTCTGATGGATTGCCCCTACTGAGCCACAAGTATTTGACATAATTCCAAAACTTAATTACGATGTATGCAGACTTGACTTTTATACGACGGATCAAGCAGGGATATGTATTTCTTTTTACGCTCATGTAACTGAACTCAGAATGAAATTCCATGCGCCTACGTACCTTAATGAAGAGGATCAAGTCACAACATAGTTCTGGGTGTTTTTTTTTTTGTCCTAAATTTTTCCTAGGCTGCCTTTTTCAAGGTTTTTAACCTAGTGGACTTTCATTTTTTTTTAGTCGTACACAGTTTATACTCTTGCAGGCTAGGAGTGCCATCTCCCTTTAAGGATAGTACTTCTTTAAGAACTTGGCGTTGATAGGACCAAATTTTAATCCATATACATCGATAAGCTTGTAAGCACCATTGGAATATGCCTCTTATATGACATAAGGTCCATCCCACTTCAGGGTGAATTTGCCCCCAGACTTTCAGAAGTGATAATGGGTCTCCTTACTGTAACGACTTGCTCTCAAACTTGGAAGCACCTCAAGCGAACTTTTTTGTTGAAGGAACGAGATAGATGGGCTTGGTAACATTTAATATTTTGTTGAGCCTTTAGTCTCTTCTCATCAAGAGCTTCTAACTCCGCAAGATGCAACTTAGCATTTTCTTCATCAATGAGCCCTTCTTGAATAGCCAGTCTCGAAGAAGGTATTTGACGCTCAAGTGGTAGGACGACTTCAACTCCAAAAGCAAGTGAATATGGGGTTGCTTGCGTAGGTGTGTGGTAAGTTGTTCTATATGACTATAGAGCTTCTTCCATTTGTTCATGCCAGTCTCATTTGGATTTGGAGACAAATTTCTTCAACAAGTTGCACAAAGTCTTATTGAAGGCTTCAGCTAGACCATTGGCGGCAGCATGGTACATAGAAGACTTGCGCTGCTTAAAGATAAAGAGATCACAAATCTTATTCATCAGTTTGTTATCAAATGGCTTGCCAATGCCAGTTATTATATATTGAGGGATTCCAAAGAGGTAGACGATATTCACTCGGATGAAGTTTGCAATATTCTCTTTCTTTACTACCTTAAGAGCAACAGCTTCAGCCCACTTTGAGAAGTAATCTGTCGCGGACAAGATGTATAAGTGTCCACCAGAAGATTTTGGTAGTGGACCAACAACATCTATTCCCGAAGAATTGAACGACCAAGAAGCTACAGTTGGGTGTAGTACTTCAGGAGGTTGATGAATGAAATTCTCATGGAATTGACAAGCTTTACATCTTCTAGCATAGTCCAAGCAATCTTTCACCATCGTTGGCCAATAGTATCCCATCCTTTTAATGTGAAAATAAAGCTTCGGTCCAGATTGATGTGATCCACACACTCTCGAGTGTGCTTCTTACAAAGCTTGAATTGCTTCTTTCTCTCCCAAACACTGTAAGAGTACTCCTTCAAATGATCTTCTATACAGTGTGTCCTTATAGTAAAGGAAGCAAGGTGCACGACGACGAATGTCTGTCCTTCTCCTTGGGTCCTCTGGAAGTATCCCATAACATAATTAATCAATGATAAGTTGTTGCCAATCTTTTTTTTCAGCTTCAGATATGGCAACAAGGTATTCAACTTTATTTTCTTCATCTTCAGTTATTGGCGGTACTACCCATTCTTAGAGGATAGTGACTTGCATCTGATTCGGAAGAGTTAGGGTTGAGGCCAAAGCAGCTAGGGCATCAGCTTACTTATTTTCTCTCCTTGACACATGTTGGAGGGTTACTTCTCTAAGCCACCCCATCAACTTCTGTGCATAATCATGATATGGTCGTAGCTCAGGCTTTCTGACTTCATAGCTTCCTAAAAGCTGCTTGATCACCAATTGGGAGTCACCAAAGACTTGTAATTGCAGTTGTTTCATGTCAACTGCCATCTCAAGTCCAAGAATTAAAGCTTGATATTCAATAACATTATTAGAGCAATGATTTATTAGGGTAAAAGAGTATGGAATGACCTCTTCTTGTGGAGTGACGAACACCACACCGGCACAGCCCCATCTCGATGTGCGACACCATTAAAGTACATCTTACATAGGGGTCTTGCTTCAATAACCATTACATCTTCATCAGGAAGTTCATCGCTCAGTTCCTAATCATCAGGTATTGGGTGGTCTGCCAAGAAGTCAGCCAATGCTTATCCCTTTACAGCCTTTTGGGGAATGTACACAATCTTAGACTACTGAAATTGAAGGTGCCATCTTGCAAGTCGATCACAAAGGATTGGTTTCAACATTACAAACTTGATGGGATTTGCCCTAGACAAAAGAAGGAAAATATGAGCTTGAAAGTAGTGTTTCATCTTTTGAATTGAGAAGGCCAATGCCAAATATAACTTTTCAATTGGAGAATACTTTAGCTCATTCGGTGTCATCATTCTGCTTAAATAGTGAAGAGAGTTTTATTCGCCTTCACTATTTTCTTAAACCCGTAGCGCTTCAACTGACATCTCTTATGCCACAATGTAGAGTATCAATGGATTTCCAAGTATTGGTTCCACAAGAACTATTGGCTTCATTAATTATGATTTGATACTCTCAAAGGCATTACTAAAAGCTTGGTCCCATTCAAAGGGAGTGTCCTTCTTCATGAAACGACTAAATGGTTGACATTTTCTGGCCAGGTTTGAGATGAATCTCCTTAAATATGCTAGCGTTCAATTCCTCGATGTCTCACAATGAAGCCAAGAAACTTTCCAAAAGTAACTCCAAAGGCACACTTCAATGGATTCATCCTAATTTAATATCTTTGAAGTAACTCGAATACCATTCTGAGGTCCTTTAGGTGGTCGTCTCTCTTTCTTGACTTTACCACTAGATAATTCACATAGCATTCAATATTTTATGGAGAAGAACATCAAAGATGTTCTATATAACCCTTTTATAAGTGGCACCAGCATTCTTCAAACCAAAAGGCATCACGTTGTAGCAATAAATACCTTTATGCGTACGAAATGTAGTGAGTTCTTTATCCTTTGGCGCCATACAGATTTGACTGTATCCAGATAAACCATCCATTAAGGACATTGCCTCATAACCAGTGGTGGTATCAATCATCAACTCTGGTATAGGGATTGGAAAGTCATCCTTAGGGCAAGGGTTGTTGAGATTCCAAAAATCGACACAAACTCGAATTTAGTCATTCTTCTTCCATACTGGAATAATACTTGAAATCCATGTGGGATATTTAAATTCATGAATAAAGCCCACTTCAATGAGTTTGTTAACTTCATTTTCAATCAAAGAAACCAACTCCAGCCTAAAATGTCTTTGGGCTTGCTTAATAGGACGTGTACCATTCTTGATCACCAACTGATGGACCGCTACTTTTGGATCTAAGACAGGCATTTCCTTATAGCTCCAGGTGAAGACATCCATATAAGCAGTTTTCTCCTCCACTTCTAGAAACGCACTCAGGTAAGTTGGTCTTGGGTCTTCATAGGTTCCAAGATTAACTTTCTTCAAGGGATCTATTGTGGCCTTTACTCCTTCTTCAAGTTGCGATGGAGCATCTCCAGCATCTTCCTCCTCTTGAGGATCATCGTCGTTGAAGGATATATGATAACACCAAAAGAAATCTTCTATCTCTTCATCAACCTTCATTTGAGATGAGACATCTTTTTTGTTCTGGGTCGTAACATAATATTAGGAGCCAACACTCTTTTCATCTTCTTCGCATTGCTTGGTATAAACCACAGTATGTGCCTTTTCTTTTAGCACCTCATTGCATGAAACTACCAGTTTCATCTGTCGCTTCATTCTAGAAGGAATCAAACTTTGGAAATCCTTCTGTATTTCAAGTAAAGAGTGCATCATTGTGCTTTGACGAATCCTCTTACGCTTGTTTATTTTCTTCTTATTAAGAGGTCCCAACCTTTCAAACATAGAATTTCTTGTAGTTGACCCTCCAAGTTGGTCAAATACAGAGGGTTTTTTATTAGCAGCGGTGGATTCTTATTCCACGGTGATGTAATTACTGACTGCCCTTCTTATGGAGATACAAATTAAAGGTGGCTGCGTATATCCTAAGACTTCACGTGCCTGTCGGGTTGTACCCTCCGACGGAAGTTTGCCCAACTTTGATGGCTCATTAGGATTATATCCAGACTTTATAAATATCTTATATGCATTTGGGTCAAATCCTTCTTTCATACGCTTCATAGGGAGTGTCATATCTTATGGCAGATTTTGAGCCACAGACTCTTCAAGAAGTCTTGAGGATGGATTTAATGCATCAATTTTCCTGATAGGTAAAGTTAGTCCATTTAGTACATTATCTTGAGAATCCGATGGAATATTTTTCTCTTTCTTTACCTTCGGTACGTAGCGAAGAACGGGATTTTCATAGAAGTGACACTTTCTTTATTTGAAGTGGAGAGAGGCTTCTTGGTAGCAACTTTTTGGACAGTCACCACGACCTTCTTAGATGCAAGATCATCACACTTGGTCTTGGTGACATCTTCAACCCTCTTCTCATTCACAACATGATTCTTTAAGTAGAATCTTACATCGACAAAATGTGACTCAGCTTCAGTGAATGGCTTGTCATCGGCAACTATCTTTCTTTCCACTTCGCCTTCAAGGTACTTCAAACATTGATAGTAAGAGGACGAGATAATTTTGTTACTGTGCACCCAAGGCCTACTGAGCAATATATTGTATGAAGTTATGGCATCGATCATATACATCAACGAGTTTGATTGAAAATCATCCATACGAATTCCCAACTTGATACATCCCATGGCCCTCTGGCCTCCTTTGTTGAAGCCTTGGATCATTATATGGCTTTTGTCCAATTTGCTAGTAACGATGCCAAGTTCCTTCATCGTGCAGATAGTCAGGATGTTGACTCCAGATCCCTCATCTATTAAGATTTTATTGATCTTCTTTCCTAGAATTTGACCCACCATATATAAGGGATGGTTATGTAGGGCCTCACCAAGCAGAAGATCGTTATTTGTGAATGTGATTTCTGTATCACATGGATATGCCTCTTGGTCAAGAGGTTTAACAAGTGGTTTAGAGGATGAAGGAACTTCTATGGGTATATTTTCACCCTTTGCCTCCTCTTTGGCAGTATTAAAATAGGACGCCTCAAGGTTGACTTAGGCAGTCTTTACACGAAACCAACTTGATAAAAATTCCTCTAAAGTCACTGGACGCTGAGATTTTTGGTGGTGAAGCTCCGTCACCCTCGTCTTCTTTGGAAGTTCAACCAATTTCTGCTTTCTTGGTTTATTCACCATTCCCCTTCTGGTTGGTTGCTTGGATGACTCCTTTTGTAGACTCATCTTCTTGTATCTGCGCCTGGCACCAGAGTCCAACCTTCATCATCACCTTTATCAACTGAAGGCTGTCAGGCTCTAATATCTTCTTACTATGCTCTTCGACACATATTTAGACTGGGTCGAGTGAGCCAAAAGTGATAGAGATTTGATAAGAATTGGTCATCTCTTCGTCGAAGAAAATATTATCTTTTTCCAGTTGAATGACTTTATCTTTAAAGACAAAGCACTTTTTCAGAGGATAACTTACAAGCCTATGATATTTGTAGTAATTAGGGTCATTAGTCCTCCCAGCTTCATTGGGATGCTTTATGTTTGGGAGTTCAATGAATTTATGCTTAGGGAGTTCAATGAGCTTATTCTTAAGGAGTTCATGAAAAATCTCAGCAATATCAGAATCAAGGAAGGGATATTCCTTTTCTTGCATCTTCTTTAAAGTTTTTTGATTCAAACGTGCTCCAGAAGTCATCTTCACACTTTGCTTCTTTCTCACCTTTGTGGTGACCTTCACAGGAGACACATCGATATTTATGGACTCCTTATTGTCATTTTTGGGGACACACTTGCCCCATCTTTTGGCTCCTGCTTATATTTTCCCCTTTGAGGGTCTTGAAAAGGCGATGATCCCTTTCCAGAAGAAGACATGCTTAACTCCATATAGTGATCACGAGTAATGCCTTGCAAGATGTAGAGAAGCTCCCAGTGCATTCCTTGGGCGCACGTCTCTATTGCTGAAGCTTCACTGAGCCTATTTTTGTAGTTTAGGATAGCATTTCTCCATCAATTGATAAAGTCAATGACTGGTTAATCCTTTCTTTTCTGAGTATTTATGAGCTCTACCATGCTCACTGTATGCCTTGTGCTATAAAAGTGATTTAGGAACTCATGCTCCAATT
The DNA here is from genome assembly GCA_030864225.1 of Capsicum baccatum var. pendulum. Taxonomy (NCBI): domain Eukaryota; kingdom Viridiplantae; phylum Streptophyta; class Magnoliopsida; order Solanales; family Solanaceae; genus Capsicum; species Capsicum baccatum. Next base: position 108,243,430 of record CM061558.1, read on the forward strand.
GCTCCCAGCTATCGATGGAGTTAGGCTCAAGATTCGTATACCAATCAAAGGAGTTTCCCTTTGTGGAATGAACAAACTATTTGATAAGATAGTCACCGTAAGTTCCAGCATTATTACATATCTCAACAAAGTGTGAGACATGCTGTTTTGGGTTCCCTTTGCCCGCAAATTGTTGAAATTTAGGGGGGTTGATAGTCGGCAAGCATTTTGAGGTTATCTATCCTCACAGTGTAGGGCTTAGAATATGTGAAGGAAGACTTGGTGACAACATCATACTTTTCTTTGAGGGTCCCTTCAATGAATTCCCTCAATTGCCCAATCAGAATCACTCCCTCAGAAGAAACTTGTACCTTTTTAGTCGGTGGTGTTTTTTTTATAGGATTTTCTATCTTATAAACCTCTGGAGATTTTCTAGGTGCATGGATGGAATCTCCATCTATCAGTCCTTCCACCCTATCCACTATCTTATCAATCCGAGCATCTTCATTCTGAACATATTTGGTCAGGCTCTCAATTGCCTCTGTCAGATTCACAAGTTGCTCTTCCATAGATGAGGCATCAGTGACCATTGCTTTCATGATTATGGGAGATGTTGGAGAGTAGTATGGATTATCACATAAGTTGATCTTTGAAGTCCTCAACTTATGCAGTGTAGCCGGAGATAATGAGTTGCTTGAACGATCATCGCTCTTTGCGCCAGAGTATTTGAAACCGAAATGCTCAAGTAGAGCTAAAGTCTTCTTAAGCGATTCTGCCACACTGCTTTCTCTTTTCGAAGCACTTGCATTGGACTTCGTTCCTTTCGGGGTTGAAGATTCAAAAACTGGAGTTGGAGCGGATAACACTGGATATGTTTGGTGTCCTAGCAAGCCTGCCTTGCTCCTTGTGACAGCTCCTAAGCTTCTGAAATTAACACCAAGGATTCATTCTACTTTAGCAGAGAACTTTGTATCAGCAACCTTGGAAGCATTTGCTTGAGAGTTGACCTTCTTGGAAGTCATTTCAGTGTTGTTGAACTTTGCAGTTGGAAAAGTTGAGATGAGAAGTAGAGATTGTCCCACTGGGCGTGCCAGAATTTATTGGACAGTAAAATTTTTGAAGCCGAAAAATAAATAATTCGAGACAAGGAAAATATTGCAACAATCAATTTATTGATTTCAATGTGTGAGTGTTACAATCTCTATGAATCCTATGATTCGCTTTTTCAAATATAAATTCAAGGGCTTAAAGTTTGATCTTGAATTTAACTTGAGGGACTTGATATTGACTTGTGCTTGAATTCAAGGGCTTTTGAGCTTGTTCTTGAATATTGCGGTCTTGATCTTGAATCTTGATGAACTTTATTTGGATGCTTGATCTTTTAGAGAAATTACGGTGTTTGATCCACGAGCTTTCTCTTGATACTTGTTAGATTTCTGGGGTCTCTTTTATGAATTATGAGACCCCTATTTATAGTTGTAGGAAAGAAAGAGTCATGATGAATATGGACTTCCTTTGATCAATCAGATTTAAGTGATGTGACATCTTTTTATGGGCTTTTATTTCATGGGCCTGCTGCATCATTTTGACATGTGGCATGGTCCTATTGGCTCCTTCACTTGACTTGACATGTCACATTTTTTGACACGTGGTGCTTATTTGGGCCTCTAGAATATGAAAATATCTTGGGCTTAGCAAAGTGGGTTCCTCATTTTGTAGCCCAAATCAATGGGCTAACCCAATAAAAATTAGACTTTAATTAAACTCATATATGTTTGGACTTAAATAATTAATCCAATTATATTAATCCGCAATATATATTTGGGACTAACATATTTTGAATTTAATATAATTCGAATTTTTTATGGACTTAAATTTAATAAAATTGCATCACTCACAACTATATTCAAGCCTACCATTTCTACACCCACTCCAAGGATCTACCACTAAGACCCACAATTTCAATCACTCACACATAGACTTTCGCCACATACCTCCTTCCTAACTTTTTCACATAACTAAAGTTCATCTCCTTCTCCCCCCCTCTCCTAAAATTTTTGCTAAAGAAATCAAATCAAAAATTTCATATTCAAGATCATCTACTCCCCTACCTAATACATCACCACGCTTCCACAACAACCATCATACTAACATACGGAGAGTCATTGAGGCACCCGAGCATAAACATCATGAATGGAAGTAACACTTATCAATCCATATCTAGTACATACAACACTTCTCAAGGAGGGAAAAGAGGTGAAGATACGATATAATACACGCAAAGTGCTTCATAGATCAACTGCTTGGATTATAATTAAAGAGTCGTTCGACACGAACACAACACAACATGTTTCCTTAGGACAGACCAAAATGAGAATCATGGATGCACCTATCATGAGCTATATGGCATAAAGCCGAAATTTATATCGTTAACAACTAAGATAAGGATTTCACTTAGAGTGATTGCTCCTCATTTAAAGAGCTGAAATTTTCCACGAGTTAGTTTATTACTTTGGCTAATTCCGACATAAAATGATTCTGCAACATATAGAAACATATTTTCTTAGGACCAAGCATGCTGTGAGACATAGATTTGGATCATGAGCAACATAACATATAGATTGGGTACTTGAAATATTGGATCAATGAGGGACATTATTGCTTCTTGTTTGGAAATTGGAACATGACAGGAGTTACATAGAGTGCTCAAACTTTAGACATAGGTAGGACTTGGATACATAACATAAGGCATTAGCAGAGTGACCTCTTATATTGAAGTAGGAGGAGTTTGCTTGAATAAGCATTGATTTATCAAGCCTCTTACTTTAAACTTGACACCATAAGAAAATTCGGGAACTACATTAATCTATCATCTCCTCCTAAGATCAAAGTTACAATACTAAATTTGCGGTCATACCTTCACATAAAAATCTATAGACAAAACTCTCAACATAAAAAGGTATCTCACCATACAGATAAGCACTAAAGTATCTCTGATAAATTGTACTTTGAAGGCCTCGCTTTTCAAAAGTGCTACTCTTAGCTCTCACTAGCCTCTATAACTATCACTTTACAACTCCCACTCTCATGAGCATACGCTTCCACACTCCTTGTCACAAAAGGGTACCAGTATAAACATGAACACAACTTCCCTCAATAAATTTTAATAAAAACACCCACTAATTTCTTTCTAGGACATCCCCCCCTTCAAGGACACTCAACGTAATTTCTTCTAACTCGCAAAGTCATCAACTTACGAATAATATTTTCATCGGCATAGACACCCACGCTTCTAAACATTTAACACTCTATCTTTAATTTCTTAGAATACTATCATTACACCTCTAAAAACATAACCTACAACTTAACAAAATCTGTAAAACTATACCAAAGGCGCACATTGCCTACATATATCTCCTCAATTCAACTCTAAAGAACACCATACAACAACTTTCCTCACTTATCCATATGACAAGATTCAAGAACTAAATCTAGGTACACAAAACACACATACATATAAAACTGTATCGAACAACCTGGTACCTGGGGTTCAACTTATTCCTATATACTCACGTTCTTTTTAACACTAGTCCTCATGTACACAAATACCTCACAATTACCACTTAAACTTCTGATAAATTATCAACCTAGGCTATTTCACACATCACATTAAGCCTGCTAATTAATTCCAACAAAACATGCATTATTAATCCTAATCTACTACTCATACCACCACACCACACATCTCAAGTTCAAGCCTGTAGTCTAGCGTCAATCATGTACCACCAACAAAGCACGATGCATATTATACTAGCCCATCAAATAGAAATATCAATCTAAGTCTCTTACTTCACTTAACTATGGCCCGTAAGTTCATCCTCTTCACGAAATTACTACTACGCCTCAAAATCTACTACAAGCCTTCTCACATACCGTACTAGTCTACATCTACAAGAGAAAAGAAACTCAAGAGGGGTAAAGTCACATAATCAAGATGGTCGATCTTAATCTTATGATATCACCTATTACCATCTATTAACATATCCTATTTTTTCACATCATATTCACTTACCCATGCATACATCACAACTGCCTTAAAAAATTTAATATATAACAATGAGTCTATGTAGCCATTTGGCCATGAAAATTACTTTTTTTCGGAGTTGGAGTTGGAGTTGAAGATGAAGTTGGAGTTGGAGTTGTGTTTGGCCATAACTTTTTGAATTTTTTTTTAGACTTGAAAAATCTTTTTTAAATATGATTTTATGCCCTCAACTTTTAAAAATGATCAAAATCACCCAACTACTAATTTACCTACTAACATACAACCAAATGTTGAGAAAATAATTTATATGTCTTCACTTGATAAAATAATTAACAACAAACTAATTATTATGATTGTTATTCTTCTAAAATTTAAGTAAAAATATCGCAAGTACGAACTAAATAAGTTTATCTAACCATAATCGATTGAATAGAGAAGAAATATATTTTGATAAATATGATTGATAGATATAAATATATTTTATTTATTCTTAAATTTGTTGATGAAAATTCTTAATTATTTTCACTTGAATTAATTATTTTATTGAATTTGATCTTTTTAAAAAAAAATACGGAATTTATTTAATAAGAGGGGTTTGTGTAAAAATTTAAAGATTGGGGTTATATGTAATAATAATGGAAGTTGAAATTGGAATTGGAAAAAAGGGAAAACAACAAAAAGTTGTTTTCACTTTTCGGAATTGTAATACCCCGATCATTCCTTAAGACTAAATCTGTTTTTTGAGTGGATAGAGGTGGCTTCTAAAGTGAATGATTTTTATATTGTGCTATATTTCTATAATTTATACTTTTTATCATTTAGAGCATTGAATAAGATTTTCATCGATACCAATTTTATTAAAATCCGACATCGAACGAGGAAGTTATGGCCATTTTACTGACCGTTGTTGGAATCGCCCAAGTTTGACGGTTGATCTGGTGGACCGTAAGTTGTCCCGTCAAGCCAAGTCAATAACCCCTTCTTTTGTCCATCGTGCAATGACCAAAATAGTGGGCCACTAAAAATTTGACAGACCGTCAAGTCGAGGTAGAATGTCCCATTTCTGACCCCCGAGTGACGGACAATCTGGTGGACTATCAGTTTTCTGGTGGATTGTCACTTCGAGGCAGAATGTCTCAGTTTTGGCACTCGAGTGACGGACGATCTGGAGGATCGTCATTTGCTCTGACGGACCATCAGTTCGACCGTCACAGACCACAATCAACAATTTTCAACTCTTTTTAAAAGGGAATTTTGGTCATTTCCGCCCCTTTTGGTCTTATATATATATCCAAGTAGATAAGAGCCATTCATTTTCTCTTCAATCTCTTCTAAGAAATATCTATAGAACTAGGGTTTCTCTTTTCCAAATCCAAATCATCTCCAAGAAATTCAAGAATCTTCCATAGATTTCTCCAAGTTGTTCAAGAATTAGGTTCCCCAAGTCAAAGGCATCAAGAATCTTAGCCTAAAAGTGCGAGAAATAAGTTCCAATTAAGTCTCTTAATCTCAAATTTATAATCCAAGGTATGTGGGGCTTGAACAAGAATATCCTTTCATTCTTGTGCCCAAAGAATTGATTTTTACTATGGGAATTTCATGATCTTTGCAAGTGGGTTTACGCCCAAATTACTTTATTGATGAATTACGAGATTTGAGTTGATTAAGTTTGTTATTATGATTTATTTACCATCATATTTCTTAAATTGAGGATTTATTCCATGAGATGCATATTGTTATTACGTATTGATGATTTCTAAATGATTTGAGATAAGTGTCATGATTCAAGATTTTCTATGAAATGTTGATTATTGAATATATATATTGATATTTGGGACTGAAAGTCAAGAATGAGTCTTTTGATGTCTTCCTAAAGTTTTGACATTTGACATGATTTGATGACCAATACACTTGATGTTGAGAAAGATTGTTTTGATTTTGAGTCGTGTTAGGAATCCACAGTTGTATATGATTTACAGATGAGATATATTTATGTTTTGGTCTACATGATAGACCCATGAGTTTATATTGATTAAAGTGGGTTTCCTAACGCGTTCTAAGCTGAGTCTGGGAGGATTATTTACTACTGAACGAAAAATATGGTATTTCTCCAAAACTACGTGCCACCGTAGGATTGATATTGATAATTGTGGGCCAGAGGACGAGTATGGGATTCTGATAATGAAATTGAGGTTGTACTCCCTGGCAAGAGTACGACACTCCCACCAATGTAGGGTTATCTCCTTAGGAGGGCAAAAACGTTGGACTCCATACGGCTCACATGGTTTAGTTTATGTCGGTTATAAGAAACTCCCAAGTACATAATGATCTAAGTTCCTTGAGGTACCAAGTCAGTCTAAGTATAAGTCAAAGAGTTTGAGTTGAATCCAATGATTTATGAGATTTATGAAGCATGTGTTATTATTGATGATTTATGGAAATTATGTTTCAGGGAATTCAAGCGAAGAGACTCATTATTGTCAGCATGCATGATTTTATTTTATATTTATGATATTATTTAAAAGCATTGCATACACCCCCACATACTCGGTACATTCCTAAGTACTGATTCCCATACTCTTCTATGTTCTATATTTCCTCGTGATGTAGGTTCAGGTGCTCAGTCTCAGCAGCAACAGTGATCTTCGAGTACCTTCATCTACATTTCTGTAGTTGGTGAGTCCTTATGGTCCGAGGACCTATGTCCCTGATTTTGTCGTTTTAATAGATGGTTGTTTCCTTTCAGTTCAGTACGAGTCAGTTGGGGGATCTGTCCCAATGGCTCCTCAGTCTTATGTAGTAGAGGCTTTGTCAGACTAGAGTACCAGTATGTGCAGAACTTCAGTATTTTAATTGTACAGGACAGTATCTCTTCATATTCCAGTATGTTCATGGCATGATTATTCTTTCTTACTCTAGCTTGATTTTCGTTGTAGTGAGTTTTGAAAGTGATGATAGGCTTAGAGGGTTAGCTTAAGGCCATGTGTGACCTTAAGCACCATGTGAAATCTCGGGATAGGTTCTTGGGGCGTTACAGGAATTTAATTTAAGAATTATTTTTCAAATTTTCATGGCCAAACACCATAATTTCCAACTCCGAAAAAAAATTTCAGAAAAAAGGAAAAAATATCCATGGCCAAAAGGGACCTATATCTGTAACCTATTGACTAATCTACCTCTTTCCCTTTCGCAGCCTATGAATGATTCCTACAACCACCATAACTATCCATTCTGAGATCCTTCCCCTATTTTAAGTAAATCATAATCGTAGCCAACCACTTCCTTCACAGACTATCATACAATCTGCAATTATTGCTATCACATTAGTCTATCACTATAAAATGGAACATCATCCCTCAATCAACGGTTACACAACTAAACTAACCTTTTTATGCAAAATCACACTTATTCTGACTTCTAATCTAGTGACTTCATATCACTAACTTCTGAACCATCTTATATCTCACAGGTTATGAAACTTTATCATATACTACCATTTGGGTGGAAGTAATATTCCAACATTCTGACATATATCACTACCCTTGAGAATGACATCTGCAATAAGAATTTTGGACGGAACCGAATACACATCATTCCTCAGGCTCAAATGCACAATTGATGAAGATAGAGGTATAAGCTTAAATCAAAACACTTTAAAGCACTTATGGACTCCTCTTAAATCCTTGTGCAATTTCATAATCTTTTATGACTCAATTAAAAGGAACCACCTTATTAGACTCTAAGATTCTGCACCTGAACCAGCTCGTCAATGAGACATAGTAAGTAAAGCCAGAGTAAAGAAAGAATCTGGATAACTTCAAAATGGTCAACACAATGGCACGATCAATGGAACGATCAAGAACATGAAGAAAAGTGAAACATTCCTAAATGCCTAGTAGTATCTTCCTTATAAGTGTGGCGCGCTATACATCCATAAAAAGGACTCTACCCGATGCGATTTTGAAAACACCCTAGACTATGAACCGTGCTCTGATACAAGTTTGTCATAACCCAAGCCAGGGCCCTGGCCACGACGAGCATCCCAAACTATGAAGGCCCGACGCCCCTTTTTATCTGGAAATCATAAACGTCATTCACATACAATATGAAGAAATGCGGAAAGTAAACAAACGAAATCATGGTCTTGTTATGAATTCAATTTAACAATACTGAATGAAATCTATAAGTATCTAAATAACATCTACTTCTGTCTGCGAAATCTCTAATACATCAGAAATTAATAACTTGTTTAAAACTGGGACAAGGCCCCCCAGTCGGACCCAAAACTAAAATGAAATAACATTGTTCTAAACTGGCCTTCCAAAATAAAGAAGGCTCATCGACTGCACACTTCTGTCTGATAAATCTATGGCATAGCAGAACCTCTGGACTGTGCCTCAGACCCTGAAATATAGGGGTAAATACAAATGTACTGGTACACAGAGCAATCCAAAATAATGTATTTATATATAACATAAGTGAGAGCAATTTGTAAATAATTTATATATATGATATAGGAAAAACACATGGGAACATTTAAAAGACTTTGAACAATGATTCTGAAAATCCATGACTCACTCTTTATCTTACTTCTGAGCTAGATGGTATACCCTACAATCTGTAATTCCACAGACTATATGGAATCTGCCTTTGACTCAGCGGCTAAGCCTCTAATCCAAGTTTTCCGTAAGGATTGAAGTATCTATAAGGGGAGACACACAACACCACACAACATGGTTCCATAATCCCCAATCAAATCAACATGTCATGGTAGTGCACAAGTGATAGCCCAAAGGTAGGCTATACACGAAATTGGTCACTTAGATGCAAATTACAGCAACCAAATAAAGAGAAAACAACACATAGAATAGAAATGAAGAAGAAGAATGCTTGAAATTAAAGGATAGATAGAAAGACCCTTACTCTTATTCAATGATTAACACTAGAAGATGTTTCAAAATCTTTAACACACCTCACAAATAAGAGTTCAAACCTTCCTCTTAGGTGACCCAAAGGAAACACTCTTCCTCAAGTACATCTTTCTTGCCAAGTTATCCAAAACAAGTGAAACCCTAACTTCAAATGTTCTTGGACCAATTTTCAGATTCTAAGAGCTAAGACTAGATACTAAAAACTACAATATAAGAGTAATATCCAATTTCATCAAAGTCTAATGAAAAATAAGCCTAAAGAGTTTATTTATACTTATTACATTAAAGACCAAAATACCCTTAATGAAAAAGGGCTCCTATGAAGTGTAAAGAAAAAGCATAAAAAGACCATTACACCCTTAATGGATGGGTGATCATGTAGTGTTTTGATGTGGTCTTCTTTACACTTCAACATATGACTTTCTTTGAGTCTTTTTGGTTTTCACAATTATTCTTCAATACTTAGACCTCTCGGGCATTTCATCAAGGCAAGCTTCCAAGCAACCTTTCATACATGGGATTGTTCTATTGTGGGCTTAAAAGGGGTCCCCCATGTGTGTTCCCGTGCCCTCAATATGACCACAATTGGGTTCTTCTTGTGTTGGACTCGCAGGATATCTTCAAAAGCTAAGGTGTCCATTTGACTTGTATAATCCTCCCCTTCTTGAAAAGGATTCGACCTCGAATCCAAACCTAGCAAAACCAAAGAGAGGACAAACAAATACAAACTCCTCATGGCATGAGGGTTAGGGTTAGCTCAACAAATCATCTCAACATGCCAAGGTTGCACATATTTGCAATATAACCAAGAATTCTTTAAATTAAATATTAAAAATTCAATGAAAGATGCACAAAGGATTTGGTTATGGAATTCGCTAAAACTGATACTTTGCTTGTCATGTAGACCAAGCAACAAGTTGGGCGCATCAACATCATCAATTCTATATTTAGTGTCGGGGTCAAACGGGAAGAGTAGCCATAGACACGGGTCTAGACAACACTCCCATTTCCTATAGGCTTTACTCAAACTACACGACATACTCTCTGCAATGGCATATATGTCATCAAAAGCAAGTAGAGAGTAAAGAAAGGTATTGCTCAAGTCAACTTCTACTAAGGTATCTTCATATGTGTACTCACCACTAGTTTCAAAATCATCGCTATAAGTACTCTCAACAATAAGATCACACGCAGTAGAAGAAGAAGTAATTTCAAAGCAGTGGACACCTTCCTTCTCTATAGAAGTACCCTCAAGTATACACATACCACCACTAAAGTCAAATAAATTATTACTTAAGTCTTCACAAGAAGCAAGTAATTCATCCTCATAATCATCAAACATGGGTGGGGTGTCATACAAAGGATCACAACCACAATCAATTTTCAAGGAACAATCACTTATTGGGTTTCTTAAGAATTCAAGCAAGTCAAAATTATCATCACCCAATTGATCATTCCTTTCCAAAACCTCACATTCTCTTCCCTTAAGAGTACTCTCATCTTCCAAGAAGAGATTTCCATCTTTAGGAGGAATGTTGTCACACCATAGTGGGTTGGCATATAGGCTATAGATTTCAAGACAAGCTATACCTTCAACTTCATTCTCACCACTAGGTTCATTAGGAGTGAACTCATCATCTTCAAACAAGATATTATCCTTAAAGAGAGAAGGATATATCCATGAAGAGGATATAAAATATGCAAATCCATTCTATAAAAGATCATTATCAAGCATCAAAGATATTTCAAGAACATGATTATCCCTATGAGAAAAACCGAGAGTAGAACATTCACTAGAGGTTATGCTAAAGGGTTTACTCCTATTTATTTGATCAACATTTTCAACATCATCACTCACTTGAGATCCATTAAACATATCACATACATCCTCAAGTGGTGTACAAATTTCACACATAAGTTGATCAACAAACTTCCCACAAGATGATGTTCTATCATTCAACACATTAGCTTCAATACTAGGTGGACATAAATTGATCTTACAAGAAGTGTCAATTCGGTCATCAATAGGATCAACTAGTGTATCCACATTCACAATATGTACATCATCATCAAGGAGCAAAGAATCAATAGATGATGTATTATCATTCAACACAATGGCTTCAATACTAGGTGGACTTAAATTGATCTTACAAGAAGAGTCAATTCGGTCATCAATAGGATCAACTAGTCTATCCACACATCATCAACAAGAGGCAAATAATCAATAGACTCACAAATAGATAAGCTACCACTCATGATCAATGGGCTACTAGCCACACAATCATCGTCCACATGTACAAAAGTGTATGAGTTTGCTATTTTACCTTTATGTTCTTGAGTACATTCTTCTTTGCCTTGGTTCGGATCATGGCAGCCCACTTTCTCCTTTGAGAATCTCACATCACAAGGGAGTTTGTCAAGTCTTCTCCCTTGTTTCACCTGTTCATCTAGGTTTAGTGGCTGGTTTTGTGAAGTATAGGATCTTTGGACTTAAGGTGTTTGGAATTGTGGAAAATTTGGTGGACATAGTCTATCAACCCTCGCTCTAATTCTAATCATGTCACCCTTCATTGAATCCATATCACTCCTTATAGCATCATTTACACTCTTCATTTCTCAACTCAAGGCCTCCATTTGGGCCATCAAAGCTCCCATAACATCATTTCCCAAAGGTTGGGAAGTAGTACCTTTGGTTTTCATGGAAAATGTACCTACGAAGTGCAAAAACAGCAAGCAAAATAACCTACAAAACGAGCAAATGAGTAAGTTCAAAATCCTCTCTTCACTCACACTCAACCTCACCTCACACTTGGCTTCACAAGTGTTGGAGAATCGGCAATACTTGGCAAGTTACTTCAGAGGTGAGAAGCTTTGAATCGGAATGGATCTTCGGTTTGAAACGACTCAAAATAAGTGATGCATGAACTTGAACCAACAAAAATATTACGACTTGAAAACGAGAAAAGCACACAAAAATCGAAGACGTGAAACAACGGACTCTAATCTAATTACCAAACTAGTAGGTAATTACTAGCTTACTAATTAGGGATAGAATTGACTTATAAGAAACTAGAATAAAAAAACTAGAAACTAGAAAAATCTAATTTTAGGGTCGAACTTTGGTTGAGCACAAGTGATGACGTGGCACTACGTGGTTGGTTGTCACCCTTCGGAATTTTAATTTTTCCAAAAATTATTTTCGGCCAAACACCCTTAGGAAAGAAGAGAATTCAGTTTTGAGAGGGAAGATATTCAAGTTTGAAGCCCTTTCAAGCTTCAAAATAGATGAGAAATGAATTGGTCCCCCCCTAATAAATGCAATTGTACTTTGTTTGTCCACTTGTCCCCTGGAAGAATGGAATATTCTTAGAATATGCTTTTGGACAGACAACTTTTTCACACTCTTTCTTCCCTTTTTTTGGATCAAACAAGAACCTTGAATACTCTTCTTCACTAAGTTATGAAGATCATGGATGAACAAGATGAATATTCAAGCGTTGACCAAATTTGACCACCTAGCAAATGAGCTCCAAATTTGATTATTTTGTAGCCCTAAGTTCCTTATGTCAAAACAACTTAAACCAACCAAAAATCAGCCACAAATCAAGCCTAAATCACCAAGACAAAAACATTTATAGCACAAAAACTTCAAAACTCCATAGCCATGGTGGATGTAAGCTCAAACTCAACCAAACTTCAATCTAAAAGTAGATCTAGACTCCCTAGGTGTTAGAGAACAAGAATCTAACACAAGAAACCTTCAAAACAAAGTAAAAATTTGTATATCTAAGACACTAAATTCGGATCTAACACAAGACAACACAAGACACCTTTTTTTTTTTTAATTTTGTGATTTTTGACTCTTTTTGATGAGATTTTCACTACAATCAAGATTTAGGGATGTTGGAACAACGCTAAACAAGGTTTTGATACCAAATGATAACCTAAAGGTAGGCTATACACAAAATTGGTTACTTAGATGAAAATTACAGCAACCAAATAAAGAGAAAACAACACATAGAATGGAGATGAAGAAGAAGAATGCTTGAAATTAAAGGATAGATAGAAAGACCCTTACTCCTATTCAATGATTAACACTAGAAGATGTTTCAAAATCTTCAACACACCTCACAAATAAAAGTTCAAACCTTCCTCTTAGGTGAGCCAAAGGAAACACTCTTCCTCAAGTACACCTTTCCTGCCAAATTATCCAAAACAAGTGAAACCCTAACTTCAAATATTCTTGGACCAATTGCCAGATTCTAAGAGCTAAAACTAGAGACTAAAAACTACAATATAAGAGTAATATCCAATTTCATCAAAGTCTAATGAAAAATAAGCCTAAGGAGTCTATTTATACTTATTACATTAAAGACCAAAATACCTTTAATGAAAAGGGGATCCTATGGAGTGTAAAGAAAAAGTATAAAAAGACCATTACACCCTTAATGAATGGGTGATCATGTAGTGTTTTGATGTGGTCTTCTTCACACTTCAACATATGACTTTCCTTGAGTCTTTTTGGTCTTCACAATTATTCTTCAACACTTGGACCTCTCGGGCATCTCATCAAGGCAAGCTTCCAAGCAACCTTCCATACACGGGATTATTCTATTGTGGGCTTAAAATGGGTCCCCCATGCGTGCTCCTGTGACCTCAATGTGACCATAATTAGATTCTTCTTGTGTTGGCCTCGCAGGATGTCTTCAAAAGCTAAGGTGGCCATTTGACTTGCATCAACAAGATCACAAAGTAGGGCTCCTAACAATTGTCCCAATTTGGGACGACATGAATCAAGGTACACAAGATCACAAAGCATGGTACCATAATCCCATGTCGACAAATCACGATTTCTAGTATTGAGTCTTTCAACTCGTACTTTTTTCGGGTAACCACTAACTCTCTTTAAGCCTATTTTTAGTCTTTTCTAAACATGCATCTTTCTAAAATCAAATTCTTAAAATCCGAGTAAAATCTGTATTTTAGTCTGTTTAGAATCTGCTATGGCATTCATCTATTTGGTATCATCATACCAAGACTTGCAAGTCATATTTTCTGAGCCATAAAATATCATATCACAGTCTCTTCTTTCAAAACATAAAGTTTGGACCACCATACTTCAAACAATCCAAGAAGATTCAGACTTCAAAACATTTATCAAGTTATGCAAAGATTACTATTTTCACTATTTCAACAAACATGTGGTGGTCATGAAATTTGTGACAAAACATGCAATATTCTTAGTAAAAATCTTTAATGTTTAACACCAAGTAAAACACCCTCTCTTTGATTCAAATCCTTAATTAAGGCATTTATATTATGATCCCAACAATACATTCGAATAAATCAAATCTTAAGAAAACAAGATGCTTGTAAATAAGAGAGGAATTTCTAATAGTTCATGCTCTCAATTCATCATTCAAACACATTTATACATATACTTATACATGGTTATAAATCAATTTTGGGGAAAATGCCTCAAAACCAAAACTTTATCATAAATATGGTTTCATAATACATAAATGTAATTGTAAATCCAAAAACCCTTCGTAAGTTCATGATTTCTAAACATTTATTCATTATTAAAACAATTTCACCATTCCCATGTAGTTTTAGGAAAACCCCACGTATCTTCGATTATAAGATTTGAAAGATGGAACCCGGTTGTTGATCCATTTTCTTGAAATCTTGGCTTAAGAGATAGGATTTTTGTTATTGGGAAGAGGGGGGATGATTTCACTTTGATGAAAATATGAATTTTTAGGGTTAAAGTGTTGTTTTGGGACTGAAATTTGGTGTTTTAGACGTTTGGGGTCAAGGGGAAAGGACCAAAGTGATCCTTGATCCTTAAGAAGCTAAAACTGCTGGGGAATAGCCCCGCGTCATGGCCCCTAATTGGGTCAAGCAGCCCTCGCGTCGTGGGGCTATCGCGACCCCTTACTGCCTCACATGAAAAATGGCATAACTTTTCACTTGGTTAGCGGATTTAGGCGAAATTGGTATCGTTGGAAAGCTAATTCGATTATCTACAATTTGGTGGGTCTTAATCTGCCAAATTCTATATATTCCAAAATTTATACTCGTTCAAATATGACTATTGTAGAATCGAATATCCAACTTTGGATGAATGAAGGATTCTTAGCTCAACTTTGCTTTAAGCGATTTCGACGAACATTTTTCACCTCATAATCACTTCATATACTACGAGAAAGATCATGGAACATAAATTTAAGTATGAACCATGGAATTAGATCTTATACACGTAGGAATGGCGGTTCGGATTTCTAGCTAAAAAATGAGGGGTGTTACAGGCCCCCCACCACATCTTAGCATCCCCTGAAATAGGAAAGTAACCTCTTCTAATGGACCTATCAACCACCCCCATCTTGTGCAGCCTCTCATAACTGTCAATAATAAACTCGCAGGCATCCTCTAACTCAGTTTCATGAAAATAGGGGGCTTCATCTTGATAAACTTACAAAACAACTCATGCTCATCTCTGGTTATCACCGGACCCACTACCTGTCTTGGAATAACATCTGCTCCTGATGCTTCTTCCATCCGAGGAGCTATAGCAGCAGCATGTTGCATCTCATGCTGGAATGCAGGTGCTGCATCCCATGCTGGACTGCAGGTGCTGCAAGCATAGTCCCTGATCCTGCCAAACCACTCAAAAAACTCAAAACCTGCTGAATCACAGTGGAAGACATCTGAATCAGAGCTGCACCTCAATGATCTGGTGCAACCCCATCATGAACCGACACTCATTCATCCTGTATTGGCATAGCTCCATCCTCTACAACATCAGAAAAATCCTCATGTGGGGGAGGAGATACTGGCCTTTCTCTAGCTGGCCTCGCAGCCTGAGCTCTGCCCCTGGTGGGTGCTGCTCTCCTTCCTCCACCACGTCCTCCTCTTGCCTGGACTCAACCCCGATCTGTTGCCTCAGTAGCCACTATTAGTAGTATCATCATCATCATTATTATTATTATAAATATAATGAACCCTTTCCACTTAATTCGATTCTTATACATAGGTCTCAATAAATAAGAAAATGTTAACTTGGTCCATAACCATCAACTAAAATAATATCTAAAATACCCAATAGATCCTCGGATATTATTCGAAACCTCGAGAAAATAGATCAAATAGTTACATTGATTAAAAAGTATATTTCAGACCTATTGAGAAGATTACAATACTAAAAAGGTTGATTATTATCGGGTTTAACTTTCTCAACTCAATAACCCCGTTAATGACTTAAATTAGTTTCAAACACCTTAAGAATTGTACTACTCATTCTGTGAGTCATAATCCACATATACAAACTACAGAGAGTGCTAAAATAGCGAAGATGAGATAATTTCACAAACGACCGAGAGGGTCGTTACAACTAGGTAGGGAGTTCAAGAAAAAAGATAAAACTTGTGGTCTAAAATAAGCCATAAATATTTTATATTTGTGTGGTTATAAATCATCTCAAATAAGAAGTTTAGAGTAAAATTGTTTCAAAATAAAGGAATATTGCATTTTTTTTTTGGGACGAGATAAAAGAAAAATATGTCACGTAAATTGGGACAGAGGGAATAGTTTTAGCAGCAAGAGAACACCAAATAGTCCCTAAGCAAATATGTTGTGAGCTACTAACGGCAAGGAGAAAACACCAAAACTACATACTATCTCAGAGCTTAAACTTCTTTCCTCCTATTGCCCCATTTTTGGGGATAATTGTAGTGCCCTAATAAGCTTTGCTCCTTGACTATTTCATTGGGTACTTGTTATCTCCCACTAGGACAGATACCAAATAACTCAACTGGTAAAACCCTTGCCCTATTAAGCATTCATCTAAAGAAGAATAGTGAGAGAATAGATCCAAAAAGAGCTAGAACTTCTGGGGTTCTATTCTTACTCTAGCTATAAAGGCACAACATCCCTCGTAATACATTGCGCAAGAATAAGTTCATGAGACCAATTTAAATATTAAAAATAATTACTCTAGCAAAAGATTATCGTTTCTGTATAATAGATAAGAAAAGGAAAATGACTCACAAGATCGCCAACAGCACTTAGAAAATGCATAGAATGTAACTCTTGCAGGTTATTAGCACACGGCTGTCTTCATCTGCGTTATTGCATGTTCTTAACATAGAGTTCTGCATCAATATACGGAGCAAAGTAAACATCTGGATATTTGATTGAGTCATCCTTTGGATTATATTTCCCCAAACGTGATCCAAACTGAAGCAAAACATCACCTTCATTTGTTATTAACATGGGTGGATCACGTACGTATATATGACCTAAAGCCAACAGGAGACTTTTTGATTGTCAACATCTTTGTCCAAGATTCTTTTACTCCATACTCCTTCATAACCCAGACATCTGCATGCCTCCACTTGTTATTACACAACACAGAAAGATCACTTCCAAGCACTCCAAGTACCAAATCATGAAGGTTTTTCTATTACTGCCCATTTCTCATTACCCAGATCAATAGAACTTATTTTCCATCCCTCTTCAAGCCAATGAAGTTTCCCGTTCACAAACTTACCCCAAACTTCCAAAAAGTCCCCACCTTTAAAGTCATCAATACATCTCCAAGAATCACTCCTTAGACTATATAGTTTGACCTCAACACGATACAATAGTCTATTTCTATTAATAGGGAAAACACCCACTATCTTGTAATCAACATGCAACTCATCATATCCAAAACCATATTTGAAACCACCAGGTGATTCTAACATCTTGAAAATCATCATATGCAAAACCAAATTTGAAATCACCTGGTGATTCTAATTTCCAATAGTAACTAATGATTAGATTTAGTTCATAATTACGCAGTTTCATATGCTTTCTAATGGATGGATTCCACATAAACAAGTCATAAAATGGACCGAAGGCAAGACAAATTAATCCATTGACAGAACCCACAAGGAAAGGACGATCATAGCGATGATTACATGAATAATCCAAGTCAAATAATGCTCCAATTTCAGGATGGTAAAGTACACCCCTAAGAAAACAGTCCTTGAAACCATGCTCATATTTACTAACAAACTTAAATAAAACACCGTGGTGGTTGTAGTCCTTGTTAGTAGCGGATAACAAGAGGTGGTTCTTTACAAATTCAGGGCTAGAGATTGACGAAAGCCAAGATTTGAAAACAGACCTGAATTGCAAGAGGGATTTTACAGGAAGTCTCAACAAGATTTCTATTATGAGTTCTTCAAGAAGGTTAGACATTGGTAAGACTGAGTTCGGGTTAATGTCTTTGGAGTTTTTGCTAATTAAATGAGATTAATTACTACGTGAAATCCCTAAAGAGCACCAAAAAAGAGGGCAAAGGCGGGATTACATTGGTTTTACTTTTGAGGCCGAAACCGAACCGAATACGAATTAAAAAGTTTGCAGAAAATAGATAAGCATAATACTTCCTCCATTCTATACTATTTTCTTTTTTTGGTGTTCTATTTTACTGAATTAACCTATAATTACTTTTAACTTTAAATTTGACTATTATTATTTTATGTAGTAATTTAATACTAAGGTTAGAAAGAAAAAGTTTAATAAGATTGATTTCATAAATTGGAAAAGCAATTTAAAAGAATTATTTTTAATATAAGGGCCAAGTAAATGGAACGTATCCTCTGTTTCATTTTAGCTAGCCTTATTACTAAAAATATTTGTTTCAATGTAATTGTTCAATTTATAAAATCGAGAAAAAAGTATCATGTTCTTCCAATATTTCCTATCGTTAAATGACTACATAAAGTGTATAATACTTAAATTTATATTTTTAAAGTATAATTAATAAGACTAATTTAGTAAAATAGACTCCTAATAAATATTTTTTCAAAGGCATGTACGACAGAGCGAAGACTCATGTGAGGATGGTGGGAGGAGATTCGAAGCACTTTCCTGTTTTAATAGAGTTGCGCTAGGGTCCGACTCTTAGTCATTTTTTATTCGCCTTAGTGATAGATGTATTGACGCGACATATTCAAAAGAAGGTGCTTGGTATATACTTTTTGATGATAATGTAATTTTAATTGACGAGATTCGAGGAAGAGTTAGTGATAAGTTGGAAGTTTGTAGACAGACTTCAGGGTCTAAAGGGTTAGGTTGAGCAGGACCAAGACGAAGTACTTGGAGTGCAAGTTCAGTGATTTGACACGATAATAAAACTGGATTTCCAGGCCATTTAGAAGAAAGATAATTTCAAGTATTTTGGGTGTATGATTTAGGGTAATTAAGCGATTAATGAGGATATCACACATCGTATTAGTGCAGGGTGGTTGAAATGAAAGCTCGTTTTGAGAGTCTTGTGTGATAAGAAGGTGTCTCCTGATCTTAAAAGCAAGTTCTATAGAGTGGTCATCCGACTGGCTATGTTGTATGAAACTGAATGTTGTCATTCAAGAACTCCCACATCCAAAAGTTGAAGGTGACAGAGATGAGGATATTGAAATAGATGAGTGGACTTACTAGGAGAGATAGGTTAGAAATGAGATTCTTTGAAAGAAGGTGGAGTGACTTCGGTGGAAGACAAGATACAGGAAGTGAGTGTAACACCCCGTAATTTTTTTTTCGTACACTTATCGCGATTATATGGAGTCCTAAATGCTTGCGTATGGGTTAAATTAAGTGTATGGTGTTCGGAAGTATCCCGTCAATAGTTGTATGTGTAGGTATTGGAATAATCTTTCCAACGATATAAAGTTTGCCCAAAACAGAGGAGTATTTCATATAAGCGAGCACATTTGAAATTTCAAATCGGTGGCCGGGAAGCCTGTGAACAGTAAATCTGCAGGAAAATTTCTGCAGCTAGGCAATTATTTTTTGGATCAACTTTAGACGATCATAACTCCTTGTACAAAAAGAACTGTGTGAGCTGCTATATATCAACGAAAATCTCCGAGAGTCTTCTTTCCGATTAAATTAGTTTCATCCAAATCCAATGTCTGAGTAAGGAGCTATACACGTTTTACTGCAGCCTATAAAAAAAAAACAGAATTGTGGGACAGATTTTTGGGTCAACTTTAAACGACCATAACTCCTTGTACAGGAAGAACTGGGTGGTATACTTTATATGAAAATTAAATCCCTTTGAATTATATTTCCAATGAAATTGGTTTCACCCAAATACGATACCGGAGAAAAGAGTTATGATCGATTTACTTCAGCCTGTCAAAACTGTCCACTGGGGACAGATTCGGGATTTATTTAAATTTTTAGGGCAAAATGGTCATTTTCTATTACCTCTTGGACGAAAATTGGTCTGTATAAATATACACTTAGCCTCATATATATCATATATCATCCAATTATTAAGATAAGGTGAAACCCTAGCCTAATTTCAACTTCAAATATTTTGTGATTCAACCGTAGAAAATTCGAATTGGTTCCGTAGTTGTGTTCACCATCTCGAAAGCTTCGGGAAGCACCCCATGGTTATGTAAGGAGGATTCTAAATACAAGAGTTCATTGTTAAGGTATGAATATTGTTTATTCTTGATTCTTATCCATGAATAAGTATTGATAAAGGATTATGAATATTGTCGTGATGTTGGAAGATAACTAGAAACATAGTTATGAATTGTTTTGTATACATTGTTAGTAGTAAATTATGGAAGTTGTTGTATTGGATTATGGAGGATGAATTGTGGTGATATATCATTATATTAGTGGTTATGTATGCCTAGTGATCATGTTGGTATTGGATGGTGACTAAGAAGGGAAATAAAGGCTAAGAGTGATGTTGAGGGATATTTCATGAAAATGCATGATATGTGAATGTAACAAGAGTATAAGAGGATGTATGTAGCACTCTTATTGATGAGTTAAAGGATTACTTCCTAGACATTATTTGGTGAATACCTAAATGGTAAGGTTTGGGTGCTAATACTAGTTTGCCACAAATGACTTATTGTAGATAAGTGTTCGAAGAGTACGGGAAGTCAAGTTGGACTTGTATTGAAGTGGTTATATCAAGGTATGTAAGACATACTCTATCTAATCTTTGGCATGAATAATGACCCATGGCACTCTCAAGTAAGCTTCCAACATTGTCCTACGACACATGACACATAATAACATCATATGATCTTCGACACTACCAATTGAACTTGTTTTCACTTTTAAGATGTCCGGCTAGTAAAAAAAAAATGTCCATATACTATTGTTGACTCCGAAATGGTTTAATGAGGTATTCATGATTCTCTACCTCATTTTCATGATATTTATTACCTATTTACATGTTTTCCTATTGAGGTATCATGGTTTCAAGTTCCATAAGGTGTGACCACAAAGTAACCAATCGCAAAGATTAATTGAATTAAGGAAATGGAATGTCTTTATTTTAAATTGATGATATGATGTATTGTATTAGTACCACTGATCAGTTGGCCATTGTATTATAAAGTTTATGTATATATGCTATTCTAGGGGTGGTCCCTGATGTATTGTATTAGTACCACTGATCAGTTGGCTATTGTATGACATATGTTATGTATTGATAAGGATTACGGGAAGTAATGATATGAAAGTAATATGCAGGTATCCCATCAACTCTTTTAAGTGTGGTCTACTCATACTGTTTATTCACTAGTATCTGGGTTCTGTTGATCTTTTGTATCTCATCTTGATACTCTCTGCCTTACATACTCAGTACATATTTTCGTACTGACGTCCCTCACGGGGGACCTGTATTCATTCCTGCAGGAACAGGTACTTCAGGTCGTACACCTCCACAGTAAGAGCTAGGACATTCTGTTGTTAGTGGTGAACTCCAGTTGTTTCGGGGCATCCCAAGTCGTTTCTATATGTACTTTTTGGTATTGGTATAAAAGTCTTTTGTGGGCGGGAGTTTGTCCCGACCCTAACTCAGTTGTGTATCTATGTAGAGGCTTTTGTAGACATATTGTACAGCCATAGGAGTGTTTGGTTGATAGACGTGATGGCTCTGACGGCCAATTACTGTTCATATATATATTTATGCGTGTTTGCTGGGCTGATACAGGTACTGTTTTCTTCTATTTACAACGAAGTGCTGCCCAAATTTCTAATTTTCATAAGTAATGTAAATGTGAAAGTATAGGTTATGAACGGGTTCTCCCGGGCCTCCTCGTCTACGGGTGTCAGTCCGCTCCAATGGGATTTGGGGTATGACAGTGAGGTTGAGATAATTTGGATATGTGATGAGAAGGTGCATGGATGCCCTAGTGCGGAGGTGTGAGAGATTAGCTATAGATGATTTCAGCCAAAGTAGAGCTAGGCTAAAGAAATATTGAAGGAAGGTGATTAGATATGACATTAAACAATTATAGCTTACGGAGGACACAAATTAGAGTAGAGAGTTGGTGCATTGGAGTGCATCCTTACTGGTAGAAATGGTGCTTTGTTTATAGTTGTGCCTATAGACGTAATGTTATGCATGTATTTTGTGGTTTCTTGTTCGTGGTATTTTGTGATGTTTGTGATTTTTGAGAGATAGTTTATAGTATTATTCTGTAGGTATCTTGTTTCTTTTATTATCCAAGGCGTGTTATCCCATATTGTTGTTCGTTTTTATATTTTTATGTTATTATATTTAATAATGGTTAATTAGGGATTAATTAGTGTAAAATACGACTACTAAAAGAGAAAAGGGAAAAGAAAGTAAACAATTTTATGAAACCAAACAAGAAACAAGTTTCCTCCATTACTTGATAAATTTGAGAAGAAAACCAAGTGTCTGTCTGCATATGAAACCAACAAATTTTCTCCTTTTGTGCAGTCCATACATACTCCAGTTATTTCACTTCGTTAAGCTGCGATTCATACTCGACCCGTCTACTAAGCTCTCTTTTCTGACTCTTGTTGAAGTACTTTTTGGTCATACTCATAGTGATCACAGTTGGACTTGTGCTCCTGAACTTGTTGTTTATAGCCTCTGCACAAAGAACTCGATCCTTTAGACAAACCAACTCAAGTATCAAGTCTAAAATGTATACGAATTTTAGAAACAGGTCAAATTATAAGTAAAAGAATAGAGAAAATGGTCAAATGTCTTTCCAACCTTTACCCTAAATCCCAACTACACACTTATACTTTGCGGTCCTATAACCCCCAAAACTATTTAAAAGTGAAATTATTACACCCTGAAAGCTAACATGACAAGAGAGTATGTTTCACTCTCTTTTAAGAAAGTGAGAACGAAAATATATATTAAAAATTTATTTTTAATATTTTCTTTACATAAATATATATAATTTTAATTATTATTTTACTTTATTCATTTTCTTTCTTCTTATGCTTCTTTTTTCTCCTCCTCCTCCTCAAGAACTCAACATGACATCCAATCAAAAACTAATTTATCATCTTCCTCATCTCCTCCGATATAAATCACAGTAAACGGCCAAACTACATCAACTATCATTTCATCCAAACTAGCAATCACCTCCCTAAAAACTCCATTCCTCGGAACACTAAGATTATTCAAACTTAGATACTCATTAACCGAATTATCATACCAAGACTCATCATTCTCATGAAATGAAACATAAACTTCCAACAATGCTCTATATACATTTTGTGGAATCTTGAAATTTTTTGACTTTACATCGGTTGAATTTTCAATCTCAAACCATAAAAATCATTCAAATCCACATTTCTTGAAATTGAAACAATCAAATCAGCACCATAATCAAAATCAATACCAAATTTTTTCACAATCATAAATTCAACATCAACTTTCATAGTTGATAAATTAAAAAAAAAAAAGAAAAAAAATTGAAAAACGACATTTTTGCACGGCATTGTATCAAATATTTGTTGAGCATAATCTAACATCCATTTCTTACATACCCAGAAATCATACAATTCCTATATTCTTTTGGAGCATTTCATCGAACAATTTGCGTGCTTCCTCAACATCACTTTTCTTGAAAAAACTAGTAATTCTTGAGTTCCAATTGAAAAACAGATTTGCAATTGAACTCATATAACAAATACAGAAATGAGAATTTTCGTTTCTGGAGCAAATGTGTGAAGCCACTTGAGTTGTTTATACATTATACTTAACAAAAAGGTTTATTTTTTTTCTAAACTTTGGGTTTAATAGTCAACTTTGAATTTAATATTTAACAAGGGATCTCACAAGGGTTTGAGATTGAAGAAATTCAGATGACGAGAAAGGAATAAAAAAAAAAAGAACAAAAGAATGGAGAAAAAATATTGTGGAAGAACATGAATAAAAGTAAATGAAAAAAAGTAATGAAATAAAAAAGGAAATGAAAAAATATGTGGTGGCGCGTGCATCACATCACATCCCAAATGACTGGTTGTCAGTTTTCGGTGGGAGAGAAGGTAATAATTCCACTTTAAAATAGTTCACGGGGTCATAGAACCCCCGCAAAGTATAAGTGTTTAGTTGGATTTGGGATAAAGGTTGGGGGGATATTTGGCCATTTTCTCTAAAGAATAAGAAGATCGTTTCCAATAAAAAAATACTAGGTCACTTTCTCTGTCCTAATTTATGCGGCGGTGTTTGACTAGGTAGGGAGTTCAAGGAAAAAGCTAAAACTTGTGAAACTTGTGGTCTAAAATAAGCTATAAATATTTCATATTTATGTGGTTATAAATCATCTCAAATAAAAAGTTTTAGAGTAAAATTGTTTCAAAATAAGGAAATATTACATTTTTTGGGGTGACATAAAAGAAAAATATGTCACGTAAATTGGGACGGAGAAAATAGCTATTAGCAGCAAGAGAACACCAAATAGTCCCTAAGCAAATATGTTGTGAGCTATTAACAGCAAGGAGAAATCAAAGCTTAAACTTCTTATACCAAATAACTCAACTGGTAAAACCCTTGCCCTATTAAGCATTCATCTAAAGAAGAATAGTGAGAAAATAGATCCAAAAAGAGCTAGAACTTCTGGTGTTCTATTCTTACTCTAGCTAAAGGCACAACATCCCTCTTAATACATTGCGCAAGAATAAGTTCATGAGACCAATTTAAATATTAAAAATAATTACTCTAGCAAAAGATTATCGTTTCTGCATAATAGATAAGAAAAGGAAAATGACTCACAAGATCGCCAACAGCACTTAGAAAATTCATAGAATGTAACTTTACAGGTCATTAGCACACGGTTGTTTTCATTAATGACTACAAGGTCTGGAATGATCTGTATGTTTTAATTATGACTATACTATTCTTTTAATCTACTTTTGAGATTATTCGGGGTCTGTTATGTTTCTATTTTCTTCCGCTTCTATATATTTGAGTTGTTGTGTTTGGAATTGAGTTCTTGGCTTACTTATCATGGAGGGTTGAATAGTGTCATCACAATCCTGAATTTGGACAGTGATAGATAGTAGATTTGTTATTAGTGGTGAAGAGAGAATAATATGTGGTGATGGTGGTAGCGAGTGTATATGATGTTTCTGGTTAGATGAGAGATGGAGTGAGTAGGATTGTTTATTGAGGAAGAAGATATAATTATCTGAGGATCTTAATGGTTAATCAGGGATTAATAAGTGTAAAATACAATTAATTAAAAAGAAAAAAGAAAAGAATTTAAAAAATTAAATTTATAAGATATTTGACATGGCATTGACTTGGTGTTGATGTGGCGGGCGAGTGCAAAATACCTCCTGCCATGTGACTGACTGAATGTGCGTCAGGGTGGAACTAAATTTACTTTTCGATAGTACAAGTGTGTTTAGGTCACTTTAATAGTTTAAGTGTAATTTTGACTTTTCAGATATAATTTAAGGTAATTTTGATGTCTTTCCTGAAATATCTATTATTATCATTAACAAAAAAGAGAAAATTTGGCTAATAAACTTCTTCAAGTTCCAATTAGCAAAATGACCTACTTCTATTTTCTCATTTTAAAATAAAATAAAAAAATAAGTTTAAAGAAAAATTGAACTAAAGTGATATATTAAAAATTATGGAAGGTATTTACACCCTAACTCTTCAAGTTCCATTGGTCATACTTTTTCCCTCTCTAATTTTTTTCTCCTCCACCCTCGTTGTCGAGCCTCTGCACAAAGAGCTCAGTCCTTTAGACAAACCTGTTAGGCAATAGTATAATTGTATAGACAAAATATTCTTTTTCCTAGAATAGGATTTTAATACTGATTGTGTAGTTATAATAATATATATTCTTTCCTAGAATAGAACTCTAACCTACCATTGTATAGCTATAAGTATTTCATTATGTATTATGGAACAAGACAATTTGCTATTCAGAAAATCTTGGTTTCTCTTATTTCTCTGTCATGGTATCAAGAGCCACAATCTAAATTTTTTTCTTTTTCCATGCTTTCTGTATTCTTTACACAGGTACTTTGCTACCTTCATAAGTTCCTTTTGTTCTCTCTGTTTTTTTTTCCTCTTTTGTAATCAATCGATTAATGGATTCACAATCCTCTTCGCACAATTTGTTGTCCACAAAATTGGATGGTTCCAATTTTGCTCTTTGGGAATTTCACTATGGAATCTTTATTCAAGGCAAGGGCCTTTCCACCAACAGATGCAAAAGAGTTGGATCTTTGAAAACTGAATAATACGAAGGTAATCGCTTGGATGTTGAATTCGGTACATGCTGATGTTGTTATGGGGCCTATACCTTTCAGTTTGGCTTCTGAGATATGGACTCACCCCCGTACAATCTACCAACATAGCAACCTTACACGAGAGTTTGAATTGGAACGCAACATTGCAGAATACACACAGAGGGACAAGAATGTTAGCTCCTTTTATGCTGGCTTGCTGTTGCTCTGGTCGAAACAAGATCAAATTCTTGGGCAAAATATTTCTAAGGCAAGGCTCAAGGAGGTGTTGGAAGAACGAAAGAAGATAAGGGTGGTGCGATTCTTAATGAAGCTCTGTCCTGAATTCGAGACGATTTGTGGCAGTTTGTTGAACAAGGAAGTCACACCTGCTCTTGATGTTGTGTTGGCAGCCGTCTTACGTGAAGAGACAAGACTTGGAACCCAGGCTGCTATGGAGTCTACACCATTATCTTCTGTTGTATTACTTGCAGGAAAATCAACAACCGTTGCTTCAACAGGAAATACTAAGAGAAGTGTTCAATGCTATGAATGCCAAGACTTTGGTCACATCGCAGCCAATTGTCCTAAGAAGGAAAAACATTTGTGCTTAATGTAAAACTACTGGCCATCATATTTCAGATTGTCGTCGTCGCCCAAATCATTCATGAACTGCTCACCAGGAACTGCTCACCAGGCTTACCAGACAAATGTCATTACATCATCTGGTTCCTTCACTGCTGGTCATGATCTTGAAAAACTAATTCGAGATTCTATTACAGCTGATCTCCCCGAAGCCATCTCAAGCGCACTCTCCACATCCTCTTCAGGTATAAGTAATTCAATTAATTCTACTTGGCATCTAGATTCAGGGGCTTCCAATCATATGACAGGTTATTTATCCCAATTCTCATCATTGTCTAGTGGTGTTTCTAAACTTGTACTTTATACAACAAACGGGCACACATTACCCGCGTCGGGTATTGGTTCTGTTGGAAATCTTTCTAATGTTCTTTATGTTCCAAAGTTGAAAGCTAATTTGGTTTCAGTTGGTCAACTAGTTGACCAAAATTGTGTTGTAAAATTCTCAGCCAATGGTTGTGTTGTTCAGAATCTAAAAACAGGGATGACCATGGCCACGGGGCGTAGATTTGGCAGAATATTCCTACTAGAGTCGGTTCACCATCACTTGCATCATTGTTTTCTTTCGGTTTCTGCAGCGGATGTTACTCGTTCGAATAAATTGCTCACTCTTTGGCATAATAGGATGGGTCATCCTCATTCTTCTCGGCTTCATCACATGCTTAAATCATGTCTTCCTGCAGCACATCACATCCATTCCAGTCTCCTTTTGGCATGTACAAATTGTGCTGGTTCAAAAAGTCACAAGCTCCCTTTTCCATCCAGTTCATCTGCTTATGAAGATCCATTTGATTTAGTGCATAGTGATGTTTGGGGTCCTTCTCCTATTTTGTCAAGGATGGGATATAAGTACTTTGTGTTATTTATTGATCATGTATCCAGACACACCTGGGTGTTTTTTACTAGAAATAAATCTGAGGTTCCGACTCTTATTATGAATTTTGTTGAGATGTTCGTGCACAATTTCATAAAACTATAAAAGTATTTCGTTCTGATTCAGGAGGAGAGTACACTAAGACTAATCTTGTCGATTTTTTCAAAAACAAAGAAATTATTGCCCAACGCACTTGTCCTCATACTCCGGAACAAAATGGAGCCGTAGAAAGAAAGAATCGACATATTTTAGAAACTACATTGGCTTTATTGAGTACGTCGAATATGCCAAAAAGTTTTTGGCCCGAAGCAGTACATACTTCTATATATTTGATCAATAGACAAACTTTCCCAGTCATTGGAAATGAGACACCGTATTTCAAATTATTTCATAGTAAGCCTAATTATTCTCACTTGCGGGTTTTTGGTTGTGTTTGCTTTGTACATCTTCCACCACATGAACGACATAAGCTTTCGGCAAAGGCAGCACAATGTATTTTTGTGGGATACAGTGACACAAAAAAGGGGTATCTCTGTTATGATGCATCTCGGCGTCAGATTTGAATATCTAGATATGTTATTTTCATTGAGGATCAGTTTTCTTGCAAATACAATGGTAAACATGCTTCAAAATCTCTCTCTTTTTTGTACAAGTTTGATGATGATGTAGTAGCTACTGACCCTCAGCTTGAGTCTTCGGAACAACCCATGGACTATGATAATGGTGATCTCCAGCCTTCATCTTCTTCAGGTACTGATCCTTCGCTTGAATCTCCAGAACAACCCATGAACAATGGTAATGAAGCTCTCCAACCTTCATCTTTTTCTGGTATTGACTCTACATCGTCATTCTCATCTTCGGAAAAGGGATCCTCTCATCCAGTTACTCCTCCACGTCGGACTAGTAGAACAAATAGCCATGCTCCCAAATGACTTGGTTACTCTCTAGGGAAATTTGGTAAGTCCTATGCTTTGCATACCACACTATATTCTGTTGAGGTTACTACATCTTACTCGTAGGCTTCTACATAAACCTGTTGGAAAAAAGTAATGTCGGACGAGCTTTGTGCACTGAATGAAAATTCAACTTGGGACTTTGTTGATAAACCAACGGATGGAGTTCTCATTGGAAGTAAGTGGGTGTATTCCATTAAAATAAAGGCGGATGGTATAATTGATCGTTGTAAATCTCGATTGGTTGCTCAAGGGTACAAACAGGAGTATGGGGTGGATTATGAGGAGACTTTTTCACCTATTGCTAAGATGACAATGATAGAAACATTATTGACCTTGGCTTCAATTAAAGGCTGGACTTTACATCAGTTGGATATGAAAAATGTGTTTCTTCACGGTGACCTAAAAGAAGTTGTGTTTATGAAACCACCATGAAGGACTTGGGACTATTGACATACTTTCTTGGGCTTGAGGTTCTATACTTGCCTACTGTGATAATGCTTACACAACAAAAATATGCTAGTGATCTTGTTGCTATGGCTGGTCTTACTGATGACAAGGTTGTATACACCCCAATAGAGATTAATATAAAATATAAGGAGGCTGATGGCGAACCATTCAGTGATCCCACATTGTATCGGCAGTTGGTGGGATCATTAGTTTATCTCACTATGATAAGGCCGGACATCTCATATGCGGTACAAGTTCTAAGTTAGTTTGTAGCTAATCCTTACCGTATACATCACACTGCATTACTTCGTGTCATTCGGTATGTCCGTGGTTCTATGAATCAAGGTGTTCTCTTCCGTTCAGATTCTCCTATAAATCTTAAGGGATATACTGATGCATACTGGGCTGCTTGTCCCGATTCTCGTCATTCCGTTACCGGTTTGTGCATGTTTCTAGTCACATCCTTGATATCTTGGAAATGTAAGAAACAATCTCGTACATCTAAATCATCTACGGAGGTCGAGTATCGGGTTATGTCGGCAGCAAGTTCGGAAATTGTTTGGCTACGACGTCTATTATCTGAGATTGGTGTTGCTATTATATCTCCTACAGTGTTACATGCTGATAACACTAGTGCGATTAAAATAGCCACAAATCCCGTGCAACATGAAAACACAAAATATATAGAGGTGGACTGTCATTACATTCGGGAACTAGTTGCTGACTGTCTTATCACTCTACAACACATTTCTTCTCATGATCAACTTGCCGATTTATTTACAAAGGCTATGACACGCGCACAACATAGCTATCTTAGCTCCAAATTGCTACTGTGTGATCACCGGTACGTATCAATTTGAGGGGATGTTAGGCAATAGTATAATTGTATAGACAGAATATTTTCTTTCCTAGAATAGGATTTTATTACTGATTGTGTAGTTATAACAATATATATTCTTTCGTAGAATAGAACTCTAACCTACAGTTGTATAGCTATAAGTATTTCATTATGTATTATGGAACAAGACAAGTTGCTATTAAGAAAATCTTGATTTCTCTTGTTTCTCTGTCAAAACCAGCTCAAGTATCAAGACTAAAATGTAAACGAATTTTAGAAACAGGTCAAATTATAAATACAATTTGAGGGTCTATTCATAACAGAAAAATATTAACTATAATGGAAACGATTCTTGTTCAAAATAACCAAGATGACACACTTTATTCTACTTAACAATAGACAAGGCCCTCTTAAACAAAGCTCATCCCCCGACCCAACTCTCATGATCTTAGCAGCAAACTTAGCAATCTAAACTTCTTACGCTTTTGCAATGCTTACTTAATTCCTTTCATCAATATTACTCTGAAGTGAAAGAACAAAGGTTTAGCCTTAGTAGATAAGTAAATTAAAGAGTAAGAAGATTTACAATGTTACTTTCTCTGTCCTAATTTATGTGGCGGAGTGAAACTTGTGGTCTAAAATAAGTCATATATATTTCATATTTGTGGGGTTATATATCATCTCAAATAAGTAGTTTAGAGTAAAATTGTTTCAAAAAGCTCTAATCCTCTCAGCTATAGGCCCCACCCCATCTCCACTGGATCTGTTCCCCACCCTAAAAAAAAGAACCTTGCCTTTCCCTAGCCATTTCGGGTTAAGAAGATGTGAAAGCGCATTTATCTCTATAAAAAGGGTGCGTTTCGAGGTGTGAAGTGGGAGAGAAGAGATGTCACAATTGAGGTTTCGAATAAAACCACCTTTTGATTCTTCTTTTTTTTTTTTTTCGTTTTCATATTGAATAAGAATGAAATAAGGGAATATTACCTTTTTTTCGGGACGAGATAAAAGAAAAATATGTCACATAAATTGGGACAGAGGGAATAGCTATTAGCAGCAAGAGAAAACACCAAAACTACCTACTATCTCGGAGATTAAACTTCTTTCCTCCTATTGCCCCATTTTTGGGGATAATTGTAGTGCCCTAATCAGCTTAGCACCTCGACTATTCCATTTGGTACTTGTTATCTCCACTAGCACAAGTACCAGATAACACAACTGGTAAAACCCTTGAGTATTCACCTAAAGAAGAATAGTGAGAGAATAGATCAAAAAAAAAAAAAAAAAAGCTAGAACTTCTGGTGTTCTATTCTTACTCTAGCTAAAGGCACAACATCCCTCTTAAGACATTGCACAAGAATAAGTTCATGAGACCAAGTTAAATATTAAAAATAATTGTTCTAGCAAAAGACTATCATTTCTTGATAAGATAAGAAAAGAGAAATCATTCGCAAGACGGCGAACAGCACTTAGAAAATGCATAGAATGTAACTCTTACAGGTTATTAGTCACACAGCTGTCTTCTCTGCGTTATTTGAACCTTCATTGTTATCGCATGGTGCACCGGGCTGCCCTTTTTTTTATTGTTATCGCATGCATGGTCCCTTCGATAAAAGGGACAAACTAGGCTCTTTACGTAGAGTTCTGCCTCAAAATATGGAGCAAAGCAAATAACATCTAGACATCTAATTGAGTCATCCATTGGATTATATTTCCCCAAATGCGATCCAAACTGAAGCAAAAATTCACCTTCATTTGACATCAAAATGGGTGGACCACGTACATGTGACCTAAAGCCAACAGGAGACTTTTTGATAGCCAACATCTTTGTCCAAAATTCTTTTACTCCATACTCCTTCATAACCCAGAACGGGCCGGGCCGGGTCAACCCGGAACCGGCCCTCTCAATCTTACCGGGTTACGGGCCGGGTTTGGCCTTAACCGGGCCGGGCCGCACAGTAAAAAATTTAAAACCCACCCGGAACCGGTCCACTTAACCCAATCCGGTCAAACCCAGTTAAAAAGCGGTCAAACCCGTCAAAAAATAAATAAAAAATCAAATATACACTATATATACACTCGAATATACACTATATACACTCCAATATACAATATATATTTTTAAAAAAATATATAAAGTATAAACAATTACACATATATACATACCATTCAATATATGATTATATATGACTATACGTACTACTTTAAATAAAACATATGCTATAATAGTATAATATATATATATACACTACAATATGTATATACACTAATTTATAAAGCATATATACACATGTATACATTAATATACACTTTTATATAAGATATATAAACATATACACATGTATACATTAAATATACACTTGTATAGAAGATATTAAAATTTTAAATCGTTAAATAAAAAAAAATAAAAAACAATGACTAAGGAGTGAATGAATTTGTGAAATTTTATTGATTGCAAAATGATCCAAAATTTATAATTTACATGAATGAAAAATCTATAAATTATGCATCATTTTTTACAACTCATTCATGTTAATATTAATTGGAACTTGCATAGGATAGTCGAAGTCAACGGGGGCAAAACCATGCATTGGACTTGATTCTGCTGAGTTCTCCCGTGAAGTCATAATTTCTTCAAGTTTGAGGTCGTCGTTGGGCTCTGGTTCCATTCCTTGGTTTCTTCTTTCTGCTCTAATCCAATCTCTCAGGCAAACTAAAACATTCATTGCGTTGCTTCCCAATGAGTGTCGGTTGTCTCCAAGCTGCTGTCGTCCCTGACTGAAGGCGCTCTCTGATGCAACGATTGACATTGGAACATTCAAGATATCTCTGGCTAATCTTGAAAGTACAGGATATTGTGATTCATTATTCCTCCACCAATCCAGCGTATTGATCCGTCGTCTGCGATCCTCTGGTGGCGTCCGCAGATAATATTTCAGCTCTTCCCGATAAGTTGATGTGTAAGCTCTCTCATCCACACTGTTCCAACAAGTTAAATCATAAAACGAATCAGGAAAACCACTATGTGCCGGCCTTTTAGAAGATGATGGCTCCTCGGGAGGATGAGGAGCGACAGCTGAACTGATATTTGTAGGTACGGCTGAATCAAATAAATCAGCATAGTGATTATATAATTTTTCTATATAATCCTTTGCATCAGCCGTAGCCGTCCACAAATCAGGCTGTACTTGTTCAGACTCATGGTTAGTATTTATTTCTAAGTTCGCATAAATAAGAGTACTAAAGTGACACATATGATTATATTTCATGCACGGATTTAACATAGCACCAACCAAGTAAATAGGGGGAATCGGGAAGAAATATTTTTTAAATTTCGTAAACATAGCGCCAACAGCTTCTTTATAACCTTCTTTATTTTTATATTGTTGGAGCAAACCAGAAATATCGGCTATATATGCCAAAATATTACAAACAGTAGGATAGTAAGCACCGGAAAATTCAATCATAGCTACATAAAATTTTTCTAAAAACTTAACAAGATCATTAATTACAACCCAATCAGAATTATGTAGCATGCAATCAGCAGAATCAGCAAATGAACCACAATGTTGGTTAAAAGCTAGTGTAATAGAAATTCTATATTTATAACAAGTTTTTAAAAATTCATACATAGAATTCCATCTAGTATCAACTTCCTCAGGCATTAAAATCGGTGTAAGTCCATTTTCTTGACATTTAACTTTAAATTCTTTAATTCTCGATCTACGATTATTTCCTTGAATAAAACCAACGGCAAGACGAATTTTTTCAATATAAAGCTCAAAAAAGTCAAGACCATCTTTTACAATTAAATTATATATATGACATGCACACTTAATATGAAAAATTTCAGGAAAGGGCGGAGATAGCGTAGATTTTATTTTTGTTATAGCAGTCTTCTTGTTAGAAGCATTATCAAAAACAATACATAAAATTTTATTTTCTATACCATAATATCCGGCAATTTTAATAATAGAATCAGCAATAAATTGTCCAGTATGTTTACGATCTTCATCATATAAAAAAACAAGAATACGTTTTTGCATTATGAAATTACTATCCATCCAATGACAAGTAATGGTTAAATAATCATTTTTATTCACAGCACGACCAAGATCAGAAGTTAGGGACAATCTACATTGAATATTTTTTAACAATGTTGATAAATAAAAACAATATTGTGAATGGAGTCTAAAAATATCAGACCGACAAGTAGTTCTAGGAATACCATTAAACATAGGATTATAAATTGCTTGTATATAACGAATAAAAGCATCAGAAGAAGGAAAACTAAAAGGCAAACAACCCACAGCTACCATTTTAGCTATTTCTTCCCTGTCCCTCAATTTATTATACTTTTTCGCTACTTGACCGGTTGTTGGGTCCATTCTAGTTTGCGTTGACCCACCAACATCCCCACCACCTTTTGTAATATTTAACTCTCTTTTGTGATCTTCAGCTATATGTCTCATTAACGTACCCGTACCCCCTTGCTTACCGCCACTTCTATGCTTATATATTTGTTGACAAATATTGCACTGCACCTCAATATCTGATATACGTTCAAAAAATTGTCATGCAATACTAGTTCTTTTACGGGGTTTTGGGGCACTGGGAGGACGGAAAGAGAGATTAACTGATTCAGATCTAACGTTAGCATCTCCTACTGCGGGTGTTTCAGCAATATTTTCATCATCTTCGTCTACATTAACTGCATCTACTTCATTTTCTTCTTCTATGCCGTAATTTTCCTGAAATTCTACATAATCCATATCGTGAGCACCTACACCTATTTCTTCCTCAAAAGGTGTACCAAGCGGTACCAGAGGCGAAGTCACACGGGTATATCTATTACTTGAACTACCTCTACCGCTAATAATTCGCTTTTTACTACCACTACCGCTTCCGGAACAAAAAATTTTAACACCTTTAGCAGCGAGGTTTTTTAATTTATCCATAATATAAATTAAATTAAACTAAAAATATTCAAAATACACAAATATAATAAAATTAAATATTAAACAATTAATACAATAAATAAAAATTAAACGTAAGAGATGGAACGACAATACCAAATTTTGGAAGTATCCGAAGCTTGAGACTTTAGAAACTTCCGCTCGTACTTTGTAAACGAAAAATTAAAAAATTAAAGTGAACACTTTAAGAAATTAAATATATTGAATATTTGAGAATTGAGAATTGAGATTTGAGAGAGAATGAGATTTGAGAGAGTGAAAAATTGTGTGAGAAATGATTTGAAGTTGTAGGGTATTTATAGATTTATTTTGGGGATTAAAAAATATATATATATTTTTTTAATTAAATGGGCCCAAACTAGCCGTTTGGACCCAAAAACGGTAATATAGCCGTTGGGCCAACGGCTAGTTTGGCCCAAAAAATTAAATTTTTTTTTTGCTTGCCGGGCCGGGCCGGTTAACCGGCGGGCCTGGACCGGGTTGGTCCGGGCCGGGTTAACCGGGCCCAATTTAAAAAAAAAAAAAAACCGGGACCCGGACCCCTAAAGCCCTCGGGCTTACCGGGCCGGGTCAAACCGGTCCGATTTGCTACGTCGGGCTGGTTCGGGTCGGGTCAGCCCGGCCCGTTTGACACTCTTAGGCTCCACGTGTTATTACACAACACAGAAAGATCACTTCCAAGCACTCCAAGTACCAAATGATGATAACAACAACAACAACAACAACAAACCCAGTGTATTCCCACCTAGTGGGGTCTGGGGGGTAAGATGTACGCAGTCCATACCTCTACCTCTGAAGAAAGTACCAAATGATGATATTCTTTAAAATTGCAAGGCTGTTCTATCTCTGACCATTTCTCATTACCCAAATCAATGGAACTAATGTTTCAGCCCTCTTCAAGCCAATGAAGTTTCTCGTTCACAAACTTACCCCTAACATCCAAAAATTCCCTACGTTTAAAAGTCATCAATACGTCTCCAAGAATAACTCCTTAGACTATATATTTTGACCTCAATACGATCCAATTGTCTACATATATAAATAGGGAAAACACCCACTACCTTGTAATCATCTTGCAACCCATCATATCCAAAACCAAACTTGAAATTATCAGGTGATTCTGATTCCCAAGAGTAAATCATGATTAGATTTAGTTCATAATTACGCAGTTTCATATGCTTTCTAATAGATGGATTCCATATAAACAAGTCATATAGACCGAAGGCAAGACAAACTAATCCATTGACAGAACCCACAAGGAAAGGAGGATCATGGCCATTTTTACCTGGATAATCCAAGTCAACTAATGCTCCAGTTTCAGGATGGTAAAGTACATCCCTAAGAGAACAGTCCTTGACACCATGCTCATTTTTACTAGCAAATTTCAATAAAATACCGTGGTGGTTGTAGTCCTTGTTAGTAGTGGATAACAAGAGGTGGTTCTTCACGAATTCAGGGCTGGAGATTAACTCAAGCCAAGATTTACAAACAGACCTGAATTTCAAGAGGGATTTTATAGGAAGTTTCAACAAGATTTCAGTTATGAGTTCTTCAGGAAGGTTAGCCATTGGTAAGACTGAGTTTGGGTTAATATGTCTTTGAAGTTTTTGCTAATTAAAAGAGATTACTACGGGTAAGCCCTAAACAGCACCTAAAAAACAAGGGATTACATTTACATTGGTTTTACTTTGAGTCCAAAACCGAATAGAATACGAATTTAAAAGTTTGCACAAAAATAGATAAGCATAATACTACTTCCTCGGTTCTATTTATTTTGCTCCAAATTTGATTATTATTATTATTTTATATAATGATTTAATACGAAGAATGGAAAGAAAATTTTTTAACAAAAGTTTCTTGATTTCTTAAATTGAACAAATAATTTGAAATAACTATTTTTAATATAGGGATCACTAAAAATACTCATTTCTGTTTAATTGTCAATTTATGAAATCAAGAAAAAATTATCATGTTCTTCTAAGATTAGCTCTATCATTGAATGTCTACATAAAATGTATAATCCTTAAATTTTATTTATAAAATATAATTAATAAAATTAATTTAGTAAATTAGACCCCTAGAAATATTTTCTTAAGGACAATTTCAATTCAACAAGCTTCAACTAAAATGAAATGGAAGAAATACATAAATGTGCCCTTTAAAATATGTATTATGATATTTGTGTCTATTTACTAAATTTTATTCGAATTTAATTATTTATTTGTGCATGCTAAAAGTTGTGGGGGTATACAAGCTAAGTTCAAGTCCAGTGGATTTATCACAATTTGGCTTTGACAAAATATTTTGATGGATTTTAAATTAATAAATAAAATATATCCTGTCTTAAATTTTAACGTATACAAAGTATTGTGGCTAAATCAATTAAGTTGTATGACCCGAATAGTAAGAAATGAAGAAATTTAAATAAAAGTAACTTCCAATGGGTGCTTATCTGAAATTATTAGGAGTTAGTAGGAAGAAATCGCTCTTTTTTCTTGTGACGTGAATAACACAAGAAATTAAAAAAAAAAAAAAAACAGTTCATGAAACAAAACTTTATTTCCAAAAGAAATAGAATAGGACTTTACACTTTATTTCCAAAAGAAATAGAATAGGACTTGTAAAGTGATTTCGTTGATGATGATCATCTTCGAATTCTAATTTCAAAAATTGCACACAAAATTCTAATTAGAAGTTAGAATTACGTGTTAAATTTCCAGTGATGTTCCTCTTCCCTATCATTTTACTTGTGGCTATCTATTATTATCACTAAAAAAAGTAGAAAAATATAAAAAGTTGAAAGATCAAAATGTTCAAATAAAATTGAACGACTTATTTATCCTTAAATCAAAACTTTACGTATTAGAATATAAAAATATAATATCTAAAGAATTTATTCTTGTAAGCGTATCAAATCATGCACACTTTCCGAATTAATTTCTCAAAAGTATCACAGAGAATTTTATGAAAGCAAACAAGAAACAAATGTCCTCCATTACTTGATAAATTTGAGACAAAGAAACATAGGAGAAGAAAACCAAGTGCCTGTCTACACGTAAAACCAGCAATGTTATCTCTGTTTTATGTTCTGCAAAGAGAAACACTTGAATAAGCTGCGAATTCATACTCAACCCGTCTTCTCTAAGTTCTCTTTTCTGACTCTTTGTTGAAGTATGTTCCGGTCATACTCATAGTGATAACGGTTGTTCTTGCGCTCCTGAACTTGTTGTCGAGCCTCAAGTATCCAGTCTAAAATGTATGCTAGTTTTAGAAAAAGGTCTATTCAGAACATAAAGAGAATCAACTACAATGGAAACGATGATGACACACACTTTATTGTACTTAAACAAAGTTCATCGACCAAATCAGTTTCTCCTATATTTCAAAGTTCTTTTGTAGCCCCAACCGAACTCTCATGATCATATCAGCAAAATTAGCATCTTAAACTGCTTACACCTTTGCAATGCAGACTTCCTTTCATTAACATTATTGCTAAAGTGAAAGAAAGAAGATTCAGCCTTAGTAGATCAAATAAGGAAAAGCATAAGAAATCGTTTTGCAGTGAAAAATACAAAGTTACTCCCTCAGCTTCAATTTATGTGGCAATCTTTGGCGGGGCACAGAGTTCAAGAAAGAAAGAAAAAATGGACTTTTGAAACTTAGTCTAAAACAAAACATAAAGCTAACTTGACACAAGACAACCTCAAAAGGAAAGGTCTCCAGTTAGTGAACAGATGCTACCTATCGTTTGTTTTTCCACTGCAAGGTGGCCTTCTGCATATTTGGGCAGAAGTGGGTCATGCCACAAATCATAAAAGAGGCACATATGAGCCGGAGCACGTGGAGAGTTGATGAAACCATCAAAAGGATCTGGCTAACGATCTCTGCTGCTATCTTCTGGAGTATTTTGAATGAGAGGAATAGGAGGTGTTTTAATGGAACCTCGACTCCAAATAACTCTCTCAAAACTAGATGTCTAGTCTTTCTTTTTTGATGGTCTAAATAGGGAATGAGGGAGTAGCTATTAGCAGCAAGAGAACATTAAATAGTCCTAATGCAAATAAGTTGAAACAATTAACAGCAAGGTGAACACACCAAAATTAGATTCTATTCGAGCTAGAACTTTGTTAACCGATTCTTTTGTTTCCTCTTATTGTCCTATTCTTTTGGGGATAATGGCAGTGTCCCAGTAAGCTTTGCACCTCGACTTTTCCACACGGTACATTGCTACCTCCCACTATCACAAGAAGTACCGGATAACTCATCCGGTAAAATCTTTGACCTATTAAACTTTTACCTAAAGAAGAATAGCCAGAGAATGGATCGAAAAATGAAAACATAGGGGCTACATCTAGGCGTCATTGGTGCATTCACCCACCACAATCTCCTCGTCTCTGGTGCTCAATTCTTACTCTATCTATAGGCACAACATCACTCTTAAAATACTATTCAAGAAGAGACACACTGTCTAGTAATATTATGTTTGAAGTTCATGAGACCAAGTAATACAACAAAACAACTGCTCTAGCAAAAGAATATCGTTTTTTGTAAATAATGCAGAGAAGGAAAATGATCACAAGATCCAACAGCAAAACGGAAACAAAACTAACAACACTTAAGAAAATGCATAGGATGTAACGCTTACAGGTTATGAGTCACATCATCCAAGTATTTGAACCTTCATTGTTATTGCATGTGTGGTCCCTTCGGTAAAAAGGGACAAACTAGGCTCTTAATGTAAATTTCTGTGTCCATAAATGGAACAAAGTTAGTAACATCTAGATATCTGATTGAGTCGTCCTTTGAATTATATTTCCCCAAACGTGGAAAAAAGTTAGTACATCTACATATCTGTTTGAGTCGTCCTTTGAATTATATTTCCCCAGATGTAATCCAAATTGAAGAAAAATGTCACCATTTGACATCAAAATGGGTGGAACACGCATCTGTGACATAACATCAGGAGAAATGACAGTAAACATCTTTGTCCAAGATTCTTTTACTCCATACTCCTTCATAACCCAGATATCTGCACGACATGGGGATGCAAGACTCATCGGGTAATTACAAAACACAGAAAGATCACTTCCAAGCACTCCTAGCATCACAATATTACGTCCACCTTTAAAATTGCAAGGCTTTTCTATCACTGCCCATTTTTCATTAGCCAAATCAATAGAACTAATACGATCTCTTTGAAGCCAATGAAGTTTCCCGTTCACAAACTTACCACAAAGATCCAAAAATTCACTACCTTGAAAGTCACTAATACAGTCTCCAAGAATCACTCCTTAGACTATATATCTTGACCTCAATACCCAGCACACGACCCACAACCTTGTAATCATCTTGCAACTCATCATATGCAAAACCAAATTGATAATCAGAATATTCATCCTCTAGGTAACGGGAGAATACATAAGGTCTATAATTAGGCAGCTTCTTATGCTTTCTAATCGATGGATTCCATAGAAACAAGTCAATTAAGCCACCATAATGAGTCATGGCAAGACAAACCAATCCATTAACAGAACCTACAAGCCGAGGAAAATCACCCAGAGTTTTATCTGGATAATCCAAGTCAAATGCCTCCGTTACAGGGATGGTTAAGTAAAGAAGTAAGAGAACAGTCTTTGATACCTTGCTGCTTAGGTTCACATAGACGAGCAAAATTAAACATAACACCATGGTGGTTGTAGTCCTTGTTAGTAGCGGATAACAAGAGATGGTTCTTCACAAATTCAGGGCTAGAGATTAACGAAAGCCAAGATTTGCAAACAGAGGTGAATTTCAAGAGGGATTTCACAGGAAGTCTCAACAAGATTTCTGTTATGAGTTCTGCAGGAAGGTTAGGCATTGGTAAGACTGAATCTTCGCTCGAAATGGATGGGAACCGAAAAGGATTATCCCATTTTGGGACAGCTTCATCTCCTTGGGATTCCATTTGGGGTTGCAGAAACTGCAACTCTTTGGAGTTTTTGCTAAAGCCCTAAGCAGTGAGGAAACAGGTTGGATCTTAACCGTTTATTATCTTGATTCATTTTGACGTTCAAATTTGATCCAACTTGCCCAATTGTCATCGCTTCTTTTATCTACATGACACATACTTTAACGACTTACGACTCTATACTTAAATGTTTAGTGTGTTATTCGCGGGATGCTCAAGGGTAGGGCAACCGGCTCACACAAGATTTCTGTTGATTTTTGGAAGAATACTGAAGGGATAAATATGGAGTGATTGATAAAGTTGTTTAATATTAGTTTTAGGATCGCAAGAATGTTCGAAACTTAGAAATGAAGTAAGATGATTCCACTATATAAAATTAAGGGGGACATTCAAAATTACAATAACTTTAAGTAAGAGTGTCAAACAGGCCGGGCCGGACCAACCTGGAACCGGTCCTCCCATTTTACCCGGGTTTTGGGCCGGTTGCGGGCCGGGTTTGGCGTTAACCGGGCCGGGTCAAACAGTAAAAAAATTAAAACCCACCCAAATCCGGCCCACTTAACCCAATCCGGTCAAATCCATCAAAATCCGATCAAATCCGGTTAAAAACCGGTCAAACCCGTTTAAAAAATAAATAAAAAATCAAATATACACTAGATACACTCCAATATACACTATATACACTCCAATATACAATATATATTTTTAAAAAAATATATAAAGTATAAACAATTACACATATATACGTATCATTCAATATATAATTATATATGACTATACGTACTACTTTAAATAAAACATATGTTATAATAGTATAATATATATATATATATACACTACAATATATATATATACTAATTTATAAAACATATACACATTTATACGTTAAATATATACTACTTTAGAAGATATATACACATATATATACACCATTCAATATATATGTACTACTTTAAATAAAATATATACTACAATATAGTGATATACATATATATATATACAACAATATGTATATATATATAGTTACATACTAATTTATAAAACATATACACTTGTATACTTTAAAGATATACGTCTATAGAAGATATATACACATATATACGCACCATTCAATATATATATACTACTTTAAAAAAAGTATATACTACAATATATATACTAATTTATAAAACATAAAGTAATGTATACGTTAAATATACACGTCTATAGAAGATTTATTCACATATATACACTCTATTCTATGCATATGTAATACTTTAAATGAGATATATACAATATATATACATTACAATATATATTTGTATAGTTATATACTAATTTATAAAATATATAAACATGTATACGTTAAATATACACGTCTATAGAAGATCCATTCACATATATACACTCTATTCTATGTATATGTAATACTTTAAATGAAATATACTATAATGTATATACATTACAATATATATTTGTATAGTTATATACTAATTTATAAAACATATACACATGTATACATTAAATATACACTTCTATAGAAGATATATACACGTATATACGCACCATTCAATGTATATATACTACTACTTATAAAATATACTACATTATATATACATTACAATATGTATAGATATACTTATATACTAATTTATAAAACATATAAACATGTATACGTTAAATATACACTTCTATAGAAGATATATGCACAATTATACAAAACATATGCTACTTAATATAATAAATTAATAATATTTGGTAGTAAATTAATAATATATTAGAAGTAAGTTTTTAATTTAAAGTAGAAAACTAGAAATTCAATTTAAAATTTTAAATCGTTAAATAAAAAAAAATAAAAAACAACGACTAAGGAGTGAATGAATTTGGGGAATTTTATTGATTGCAAAATGATCCAAAATTTATAAT
The DNA here is from genome assembly GCA_030864225.1 of Capsicum baccatum var. pendulum. Classification (NCBI taxonomy): domain Eukaryota; kingdom Viridiplantae; phylum Streptophyta; class Magnoliopsida; order Solanales; family Solanaceae; genus Capsicum; species Capsicum baccatum. The sequence goes on from CM061558.1 coordinate 108,286,514, forward strand.
TTACATGACTGAAAAATCTATAAATTATGCATCATTTTTTCCAACTCATTCATGTTAATATTAATGGGAACTTGCATAGGATAGTCGAAGTCAACGGGGGCAAAACCATGCATTGGACTTGATTCTACTGAGTTCTCCCGTGAAGTCATAATTTCTTCAAGTTTCAGCTCGTCGCTCGGCTCCGGTTCCATTCCTTGGTTTCTTCTTTCCGCTCTAATCCAATCTCTGAGGCAAACTAGAATATTCATTGCATTGCTTCCCAAAGAGTGTCGGTTGTCTCCAAGCTGCTGTCGTCCCTGACTGAAGGCGCTCTCTGATGCAACGGTTGACATTGGAACATTCAAGATATCTCTAGCTAATCTTGAAAGCACAGGATATTGTGATTCATTATTCCTCCACCAATCCAACGTGTTGATCCGTCGTCTGCGATCCTCTGGTGCCGTCCGAAGATAATATTTCATCTCTTCCCAATAAGTTGATGTGTAAGTTCTCTCATCAACACTATTCCAACAATTTAAATCATAAAACGAATCAGAAAAACCACTATGTGCCGGCCTTTTAGAAGATGATGGCTCCTCGGGAAGATGAGGAGCGACAGTTGGAGTGATATTTGTAGGTACGGCTGAATCAAATAAATCAGCATAGTGATTATATAATTTTTTTATGTAATCCTTTGCATCAGCCGTAGCCGTCCACAAATCAAGTTGTACTTGTTCAGAATCATGGTTAGTATTTATTTCTAAGTTAGTATAAATAAGAGTATTAAAGTGACACATATGATTATATTTCATGCACGGATTTAGCATAGCACCAACCAACTAAATAGGGGGAATTGGGAAAAAATATTTTTTAAATTTCGTAAACATGGCGCCAACAGCTTCTTTATAACCTTCTTTATTTTTATATTCTTGGAGCAAACCAGAAATATCGGCTATATATGCCAAAATATTACAAACAGTAGGATAGTAAGCACCGGAAAATTCAACCGTAGCTACATAAAATTTTTCTAAAAACTTAACAAGATCATTAATTACAACCCAATCAGAATTATGTAGCATGCAATCAGCAGAATCAGCAAATGAACCGCAATGTTGGTTAAAAGCTAGTGTAATAGGAATTCTATATTTATAACAAGTTTTTAAAAATTCATACGTAGAATTCCATCTAGTATCAATTTCCTCAGGCATCAAAATCGGTGTAAGTCCATTTTCTTGACATTTAACTTTAAATTCTCTAATTCTCGATCTACAATTATTTTCTTGAATAAAACCAACGGCAAGACGAATTTTTTTATTATAAAGCTCAAAAAAGTCAAGACCATCTTTTACAATTAAATTATATATATGACATGCACACTTAATAAGAAAAATTTCAGGCAAGGGCGGAGATAGCGTCGATTTTATTTTTGTTATAGCAGTCTTCTTGTTAGAAGCATTATCAAAAACAATACATAAAAATTTATTTTCGATACCATAATATCCGGCAATTTTAACAATAGAATCAGCAATAAATTGTCCAGTATGTTTACGATCTTCATCATATAAAAAAGCAAAAATACGTTTTTGCATCACGAAATTGCTATCCATCCAATGACAAGTAACGGTTAAATAATCATTTTTATTTACAGCACGACCAAGATCAGAAGTTAGGGACAATCTACATTGAATATTTTTTAACAATGTTGATAAATAAAAATAATATTGTGAATGGAGTTTAAAAATATCAGACCGACAAGTAGTTCTAGGAATACCATTAAACATAGGATTATAAATTGCTTGTATATAACGAATAAAGGCATCAGAAGAAGGAAAACTAAAAGGCAAACAACCCACAACTACCATTTTAACTATTTCTTCCCTGGCCCTCAATTTATTATACTTTTTCGCTACTTGACCGGTTGCTGGATCCATTCTAGTTTGCGTTGACCCACCAACATCCCCACCACTTTTTGCAATATTTAACTCTCTTTTGTGATCTTCAGCTATATGTCTCATTAACGTACCCGTACCTCTTTGCTTGCCTCCACTTCTATGCTTATATATTTGTTGACAAATATTGCACTGCACCTCAATATCTGATATACGTTCAAAAAATTGCCATGCAATACTAGTTATTTTACGAGGTTTTGGGGCACTGGGAGGACGGGAAGGGAGATTAACTGATTCAGATCTAACGTTAGCATCTCCTACTGCGGGTGTTTCAGCGATATTTTCATTATCTTCGTCTAAATTAACCGCATCTACTTCATTTTCTTCTTCTATACCGTAATTTTCCTGAGCTTCTACATAATCCATAACGTGAGCACCTACACCTACTTCTTCCTCAAAAGGTGTACCAAGCGGTACCGGAGGCGAAGGCACATGGGTATATCTACTACTTGAACTACCTCTACCGCTAGTAATTCACTTTTTACTACCACTACCGCTTTCGGGACAAAAAATTTTAACACCTTTAGTAGCGAGGTTTTTTAATTTATCCATAATATAAATTAAATTAAACTAAAAATATTCAAAATACACAAATATAATAAAATTAAATATTAAACAATTAATACAATAAATAAAAATTAAACGTAAAAGATGGAACGACAATACCAAATTTTGAAAGTATCCGAAGATTGCGACTTTAGAAAATTCCGCTTGTACTTTGTAAACGAAAAATTAAAAAATTAAAGTGAACAATTTAAGAAATTAAATATATTGAATATTTGAGAATTGAGAATTGAGATTTGAGAGAGTGAAAAATTGTGTGAAAAAAGATTTGAAGTTGTAGGGTATTTATAGATTTTTTTTGGGATTAAAAAATATTTTTTAAAGTCTTTTTTTTTTTTTTACTAAATGGGCCCAAACTAGCCGTTTGGACCCAAAAACGGCTATATAGCCGTTGGGCCAACGGCTAGTTTGGCCCAAAATCCAAAAATTTATATATATATATATATTTTAATTTTTCGGGCCGGGCCGGGCTGGTTAACCGACGGGCCTGGACCGGGCTTGGTCCGGGCCGGGTTAATTGGGCCCATTTTAACAAAAAAACTGGCCCGGGACCTGGAACCCTAAAGCCCTAGGGCTTATCGGGCCGGGTCAAACCGGACCGGGTTAGATAATTGGGCCGGGTCGGCCCGGCCCGTTTGACACCCTTAACTGTAAGGGTATTAAGTTGTTGAGTCATACTATGAAAGTTTAGAAAACGGTGGTAGAATTGAGGCTGAGGAAGATGGTGAACTTTTTGAGAATCAGTTAGATTTTATGTCAAATTGCTCGATTATCGAGGTCATTCGCCTCGAGAGGAGATTAGTGAAGCAGTAAAGGGAAAGGAAGAATGACTTAAACATGGTGTTTACTGATCTTGAGAAGGCATATAATAAAGTTCCTGGAAAGGTTCGGTGGAGGTGTGCCCGTAGCATACATCAAGCCGATTCAGGACATGTACGTCGGAGCAAAGACTCGTGTGAGAATGATGGAAGGAGATTGTGAGAACTTTTCTGTTTTTTCTATTTTGACAGGGTTGCACTAGGGATTGACTTTTAGTTCGTTATTATTTCTCTTGGTGATACACATATTGACAAGGTATATTCAAGGGGAGGTGCCTTGGTTTATGTCATTTGTTGATGATATAGTTCTAATTGATCAAACCCAATGAGTATATGATAAATTAGAGGTTTGGAGAAAGATACCGGAGTCTAAAGGGTTTAGGTTGAGCATGATCAAGACAGAGTACTTGGAGTAATAGTTTAGTGATTTGACGCATGTGGCTAACGTTGTAGTGAAACGGAATTCACCGGCCATTCGAAAGAGAGATAGTTTTAAATATCTTGGGTCTAGATTAAGAGAAATAGAGAGATTGACGAGCATGCCACGCATCATATTGACGGAGATCGATGAGGATGTTGAGATGAATATGTGGACCTACCACAAGAGATAGGATTAGAAATTAAATTATTTGAGAAAGGGTGACAGTGACTTCGATGGAAGACAAATTGCGGGAAGTAATGTTGAAGTAGTTCGAACATGTGATGAGGAAGTGCATGGATGATAAACTACATAGTATTGTTTTATAAGTACTATATAATATATAAATCTTTTATTGACCGTGCAAAGTGCGGACTATTTCACTAGTGTTAGTATAAAAGAAAATGATAAACTAACTACTCCCTTCGTCCCATATTTCTCTTTACACACATGATAAGAAATCACAAATAAGAATGTAATTTTATTATTTCACAAAATTAATTCATTCTTAAAAAACTTTTTGAAAATTTTATAAACAAGTGTGAATAATTTTAAAAAAATAAATTGCAAGGGTAATCTGAGAAAAATTTAATTAATGTTTTCTTGATTTAGTAAGATGGACAACTATTTTTTAGTAAGATTACTAACTAATATGAAATGGAAGAAATATATGGTTTCAATAAAAAAATCAAGTAAAATAAAACGGAAGATGTGCTCCCTCCGTCCATCTTTGCTCCACTTTTTTATCTTGAGATGTTAAATAACACTTATTCCGTTTATAAAATCAATGAATAATTTACCTATTTCTCTCCATTCTATCCTTACTATTAAGTACTATTCAACACTCAATGCATTTTTTAAAATATAAAATTTAATTCTATTTAAAGGGTAATTTGATAAAATGTTTTTATTATTTATTGTTTTTTATTTGTGTGTCAATTAAAAAAAATTAAACAAGTAAAATAAACAGAGGGAGTACTTCTTTTCTTTTCTTTTTTTTTCTTTACTCATAAAATGGAAGTATAGAATTTTCAATTTATTCATTTCAGAAATTTCCTTGTTTATTGTAAACTTTATCATTACCCCCATTTATTGAGTGGCAAGGAAAAAACAGCCATCTCTGTCCAAATGTTTGTTTGTTTGTTAAAAAAAAAAAGGATAGTGTTGTTCCCATGGTCGGTCCACAGTGGCTGCTACTATAGCTACTGCCATCATGGCAACTACTCCCTCAACTCTCTCCTACATCTTCCCTAGCACCAACACCAGCAGGAGGAGGTTATTGATTACAAGTACTTGGCCTTCTCACCAGAGGCCCACTGAAGAACAACCATGCTCCTCTTCAGGTCATCTCTCAATACCTCTTTGTATCTATGTCAAAGATTTTCTTTTATAATTGTGAAGGAGGACTAGTTTATAGGCTAAATATGGGGCTCGTGAACTTGGTTGAATAATAATAATACTATACAACCAAGTGCATCATATATGAGGACTAGTTCATGTTACTAGAAAGCTAAATGGTGCACTTGGCTGTATAGTATTATTTGTTGACATCCATGCTACAAGAAAGCTAAAATGTGCAATTGGTAGAATGTTGAGTTACTTATTTGGAGTATCAGGGATCAATTTCCACATCATATATTATTTCCTTCTTTTCGTGTTCTAAAAATTCTAAATTCGCCTCTACTGGTGTCTAGTGCATCATATTCAAGAAATTCTACATTCTCCTTTGGACTTGTGTATGGTCAGCACTTGCACACTTTGGACTAATTTTGTGGGGGTACATGCTACTGGTCGAGCCAAAATTTTGAGTGTATGAGTTTTGGATCACAATTCTTTTATTAATTGGTTTCTGGATAATTTATTTATACATCTTAAACGACTTCTTAAATACTAAATACAAGATCTGAGCCAAAAGTTATTGGGTACTAATGGAAAGTATTTTTGCCTCTATTAAATTTGAACATGAGAGAACTCATGGTTCTTAATATCCACCTCATTGACTACTAGATTGCATCTTGTGAGTGAAGGCATATGCTTAGTTGCTGTGATGTGTTGTTACAAAATTTTGAAACTACGGTGTTGATTAAAGAACTGAAAGGATCAAAACTTGATAAGTTGATGAGCGATTCAAGCTTGCGAAATGTAAATATTAAGCTGGGTAGGGAGTGAAAGCGTACACTTAATTATGTTCAGAGTTATGTTTTTGGGTGTGTCTATTCAGCCCCAAATCACATTTGTTCCCAATTTTCTGCTTTATAGTCCAATATCATGGTGTGCCTATGTATATGTGCTGTTACAACAACAATATAACCAGTGTAATCCCACAAATGGGGTCAGTGTAGGGTAGTAAGTACGCAGACTGTACCCTCGCGTTGAATCACCCATTAAAAGAACCAAAAAGATCAAGACTTGCTAACTTAATGGGTGATTCAATCTTGCTAAATGTAAATATTAAGTTGGCTAGAGAGTGAAACTGTACATTTTACTTAATTATGTTTTTGGGTGTGTTGAGATCCAGCTCCAACTCACATTTGTTCCCAATTTTTATGTTTCACATGGTATGAGAACCAAACGTGCCCTGACATTGGGCTGTAAAGCTGAAAATGCTAGTGCTATCTGTTATGCTCTGGCATGTTAAAAAGGACACTGACAAATGACAATGTTGCTAGCTATAGTTGACAATGTTAAAATGACTTCTGTTCTTGATTTTCATGGGTTGCTTATAATAGGCACCCTTTCAGTTCTCCCTGCGACATAACCTTCTCAATTCTCTGTGGAAATTGTCTTATTTGTCGACTTTTTTACTTGTACATGTGGTGTCAAGCCTTGCAGCTATAGAATGATAGTGTTATCCACTTCCCACATTGAATAAAAGTTAAGAGATTGATGCAGAATCTGCAAACTTTTGTTACTATCTACTATTTCTTGTACTTCTTATTCTGGACTTTCTTGGACCATTGTTTTCTTGAGTTGAGGGTCTATCGGAAACAATCTCTCTCCCTCTAAGGCAAGGGCACGTTTTGCATATGCTCTACCTTCCCAGAACCCACTTTGTGGGACTAAAATGGGTATGTTGTTGTTGATGTAGTATCTGCAAAGCCCCAACCTTCTTTAACATTCAATGTTTTCTCCCTCTTCATTATGATACCTTTGCTTTTCGGCCGTGTATCATGAAATTTGAATTAAACTGGCAAATGCAGCCTGTTATCAAGGGGCAGTGCAGTCGTATGGTCTGCAGAAGCAACGAGTACAACTAAATAGCATATTGAAGGCTATGAGAACGAGAAGACATGGATCAGTTGGACGACAAAAGAAAGGACTAATCAGATGTAACATTGAACTTCAGGACTTCATTGGCGGAGATCTCATTAAACTTGATTTGGGTCAATGGTTATCTGATGTGGAAGAACACAAAGCCTTGGCAATTTACTCTCCTCATGAAGGGGGTTATGAAGGACGCTATCTTACTCGCCTTAAGTACCAGGGATATCATTTCTTGGACCTTACTGCTCGTGGCCTCGGTGACCCTGAAACCACTCTCACTAAGTTCCACCCTGTCTGCCCTGTAAGTTTAGCATATGCACTCAATATTCTTATTCTCAAACACAAACTTGCAGTGTCTTAATTGACTTTCACTTGCAAATTTGACGTTGCAGGCTCATGTTGGGAAGCAACCAATAGCTAGATGGTATTTTCCTCCCGAAGTTGATTATAGGCTTTCATTACTTCCTCCGGATGCCAAAGGATTAGTGGTTTGGATAATAGAAGCCAAGGTTAATTCTAGCCTTTCAAATGTATATAATCATGTCAGCAGTATTTTGACAAGATCTATTACTAATTGTTTGGCATTAACTGTTCAGGTCTTATCAAAGGCAGAGCTCCAGTTTCTTGCTTTACTTCCGACACTTCGCCCTAATGTGAGGGTCATTGCAGAGTGTGGTAACTGGTAAGATTTCCCTTTTCGTCTTCTTTTCTCCTGTTTATCAATCAATTTTCTTGGTAATAAGGAAACATTGAGATGCTGCATTTCTAGTTAAAACAACATTGTGTGCAAAAGCTACCTAGATTTACTTCATGTTAGGCTTAGACGATGCAAGAGTCAGGACAAGTATCTTAATATAGATTACATATATTTCTTTTCATCTTTTTGAGTATTGAACCCCCTTACTTTTGAATTTAAGAGGTGCAAGTACATGTTTATTTTTTGAATTTTTGAAAGCATAGGAGCCTTTTATATTTTGATTCATTACATAACTTCTATTCATTACATCCCCTTGAGTACGTTGCGGCCCTTCCCTTGACCCTGTGTGGATAAAAATGCTTTGTGCACCAGGCTTCCCTATCCTTTCCTTTTACGTAACCATTCTATTCATGACATGTACAGGAGAAAGTTCATGTGGAAGCCCCTCAAGGAGATTGCCGGTTTATCTTAGTCATAGGAGGAATACAGTCCACGATATTGGAACTTGACACTATAAAATAGGCATTTGATCAAGGGTTGCTTTATGACTTGTCCCATCACCTTGTAGCAATTAGAACAGCTACTAGGTTCTTATGAATTATTATATGACTCAATATTGTGTATTGCTGTACATCAATGTATATGAAGTTGGCAAAATATTCAGATGCTGCCTTTTATATATATATATATATATATAAATAATGCACTATCCCATAGTCAACTTTCCAATCGTGCTAACCATATTCATATGGTTGAGAGATTTAATCAATTAATCAACCAACGATAGCGTTCCAATAGAAAACTAGTTGAGATTGGTTATTTGAATCATCTGTATCTATTCCGCTATGATCATTCCCATTTTTATTTTAGTACTAATTAATCCGCCCCTTATGACCGGACACCGGTTATGAGTTCTCTAAAACTAAAGATTTTTTAAATCTCCAAAACATAATCAACTCGAATGAATTCATCGAAGGTAAAGATACAGTGTGTGCAAACAACAAATTCAAAGGGAGCAAAGACACTTTTCCAACATCAAAATGAAAATAAGAGACCTTTATTAAATCTTACATTAACAATAGCCCAAAAAAACATAAATCAGTCTTGGTTGTCTGTCTTGTGAACATTTTTTGGTCCATTAATATGAGTTGGAGATGTCAAACATGTGCACTTATGTGTAGTATGGCAGCATATGGGAATCCCTTCTTTGCATTGAGTAATTTTAACACAATCGCTATTCAAAAAGCACACAAACGCTCCATTGCTTTCTTGTCCTATAAAATCATTGACATTGTTGAATAAGTAATAACTTGAAAAGGGAAAAATAAATAAACAAGAGTTGAAACTCTTTTAGAACACATATCTAGATAAGAAAATGTAGTCAGTCTGACCAAGTTTTTGGGAAGTGAAAAAATGATGTCAGTAGGACGAGATGTTGTGCAAAAATCACTTTAGGGATCTTGGTCAAGCACAAGATACTTCTCTAATATTGGCAAAAACTTTTTCAAATTGATTAGTTAAACACTAACTGTTATTCTCCAAAACAATTTTTTCATAAAAATAATTCTGAAAAAGAAGTTTTAAAGATAAAATATCTTAGTAGTTTGGGAAAAAGGTACGATACTTTTAGCTTAAAACAGATCAAAAAAGTTTACCTAATAAAATAAGCTAAAAGGAGACCAAGAAAATTCTAAGGAGTGTTGCCTTTTCCATTCTCTTTAATGTTTTTGTGGTAACTATGTGATTGTTGTTATTGATTTAATTGTTACTCTTAGCAATGTATTTATATTAGGGAAATAATACCTGCAACAGAATCTCAAATGATAGAGATTTAGTTACAACATTATGTGCTGCCCATAAATGAAAAAAATAAAATCAAAGACTAAGGTAGCACAATGTTTTGATTTTTGAACAGGCATGAACTACTTTGGAAAGTGAATCACCTAATTTTGCCTTTGAATTGAAGTTTGGCAAGTAATCTAAAATCAAATTTGTTTTATAAAAGCTTATTAAAAGTTTTAAGTTACGTACATTAATAGTTTATTATTACTATAACAGCAGCTCAATTATCAATTTATCAAGTTATCAATTAATGTTTACAACATCAAGAGGAAAATATACAATATAATTCACAAGTGGGGTCTGAGAAGGGTAAAATATAAGTAGATCTTTCCCCATCCTCATAGAAATAGAGAGGTTGTTTCTGATAGACCTCAGCAGATGAAATAATGCATGTCAAACGGTTTGAAAAAAGAGATACATATATAGAGCCAAAAACAATAACAAATGAATGCGAAAAGAACATTAACGAAAACAAGTAATGCAGTAATCAAAACATTAAAAATACCATTGAAAATTGAAATCGAAAATAAAAAAACTACAAGAAAATTGCTAATACTACTAGTAAGAAAGAAGGTTTGAGAATAACTACCAAACCGGCCTATAACACAAGGAAGCGAGAGAATGATCAACTACCAACTACTCTTCTACCATGATTCTGCTAGAACATGCATAACGGAAGCAAAAATTCTACAGGATCAATATAACTTACATATAATCTAGATAACATAAATCAACAAACGAAATTGAAAAACTACTTACCTGTTGAAGCTTCGACACAATTCATTCACTGTCTTGACCTCCAGGGCTACAGTCTTCTACTATTTCTTGACTAATCTTTTGTTATCAAACTTGTGTGGGCAAGTTGATATGAGTACGGCCACAAAGGTGGACATATGTGAGATGTATTGAACCCGAGGCTTGGAGTGTGCAAGTAAAGTGCAAAGGAGGACCTAAAATCTCTCAAAAACCGTCCAAACTCTACACTCCAAGGGTGCCTATTGAATCATTTGACTAAAGGATCATTTTGGACATTTCACACTATTTTGTAACGTACTATAAATAGAACAATGTAGGGTTTCAATTCATTTAGTTTTTGTTGAATATGAAAGTGTAACACTTAGAAACATCTCTCTTGAGAGAATGGTCCTCCATGGCCGAAATTGTAACTAGGGAAATCAATTTGAGTGTGGAATCACTTGTGCTGGATTCAAGCTTGGAAAAGTTGGATGATTGGGAGATCGAGGTCCCTCTTATTCCAACGTAAGAGATAGATGAATTATTGTGCGTAGTGTTAAGGGTCCAAGAGTGGAATAGGCTCTTGGGTTCTTAATATTATGGATTCATGTAATCTATCTATCTATCCTTTATTTTTATTGTAATCTTGTAGTTTGTGTTCTTGTTGTAACCATTTGTAGTTTGTCTTGTGATAGTGAACCCGCGACTTCTTGTTGTTATCATATTGTTCTTGTTTCTTCATCTTAATGTTGTAACTTAGTTTGATTGGCTATTTTTGGTGTGAAATCACACCTTTGTTATCTCGTTTATTGTTGTCATTGTTGAATCCGAGTGTGATCTCAATCGGTCCATTTTGTGTCCTTGCTTGTCATTCTTATATCATTTGGTATCAAAGCATGGCTAGATATTGTTCCCATAAGATCAATCTTGGGCTCGTAAATTTGAAAATAAAATAAAAAAATTTAAAAAAATTGAAAATTCCAAAAAAAATGCAATCTGCCCGAGTTGTGTTCTTGACCGAGAATTGTGTTCTTGTTGTGTCTTGGCTGAGATTTTTGTTTGTCTTGATTGTTTCTAGTGTTAGTTTTGTTCTTCACTAACACTTTGAATCCATATCTAAGTTTGAGCTTTGATGTGTTGTTATGAACAAAGACTTGGCCGATTGTAGCTGAACAAATGTTATGGCAGACTGTTTTGGCCGTGTGGTTTCTCCTTGATGTTCTAAGATTGACCATGTGATATTGTTGTTAATTGGTGGCTTAAGACCATTTTGTTGAGTTGTAGTAGTCTAGGCTGTGAGTTGAAAACATTGTTGTTGAGGATTTGGGAGTTGGCCGTTGGAATTGTTGTTGGTTGTTCTTGGAATTCTTGTTATTGTTCTTGGTGAAGTTGTTATTGTTCTTGATGTTCATCACCACCTTCATATATTGTTGAAAATGTGAACATTAGATCTTGAAAGGTGAAGGGAAAAAGGTGAAGCTTCATTAGTCTTGAAAGATTTACCATCACTCACCAACTAGCCAATCACATCTCAACAACTTCCATGATTCAAGGGTCCATGTTTTAAGAATAAGTTGTAACACCCCGCATTTCGGGCTAGAGCAAAAAACCATTATTTTAGTGCTTGGCGCGTTGCAGAGGGGTCTATTTAACAATTGTCAAATTCCAGTAGCCTAGCGTGATTGTGGCGCATCGCGCTGAAGTTCCAGGTCCCAACCAGTGGGACAACTCAATGGCTCCACGTCACGGTGACCCTAAAAATTCCATTCGTCAATTTTCAGTGAGCCATCGCGATAGTGGCACGTCGCGGTGGCCCATAGGATCGGGTTCTCAGTTTAAATTTTTCTAGTTTCATTCAGAAGTCAACAAGGGTAGTTTGGACTTTTTTCAAGTCTCTTAAAACGTCCAAACAGGAGATTAAGACCTCTATAAGCATAATATACGACATTCTCAAGATTTCCCTCAAAATAGAAACCCTAGTTCATATACTTCTCCTCCAACAAACTCAAGATTCAACCGTGGGTTTTCGAAATTAATCGAAGATTTGAAATCCCCAAACTGTAGGCTTCAAGGATCAACTATTATTCTTCATAATTGAGGTATACAGGGTTTATCCTAAAAAACTACATGGGCTTGAAATTGTTAAAGCATGATTTAAAGGTTTTGATGCATGTATTTTATGGGGGTTTTGAAAACTATATTATTGATTATGCATTTCGAAAGTTTCAATGCTACTATTGCTTTGGCCTTGTGGTCTTTTTCCCTAAATTGATTTACATATATATGTATATGTATGAATTTGATATTTAAGATTATTGAGAGTATAAATTACAAACTGCCTCTCTTGTATTGAATTAAAGATTATGATTTTGTGATTTAAAAGATGTTTTTACAATATCCTGACATTTGAACATGATTTGGAATTGTTGAGAGGGTGTTTCTTGATATCAATATGTTCTTGTGTGTATGAGAAAGAATTGCATGTGTTTACATGAGGTTTGAGGAAAAAAGATTCATTGAATTGAATTATTGAAATGCTGGTCTCAAAACTCGTGTTTTGAATACAGAGATTTATGATAGACTAATAATGGATCAGAGATGTGACTTGCAAGTCAATGGTATGACGATACCATATGTATTTATGCCATAACAGATTATGTTTTTGGAGTATGTTTTCAGATACTGCATGTTTTAATAGATTTTAAAAAGGTGCTTAAAGAGGGTTAGGTGGTTACTTGAAGAAGGCGCAAGTTTAAGCAACTCTTAGTTTGAAACCGTATTTGCCGATACGGGTAGATTATTATTGTACGCTGGCGACAGCCGTGTGGCATAGTAGATTCAAAGACTCTGACCCTTGCGGCACACTTGGGTTGGGGGCTTCGCTGCCGAGTTAATGGAAGTTTCTATATAGCCCATGGAATTTTTCAGAGGTGTAGGGTATACCACCTAGTGTAGAAGTAACACAGATTTCTCAGAGATGAGATGATTTTTCACAGTCTTTAAAATGTCCATGTGAATTCTTACTATATGATATACTTATGAACTGTTTTAAATTGCTCTCATATATGTTGAATAGTAAATGATTATTTTGGATATTCTTTCCGTACCAGTACATCTGTATTGACCCCCCTCCTTCCTCCAGGTTCTGAGGCTCAATCTAGGAGTCCAGAAAAATAATAGATTTTATCAGACAGAGTTGCAATGTCCAGTTGGTGAGCCTTGTTTATTCCAGAAGGTCTGTTTACTTTCAGACAACTATTATTAGATATAGTTTTGGTCAACTGGGGGCCTTGTCCCAGTTTTCAAAACAATTTTGAGATGTAGTAGAGATTTCGCAGACTGAGTCAGATCTTATTCAGATATTTTGAATTGTAGTTTTTCTTTCTTATGTCTCGGAACCCAGAGTTAATACCATGTTTCCATATCATATTTTATTTCCGTATTTTTGTTTATGATATGAATGTTGTGCATGATTACTAGATCAGATAGAGAAGGACGTCTGGGCCTTCATGGTTCGGGATGTCCATCACGACCAGGACCTAGTTCGGGTCGTGGCAAACTTGGTATCAGAGCATGGTTCATAGTCCTAGTGTGTCTACGAAATCGCATTGGGTAAAGACTTATTTATGGGTGTGTAGCGCGCCACACTTATAAGCAGGAGGCTACTAGGCGTTTAGAAATATTCCTCTTTTTTCATGTTCTAGTTTGTGCTATAGAGTAAAAAATGTTCCTCTTTCATACTCGAATTTGTGCTATGGTGCTGCCCATACGAAAGTAAGGTTATCCCAATTCTTTCCTTACTTTGATGTGCCCAGATATGTCTCGTTATTGGGGTGATTCAGGTGCTAAAGTTTAAAGTCTAGATGGTATGGTCCTTTCTGATTGAGCCATATAAAATTTTGAAATTGTGCAAGGACTTGTGAAGAGTCTGTTAGTGCCTCAGAGTGTATTGATTCTAGTGTGAACTTTGATTTTGATGAAATCGTGCTTTTCAGCCTGCGGTATTGAGTGTATTCAGTCCTTTTCAGAATTTATATTGCAGATGTCATGCCTAAAAAGGGGAATGACGTGTAGCAGAATATTGGAACTGTATTTCCACTCGAATAGTAGTATAAGTTAAAGTGTTGTTGTCATGACCTATTGGTAGTGAGATTAGACAAAGAAGCTGGTGATATGAAGTTACAAGGTTAGAAGTGAGAGTGAGGGTGACTTTTGTGTAAATAAATATTTTAGTTGAATAACCGATGTTTGAGGATGATTTAACCCTTTATAGTGATAGACTAAAGTTGTAGTTAGTAGCATATGTGGATTGTATGGTAGTCTGTGGGGTTCATTCGATTCACTAGCATAGTTGCCTTGTCATTTCTCTCATTTTCTTGTTTAAAACACAAAATCAAAGTTTAGTGAATCCGTGTGGGGCCTATTTCGATTCACTAGCAACTTGTTGTTCATCTTATTATTCTTATGTTGGTTGGAACTAGGGGTTTAGAGGCGTAATGACAAGAAAAGTGGTAAGGGAAATTTATTGAATGTATGTATAGACGAATCTTTTGGCATGAGATTGAGTTGGTATTAAAGTGATGCATCCTTGTGTGTTAGTTCAGTAGAAGGTAGAGAAGGAGTTATTAGCTAAGGTGAGTTATTGTTTGCTCGAAGTATGAAAATGGCTAGATTAGCCAGTAAGTTATAATTATAGACACAAGGTTGTTTGTGAAATTTGAAGGTAGTCTAAATGTACACTTGGGTAAGTAAGTGTGATGTGAGAAAGACATATAAGTAGATAAGATTATATGGGGTTGTAATATAAGATTAAGGTCGACCATGTCTATTATGTGACTTTACTCCTTTGACCTTATTTTCTTTAGTAATTGTAAACTAGTACTACTTGTGAGAAGGTATGTAGTAGATTTTGAGGCATAGCAGTGATGTCATAAAGGTGGATATGATTATTTCTTGGTTAATGATACTAGTTTTATGGAAGCGATCTAATAGGCTTGAACAGTGCATGCAAGAGCTTAATTTTATTTGATTCATAATGAAGTATGATGTTGTATGTATGAAGTAGAAGTATGCCAAGGTGATATGAGGTTGCGGTATTTTTCTAAGGCTATTACATGTTGTGTGTGGCTAATGGTGCCGTTGAGTTGCAAGGTGGAGAAAGACTAGTTAGCTGGTATATGGCGTTCTAAATAGCCAAGTTAAGGAGTTTTGATTGATGATGTTGAGCCTTTTGATATAATCTTGACTCTCATGGTTTAGAAATATAAGTTTGCAGGCATGATACTGGTAGACTATGATAGAAGTGGTATGGTCCGTCAAAGGTTTGGAGATATCCATGTTTAGTGTTAGGAGAACCTAAGTTGGTGAATGTTTAAGCTGTTATATGATGACTTTTGGGGCTATAGAAACCTAAGGGTTAAATCTTAGAAGGAGGTATTAGCATTGGTTGCTATACATGAAGATACCGTCTTACAGGGTAAGTTTAGTTTTATATGTATTGTTATATCCCCGACTGTACAGAAAAGTGATTTTAGTCTATACCAGAGTGTATATAGTGGTTCACAGACTTAGAGTAGGGGCTTAAATCTAAGGGGGAGATGATAAAATGAGTAAACAAGTCAAGTTTTCAGATGATAATAGATGTGCTAGTAAGTTGTGGAATTAACCGTGAGAAAGAATGATGCTCAATCTATTCTTATTTTAGCAGTTTACTTCAGTTATTCAGATACATACTCATGCTTTATGTTTCAGCTTCATGATCATAGCTCATGTTCATGCATATGATAAGGAATCATGTACTCTCCTAGTTTCTAGTATGATGAGTTCCCAGTTTGTTCAGCAGTCAAAATCACTTTTCGTAAGTTATGAATTCCTAACATTCAGGTCTTGCAGTTCATGACTCTTGTGCACATGTGATACTCTTAACGATTAGCGAAAATTTAGATTTATATCAGGTACGTCCTCAAATTAGACCACTTTAATGAGTCCATGCCGTAATTGCTCTATTCCTCACGTATTGGTAGGGTATCAAGTTATGCTTAGTACTCCCCTCATGGTTCAGATTCCAGTATTTCAATTTTTCAGTGACCTTTTCCGTTAGGTCGAGATAGTGATGATGAGCAGTTTCTTAGATGGGAAAGAGTAAACATTTTTTATTGATGAAAGATAGTTGTATGCTTATTTGAGTTAAGGAGGTAATTGTGGAGTAAGTTTGAGGCGGAGTCTTTGATACATGAGGCCAAGTCTTTGATATGTGTCAAGGTTAGTTGAAGTTTTATGTGTTATATTTTGAAACAATTGTTGTGTGTTTGTTTTATGTAAGTCCATAAGTTGAAAGAATTTTGAGGTGAAGTTTTGTGTATTGCTTGGTTAGTTGAGAATATTTTATGTGTGTCATCTAAATAGTGCAGGGAAGTTGTTATGGGTAGAAGTATTAGAGAATATGAGAAATATGTTGTATGAGTGGTTGTTTAGAAATGCATATATGGGTATGAAGATAGGCTTGAATGTCATGTTTGTGTACATATGGATGGATGCTTTGAGTGTTTGTGAATGTCTAATATAAAGTTGAAGGTGATTGCTGGAGTGACAGTAAGAATTATGCATGAGATAAGGAATTGTGAAAGGCAGGGTGTACTGAATTCATAATTCAGACTAGTACTACAGTACTATGTGGTGTGTCTTGTGATTTTGAGTTAGGCTTGAAGATGGTGAGGGGATTTAGTTCCCTTTAGACATTAATAGATGGAAATATCAACGGCCATGGGAGAAAAAGAAGTAGAATCAATGAGCATGGTGTTTAAGGGGAAAATATAGTTGAGAGAGTATTTTAGAAGTGTAGCTAACCTTGAAAGTAAGAAGTTGCATTGCCTGAGGCCCGGAAATTCTATCCTAGCTTATGAGTTAAATGTCTATATTCCTTGCAATAGAGTAGTGCCAAGGTTGTGATTCCTTAGTTGGATGTCTTGTGTAACTCATGTCAGAGATTCTTTGCTCCCTGATGCTACTAAAACTTCTTTAGAAAGAGTGTTGAAGAGATACCCCAGTTAAGTATAAGTGTCCCCGTATAATTTAGTTTAGCAGTCAGGCAGACAAGTTACTGTGGTTTTCCACCTTTTCACCCAGTCCTACTATCTGAAGACCAATGCGTATAACCATCCTAAAAGATAATCTATTCCACCCGTGTAAGTTGCGAACTCAGTTCAGTCCAAGCATCATGTTTCAGATTTAGTTAGTTAGTCATGACTCAGTTCATAAGAGTTCAACACATAATCTCAAATTTTTCCAGCTATTTTAGCTCAGACAGTGTAATACCTTCGTACGATCTAAATCTTGTTGCCTCATGATTCGTACTTACCTAAGTTATCACTTCCAAATCTAATGTGTGTGATTTGAGCATAAACTCTTCGGGGGAAATACTAAACTCTCAGCATTAATCAGCTCCTTAAAGCAAGTAAAGTCAAGTCAGCTCATAATTCAGTTTCATAATAGAGTGTTATGATGACAACTTGGTATGCTATATCCCTTCTTAGAAGACATATCATGTCTACATTACTCCATACCTTTAAGATTTAACGTTCCTACCCATCATTCGGGGATGAATGATCCTAAGGGGGAGATAATGTAACACGACGCATTTCGGGCTAGAACAAAAAATTGTCATTTTAGTGCTTGGCGCATCGCGGAGGGGACTATTTAAAAATTGTCAAATTCCAGTAGCCTAGCGCAATTGTGGCACATCGCGCTGAAGTTCCAGGTCCCAACCAGTGGGACAACGCGATGGCTCCGCGTCGCGGTGACCCTAAAATCTCATTCGTCAATTTCCAGTGAGCCATCGCGATAGTTGCGCGCTGCGGTGGCCTATAAGATCGGGTTCCCAGTTTAATTTTTTCCAATTTCATTTAGAAGTTAACAAGGGTAGTTTGGACTTTTTCCAGGTCTCTTAAAATGTCCAAACAGGAGATTAAGACCTCTACAAGCATAATATACGACATTCTCAAGATTTTCCTCAAAACAAAAACCCTAGTTCATATACTTCTCCTCCAACAAACTCAAGATTCAACCGTGGCTTTTCAAAATTAAGCAGAGATTTGGAATCCCCAAACTGTAGGCTTCAAGGATCAGCCATTATTCTTCATAATCGAGGTATCTGGGGTTTATCCTATAAAACTACATGGGCTTGAAATTGTTAAATCATGATTTAAAGGTTTTGATGCATGTATTTTATGGGGTTTTGAAAACTATATTATTGATTATGCATTTCGAAAGTTTCAATGCTACTATTGCTTTGGCCTTGTGGTATTTTCCCCTAAATTGATTTACATATATATGTATATGTATGAATTTGAGATATAAGATTATTGAGAGTATAAATTACAAACTCCCTCTCTTATATTGAATTAAAGATTATGATTTTGTGATTTGAAAGATGTTTTTACAATATCCTGACATTTGAACATGATTTGGAATTGTTGAGAGGGTGTTTCTTGATATCAATATGTTCTTGTGTGTATGAGAAAGAATTGCATGTGTTTACATGAGGTTTGAGAAAAAAAAGATTCATTGAATTGAATTATTGAAATGCTGGTCCCAAAACTCGTGTTTTGAATACAGAGATTTATGATAGACTAATAATGGATCAGAGATGTGACTTGCAAGTCAATGGTATGACGATACCATATGTATTTATGCCATAACAGATTATGTTTTTGGAGTATGTTTTCAGATACTGCATGTTTTAATAGATTTTAAAAAGGTGCTTAAAGAGGGTTAGGTGGTTACTTGAAGAAGGCGCAAGTTTAAGCAACTCTTAGTTTGAAACCGTATTTGCCGATACGGGTAGATTATTATTGTACGCTGGCGACGGCCGTGTGGCATAGTAGATTCAAAGACTCTGACCCTTGCGGCACACTTGGGTTGGGGGCTTCGCTGCTGAGTTAATGGAAGTTTCTATATAGCCCATGGAATTTTTCAGTGGTGTAGGGTATACCACCTAGTGTAGAAGTAACACAGATTTCTCAGAGATGAGATGATTTTTCACAGTCTTTAAAATGTCCATGTGAATTCTTACTATATGATATACTTATGAACTATTTTAAATTGCTCTCATATATGTTGAATAGTAAATGATTATTTTGGATATTCTTTCCGTACCAGTACATCTGTATTGACCCCCCTCCTTCCTCCAGGTTCTGAGGCTCAGTCTAGGAGTCCAGAAAAATAATAGATTTTATCAGACAGAGTTGCAATGTCCAGTTGGTGAGCCTTGTTTATTCCAGAAGGTCTGTTTACTTTCAGACAACTATTATTAGATATAGTTTTGGTCAACTGGGGGCCTTGTCCCAGTTTTCAAAACAATTTTGAGATGTAGTAGAGATTTCGCAGACTGAGTCAGATCTTATTCAGATATTTTGAATTGTAGTTTTTCTTTCTTATGTCTCGGAACCCAGAGTTAATGACCATGTTTCCATATCATATTTTATTTCCGTATTTTTGTTTATGATATGAATGTTGTGCATGATTACTAGATCAGATAGAGAAGGGCGTCTGGGCCTTTATGGTTCGGAATGTCCGTCACGGCCAAGCCCTAGTTCGGGTTGTCACAGAAGTACAAAAGAAAGTCAATGTCTTGAAACTTGAATTTGAAAAAGGCTCCAAAACTTGTTTGAATTTCCCTCCTTAAACAAATTCCACCAATTCCTAAATTGTTAATTGACCAAAGGACTTGAAATTGGACATTAAAAATTGTTAGATACCACAACCAATATGTGGCTGCCACATCATCATTGTTACTGTTCACACAATCATTTTGGCTCAAATTTTTGATTTCTTATTTCACTTTATTATTCCTTTGTTTTGTTTGTTGGTTCAAACCCTAATTAACAAGCTAGTAATCTCCTACTAGATTGTAAGTTAGTTATAGAGTCCATTTGTTCATGTTAGCTTTTGTTGTGTGCTTTTGTCGTTTTAGAATCTTTGTTAGTTCATTGACTCAAGTCCTACAAGATTTCGTTTGAGTTTCAAACAAAAATTTAGTCCAGGCAAGAGTAGACTCGACCCTTAATCATTCGCAGAGTACAAACTGGCTTTCAACACTTGTGAAACCAAGTGTGAGGTATAAACTGAGAGTGAGATTATGGTGAGGCATTTTTTGAGCTAACAAGTTTGTTTGTTTTGTTGTTCGTTGTTGTGTTTTATTTTAGGTACCATGGTTGCTAATAATCTTGATGCCACATTTGATCGCATCACTGACAATATTGAAGATATGAAATGACACGTTGAAAGGCTACGCCAATTGGTATCCACACTTATCCCAACAAATCCAAAACCTATTATCCAAACACCTTATGATGAGAGTGTCCCAAACAAACAAGTGGGTTGCCATGACCCACACCAAGGTGACGACTGTAGCTCATGTGAGCTACGAGGTAAAAATGCTATCCCGTATACTCCTATAAGATTAGAATGTTGTGATGTGGCTAGTAGTGCTAATTGGAGGTACTTACGAATTTACCTAGAGTAGAGGTGTTTAAGTCTCACTATGGTGATACTTTTAGTGATGTTAGGTCACCTGAGGACCAAGCTCTTGTTGTAAGTACGCAAGCACTAGTTGATCCTTTAGATGACAAATTTGATTCTTTTTGTAAGAATGATTTATGTCCATCTAGTGCTAGCACTTATAACTTGAACAAGGTTCCATTACCAATTGACAAGAGTACTCACACACTAGTGGACCCTTGTGAAAACAAAGGTGAGTCTATGTTGGTATACGGGTTACCAACAACTAGTGAGGGCGTGCAAAATGATCAATCAGGTAAAGATGACCTTGATTTATTTTAAAGTATAGGAAACCTGAATTGTGATTGTACTTGTGAAAATGTTTTTGATCGTAACCCCTTGGTTGCTCGTGATGGTGTGAAGCTAAACGCGATTTACCCTTTTGAAATGGAGTATGACCGAAACCCATGCCTATGGCTACTTCTTCCATTTGAACTCGATGCCATCCTAGAATATGGTAGGAGTAGTCTCGGCCCTTGTTCTTTATTTCTTGAGTGTGATACCTTTGCTTCTCATGATAGTTTATGTCTATGTAGGGACTACTGTCTTGAAAGAAAAAGTGTTGCATGCTTAGAAATTCCATCTATTTCTTCTGTATGTGTTTCCTATGTTGAGCATACTAGTGGTGATGGACTTGAAATTAGTGAATACATAGTTAAAGTTGGCTTGTGTGACACCTTTCTCTACCCTTTTTGTGCTCATGATATTTCTACTAGCGATCTAGAGGGTATGCTAATTTTGAGGATGACACCTTAGGGGAAAGTGAGAGTGGCCGAGATTTAAGTCCTTGGCTACTCCACCCATTTGATCCCAATGCCATCTTAGGGTGTAAAAGGATTACTATTGGCCTATTTTCCTTTTGTCTTGATGCTTGTCCGGGCCACTTTCTTTGTATCATTTGTATTCATCTTTTGATGCTTAAAACAAAGGACCCGTGTCTATACTTCAAGTTTATTCCACCTCGTCATGGTATGTTGATATGTGTATTTTGCTAACCCTAACCCTCATGTGATGAGGATGTGTGCTTATTTGTTTTCTCTTTATTTTGCAAGGCGTGGATTCAAGGTCGAATCCTTTTTCAAGAAGGGGAGGATGATATGAGTATGACCATGAAGGTAGACATATGTGAGATGTATTGAACCCAAGGCTTGGAGTGTGCAAGTAAAGTGCAAAGGAGGACCTAAAAGCTATTAAAAATCGTCCAAACTCTACACTCTGAGGGAGGCTATTGAAGTATTTGACTAAAGGGACATTTTGGACATTTCAAACTTTATTTTGTAACCTACTATAAATAGAAAAATGTAGGGTTTTAATTCATTTAGTTTTTGTTGAATATGAAAGTATAACACTTAGAAACATCTCTCTTGAGATAATGACCCTCCTTGGCTAAAATTGTAACTAGGGAAATCAACTTGAGTGTAGAATAACTCGTGTTGGATTCAAGCTTGGAAACGTTGGATGCTTGGGAGATCGAGGTCCCTCTTGTTCCAACATAAGAGATAGGTGAATTATTGTGTATAGTGTTAAGGGTCCAAGAGTGGAATAGGATCTTGGGTTCTTAAGATTATGACTTCATGTAGTCTATCTATCTATTATTTGTTTTCATTGTAATCTTGTAGTTTGTGTTCTTGTTGTAACCTTTTGTAGTTTGTCTTGGGATAGTGAACCCATGACTTCTTGTTGTTATCATGTTATTCTTGTTTATTCATCTTAATGTTGTAACTTAGTCTGGTTGGTTGTTTTTGGTGCGAAATCACACCTTTGTTATCTCGTTTATTATTGTCATTGTTGAATTCGAGTGTGGTTTCCAATCGGTCCAAGAACCCCTTTGATTAGTGGACTGATTTGGAGTGTGTTTTGTGTCCTTCCTTGTCATTATTTTATCACAAGTGCTTTTTGAATTCAAAGATAATATCTGATCTTCTGAACAAAGCCCCTATTTATTCTTGTTTCTCTTGAAGAAGGAAAGTGTAATACCTGGTATTTTCATGCTAGAATTCTAACCGTTGTTCCTACACATCTAAGCTCTAATACAAGTGATTCTCACGTGAATACAATTTGCATGATCATTATCCTAGTCTATGGAGTATTTTAGAGGTGGAAAATATTTATAGCAATGACATAGAACAAGGTTGACCTAAGACCAATTGATTCATCCAAAGTTTGACATTCGATTCTGTAAGAGTCAGCTTCAAACGTGAATATCTATTAATAGACATGTAATTTTTCATCCCAATACCTATCAAATTGTAGATAATTGAATTAGCTTTCCAATGATACCAATTTTGCAAAAATCCAATACCCAAGTAAAGAGTTATGCCCATTTTTGTGAGAGGCAATTAGGGTGTACGATGGGCAATGCGCCGCCCAATCAAATGTATGCGATTGGGAGTACGAGGCACATTTAAATGTCTGCCATAAGGTGTGCGGCGCATATGTTAAGGTGTGCCATGGGTTGTGTGCCGCATACCTCACTTCCAAGTGCCAAAAACACCCCTATATATGTATATAACACGGGATTAAACTCCCACAACATCAAAATAAGTTACTTGCTCTCAAAATCACCAAAAACAACCTTTAGGGTTTTAGCATAAAACCCCAATAGCTAGAGATTCAATCGTGATAGTTCTATAATTTTTACATATTCGGAATCCCCGTTACGAAGGCTACGAGTGACACCCAAAAGTTCGTGAATAGCATTACGTCATTCGAAAAGTCATTCAAATCTTCAATTTTAAGGTATGTGGGGTTTTTCAACAAGAACACCCTTTCGTTTTTGTGCCCAAAATTTGTATTATTTTACAAAAGTATACAATTTTACATGCTCTACTTATGAATTTGAGATGGAAATTTGAAATCTATATTCTTGTTGAAGAAGTTATAATATTTTTCATGTTTTGAAGATGAATTTCATGAGCGTTGATGTGAATATTCATGATTAAAGATAAATTTCCAGATTGTCGTATGAATCATACATGTTTGATATATAAAGTGTGAATCTTGAAATGTTTTTATCAAGTATTGATATATGGGTTGTTGAACCCGATTTGAATTTATATTTTGTTGAAGTAAGGTGTTATAACACTTCGAGATTGGATTGATTTGACCTTTTGGTCTTGAAGGATTTATTTTTGAACTTGAATGAGAAAAGAAATCCACATTTTGATTGACTATGATAAAGGGGTAGCATGATGACTCCCGTTATGAATTATTGAATTGTGTTGTTGTGGATTTTATTTTGAAAAGATCTGAGCTAAGTCTGAGAGTAGTTTTTAGCACTGAGTGGGAGGTATAGCTGTGATTGGTACTTCCCTAAAACTATGTGCCCCCATAGGATGAGAGCCTAAGGCTAATTGATATAGTGATCACTAGTGAAAAGAATGATTAAGGTCCTACTCCGATGGCAAGGATAGGACAGCTCTCCCTAATGTGGGTTGGACGTTGGACTCCATGTAGCTCGCATGGTTTATGTCGGTTGTAAGAGACTCCCAATGTGTGTGTGTGCATTCTCCTATCTAATATGAAAAGTCTTATTCTTCTATCTAAGATGAAAACATAGTTGTTTGGAAGACTGAGTTTGAGAAAGTCATTGTTTTCGAAAGATTTAATGAACATATATTCCAAAGAGAATTGTTATGAGATTTGATTGCTTTGATGATTTGGAATCGAGATGGAAATGAATTGAGATTTATTATGATGACTCACATGTTTAACTCGATATATTTTACTCTCTTATGATTATGATGATTTTAATTCGAGCTAGGTGAGTCATTTATATCAGCATGCATAATTTTATAAACTGTGATGATATGAAGATATTATTTTATATATGCATTGCACCCCCATATGATCGGTACGTTTCTATGGTACTGACCCACATATTCGTATGTGGGCTACATTTTCTCAAAATGTAGGTACAAGGTATAGTGTACATCTTTAGATCCAGTCAGTTCGCGACATCCAGTCAGCAGGTGACGAGTTCTTTTGATTCAAGGGCTTGAGTTAGTTATACAGTTTGAGAATTGTTGTATTTTCTTTATTCAGTCATATTGAGTTTGGTTAGTCGGGATTCGTAACCCGGCTACCTACAGTCAGTACTAGTAGAGGCTTCATAGACAGTCAGTAGAAGTAGATGTATTTTGTTTCAGTTTTGGTTGTAAAAGCAAAGTTGTAATCTTGTAAATTTAGTTTTGTATCTATCATATTCAGAAAAGAGTTATTTTCCACAGATTTGTATAGATTTATACTTTTTGTTCAGTTGCTTATGAGTTATTCCAGTAGAAGGGTTATCTTAGGGTCACTTGTGATCCTAAGCACCGTGTGGCATCTCGGGACCCAATTTCGGGGGTGTTACAGAAAGAGCAGGAGCCAAGCGGTTTTTTCTTTTTGATTGCCCAAAACGTTTTCTGCCCTTTCATTGTACAAAACATTTTTCGCCCTTGAAAGCCACTTAATGTGAAAAACATTTTTTTATTTAAAGTCAGAAGATATCCTTTTCCTTATAGAAGACCAGTAAATAATATTACTTCTTCTAGTAAGTTCTTTTCTCTTTTCCAAAATTGATTTGTTAATCAAGTATAGCATGAACCGCAAATTTATTAAGTGAGGCTTTCAATTATGATATTAATTCGATGATGAAAAAAATTATCATATCATAATAAATTACAAATTATTCCACTTAAAATCTGTAATTGCATGTTCCTCAATTTAATTTTGAAATCTACCATTACATATTCTTTAACTCCCCATGTTAGAGTTACCGACACCAATCAATTAAATTAAATCTCTGAAAAATTTAAATCATTGATTAATTTAATTTATTTATAATGCTTAACTTATTTCACATGATTGATATAAAATCCACCTGTAAGGTTCTCACATGAAAACTTATAAGCAACCAGAAAGGGGTGTCTTCTATCTCAAGTCTAAGATATGGTTCTATCAACTAATTAATATTTCACTAAATAATTTATCATCATCCAATCTGTTAGGAATATATTGACTCATAAAAGAGTCTCACCTATTAATAGATTAAAACAATAAACCAAACCACATTGATCATAATAATTATATCAAGATTAAGAATATAAGTACATGTAATGGACTAGAGAAGTTGTTTAGTAAAATTCAGAACATAAATAAACATCTTTAATTGGTCTGTTCAATACATTGGAAATGTACTAGCACAAGAAGTTGGAATATTATCACTCCCATAATCAAGATCAAATTATATTTTATCTTGTGTTACAATCATCAAGATGTTTGTCCTACCTCATCTTTGATTGTGAACATTAATTTATTACTTACAAGAACTGGCAATTTAATCTTCTGTGCATGAGTTAACATACACCATACACAAAACTATCTACTGTATAAGTACAGAACACACATGTAAACACAATGATCTATTCAAATAAAGATTTTATTAATATAGGAAAGTGTCTTTAAATGGGATGAAAGTATAATACTATAACACAAACTACATGATATGTCACACCCCTTTTTTAACCAAAAGATATAATTGAGTTCAAAAAGGGTTTTATTATTGAGTGACAAAAAAAAAAATTTGTTCCAAAAAGGAACTTTAACAATCAAAGAGTCGCCACTTGACATAATCTTGTGTGCCAAGTCACCTTTAGAAATCCTTTTCAAAACAACTTTTGACTCTTTTAAAACTGATCCATGAACAGAGATTTCAGTTAAGGAATTCTATTGACCGAGAGGAAGGTGTTAGGCATCATTCACTCCCGTTGTTCAACCACGATTGCTTCGTGGAGTATATCGGCCAGGCTGATGCTATGAAGTGAATAAACCACATAAATACACAAAAAATAAACTAACAAACAAACCAAACAGAACAAGTCTGAAAACTATTGTCCAGTCCAATTATTATAGTCTGAAATAAAAAATAGTAAAATAAACCTACACTAACCTATACTATCCTGAAAAATGCTCCACCCGACACCTCCGGCCTTGATAACGAACCTCCTTTGCGTACAACTCCCTAGGGGAATTCCCCGGATGAAACAATACAAATAACATCAGGGCATTCCCCGACCAAATATGTACAATCACTTCAAATGCAAAAACCTATTCCACAAATATTTTGAACATTCAATAATCATTAGTTCTTACAGTTTGTCTACCCAACCTAAGATTTACCTATTTAAATTTCATCCTAAAATATGATACTACCAAATTCAACGACATCCATCAATGAATCAAAATTAACAATATTCACTTTTTATCAATTTTCAAGTCCTCCAATTTATTCTCGATCACCCAATTGATTAATTATTCAATAAACAAACATTCACCAATCATGAATAATAAATATTCACCAATCCAATACTTAAACGTCACCAACAATTCCCATAGCAAATATCGAATCACATTCACAATCACATAAGAATTAAAAGGAAGAGGAGAAAGAATTGGACCTCAATGTCGCTTTCAATCAAGTATTATTTGATTAAACGAGATGGAGTCCACACGAAAACCTTGAATCAAACTTCAACATCAACCTACCAACTCGAATCAAACCTCCTAAAATGAGCAACTACAAAATAGTCTACTCAAATCACAACCCAAAACTAAATCTAATTTGACCAAAGAAATAAAAAACTTGTGATTTTTGACTCCTAGTATTGATAGAGTTATGGATGGACCGTTATGGGATCACTGGAGCTCCAGCAAGATTAAACAATCATTTTTTTTGGATTTTGAGGAGATTGGATCATTGTTTTTTAAAAAGAAAAGTTGAAGGATGGTCGATTTGGATGTTACCTAGTCGTCTTTCATCGGATTATCCCCTGAAATAGTATCAAACAATGATTAATGGGTGTTTTATGGTTGGTTTCCAGTATTTTCGGTCATTGTTATACCATCTTCGGAGCTCCGACGAGCTTAACAGTGGCGACACTATTTTCCTTCTCCCTGAATTCTCTCTCATTCAATCTCTCTCCTCTCTCTCTATTCAATCTCTCTATTTCTCTCCATTTTCTATATATTTCTATGCACTCTTCCTAGATCCCCAATCAGCTCTCCTCTCACTGTATGAAACTCTGTGGGTGTTTGTTACTATGAAAAATTAAGAGTCCCTGTGTGTGTTGAGTGAATTCAGGGTCAGTGGGTGAGTGAATGTATTGTAGTGTGTGTACTGGTGTATTATGTGTCTGTGTGCATATAGAATGGAGAGATAGCCGTGGATATTATTCTGTGGAGAGAATATATATGTATGAATTCGAAAATGGAGTCTGCCTAGTATGTATATGGTGTGTAAGTGATGATGGAGGAGTATATATGAGTGCAAATTGTGAGGTATTCTGTGTGTGTGGAAATTATGTGCTTCCTCCCGTATGCATTGTGTGTTGTAATCTAATAAAAGTGTATATTGTTGTTGTTTATGAAGGAAAAAATACGAGAGAGGTCGGCGAGGTGATGTGGGGTAGGTTGTAATTTTTGTTAGGGTGATGCATTAAAAGTGGGGTATTTTTATTAGGTTAGTTATTTTTGTAATTTTATGGGGAAATTATTAAATGGGTAAGGGTTTATGATAAGGTGAGACAAAAAATGGATAAATTGGATTTTCGGGAGGGGCAAAATGAGGTGTATACATCATGCTCCTCTTTAGGTGTAAACACAAAGTATTTTCGAACAAAGAAGTAGACAATGATACAGAATTTTGTTTGAACCATTATTCTAAAAAAGAAATAAAATGAAGGAGGGCAACCGAGTCTTGATTTTGAGCATTCTACCTATCTTAGGTTATGTGAGAGTCAAATCACATGTAGTTTTAGGATTAACAAAGAGAGAGACTATGTCGAGTTGGAGAGTCGAGTGAGGTCCTGTCAAAGTTTCGGTCCACGGCTTTGTCATTACATCAAAAATGAAAATTACAAGTTAAAAACATAAAAAAAATTATAAAGTCCTATCTATGCATCTTTCCTTGGCTATTGACTTGCTATTTCATCACCCTATTCTCCAGGCGGGCTCCTGACTTGTAATTTCCTTACTCTATTCTTCGTCCGAGCTCCCGATTTACAATTTCATTACCTTGTTGCTTGGCTTTCAATCTCTTCACCTTGTTCTTCAGGTCGGCTCCTGACTTGCTATTTCTTCAATCTGTTAACTTTTAATTCGTTCACCTTGTTGCTTAACTTTCAGCTTCTCCACCTTGTTTCTTCACTTTCCATTTATTCGCCTTGTTCTTTAGGCGGGCTCCTAAAATCACATTAAAACTAGAAAGAAAATTATCCCAAACAAAGGTTATGATAGAAATCTCACATTTCAACAAATAAAGTCTCATTTTTCAAAAGGGTCCTAAATGATTCTTTTAAAAACATGAATTAAATTTTTTGCCCCAATTTACGTAAGACTTCGCAAAATTCCTAGCATAATTCAGTCCTTTAAGCTTGTTAAGGGGTCCCAGACTTAGAAAATTCTAGCTAAATTTTCAGACTTAGATTATTCTTAGCCTTCGAAAGTTCGCAATCTTATTTTGCAACCTTAGTGTCCTTTAAATATCTATATTTTAGTTAATTCATGATCAGTAAGGTCAGCGGCTATTTCTGGACAAGTTTCAGATTTTTTGGACTTTTTTTAAAGCTTCTTTAGAATCCTAAAATAGTGTACCAACGCGATCTTGGCGCGCCGTGTGACCTATCGCATTGGTTCATATTTTCCCAGCTACCAGCGTCAAATTTCAGTGAGTCGGCGTGATCTTGGTGTGACTCGTTGGATATTGCATTGGTGCCATCGATGCGCCACGTCGACCTGTGCATCGGCAATCCAGTTTTCACTCATTTAAAACCTACATCTCAAGGGGTAATTGAGTCTTTTCCACTCCCTTTAGTCCCCATAACATGAAATTTAGCCCTTTTATAGGCATAATTCATTCATTATTCATAAAATCCTTAAGAATAAATTCCTAGGGCTATCAATCCAAGAATAGAATTCAAGAGATTTCACCATCAATCTTTCCCAATTCAAGTAATAAAGTATGTAAAGTGTTCATTCAAGGGTCCCTTCCACCCTTGGAGTTCAAGAAACTTCTTTTAAAAATATGAATTGTGATTTCCATGTTGTGGGTTTGAATGTAATCATGTTGATGTTGTGGAATGTGTTCCAAGTTGAAATCATTATGTTTTTTCTTGATATTATGATAGCATGTAAGTTGAGTTGTGATCCTCTTATATGGAAACCCTTAAATTATGAAGTCATGATGTATTAGCATTGTTGTTCATGCCCAAGTATAAAGCTATACCTACCATGTGTTTGATAAAATGCTAAATTTAGGTTATGGTGCTTTTAAACCCCATAGGAAGAATTATCCGACTCATGATCTCGAGTTAGCAGCAGTAGTATTTGTCGTAAAGATTTGGAGTCACTACTTGTATGGGGTACATATAGATGTTTTCACAGATCAAAAAGCCTTCAGTATGTGTTTTCTCAGAAAGAATTAAACGTTCATCAGAGAAGGTGGTTGGAGTTGTTGAAAGACTATGATATGAATGTCCTTTATCATCCGGGTAAGGCCAATGTAGTGAATGATGGGCCAATGTAGTGAATGATGCTCTCAGTAGACTATCTATGGGTAGTGTTGCTCATGTTGAGGACAGTAAGAAGTAGTTAGCCCAGGAAGTACATTAGTTAGCCCGACTAGGTATCCGCTTAGTCGACTCAGCAGAAGGTAGTATATGGGTGCAGAGTAGGTCAGAGTCATCTCTGTTTTTTGAGGTAATGAAGAAACTGGATAAAGATCCCAATTTAGTCAAGTTGAAAGAATCAGTCAAAGATCAGAAGGTTAAGGTATTCTCCCAAAGGGGAGATGGTGTTCTGCGTTGTCAAGGTCATCTGTGTATGCCAGGTGTTGATGACTTAAGACAACTAATTCTTGCAGAAACGCATGGTGTGCGTTACTTGGTTCATCTAGGGGAGACTAATATGTACCTTAATTTATGGGAGATTTATTGGTGGAGTGGGATGAAGAGAGACATTGCAGAATTCATGGCTAAGTGTTCAATATGTCAGCAGGTAAAGATTAAGCATCATAAGCCAAGTGGGTCAATACAAGAGTTTAGTATCCCTACTTGGAAGTGGGAAGAAGTGAACATGGACTTTGTGATGGGTTTGCCTTGTACTCGTCGCCAGCATGATTCAGCTTGTGTCATCATAGATAGGATGACCAAATCTGCTCATTTCTTTTCAGTACATACCTCTTATTTAGCTGAGGATTACACCAAACTCTATATCAAAGAGTTGGTCAGATTGCACGATGTTCTGTTGTCTATTGTCTCAGATAGAGGTACCCAGTTTACCTACCATTTCTTGAAGGCATTCCAAAAGGGTCTTGGTATCCGAGTTCACCTCAGTACAACTTTTCACCCTCAGATAGATGGTCAAGTAAAAAAGACCATTTAGACTTTGGAGAATATGCTGCGAGTGTGTGTGATAGTTTTTAAAGGTAGTTGGGATGACCACTTGCCTTTTATTGAGTTTGCATACAACAACAGCTATCATTCCGACATTAAGATTTCTCTGTTTGAGGTGATTTATGGGAGAAGGTGTAGATCTCCCATTGGTTGATTTGAAGTAGGTGAGGCTACAGTGGTAGGGCCTGACTTTTTATTCGATACCTTGGAGAAAGTTCAATTGATCAGAGAGAGGCTCAAGACAGCTCAAAACCGACAGAAATCGTACGCATATGTGAACAAGAAAAGATCTCGAGTTTGAGATTAGTGACTTTGTGTATCTAAAAATCTCTCTCATAAAGGAAGTGAAGAGGTTCAGCAAGATGGGAAAGCTCAGTCCCCGATATGTCGGCCGCTTCAAAATTCTTAGTCACTTCGGTAAAGTAGTTTATGAGCTCGAATTGCCTTTAGATTTATCTTCAGTCATCTAGTGTTTCACGTATCCTTGCTTGAGAAGTTCATAGGTGACCCAGCAGTCGCAGTCCCTACATAGGGCTTAGATATTCAGAACAGCCTCTCTTTCGAAGAGATCCCAATCAAAATCCTTGACTATCAGATTCGCAAACTGAGGAACGAAGAAGTCCTTCTAGTCAAAGTTCTTTGGTAGAATCAGTCCGTTGAGGGAGCTACTTGGGAAGCAGAAGAAGACATGTGGACCAAATATCCTCACCTCTTCTCTGCTAATCCAGACTCAACCCAAGGTACTAGTTTTCCCTAACTTACGCAGTTTTATGTTCAGATTTCAGTTACAAACTTGGTATCAATTACCTTTGCATATTCAGTTATATGTTCATGATTCAGTTTATTCATGTATTCTTGCATCAGATATGCATGATTAGTATGAGAAACTCAGCCTATCAGTACTCCTAGTCATGTATTCATGAATTAGCTCAGTTATGTACTCATGCATCAGATATACATATTCAGTGTGATAATTCAATATATCAGTTTTATCAGTCTTATAGTCATATCCCAGATGTTCATGTCTAGTAAGTAGATTTAGCCTACTAGTACTCTTAGTTCAGTCAGTCTTATTCAAGAATTAATGTTCCCAAGGGGGATATATTGTAAGACCCCGCCAAATTCCTAGCTTAATTTAGTCCTTTAAGCTTGTTAAAGGGTCCCAGACTTAGAAAATTCTAGCTAAGTTTTTAGACTTAGTTTATTCTTAGACTTCAAAAGTTGGCAGTCTCATTTCGTGACCTTAGTATCCTTTATATATCTATATTATAGTTAATTCATGATCAGGAAGGTCAATGGGAGTTCTCGGACAAGTTTTGGATTTTTTGGATTTCGTTTGAAGCTCCTTTGGAATCCCAAATTGTGTACTAATGCAATCTTGGCGCGCCGCATGCCCTATCACGTTGGTTCATATTTTTCCAACTACCAGTGTCAAATTCCAATAAGTCAGTGCAATCATGGTGCGACGCATTGGATATCGCGTTGGTGTCATCGACGCGCCCTGTTGACCTCCTTGTCGGCAATCCAGTTTTCACTTATTTAAAATCTGCATTTCAAGGGGTAATTGGGTCTTTTTCCTACACCCTTCAGTCCTCATAACACGAAATTTAGCCCCTTTAGAGGCATAATTCAATCACTATTCATAAAATCCTCATGAACAAAACCTTAGGGCTATCAATCCAAGAATCAAATTCAAGAGATTTCACCATCAGTCTTTCCAAATTCAATCAATAAGGCATGTAAAGTGTTCATCCAAGGGTCCCTTCCACCCTTGGAGTT
The DNA here is from genome assembly GCA_030864225.1 of Capsicum baccatum var. pendulum. Taxonomy (NCBI): domain Eukaryota; kingdom Viridiplantae; phylum Streptophyta; class Magnoliopsida; order Solanales; family Solanaceae; genus Capsicum; species Capsicum baccatum. The sequence continues at coordinate 108,319,549 of CM061558.1, forward strand.
CAAGAAACATCTTTTAAAAACATGAATTATGATTTCCATGTTGTGGGCTTGAATTTAATCATGTTGATGTTGTGGAATGTGTTCCAAGTTGAAATCTTTATGTGTTTTCTTGATATTATGATAGAATGTAAGTTGAATTTTGATCCTCTTATATGGAAACCCTTATATTGTGAAGTCATAATGTATTAGCATTGTTGTTCATGCCCAAGTATAAATCTACGCCTACCATGTGTTTGATAAAATGCTAAATTGAGGTTATGGTGCTTTTATGATCCTTTGGTGGTCTAAATAATGAACTTATCCTATACCTACATATTCACAATGTCCTCCATGCTAAAGCTATACCGTGTATGTGTTTGATGGAATGCTCATGAGATTAGTTTAATGAAATTATGATGTGTTAGCATGCATTCCTAATCATGTTCAAGTTCATGACTTTTAAGTGATTGATGAAATGCCTCATAGATTGTATTGTGTGTTGTTGACTATTGTCAAGTATTCCAGAATTATCATTTCATATTACTTTCATGCTATCGAATCCTGGGGGTATTTAATACCCGACGATTTAGCTGTGTGACTAGAGCCAGTGGCAGTTATAGAATAGTCTCAGTCATTTCACTATTAATAGTACTCTAGTTCAGTTACAGAACTCAATAAAACTTAGTAAACTCAGTACCAATCCAGTCTCATTTAGTATTCAGTTCAGTTCTCAGTAAACTCAGTCAGTTAACAGAACTCAGTAGTATTCCATCAGTCAACAGAACTAAATAAACTCAGTTCAGCTTAGTAAATTAGTACAATCAGTAATAGCTCAGTCACACCTTGTATGAACTAGGAAATCAGTTCAATATTTATTCAGTTGGGAGTAAGAGTCAGGACTGAGTGAACCAAGGAGGGGGACTCACCTTCCAGTAGAGGGTGTGATCCTTAAATGCAGTCCTTGCATTCCAGAACTACATAGCTAGCATAGGTTGAGACATCAAAACCTGGTAGATGAGGGTTGATAAGGTGGCTTAACCTGATAGTTGAGGGTCCCACCATTCTCATTTGAGAAACTGTCAGATGAGGGTATCTCTTTAGTATTTTTACTCGTGGCATGGTACTGATACTCTTCCAACTGGGTTATAGGTTAGACCATGAATCTATTCAAAAAAGGGACATGTCAGTTAGGTGATTACCTTCCACAGTCTCAGTCTCAATCTTCAGTAAAGAACTCAGATAGTTTTATAGATTTTAGGACTGTCAGAGACAGTCACTCAGCTTATTATAGAACTCAGCTAGTTCCATCAGAAATGAACTGTCAGACACAGTCACTCAGTAAATAGTATATCAGTTATCAGTTACATCAATTAGTCAGTATTTAGGCTTAGTTTTCAGTATTATATCAATTTCAATTACAGTTCACATATTCATGCATGTACTCTTATTCAGTTATACTCATGTTATTTAGTTATTATTGTTCATGTATATGAATCCATGTATTTAGCCTTTCCTCACTTTGTGTACCAGTACATTCACACGTACTGATGTATACTTTTCTTTTGTGCTATGGTGTTTTATACCATAAGTTCAGATGTACAGGCCCTAGAGCATTCTTAGCAGATTAGACTTCCAGAAGACAGAATAGCAGTGAGTCCTCATTATTTGAGGATATTCTTTTATTTCATTATCTCATTAGACTCAGCATTTTATTAGATGGAGTTAGTTTGGGGATTATCCCATCAACTCTTTATTCAGACAGTTTAGTTTAGAGGCTTTTTAGAATAGATATTCAGTATTTCATATTCTAATGTTTTATCAAACTTTATCATTTTATTTTCATCAGTATTACAGTTTTAAACCTTACGACATTTCAGCCTGTTATCCTGCATTATATAATTTTATTACTTAGTTATTGCAGTGGTACCAGTCATGGGTTAGCTTGTGGTCCTTCGTGATTATGAGCACCATGTAGTGTTCGAGGTACAGAGTCAGGGCATTACAAACTTAGTATCAGAGCCTAAGGTTTAACAGTATCCTAGAAAGTCTGAAAGCCATATCTAGTAGAGTCTTGTGCATAGGTTTATAGCGCGCCACACTTATGGGAAGGAGGCTATGAGATATTTTTGGAACAGGTTCCCTTCATTTAGTATTCATGTCATTCGAGCGAGCATGAGCTTAAGTTAAACTCTCTTTCTAATACAAGTTTCTCTTCTATCTATAGAAAATGCCTCCAAAGAGGACTCAGGAAAGAGGAACAGGAGATCAGTTAGCCCCTCAGCCCATTTAGCCAAATTCTTTGGGTGAACATATCTCCCACGTGGAGTTTAGAGCAACATTCACCACCCTAGCTCATTCTGTAGCAGCCTAGAATGCATGCCAAACTGCCTTTTCGGCTAACCCAGTGGCCAATACTGCTGCTACCAGGATTTGGGACTTTACCCGAATAAACTCTCTATCTTTTACTGGGTGTAAGTCAGATGAGGACCCTCAGGAGTATCTTGATCAGGTGCAAAAGATTACAAATATTATGGGAGTAACTTCTAGTGAGAGTGCTGAGCTAGATGCATATCATTTGCAGGATGTGGCTAACACTTGGTTCAAACAGTAGAAAGTAGAGAGGGTCGTAGATGCAGGGCCCATTGAATGGGAAGAGTTTGCCACTACTTTTATAGATAAATTCTTTCCCCTAGAGCTAAGAGAAGCTAAGGTGTTAGAGTTTGTTAATCTGAAGCAGGGCAATATGACAGTGAAAGAGTTTTCTCTTAAGTTTACTTAATTATCTAGATATGCTCCTCGTGTGGTGCCAGATAGCAAATCTTGAATGAGTAAATTTGTGTATAGGGTGAATGATAGTATGGTTAAAGAGTGTAGGACTGCAATGTTGATTAGTGAGATGGACTTGGCTAGGCTCATGATCTATGCTCAGCAGATAGAGATCCAGGAGAATAAGGATAAAGAAAAGCAGAACATGTAGTTTCAACTTTGGTCAGCCTAAGTTAGAGGGTGGGAATCGTTCTCAGTTTCTCCTGAAATCTTTAGTTCTAGCTCCATCCTCAGCTAGTTCTCTAGTGCATAAATTCATAGACGACAATAGAGATAGGGCGCCAAGCTCTAAGTCTCAGGGTAGTATTAGAAGTACCCAAACCAATCCTCTTTGTCACACTTGTGGAAAGAACCATCAAGGTATCTGCTGGGCTGACAGTGATGTATGGTTTGGATATTGCAAGCCAGGACACAGAGTCAGAGATTGTCCTCAGTCAGGTTCTCAGGGTTAATGAAATATTCCTCCAGCTCACTCTGGTCTCCCGAATCAGTAGGGTGCCTCATCCAGTGCCTCCAATGGGAAATTCCCAAATAGACTCTACGCTCTTTAGTCCCAATAGGATCAGGAAAGTTCTCCTGATATGGTCATTGGTACGTTACAAGTTTATCACTTACATGTTTATGCTTTGCTAGATCGGGGAGATTTTTTGTCTTTTGTTACTCCTTATATAGAAGTTGATTTCAGAGTCAGTACCAAAATTCTAGCAGAGCCTTTCTCACTCTCTACCTCAGTGGGTAAATCCATCATAGCTCGACGTGTATACAGGAACTATCCGGTTATGGTATCTCAGAAAATAACTTCAGCAGATTTATTTGAATTAGAGATGACTGATTTTGACATCATTCTCAACATGAATTGACTTTATTCCTGCTTTGCCTCAATCGACTGTAGAAATAGAATTGTCCAGTTCCAGTTTTTGAATGAACCTATAGTACTTCAACGTTTAGGGGTTAGCTTGTTTCTTACCTTCAAGTGAGAAAAATAATATCTAAGGGTTGTGTCTATCACCTTGTGCGAGTCAATGACTCCAGTTCAGAGACCCCTACTCTTGAATCAGTATCAGTAGCATATGAATTCCCAGATGTATTTCTCAAAAATATTCCCGAAAGGGAAATTAATTTCGGAATTGATCTTCTCCCAGATACTCAACCCATATCTATTCCTCCATATAGAATGGAACCTGAAGAACTCAGAGAATTGAAAGAACAGTTGAAGAATCTCCTAGATAAGGGATTCATCAGGTCTAGTATGTCCCCGTGGGGTGCACCAGTTTTATTTGTGCATAAGAAAGATAGTTCTCTCATAATGTGCATTGACTACCGCCAATTAAATAAAGTCATGATAAAAAACAAGTATCCCCTTCCCAGAATCGATGACTTGTTTGACCAAATTCAGGGTGCTAGTTACTTTTCCAAGATAGACCTCAGATTAGGCTATCATTATCTCAGAGTCAGAGAATGTGACATCTCGAAGACAACCTTCAAAACTCGGTATGGTCACTTTGAATTCTTAGTTATGTCCTTTGGTCTTACCAATGCCTCAGAAGTTTTCATGGACTTGATGAATCGTGTGTTCAAGTAGTACTTAGACATGTTCGTCATAGTTTTCATAGATGACATCCTGGTTTACTCCCGAAGTGACCATGATTATGCAGACCATCTAAGAATTGTATTGTAGACTCTAAGAAATCATTAGTTATTTTCCAAATTCAGTAAGTGCAAAATTTGGCTAAAGTCAATAGAATTTCTTGGCCATATCGTTTCCAATGATGGCATTAGGGTGGATACCAAAAAGATCGAGTTGGTGAGAAACTAGCACAGACCCATCTCTCCATAAGATATCAGGAGTTTCTTAGATTTAGCTAGCTATTATAGGTGGTTTTTTTTAGGGATTTTCGTCTATTGCATCCCCTATGTCTAGATTAACTCATAGGAAAGTCAAATTTCAGTGGTCAAATTCATAAGAGAAGAGTTTTCAGGAGTTAAAGACTCGACTCACCTCAGCCCCAGTTTTAACTCTTCTAGATGGTTCAGATGGGTTTGTGTAATTCCCCGTACTTTCCTAAGCAAGAAAATGAACCGTTGTTCGAATATGTGAAAACCCCAATTTTGTAAGCCATATTTGGGAACCTAAATTACCAAGAGTACCCTAGTTATAAGAGAGCTTATGATGTGTTAAGTGTGGTTATATGAGTCACTTAAGGTAGTACAAGCTATGAGTTTTGAAATCCCTCAAGTTTTAGTGTTTGAATTCGCAAGGGTCATCTTTGAATGAGCATAACTTGATAAATATGTGGTATTTCTGCATATTTCTACCCACAAAATTATAGAGAATTGAATTAGCTTTCCAACGATACCAATTTTACCAAAATCCGACACCTGAGCTAGGCGTTATGGCTTTGCGAAGTAGAGTGCGTTGCCTAACAATCGCACATGGCAACAGGAAAGCATATGTGATAGCATATGCGGAGCCTATGTAAATAAAGGCGATATCATATGCGGCGCCTATGTAAATATAGGTGATATCATATGCGGCGCCTATGTAAATATACACGATATCATATGCGGCGCATATCTTATGGTTTCAAGTGACTTAAACACTCCATTTTTGGGTTATTTTGAGGGCAATTAAGTCTTTTGGCACTCCTTACACACCCCTAAACTTAACCTTACACATTTAATAGATTCTAAACACATCATAACCCTATTATCAATCTAAGTTCATCATCCAGGAGCACTAAAGGAGAAAAACAACTAGGGTTACAAAATCAACATTGAGGGTCTAATCTTTCAACAAATCCATTACCATAAAGGTATGTGGGGTTATGAACAAGAACACCCTTTCGTTCTTGTGTCCGAAGTTTGCATTATTTTATAAAGATACATGATTTTTACATGTTTTATCATGAATTTGAAGTGATAAATCTTATCCTATGTTGTTGTTCAAGATACTATGATTATTTTGAATGTTTAGAAAATAAACTCCATGAGTTTGAGATTATTGTTATGATTAAAGGCTGAAATTTTTCAAATTTCTGTATAAATTATGCAGCTTGTGATATAAAGCATAAATGTTGAAATGTCTTGATTAAGTATCGCTATAAGGGTCATTAACCCACATTGAGATTGTTGTTTTGAGAATTTATGCGCTACATGCACCCATGTTTAGACTATTTTTGATGAAGTATAGAAAGATTTGACCTTTTGGTCACAACAGAGTTAAAATCCACTTTATGAAACGAGTTACGGATTTTATCATATATTTAACTTAAGAAATATGAGATTTCCCTTAAAGTGGATTTTTCTTGAGATTTTTGAGCGTAGTATTGGGAGTAGTATTTTGCACCGAGTTGGGTATGTTACTACGGTTTCATACCCCAGAACTACATGCCACCATAGGTTGATACATTGACTTCCACTATATGTGGAAAATTGAGATAGTGATCACTGAGATGAGATTGTTCTACACCAATGGCAAGGGTAGGACAACCCTAACCTTATGGGGGCAAGTCGTGGGACATCATGGGTGCTCACATCGTGTACATGTTGATTAGAAGAACCTCCCAAAGAGTCATCCCTCATTCTTAGATTGATTTTACTGATTTAAAAGAGATTTGAAATGCAGATTTATGATGTATTCAATTTCTAGATTTCACTAAGATTGCTTGATGAGAGAATAAGAAAAGAATCTTGATATTTAGATTAAGTGCAATGGCTCATGATATCCAGATTGGCATGTTTTACTATTCATTATGTATGATTTTAGATTTTAGATTTCTTTCAAGCTTTATGAGCCATTTACAAATGTCCTGCATGATTTGGAAAGAAAACTTATGATATGATCGTTAAATATATATATATATATATATGCATATAAATATTTTTATTTCATGCACCCTCATGAAATCGGTACATATTCCATGGTATTGATCCACATGTTCGCATGTGGGCTATATTTTCCTATAATGTAGGTTCAGGTGCTCATCCCCGGGTTTGACCATAATTATCTAAGCACGTTGGTCTACATCCTCTGCTACGGTGAGTCTTCATGATCCTATGACTAGTTATTCAGATTTCCTTATTTACTTTAGTCGCTCAGTTTATTTCCTGAGTTTGGGTCAGTTGGGGTTTGTCCCAATGGCTCATGGATATACAGTTTAGTAGAGGCTTGTCAGACTAGATGGATAGATTGATCTGATTTGTTAGAGATGTCGTATTTTGTTACTTTCCGTATTTCATTCGTATTGCAGTATGATATTATGGAGGGTGTTTAGATGTTTTGATTATAATGACTTTGATTATAAGTGTTGAATGGTAGAAAAACGGCTAAAAGGGTTAGCTTGAGGCTACTTGTAGACTTAAGCACCGTGTGATACCTCGGGGCCCGTTTTTGGGGCGTTGCAAACTTGATATCAGAGCCTAAGGTTATTGGAGTCCTAGGGAGTCCGACAAGCCGCGTTAAGTAGAGTCTTGATCATCGGTGTGTAGCGCGCCACATCTATGAGAAAGAGGCTATGAAACATTTTAGAAAAAAAAGGGGTCATTTCATTCTTTCAGAAGTCTATCGTGCTTATAGTTGTTCCCTTTCAGCTATTAATTCATGCTCTCTTCTTTCAGAATATGCCTCCTCGCTGAGCTAGAAAAAATAACATAGGTCAACAACCTCAGCCTGCTAATCTGCTGAATGAGAATGTATCCCACGCTAAGTTTAAGGTAACCTTTCAGGCGTTTGCCCAAGCTATTACCGCCAATGTTCAGGCCAACCAGGCCTTGGTTCCATAACAACAGGAAGGAGACTTAGCTGTCGCAAAAATCCATGACTTTATGCGGATGAATCCACCAGAGTTTTATGGGTCCAAGGTAGGTGAGGATCCACAGTTGTATCTGGAGGAGATAAGGAAGACCGCACAGGTAATGCAAGTGTCTGAGGAGGAGAGTGTTAAGTTAGCATTCTACAGATTAAAATACCTCGCGTATGACTGGGTGGTTGCATGGAGAAAGGGTAGAGTAGAGGGTGCTGCTCCTATGACTTGGCAGGAGTTCCAGGATGCATTCCTGGATAAATTCATTCCACTAGAGTTGAAATAGGAAAAAGTAGAGGAGTTCATGAACTTACGGCAAGGCTCCATGACTATTAAGGAGTATTGCTTGAAGTTTAATCAGTTAGCAAAATTTGCCCCAAATCTGATAGCTGACAACTGAGCCAATATAGGTAAGTTCTTGATAGGGGTATCAATCTATGTGGTTAAGGAGTGTAGATCAGCTATGCTTAATAGTGAGATGAATCTTTCCAGACTGATGACCTATGCCCAATGGATCAAATCAGATAAGATAAAAGAGAGGGATAGAGTAAGGGGGAATAAGAGAGCCAGATCCAAGCAAGCTACTTATGGTCAGAACAGATCATAAGAAAGGAATCGCCCTCAAATTTAGGGCCGCTTATCTATGCCAGCACTATCATCAGCTAGTGCTCCAGCACTTAGAGGTAGGCAAGAATAGGGAAATAGGTTTTCTATGTTCGGATCTCAGAATACTGTGAGTAACCGACCTAACCGTCCACCATGCATCAGGTGTGGTAGGGATCACAGGGGTAAGTGTTTGTGGGGTCAGAAGGGCTGCTATGGATGTGGCCAGGAGGGCCACGGTTTTAGAGATTGTCCTCATACCAGACAGGGGAACCGTGATGTTCATCCCTAAGCTCAGTCTGCTAGTGCTCTAGCTTCTGTAGCTCGTCCAACTCCTACTCATGGTGCTTCTTCCAGTACTGCTGGCGGTCAGCGCCAGAATAGATTCTATGCTTTGCCTTCCTGTCAGGAGCAGGAGAACTCTCTCGATGTTGTTACTGGTATGCTTTGTGTGTTTGAGTTTGATGTTTATGCGTTGTTGGACCCTGGGTCCAGTTTTTCATATGTGACACCTCTGATTGCTGTAAATTTTGAAGTGAGTCCCGAGATTGTCTATGAGACCATCCTAGTTTCTACCCTTATGGGTGAGTCCATTGTTGCCCGAAAAGTGTCCTGTTTCTATTCTTCATAGAGTTATGTTTGCTGATCTGATAAAGTTAGACATGGTAGATTTTGATGTTATTCTGGGTATGGACTGGCTTCACTCTTATTATGCATCCATAGACTGTCGTACCCGTGCAGTCAAGTTTCAGTTCCCTGGTGAGTCTGTTATCGAATGGTCTAGTAATTCCGCATCTCCCAAGAGTCATTTTATCTCATATCTCAAGGCTAGAAAGATTATTTCCAAAGGGTGCATTTATCACCTAGTCAGAGTTAAAGACACTAAGTCTGAGACTTCAACTCTTCAGTCAGTTGATGTTATTAATGAGTTTCCCGATGTCTTTCTAGAATATCTTCTAGGGGTACCTCCCGATAGAGAGATAGAATTCAGGATTGATTTTCTTCCCGATACTCAACTCATTTCCATTCCTCCATATCGTATGGCACCCGTAGAACTTAAAGAGTTGAAAGAGCAACTCAAAGATCTCTCAGATAAAGGTTTTATAAGACCAAGTGTGTCTCCTTGGGGTGTACCTGTCCTATTCGTGCGAAAGAAAGATGGCTCTTTGCATATTTGCATTGACTATCTCCATCTTAACAAAGTCACTATCAAAAACAAGTATCCCCTTCCAAGAATAGATGATTTGTTTGATCAATTTCAAGGGAAAAGTTACTTTCAAAGATAGACCTTCGCTCTGGCTATCATTAACTCAGAGTTAGGGAATGTGATATCCCGAAGACAGCCTTCCAAACACGTTATGGTTATTTTGAATTTCTTGTTATGTCCTTCGGGCTAACTAATTCCCACCAGCTTTCATGGACCTCATGAATCAAGTGTTCAGGCCATATCTTGATATGTTTGTCATAGTGTTTATTGACGACATTCTGGTATACTCCCTTAGTGAGAATGAACATGCAGATCATCTTTGTATCGTCTTGAAAACCCTTAAAGATCATCACTTGTTCGCCAAATTTAGAAAGTATGAATTTTGGCTAAGGTCAGTTGCTTTTCTGGGTCATATTATTTCTTCCGAAGGTGTTAGAGTTGATCCCCAAAAAATAGAAGCTGTTAGAAACTGGCCTAGACCTGTCTTTCCGTCCGACATTAGAAGTTTCTTGGGTCTAGCTGGCTATTACTGCCGTTTTGTTGAAGGTTTCTCCTTTATAGCATCTCCTATGACCCAGTTTACCCAAAAAAAAGTGAAGTTCTTGTGGTCCAATTCTTGTGAAAATAGTTTTCGGGAGTTGAAGACTCGACTCACTACAACCCCTATTTTGACTCTACCTGATGGCGTTGATGGTTTCATGGTATATTGTGATACTTCTAGAGTTGGTTTGGGTTGTGTACTGATGCAGAGATGTAAGGTTATAGCCTATGCCTTTAGACAGCTAAAACCCTATGAGAAGAATTACCCCACCCATGATCTTGAGTTAGCTGCTGTTGTGTTTCCTCTGAAAATCTAGAGATACTACTTGTATGGTGTTCATGTTGATGTTTCACTGATCATAAGAGTCTGCAGTATGTTTTTACCCTGAGAGAGTTGAATCTTAGGCATAGAAGGTGGTTAGAGTTATTGAAAGACTATGATATGAGTGTGTTATATCACCTGGGAAAGGCCAATGTAGTGGCGGATGCCCTTATCAGGATCTCTGTGGGTAGTGTTTCGCATATTGAAGAGGGTAAGAAGGAGTTGGCTCATGATGTGCATCAGTTGGATAGGTTGGGAGTTAGGTTGCTTGATTCCACTGAAGAGAGTATGTTAGTACAGAGTAGCTTCGAATCCTCCTTGGTTTTGGAAGTGAAGGAGAAGCAAAACTTAGATTCTAGTTTGGTCAGACTGAAAGAATCAGTCAAGGACCAAAAGGAAGAGGTTTTCTCCCAAGGGGGGATGGTGTGTTGAGATTTCAGGATAGATTATATGTTCCGGATGTCGAGGATCTGAGACAAAGAATTATGGATGAAGCACACGGTGTGCGATATTCTATTCAACCTGGTGCCACCAAGATGTACCGCGACTTGCGGGAAATCTATTGGTGGAGTGGCATGAAGAAGGATATAGTAGAATTTGTGGTTAAGTGTGCGACGTGACAACAGGTTAAGGTAGAACACCAAAGACCTGGTGGTGTGATGCAGGAGTTTGGTATTCCTACTTAGAAGTGGGAAGAGATAAACATGGATTTTGCGACTGGTTTACCTCCTTACCGATGCCATCATGATTCCATTTGGGTTGTTGTGGGTAGATTGACTAAGTCTGCGCACTTCTTGCCTATGCATACTTCTTATACTGCTGAGGATTACGCTAGATTGTACATTTGGGAATTAATTAGATTGCATGGAGTTCCCTTGTCCATCATTTCAGATAGGGGTACTCAGTTCACTTCGCAGTTTTGGAGAGATTTTCAAAAGGGTCTTGGTACCCAAATAAATTTGAGTTCTTCTTTCCATCCGCAGACAGATGGTCAGGCTGAGAGGACCATCCAAACCTTAGAGGATATGTTGAGAGCGTGTGCTCTTGACTTTAAGGGGAGTTGGGATGAGCATTTACCGTTGATAGAGTTTTCTTACAATAACAGTTTTTACTCTAGCATTGGCATGGCTCAATTTGAGGCTTTGTATGGGAGGAAATGTAGGTCACCCATAGGTTGGTTTGAAGTGGGTGAAGCGGTCGTGAGTGGTCCTGATTCGGTCTTTGAAGCTATGGAAAAAGTCAAAGTGATTAGAGAAAGATTAAAAATAGCACGGAGTTGTCAGAAGTCGTATGCTGATGTGAGAAGAAGGGACCTTGAATTTGAAGTTGGTGACTTGGTGTATTTGAATATTTCACCCATGAAAGGAGTGAAGAGATTCGGAAAGAAGGGGAAACTTAGTCCTCTTTATATTGGCCCCTACAGAGTTCTTCGATGTATCCATGCTTAGGAAACACGTTGGTGATTGTGTTGTTGTAGATCCTTCAGAAAACCCTGATGTGCAAGATAGTCTTTCTTTTGAGGAAGTTCCTGTTGAGATTTTAGATCACCTAGTCCGAAGACTAAGGAACATAGAAGTTCCCTTGGTCAAGGTGTTATGGCAAAACCAATCCGTTGAGGGTGCAACATGGGAAGCTGAGGCAGATATGCGATCTAAGTACCCGCACCTATTTTCCATAAGCTCCGATCAAGCCGAAGGTACCATTCTGCTTTAAATAATTCCTTTTCTATGCATAATTACAGTAGTTCAGTAGTTATTTTATACTATTCAACTGTGATTTCATGAGTGATGCACCCCTTGTTGTGTCTGAAATGTAGAATGAAATAGAGGCAAGATTAGCAAGTTGCTTCAGCTGTGTACCCTTTATTTTCTCCTTAATCTTAGTATACCCAGCGTCATTTGAGGACGAATGTCCCCAAGCGGGAGATATTGTAATGCCCCGCACTTTCCTAAGCTAGAAAATGAACCGTTTTTCGTATATGTGAAAACCCCAATTTTGTAAGACAAATTTGGGAACCTAAATTACAAAGAGAACCCTAGTTATAAGAGAGCTTATGATGTATTAAGTGTGGTTATATGAGTCACTTAAGGTAGTACAAGCTAAGAGTTTCAAAATCCATCAAGTTTTAGCGTTTGAATTCGCAAGGGTCATCTTTGAATGAGCATAACTTGAAAAATATGTGGTATATCTGCATATTTCTACCCACAAAATTATAGAGAATCGAATTAGCTTTCCAACGATATAAATTTCACCAAAATCCGACACCCGAGCTTGGAGTTATGGTTTTGTAAAGTAGAGTGTGTTGCCTAACCAATCGCACATGACCACTGGAAAGCATATGCAATAGCATATGCGGCACCTATGTAAATATAGGCGATATCATATGCGGCGCCTATGTAAATATAGGTGATATCATATGCGGCGCCTATGTAAATATACACGATATCATATGCGGCGCATATCTTATGGTTTCAAGTGACTTAAACACTCCATTTTTGGGTTATTTTGAGGGCAATTAAGTCTTTTGGCACTCCTTACACACCCCTAAACTTAACCTTACACATTTAATAGATTCTAAACACATCATAACCCTATTATCAGTCTAAGTTCATCATCCAGGAGCACTAAAGGAGAAAAACAACTAGGGTTACAAAATCAACATTGAGGGTCTAATCTTTCAACAAATCCATTACCATAAAGGTATGTGGGGTTATGAACAAGAACACCCTTTCGTTCTTGTGTCCGAAGTTTGCATTATTTTATAAAGATACATGATTTTTACATGTTTTATCATGAATTTGAAGTGATAAATCTTATCCTATGTTGTTGTTCAAGATACTATGATTATTTTGAATGTTTAGAAAATAAACTCCATGAGTTTGAGATTATTGTTATGATTAAAGGCTGAAATTTTTCAAATTTCTGTATAAATTATGCAGCTTGTGATATAAAGCATAAATGTTGAAATGTCTTGATTAAGTATCGCTATAAGGGTCATTAACCCACATTGAGATTGTTGTTTTGAGAATTTATGCGCTACATGCACCCATGTTTAGACTATTTTTGATGAAGTATAGAAAGATTTGACCTTTTGGTCACAACAGAGTTAAAATCCACTTTATGAAATGAGTTACGGATTTTATCATATATTTAACTTAAGAAATATGAGATTTCCCTTAAAGTGGATTTTTCTTGAGATTTTTGAGCGTAGTATTGGGAGTAGTATTTTGCACCGAGTTGGGTATGTTACTACGGTTTCATACCCCAGAACTACATGCCACCATAGGTTGATACATTGACTTCCACTATATGTGGAAAATTGAGATAGTGATCACTGAGATGAGATTGTTCTACACCAATGGCAACGGTAGGACATTGCTAATCTTACGGGGGCAAGTCGTGGGACATCATAGGTGCTCACATCGTGTACATGTTGGTTAGAAGAACCTCCCAAAGAGTCATGCCTCATTCTTAGATTGATTTTACTGATTTAAAAGAGATTTGAAATGCAGATTTATGATGTATTCAATATTCCAGATTTCACTAAGATTTCTTGATGAGAGAATAAGAAAAGAATCTTGATATTTAGATTAAGTGTAATGGCTCATGATATCCAGATTGTCCTGTTTTACCATTCATTGTGTATGATTTCAGATTTTAGATTTCTTTCAAGATTTATGAGCCATTTACGAATGTCCTGCATGATTTGGAAAGAAAACTTATGACATGATCATTAAATATATATATATATATAGATGTATATTTATAGATGTATATATATATATATATATGTATATATATATATATATATATATATAAATATGTTTATTTCATGCACCCCCATGTACTCGGTACATATTCCATGGTACTGGCCCACATGTTCGCATGTGGGTTATATTTTCCCTATAATGTAGGTTCAGGTGCTCATCCTCAGGTTTGACCGTGATTATCCGAGCACGTTGATCTATATCCTCTGCAGTGGTGAGTCCTTATGGTACGAGGTCTAGTTATTTAGATTTTCTCATTTACTTTGAGTCACTCAGTTTATTTCCTGAGTTCGGGTCAGTTGGGGTTTGTCCCAATGGCTCATGGATATACAGTTTAGTAGAGGCTTGTCAGACTAGATGGATAGATTCATCAAATTTGTCATAGATGTCGTATATTGTTACTTTCCATATTTCATTCGTATTGTAGTATGATAATATGGATTATGTTTAGATGTTTTGATTATGATGACTTTGATTATAAGTGTTGAATGGTAGAAAAATGGCTATGAAGGGTTAGCTTAGGGCTACTTGTAGCCTTAAGCACCGTGTGATGCCTCGGGGCCCATTTTTGGTGCGTTATAGTTTGTGGTATACTGTGATGCATCCCGAGTAGGTTTGGGTTGTGTCCTCATGTAGCATGGGGGTTGTGTCCTCATGCAGCATGGTAAGATCATAGCCTACTCTTCTAGACAACTTACACCCCATAAACAAAATTATCTGACTTATGATCTCGAATAAGCAGCAGTAGTCTTTGCCTTAAAGATTTGGAGGCTCTACTTGTATGGGGTATATGTAGATGCGTTCACATATCATAAAACCCTTCAGTATATATTTTCTCAGAAAGACTTAAACCTCCATCAAAGAAGGTGGTTGGAGTTGTTGAAAGACCATGATATGAGTATCTTTTATCATCTGGGTAAGGCCAATGTAGTGGATAATGCTCTCAGTAGACTGTCTATGGGTAGTGTTGTGCATATTGAGGACAGTAAGAAGAAGTTAGCCCAGGAAGTACATTAGTTAGCCCGACTAGGTATTCGCTTAGTCGATTCAGCAGAAGGTAGTATATGGGTGCATATTAGTTCAGAGTCATCTCTAGTTTTCAAGGTGAAGGAGAAAGAGGATAGAGATCCCAATTTAGTCAAGTTGAAAGAATCAGTCAAAGATCAGAAGGTTGAGGTATTCTCCTAAGGGGGAGATGGTGTTCTGCATTGTCAAGGTCGTCTGTGTGTGCTAGGTGTTGATAACTTAAGACAGTGAATTCTTACAGAAGTGCATGGTGCGCATTACTTGATTCATCCAGGGGCCACTAAGATGTACCATGATTTATGGGAGATATATTAGTAGAGTGGGATGAAGAGAGACATTGCAGAATTCGTGACTAAGTGCTTAATATATCAGCATGTTAATATTGAGCATCAGAAGCCAAGTGGGTCTATGCAGGAGTTTAGTATCCCTACTTGGAAGTGGAAAGAAGTGAACATTGACTTTGTGATGGGTTTGCCTCATACTCGTCGACAGCATGATTCAGTTTGGGTCATCATAGACAGGATGACCAAATCAGCTCATTTCCCTCCAATCCATACCTCTTATTCAACTTAGGATTACACCAAACTATATATCAGAGAGTTGGTCAGATTGCACGGTGTTTCGTTGTCTATTGTCTCAGATAGAAGTACCCAGTTCACCTCTTATTTATGGAAGGCATTCCAAAAGGGTCTTGGTACCCAAGTTTACCTTAGTACAACTTTTCGCTCTCAAACAAATGGTCAAGAAGAAAGGACCATTCAGACTTTGAAGGATATGTTGTGAGCATGTGTGATAGATTTTAAAGGTAGTTGGGATGACCACTTGCCTTTGATTGAGTTTTCATATAATAACAACTATCATTCCAGCATTAAGGTTGCTCCTTTTGAGGCGCTTTATGGGAAAAGGTGTAGATCTCCCATTGGTTGATTTGACATGGGTGAGGCCACAGTGGTAGGGCCTGACTTGGTATTCGATACCTTAGAGAAAGTTTAGTTGATTAGAGAGAGGCTCAAGACAACTCAGAGCTGATAGAAATCATATGCAGATGTGCACAGGAAATATATCGAGTTTGAGATTGGTGACTTTGTGTATCTAAAAATCTCTCTTATGAAGGGAGTTAAGAGGTTCAACAAGAAGGGAAAGCTCAGTCCCCAATATGTTGGACCCTTCAAAATTCTTAGTTGGTTTGGCAAAGTTGCTTATGAGCTAGAATTGCCTTCAGATTTATCTTCAGTCTATCCAATGTTTCACGTATCCTTGCTTGAGAAGTGCATAGGTGACCCAGCAGTCACAGTCCCTACAGAAGGCTTAGATATTCAGAACATCCTATCTTTCAAAGAGATCCCAATCGAAATCCTTGACTATCAGATTCGCAGACTGAGGAACAAAAAAGTCACTTTAGTCAAAGTTCTTTGGCGGAATCAGTCCTTTGAGGGAGATACTTGGGAAGCAGAAGCAGACATGCGGACCAAGTATCCTCACCTCTTCTCCACTAATCCAGACTCAGACCAAGGTAATGGCTTTCCCTAAGCTTATTCAGTCTCATGTTCAGATTTTAGTTACAAACTTGGTATCAATTACCTTGGCATATTCAGTTATATGTTCATGAGTCAGTTTAGTCATGTATTCATGCATCAGATATGGATGATCAGTATGAGAAACTCAACTTATCAATACTCCCAGTCATGTATTCATGAACCAGCTCAGTTATGTACTCATGCATCAGATATGCATGTTCAGTGTGATAATTCAGTATATCAGTAATATCAGTCCTATAGTCATGTCCCAAATGTTCATGTCTAGTAAGTAAGACTACTAGTACTCTCAGTTCAGTCAGTATTATTCGAGGATGAATGTTCCTAAGGGGAGAATATTGTAAGACCCCATAAAATTCCTAGCTTAATTCAGTCCTTTAAGCTTGATAAGGGATCCTAGACTAAGAAATTCTAGCTAAGTTTTCAGTTTTAGTTTATTTTTAGCCTTCGAAAGTTGGCAATCTCATTTTGCGACCTTGGTGTCCTTTGAATGTCTATATTTTAGTTAATTCATAATCAGGAAGGTCAATGGGTGTTCAAAAATAGTGTACCAATGTGATTTTGGCACGCCGCGTGGCCTATTGCATTGTTCATATTTTCCCAACTACCAGCGTCAAATTCCAGTGAGTCGGTGCAATCTTGGTTCAATGCATTGGATATCGCATCGGTACAATCGATGCGCTGTGTCGAACTGCGCATCGGCAATCCAGTTTTCACTCATTTAAAACCTACATCTCAAGGGGTAATTGGGTCTTTTTCCCACACCCTTCAGACCCCATAACACAAAATTTAGCACCTTTAGAGGCATAATTCAATCATTATTCATAAAATCCTCTAGAATAAAACCCTAGGGCTATCAATCCAAGAATTAAATTCAAGAGATTTCACCATCAATCTTTCCAATTTTAAGAAATAAGGTATGTAAAGTGTTCATCCAAGGGTCCCTTCCACCCTTGGAGTTTAAAAAACTTCTTTTAAAACATGAATTGTGATTTCCAGTTATGGGTTTGAATTTAATCATGTTGATGTTGTGGAATGTGTTCCAAGTTGAAATTTTTGTGTGTTTTCTTGATATTAAGATAACATGTAAGTTGAATTTTGATCCTCTTATATGGAAACCTTAAATTATGAAGTCATGATGTATTATCATTGTTGTTCATGCCCAAGTATAGAGCTACACCTACCATGTGTTTGATAAAATGCTAAATTGAGGTTATGGTGCTTTTATAATCCTTTGGTGGTTTAAATAATGAACTTATCCTATACCCATATGTTCACAATGTCCCCCATGCTAAAGCTATACCTTGTATGTGTTTGATGGAATGCTCATGAGATTGGTGTAATGAAATTATGATGTGTTAGCATGCATTCCTAATCATGTGCAAGTTCTTGACTTTCAAGTGATTGATGAAATGCCTCATAGATTGTATTATGAGTTGTTAACTATTGTCAAGTATTCCAGAATTATCATGTCTTAGTACTTTTATGCTATCGAGTCCTGGGGGTATTTATTACCCGATGCTGTAGCTGTGTGCCTAGATACAGTGTCAGTTACAGAATAGTCTCAGTCATGTCATGATCAGTAGTACTCTAGTTCAGCTATAGAACTCAGGAAAACTCAATAAACTCAGTATTAATCCAGTCTCATTCAGTATTCAGTTTAGTCCTCAGTAAACTGAGTCAGTTAACAGAACTTAGTAGTATTCCATCAGTCAATGGAACTCAGTAAATTAGTACAATCAGTAACAACTCAGTCACGCCTATTATGAACTAGGAAATTAGTTCAGTGTCTATTCAGTTGGGAGTAGGATTCAACACCGAGTGAACCCAAGAATGAGGACTCACCTGCCAGTAGAGGGTGTGATTCTTTGAAGTAATCCTTGCGTTCCAGAACTATATAGCCAGTGTAGGTTGAGACATCAAAACCTACTAAAACAGGGTTGATGAGGTGGCTCAACCTGAAAGTTGAGGGTTCCACCATTCTCATTTGAGAACCTGCCAGATGAAGGTATCTCTTCAGTTTTTTTACCTGTGGCTAGGTACTGACACTATTCCAACGAGGGTTACAGGTTGGACCCTAAATCTATTTAGAAAAGGGGCATGTTGGTTAGATGATTACCTCCCAAACTCTTAGTATTAGTCTTTAGTAAAGAACTCAGATAGTTCTATAGATTTTAGGACTATCAAATACAGTCATGCAGCTTAGCACAGAACTTAGCTAGTTCCATCAGAATCAGGACTGTCAGACACAGTAACTCAGTAAATAGTATATCATTTATCAGTTATATCAGTTAATCAGTATTCAGGTTCAGTATTCAGTATGATCTCAATTTCAGTTATAGTTCATGTATTCATGCATGTACTCTCATTCAGTCATACTCATGTTATTTAGTTATTATTGTTCATGCATATGAACCCACGTATTAAGTCTTACCTCACTTTACGTACCAGTACATTCACACGTACTGATGCATACTTTTCTTTTATTCTATAGCATTTTATACCATAAGTTTAGACGTACGGGCCCAAAGCATTCTTAGCAAATCAGACTTTCTGCAAACAAACTAGTAGTGAGTACTCATCATTGAGGATATTCTTTTATGTCATTATCTCATTAGACTCAACATTTCAGTAGATGGAGTTAGTTGGGGGATTGTCCCATCAACTCCTTTTTCAGATAACTCAGTTTAGAGGCTTTTCAGACTAGATGCTCAGATAGTATTCAGTATTTAAGATTCTGATGTTTTATCAAAATTTATCATTTTTTCATCAGTATTATAGTTTTAAACCTTATAGCATTTCATCCCATTATTTCATATTATACAGTGTTATTACTCAATGATTGCAGCAGGTATCAATCATGGGTTAGCTTGTGGTCCTTCGAAATTATGAGCACCGTGTAACATTCGGGGTACAGACTCAGGGCGTTACATTTATCATTAGAAAACTTTGCGAATGTCAAATCCAATCATAACTACTTGTATGTTGCAATGATGAATCAAGACTCTGACCAAGAAATACATCTCTTGAGAGTAAAATTAAATGAATAAGACTAGGAAGTGCGTCTCCTAAGAATTAAAGTGAGGAATTCTGACTAGAAAATGCGTCTTCCAAAGATAAAGGTTTATGTTAGGAAGTGTGCCACCTGATAAATGAAAACTGGCAAGGAAGTGTGTCTCCTAAGGATTAAGTTCAATGATTCGACTGGAAAGTACATTTTCTAGGAGTCAATGGAATGACTCGACTAAAAAGTGTATTTTCTAGGAGTCAAAAGCAATGAATCGACTAGAAAGTACATCTTCTAAGAATCAAGGGGAATGAATCGACTAGAAAGTACATCTTCTAGGAGTTAATGGGAATGACTCAACTAGAAATTACATCTTCCAGGAGTAAAGGGGAATGACTCAACTAGAAAGGACATCTTCTAGGAGTCAAGGGGAATGACTCGACTAAAAAGTACATCTTCTAGGAGTCAAGGGGAATGACTCAACTAGAAAGGACATCTTCTAAAAGTCAAAGGGAATAACTCAACTAGAAGGTACATCTTCTAGAAGTCAAGGAGAATGACTCGACTAGAAAATACATCTTCTAGGAGTCAAGGGAAATGGCTCGACTAGAAAGTACATCTTCTAGGAGTCAAGAGGAGTGAATCGACTAGAAATTAAATCTTTTAGGAGTCAAGGGGAATGAATCAACAAGAAAGTACATCTTCTAAGAGTCAAGGGGAATGACTCGACTAGAAAGTACATCTTTTAGGAGTCAAGGGGAATGACTCAACTAGAAAGTATATTTTATAGGAATCAAGGCTTAAGTTAGGAAGTTCATCACCTAACAAGTAAAATTCAAATTACCTAATCAAGGAAGTGCGTCTCCATACAAATGCCACTTAAATTACCCAGACAAGGAAATGTGTCTCCTTACAAATGCCACTTGAATTAACCAAGAAAATGTGTCCCCTTACAAATGTCTCTTGAATTACTCAAACAAGAAAATGTGTCTCCTTACATATGCTGCGTGAATTACTGAAACAAAGAAATGTGACTTCTTACAAATGCCTCTTAAATTACCCAGACAAGGAAATACGTCTCCTAACAAATATTGCTTGAATTACCCATATAAGGAAATGCACCTCCTTACAAATGCTGCTTGAATTACCCGAATAAGGAAATGCATCTCCTTACATATATCACTTGAATTAAGCAAACAATAAAATGTGTATCCTTACAAATATCACTTAAATTATCTAGACAAGGAAATATATCTCCTTAAGATTAAATGCAAGGACTCAACTAGGAAGTGCAACTTCTAGGAGTAAAGGTTCAATTTAGGAAGTGCATCACCTAATAATGAACTTGAATTGCTCGGATAAGGGAGTGTGTCTCCTAGAGATATTGGATTGTGAGTTTTTACCATGATTTTGATTACCAAACCTATGCAACAACATTTTCCCTTACATATGTAGATGTGAGAAATGATGGCCTTTGTTGTTTAGGCTTTGAAATCCTTGATTTAAAGGTAACATGTGTTCCTATTTCATACAAAGAAAACTTATGAGTTTAAAAACATGGTGGTTGGTTTGTGGCTTTAGCTTTCGCGACAATCGCTCTTGCCCTCGTCACATTTAATCTGGCTTCCAACCATTAGCATATGTCATTGAATTGATCTTCATTGACCCAAACTCAGATTATTAAGAGTGACTCTGAAGTGAATATAGTATCTCTGTCTTTGCTATGTTCCTTAGATAAATCCTTTGAACCTTGCTATTTCCATAAGTTTCCAAACTTGTCTGTTGACAAAATTTTCTGCATGCCTGATTTTGGCTCACAATCATGTCTCTTTCATGTGTTGGCCCTTTGTCTTACTTTGTACAATTGAAGAAGTTGGTAGCCAGTTTTGAAATATTTTATCACTTTCTTTGACATTGATTTGACTCAAAGACACAAGAAAGATAACTTTCCATTTGTATAACTGACTCAAGAAAACAAAAATAAAAATATAGAAAAGAAAGAATAGACAAAGAATGTCCCCACTAAAACAAAGAAAATAAAATTTTATCTGAAAGTGACAGTAAACTCTAATGATTATGACATGCATTTCAGATTAAGCTGTTTAATCTCCCCATAAAAACTTTCACCAATTGTTGATGAGTTAATGACCCTGAAATTGAGTTACTTCCTTGGGCCAATTGCATTCAGAGAGCTCATTCGGCTAGTGACGCCTTTAAGGGTTTTCGCCAACAAGTCTCTCTCATTTTCTTTATCTCAGCTCACCATTGCCCTATGGTGTCCATGAGGGTTCTCACCAAGAAAACTCTATGAGACTTTTTCATTTTCATTTCTCCTAACTTAGAATCATCTTATGGTTCCCATGAGGGTTTTCACCGATAAGAATTTCCTTTAATTTTTATTTTTTTTAACTTACCATCTCCTTATAGTGCCTGTGAGGGTTTTCACCAATAAGACTCTCTCATTTTTATTTCTCTCCTGATTCCTTAAGATGAGGAAGATGAGTAGCTCCCAAAATGAATTATCATATGCATTGCATGCTTAGCCTTCTCATTCTCAAAGACTGATTTGAAGGTCTTTATTTGGTTGTAACTTAGCTTTTGAATAAGGTTAGAAATAAAGGATGGAATGAGGCCCAAACGACACTTGAAGTGGGGTAGGACTTACAACTTTTGGAATCGACTCAAACTATGAGGATTAACTCATGCCCTGATTTTTTTGACTAGGAAATTCAAAATTATTTATTTGGTTGGACCGAGCTCGAGGTAGGGCAGCCTATGTATCTCACCCCCCAACAAAGAAGAATCAGGTCACACGTAGTTCTGACATCTTATTCTTTTGCATGATTCTAATTTCTTATTTTTTTCTCTTTTATTGACTCTTTTCCTCTTTGAAACTTTTCCTAACTCTATTTTTCTTTTGAAGTTTGTTGATTCTATCTTGATTCCAATAGAGGGGAATGAAAGAAAATAGAACTAAAGCTCAAATAAGGTAAACAAAAGATGACACAATATTTGGATAGCAGAATAAAATGCCTTCATCATATCAATACTTGACAATGCAAGTACACGTCATGCAATATAAAGTGAAAGATAAAGATCATCTATGACACTTTAACAACACTAACTTTAACTGAGCATGTGTGCCACTTATTCTTCTACATTTGTCAAACATACAACTCCACCTTTGGTGTACATCCTTCACATTGAATGATCCATGCTTTTGTGGAGCTGATTATCTTCCTGTTCCTCTTGATATAGGGATCACACATACATTATTTGACCTAATTGAGCCATGCTTTTCAATTGATGACCAAGTTATCTTGTATTTTTTCAAGCAATTGCCTTAATTTTGAAAGAAGGCTTCAACATACTCACCAAATGTCTTAACACTCTACTTATTTCTCAAATGCCTTTTTGTAGCCCTCTGATTCAATGTTTCATGATTAAACTAAATTTTACGATCTCGCTAAAAATTTTGCAAGCATGTCATAACACTAGAACCAAAATAAAATGTATTGTGTAAAGAAGACAAACAAACAACTTAAAATAAGACAAAACGACAAGGGACACAACATCTTATTAAAAGGAAAAATAGAAGGGTTTAAACAAAGATGATAGAAAAACAAAACAAGATAGATTTCAAACTACAACCCTGAAATAATTTGAAAAACAGAAAGAAAAACAAAACAAACTACCAATAATCCTTCCAAATAAGGAGAGGAGTGACTTTCCAATTGCTGACTTGACATCTTAGCCACTGATTTGCACATCATCATTACTAGAGCTTTCATTGCTATCAAACATATTTTGTGTAAAATTATTCTTTGACTTTCTCTTTTTTTTTGCAAACGCAGGCCTCGGTTGAAGCTTGGACTTAGAAGTTCCTTGGTAAATATGTGGGGGCCAAAGACGATGTTGAGGAACCGGTGCATGCCATTATTGATAAGAAGATGGATGAGCATATGGTTGTGCTTTGTTCGAAGGATACTTAGGAAGTAGAATAGAATATCTTGGATTTTGCAAAGAGGAACCTTGTTGCAAATGAGCATGTAGATTTGATGTGTAAGATTGAGATTGAGACTGACAATATTGTTGAGTTAACCCTCTCGAGCTCTGCTTTTCTCCTGGAATGACAATGGGTGCATTTTTCTTCTTCTTCCCTTCGGTTTCACTTAATTGATTGCAATATCATACCAAATATTTCACGGGATCCTCATGTCAATCATGTTCCTCAAATTTCAATATCTCCAAGCTTGGAGAAATGTTGAAACTTGAAGACATGCCCTACTCTTTATATGAAACATCTTTATAACCCGCAAGTACCAGGAACTTTCCATAGTATTTTCTGCACTCTTCATTTTCTCAACCATTTTCTCTTACTCTTCTGGCATGCCATGCATCTTGGTAAGAAATTTTGGTGGTCCAATTAACATTGACATAGGCTCATGAGTATATCAATGATCATTAAAAGTATTGAACATGGGTCCACTAGTAGTTTTGGAAAGCACAACTGTTGGATTGATAGTCAAAGTGAAAGCCTCGGTAGAAGGTTGAGCAACAAAAGCACAGATATATATGGTGCTATCAGTGTAGTAGATTTATACTGAAGAGATAGAGAATGAGTGTTGAAAGCATTGGGATGCTTTTGGCTTGGAATGGATTCTGAGGCATGCTGTGGTGCATCAACAACATTAGGAAATGGAGCTTGCAATTGTGATGGAAATCTCAAGGTATTTGTGGGGTCAATGGTGGTGAATGGAGGAGGAGGCATCCCACTGGCCCAAGCTCGATATATTTCCATCATTTGTTGCCTTAATCTCATTATCTCTTGCTTTAAATTCTCATTTTTCTGACTCTTTGTTTGATCCATGATGTCACCCTCTATATCTTTATTGGACATAATTAACCCTTTCTTTGGATTTGGTGAGATGTGGAGGACCAACTACAATGCCACAATACCACAAACCAACCACCTTAAACTAATTAAACAAGAGATAACAAACGTGCTAGAGTTCATCACTTTCTCAAAGTCTTTTTCTTTTTATTTTTCTTTGAAAAAAGTCACCGAACCCAAGAAGGTCATCTATGTATCTCACCCCCGAGAGAGGAGAATTAGGTGTGCGTAGTTTGTGAAGTTTGGCCATAAAATGGCCAATTAGACTCTTTTCCTTTTTTTTCTTGAAACTTTAAAAGAAAAGAAAACAAGAAATTGTTAAAAGAATAGATAATAGATCTTTTTTTTTTTGGATTTTTTCAACGTTAAAATACCTATAAAAACTAAAACCTATGATTACCAAAGAAAAATCTTTGTGGGTTTTCGATTTTTAATTTCATACGAAAATGAAACTTGAAGCTATTAAAGGAAAATCTTTTTGTCGTTTTCTTTTGAAGATCTGTCGTTTTATTTTGAAGATCTATATGAAACACCTACTCTAAATGAAGAGTGAAGAAAACCTTTTTGGATTTTTTAAATAAGATCACCAAATCCTAGAGGGCTGCCTACGTATGTCACTCCCGATAGAGGAGAATCAGGTGTGCGTAGTTCATCCAAATTGGACATTTAATGATTAAATAACAAACTAAACCCTGACTTGAGAGATACGATCAAATATAGATGATGAACAACGTCAATAAAATCTTTTTGAGTTTTAAATTTGATACTTTACATAAAACTGACGCCAAAAACTACGAAAGAAAATTCTTTTTGGTATTTTCGTTATATGAAATGTACAAAACTTCTAACATCTTTTTAATTTTTTTTTTATAAAAAGCTCCTATTAAAAAAATAAAATCTTTTTAAAATTTTTGAATTATACATGTTTGCTAAAGGAGACAAAGGGAAATCTTTTTGATGTTTTTTGATTTTTAGAAAATGAGTGCAAAAGGTAAAAAGAATCTTTTTGAATTGTGGAAAGCAAAAGCCATAAAGAACTCTAAAAACTACGAAACTTTTTTGCTTACTCATTTTTTCTCTTTTTTTTTCTTTTTTCCCAAACTTTTCCTTGCCTACACGCTTTCTTTAACTCTACCACATGCTTTTCCCAAATCAGTCCATCAAATGACCCCGTTACCTTCAAAGATGCAATAATTAGCATGTAGGAATGATTTAGAGGTGAGTCTCTTAGAAAAGACCAAGTGGGTCCTGCTAGGTCTCAGTATGATGTAGATAAGAATGACCTAAAGGCTGACCTAGGTTTGGGTCCACTAACAAGGCTGTTCGGGGGGAGCGTATGGTTGATAACGCTCAATCTACAGCTCTCGTAGGAGTGTAAAGCGGTCGTTAGCAAATATAGAACCCAACTGGGTTGGGTATCGATCCCACAGAGAATAGCTTGGTCAACAAGTAAGTGAAATTATTAGACTTTTGGTGCAAGTCTCGTAAGAAGGGGGGATTGTATTAAGTAACCAAAGTAATGAAATAAAAGCTGAAAATAATAAAGTAAAAAGAGAAAGATTGTCACGTTGGTTGTAAACAATGAGAATTGAAGCGTTGGGATTATGTCCACCTTCAGAGGTATACGTCTCTATTGGCTATGAGTGTGTAGAGTCTTGACATGCAATTGCTTATAGAGAATTGTAGTTGATGGTAAATCCAAGCGTCTCTCGACCTAAACAAGGACTATTTCACTTTAACTCTCTCGAGCTTAAAGTGTGTCTAGCGGTACAAATTCTCCAAGAGGTTAGTCCAGGTACGGCACTAGCTTTTTAATAGGAAAGGGTGTCCTACTACCTTGACATTATCTCTTTTCCAGACAAATAACCTTTCTCTCGAACAAGTTAAATGTTAGACTGGCGTTGGTCTATGCGTCTTCTTTTCTAGACAAATAACCTTTCTCTCGAACAGGTTGGATGTTAGAATGGCGTGTTCTTGTGTTTGAACCGCAAAGGATGTAGATTTAAGATGAAGAGAATAATGATATAAGCAATATACGTGTCTTGAACTCACAAGCTCATAGCAATAGATAGTAACTCATTCGGCTTCCATAACCCCAACTAAGAGGTTTAGTTACCCATGAATGCGAAGGATATCACGTTTTGCATGGTGAATGGCGTGTAAAAGAGGTGTTTGGCGTGTGGTTTTGGTGATTCCTTAGCATGTAACGATTCTCTTGTTGTGGAATTTAAGAATAGAAGAATAGATTAGAAGTGTTTGTGGTGGAAGATGAGAGGGATGGAAGAAAATTAATTGTTGAATTAAGTGAAGAATGAATTTCTTGAATTAAGGGAGGAGTTGCCTCCACTAAGGGAGGACTTGCCTCTCCACTAAGGGAGGACTTGATTAAAATCTCTAGCATGATAGGGTATTTATAATACTCCTATCCTACTCCTACTAAGCTAATGAAATAAATAACCAAATCCTAATAGACTAATGAAATCCTTAACCCAAATGTACTAGGGTAAGGTTACAATATCATAATCCAAGTAGAATAGTGAAATACATAACCTAATCGTACTAGGTTAATGTATCTTTGTAAAATTCCAGCTTTGTGTCTGTAAGTCCCCAAAGTCTTCAGAAATGCTGTTTTAGTCCTGGACAGATTTTTCATGCAGTCCCCAAAGTATTCAGAAATGCTGTCTTAGCCCGGGACAGATTTTCCATGCAGCAGATTTGGTCCTTTAGGCGTCCAGCTCCTTTCCACTTCGTTTGTGAGCTTTCTTTTGCGTCAAGTAAGCCATAAAATGCTGTATTTTGCATCATTTATACCTGAAACTTTCCTAATCATGTTTGTTAGCTCATTTACAGGAAAAAGGACTAAAAGTGCATGAAATAGATAATTAGTTCTCAAAACTAGGCTAAAATATGGGCAAAATATATTGATATAGGCGCGTAAATTCGCCTATCATCAACACCCCACACTTAGAGCTTTGTTCGTCCTCGAACAACATATCATGTCCTTCTAAGCATCGACTTAAGGTTTTTACAGAAACAACACAAAACATTCTTCAAGACAAGCACAACAATTATCAACGAAGAGTAGCTTTCCGATTATAAGTAGAAACAATTTAACCTCAAGCATAGACTCGTGATGGTGATCAACTCGCATGCAAACGTTAAGGTACATAGAATCATATACAACTATCCAAAACTCATCAACCATGTGTGTCTCACAATATAGTACCCATAATCACTCACAAATATGGCATATTTTTCAAACATAGGTATCAAAGTGTCCTTGCTCTCACTTCTCACAAAGAATTCACATGTAGCAACTAATGACCATAAGCTTGCCCTTAATGTAGTACTCTACTAAATGTCGGAATGTTAAGATTAGGATCAAGTAGGTCTTTAGATGGTTGTAATGTAGGCTAAGGGATGGGTAGGACTATTTTGGCCAGAAATAGTGACTAAGTTCCTAAGCACTTTAATACATCACATTGTATCATTGACACTTTTTTCTTTCAACCTTTCTTTATTTTATTTTTCCACCCTTGTTATCATCTTTTGTTTTTCAATTTTAAGCACAACTCACTTTTCAGCTTTCTTGTCCTTTTTCTTTTCACAACATACCTCTTATGATAGCATTTTTCATAACACATTCAAGAACCTTTGCAATTTACAGCCTCATACTCACCCAATTTCCTCTTATGTTGTCACATGACTTTTTCACTTTTAAAGCACTTAGGAATTTGGATCAAATTACGGTCTTGAAATAAAATGGATTAGGCTTACATACAAGGTTGTCAAAGAAATAGGCTAAAGGCTCAAAAGGGTTTAACTAGGATGATGTTCATGGGTAGGTAAAACTGAAGGTAAACAAATATAGGTTGCCAAAGAAATGCCTAAATCATATCCTAAACTTACATTCCTTATTTTCGCTTTGCATACATACCAGGCAAGTTCTAGCATCAGCCACATACATAGAATATACTATTAATCTCACACACACAAGGCACATGGTCGACTTGATTGGTAGTAATATAGACTCTCGACCCATCAAGTGAAGGAATTGAATCACACACTATCACATAATGAGTCACAACTAGAGCCTAAATGTCTCAATAGTCACAATTGTAGCACATACTCTTGTTCTAATCTCGTGCTGCCTATCAAAATAATTTCATGCATAGCTAGAAAAAAAAAAAATTTTACTACTAAAAAAAACAAAACGAAACAAAAACAAAACAAAAGCAAACAAACATAGATGCGAATAGAGAAGTATAGCATGCAATACCACCACCCCACACTTAGTCGGGACACTGTCCTCAGTGGAAAATAAATACGAGGAACCTGGTTGGTCGGACTTATTCTCTATGTCTGGGGTTATACCCCTTGCATTGGAATCATCATCATAGTCGTCATCCTTAGAAGTTCCTCATAAGTATCCCACTTAATTCCAAGCGTGAGTCGGGGTATTTGCTGCGAGGAGGGTTCTCCTTGGTCCTTGTAACTTCTCTTTTTGCCCTTTTGGGAGGTGGTAGCCTTCTCCTTGCCTTGTCTCGCTTTAGGTGCCATTGTACCTGAGACTAGAAATAGTGTTAGTTGCAGCATAATCTCACTTGATACAATCTATAAGCAAGTACTAGGGGTACCACCCCACACTTAGTTTTGTTGCACAAATCAGCGAGGTGAACGTAGTCGATTTACTCAGATTTCGTCGACATACGTTTTAGGATTGTGTTCCAACAAGAAAATCAGCATTGTATCACTTATTTGCAGCTATTGGACTACTTTCATGGTAGATATAGCAACACTACGACATAGGGGTTACCACATGGAATCGTTATTCTTACAACAAGCACAACCTCCTAAGTCGATAGGTACTATAATCTTATCCCGATGGCCGGGATAGTCTAATATGTAAGCATCCAAACAACACTCTTAAGCAATATTCATAGCCATATCTATTCAGCAAATATCATAACAATGCTATTGAAACCAAATTCAAGTCGGAAATAAGTCAAGAATTCCCTACGTATATGTTCACTCACATGATTATGCAACAACAATTCAAACACATGAACATCACCAACAATCTTATATGATTTAGCAATTTATAATAAGCATAGCAACGTAGTACTTACGATAAATAAATGAAGAATAAGAGAGTACTTACTTGCTTGAAGCTTGTGGAGACGGTGTTGTGAATTAGAAGAGCAAAAGAAGAAAATTTTGAGAAGATTTGGAAGGTTATGTGGCGCCTTTAGGGTGTTTTCTAATGTGGTTGTGTTGTAAAACTATGTCCCCTTTATATAGGAAGAGTATGGGTCGGGTTATGACCCATTTACAATCGGATTTGGGGACAAAATCACCACATATGCGGCGCATATCTCTTGGCATATCAATGGCATATGCGGCGCATTGTCCATGGCATAATGGGACATATGCGCCGCATATCCTATGGCATTTCTAGACATATGCGCCGCATAGTCTATGGCATTTGGTCTCAGTATCTCAAATGCTATAGCATAGGCGGCGCATAGTCAAAAGCACACCTAGGAATAGGCGGCGCATTGTGTATAGCACACTAGATTCCGAGTCTTTAGGCTATAGAATAGGTTGTGTATCGTTCGTGGCCTATTTATACCAAGGCCTAGCCTTCCTCAAAGCCTATTATGACGTGAGAAAGGCTCAATTCATAGCCTTATGCATCACCATTCCTAACTTACCGACTTTACCATACAATGCGACCAAATCGTCAATTGAAATCAATCTCCTCGTTGCATACTTCTTGCACCTATTTTTGCTCAAAACCAAATGAAAACGATTAGTACGATGGGTTGCCTCCCATCTAGCGCCTTAGTTTTGGTCGTGGCACGAATCTTATTTTTGGTTTTTTCATAAAACAAAACAAGTACTAGGATGAAAGGAAAAACGATAAAACGATAAAACGATA
The DNA here is from genome assembly GCA_030864225.1 of Capsicum baccatum var. pendulum. NCBI lineage: Eukaryota > Viridiplantae > Streptophyta > Magnoliopsida > Solanales > Solanaceae > Capsicum > Capsicum baccatum. The sequence continues at coordinate 108,349,998 of CM061558.1, forward strand.
AAACGATAAAACGATGGGTTGCCTCCCATCTAGTGCCTTATTTATTGTCGTGGCTCGACATAGTTACCTCGAGTACTTAGACTTCGTCGAGGTAAGTGATGGATCGTTTTCTGAAAGGATTTAGACGACAATGAGGCTTACCTGTGGGCATGCGATCTTCTTCAAGATGGCTCCTACGTTTCTCCGGAGAGTCACCAATTATATCATCAATAGTCCAACCCATAGCTCTCTTGTATCTCCTCAGAGCAGAGATAAGAGCTTCTACGTGCTGTTCACTTAAATCATCTGCGCTCTCCGGAAGTATATTTCTAGTTTCCAAGAACACATACCTTAGATAATCGGGGAGCTCTTGCGATTCTAGCACTGGTGGCTCATCAATGGGAGTCTTTGCTGTTGGTTGATTCTTGAGATCACATCCCGGGTGCTTAGGAGTATAAGACTCTATTTCTGTTAGATCACCCATAAGTTCTTCATAATCTTCATTATTCTCATGCTCAACATTCAGTGGTGCAGCAGATAGTGGCTCAACAGTAGGTTGTTTCTCTATAGATAATGCTTTCGTATCCTCATAATGAACATCAGCTATGGATGACTCATTCATATCGCTGGGCTGCTTCATTGTTTTGCGTATATCAAATCGTACCACTTCGTCATTAATTCGAAACAAAAGCTCATTATCTTTCATGTCAATAAGCACACTTCCAGTTGCAAGGAAGGGACGTCCCAAGATGATGGGAACTTCAGAATCCTCCTTACAATCCAGAATAACGAAGTCGGCAGGAAATACGAATGAAGAAACCTTCACCAACACATCATTCAAGATACCCACAGGTCGTTTTACCGACCTATCAGCCATCACGAGCCTCATATTGGTTGGTGTAGGGTCTCCCAACCCCAACTTTCTGTAGATAGATAGTGGCATCAAATTGATGCTAGCTCCCAAATCGCACAATGCCTTAGCAAAATCCAACGATCCAATTGTGCAAGGAATAGTGAAAGCTCCAGGATCTGCCTTCTTTTGAACTAGCGACCTTGTAGCGATTGCACTACAATGATGAACATTATCCGCCAAGTCATAACTTGCTGCCCGCTTCTTTGTCAAGAGATCCTTCATAAATTTTGCATACCCAGGCATTTGTTCAAGTGCCTCCACCAATGGAACATTAATGGTGAGCTGCTTCAACATGGTCATAAATTTGCTGAACTTAGTGTCATCGGCCACCTTCTTCAATCTTTGTGGAAAAGGTGGTGGTGGGTATGGAAGTGTTCTCTCCATGGCTTTCTTCTCCTCTTGCTTTCGTTTATTTTTTTCAGGCTGCACGTCACTAGGCAACACGTCCTTGGCGTTGGAAGTGGATATTGCGGCGTCTTCCCTAGTGGCGTCACTAGGTGTGGCGTCCATGTCTGCTGTTCCGTCAACTACTTGCTTGCCTTCTGCTGAAGTTTCCAGCACCTTACCACTCCTCGTAGTGATGGCCATGCATGACCCATCATTCCTTGGGTTTTGCACAGTATCGCTAGGCAAGGTGCCGGCTTTTCTTTGGTTGAGTGCTGCTGAAAGTTGACTGAATTGCTGCTCTAGTTGCTTGATAGAAGTGGAATGAGAATCAACTAATTGCTTCATGGAGGCCAAATCGTCAATCACCTCCTTAACTCCCGCGCTCGTCGCTTCCACTCCTTTCAATAACTTAGCCATCATGTCTTCCATAGAATTAGATGTGGTGGTATCACGTCTACCAGGGGGAACGTACAAACCACTATTTTCATTATTTTTCTTCCAACTACCTTGGTCTTTACCTCCAGATTTATCATAATAGTTCCGACCTTGGTTTCCTTGGGCATTCCCACGGAAACCACCCTGATTGTTCAAGTAGTTGGCCTCCTCTTCTGAATCAGATTCGTCTCTTCCTTTTGACGCAATAGATTTCACTTTTTCAGTCTTCCCCAATAGATGCTTTGTAAGAAGATCCATTTGGGTTTTCATGTGCGCCATATCTTGATCACGTTCTTCTTCTCTTCTTCTTTGGTCTGCAGACATGCCAATAGATAAAGTGGGGCTTGCTACCTCAGAATCCCTGGTATGCCAAGCTCTACTTTGTTTCGTCATACGATCTAGCATGTTGCTTGCTTGACCAAAGGTGAGGTCCATAAAAGAACCTCCAGCTGCGTTGTCCACCACTGGTTTAGTTACTGAATTCAGGGCTCTATACAAGATCTCCATCAAGTGGACATTGGTCATGTGATGGTTTGGGCATCTCGCTAGCTTTGTCTTGAACCTCTCCCATGTTTCGTGAAGAGCTTCAGATGGAAGCTGACGAAAGTTGCTGATTTCATCTCTCAATTGAGCCCTCTTGGATGGCGGAAAGAATCTTTCTAGGAAAGCGTCTCTCAATTGCCTCCAATTTTGTAATAGAATCAGGAGTCAGCCCATTTAACCATAATGTTGCCTCCCCAGACAGAGACAATGGAAATAGACGTAATCGAATAGCATTCTGACCAACACCAGGATTGTCAAAAGACTTGCATGTAGAAATAAAGTTGATGAGATGCATATTCGGATCATCGCCTGCTAGTCCACCAAATAATCCCTTGAGTTGCAATAACTGAATCATGGTGCTAGTGATGTTGAACTTGGCTCCGGGCGCTAATGGTGGTGGAATTATAGCTCCAGTGGCTCCGGCACCATCAAGATCATCATCATCATCGTCGAAAGCTGGTTGCAAAGGTTGGCGATCATATCTGTACCGAGCTTGTCGACCTCGTCTGTTGGCAGGTGTTGCCATTTCAGCGCCATGCCTTGGGTTGATCAACTCGTCATCTCCTAAATCTTCATCGTCAGGATTTGTTGCTCGTCCAGGATTATCAATATTTTGTTGATGCACTTGAGCAGCCATCCTTTCAATTTCACGTTGTGCCTCCATTGATGCACTGAATAAACCTAAATAAAACAAAAACAACAACTAAAAGTAAAAGTACGAGAATCTTTGACCAAAGGGTCTAGTAATTATCACGAACTTGATTGACACTCGTATTCCCCGGCAACGGCGCCAATTTTTTGATAACGCTCAATCTACAGCTCTCGTAGGAGTGTAAAGCGGTCGTTAGCAAATATAGAACCCAACTGGGTTGGGTATCGATCCCACAGAGAATAGCTTGGTCAACAAGTAAGTGAAATTATTAGACTTTTGGTGCAAGTCTCGTAAGAAGGGGGGATTGTATTAAGTAACCAAAGTAATGAAATAAAAGCTGAAAATAATAAAGTAAAAAGAGAAAGATTGTCACGTTGGTTGTAAACAATGAGAATTGAAGCGTTGGGATTATGTCCACCTTCAGAGGTATACGTCTCTATTGGCTATGAGTGTGTAGAGTCTTGACATGCAATTGCTTATAGAGAATTGTAGTTGATGGTAAATCCAAGCGTCTCTCGACCTAAACAAGGACTATTTCACTTTAACTCTCTCGAGCTTAAAGTGTGTCTAGCGGTACAAATTCTCCAAGAGGTTAGTCCAGGTACGGCACTAGCTTTTTAATAGGAAAGGGTGTCCTACTACCTTGACATTATCTCTTTTCCAGACAAATAACCTTTCTCTCGAACAAGTTAAATGTTAGACTGGCGTTGGTCTATGCGTCTTCTTTTCTAGACAAATAACCTTTCTCTCGAACAGGTTGGATGTTAGAATGGCGTGTTCTTGTGTTTGAACCGCAAAGGATGTAGATTTAAGATGAAGAGAATAATGATATAAGCAATATACGCGTCTTGAACTCACAAGCTCATAGCAATAGATAGTAACTCATTCGGCTTCCATAACCCCAACTAAGAGGTTTAGTTACCCATGAATGCGAAGGATATCACGTTTTGCATGGTGAATGGCGTGTAAAAGAGGTGTTTGGCGTGTGGTTTTGGTGATTCCTTAGCAAGTAACGATTCTCTTGTTGTGGAATTTAAGAATAGAAGAATAGATTAGAAGTGTTTGTGGTGGAAGATGAGAGGGATGGAAGAAAATTAATTGTTGAATTAAGTGAAGAATGAATTTCTTGAATTAAGGGAGGAGTTGCCTCCACTAAGGGAGGACTTGCCTCTCCACTAAGGGAGGACTTGATTAAAATCTCTAGCATGATAGGGTATTTATAATACTCCTATCCTACTCCTACTAAGCTAATGAAATAAATAACCAAATCCTAATAGACTAATGAAATCCTTAACCCAAATGTACTAGGGTAAGGTTACAATATCATAATCCAAGTAGAATAGTGAAATACATAACCTAATCGTACTAGGTTAATGTATCTTTGTAAAATTCCAGCTTTGTGTCTGTAAGTCCCCAAAGTCTTCAGAAATGCTGTTTTAGTCCTGGACAGATTTTTCATGCAGTCCCCAAAGTATTCAGAAATGCTGTCTTAGCCCGGGACAGATTTTCCATGCAGCAGATTTGGTCCTTTAGGCGTCCAGCTCCTTTCCACTTCGTTTGTGAGCTTTCTTTTGCGTCAAGTAAGCCATAAAATGCTGTATTTTGCATCATTTATACCTGAAACTTTCCTAATCATGTTTGTTAGCTCATTTACAGGAAAAAGGACTAAAAGTGCATGAAATAGATAATTAGTTCTCAAAACTAGGCTAAAATATGGGCAAAATATATTGATATAGGCGCGTAAATTCGCCTATCATCAATGGTTGATAGTGGCTGCGATAGCTTTCCACCCACTTCATACATCCAAACGCTCCCCTCCTAAAATAAGGGTGAATCAACTAGAGTTTGTGTATACAACGTGTACTTCGTGACTTACTGCAAAAAAAATGACTCGGGTTATGCAAATGATATCAGCTATAAAGCGGTAACACATAAAGAAAGACTGTAAACAAAGAGCACGCAGGCATTCAACAATGATAAAACAATAACACAAATAATAACACAAACAAAATATTTATGCACCTATAGTATCAAACTAAATCGATACAACTCAAAAATAAGCTCAAATTCTGAAAAATCCCGAGCAGAGTCACCAGAGCTATCACAACCCAATTTTAACAAAAAGATATAGTTGAGTTCAAAAAAGGATTTTATTACTGAGTGACAAAAAGAAAACAATTTGTTCCAAAATGGACCTTTAACAATCAAAATTCAGAGTAGCCACTTGGCATAATTTGGTGTGCCAAGTCACATTTGGAAATTCATTTCAAAATTTTTTTTTTGACTCTTTTAAAAATGGTCCACGAACAGAGATTCCAGTTAAGAAATTTTGTTGACCAAGGAGAAGGTGTTAGACACCCCTTGGTCCCGTGGTTCAACCACGGTCTCTTGTGGAGTATATCGACTAGTTTGATGTTATGAAGTGAATAAACCACATAAATATACAAAAAAATAAACAAACAAACAAACCACACGAAATAAGTCCAAAAAATAGTGTCCAGTCTAATTATTACAGTCCGAAATAAAAAAATACTAAAATAAACCTATACTAACCTATACTACCCTGAACTATGATCCACCCGATGCCTCGGGCCTTGGACATGAACTTCCTTTGCGTACAAATCCCTCAGGGCATTCCTCCGAATGAAACAATACAAATAACATCGGGGCATTCCCCAGCCAAATACATACAATTTCTTCTAATGCGAAAAACCATTCAACAAATATTTTGAACATTCAATGATTATTGGTTCTTATGGTTTGCCTATCGACCTAAGATTTGTCTATTTACGTTTCGGCCTAAAATATGATACTACTGAATTCAGCAACATCCATCAATGAATCAAAATTAACAATATTCACTTTATATCAATTTTCAAGTCCCCCAACTTATTCTCGATCACCTAATTGATTAATTGTTAAATAAAAAAACATTTACTAATCATGAATAATAAACATTCACCAATCCAACACTCAAACATCACCAATAATTCACATAGCAAATATCGAATCATGTTCACAATCACATAAGAATTAAAAAGAAGAGGAGAAAGAATTGGACCTCAGTGCTGCTTTCAATCAAGTATTATTCGATTAAACGAGATGGAATCTGCATCAGAACCTTGAATCGAACTTCAACAACAACCTACCAACTTGAATAAAACCTCATAAAATAAGCAACCCCGAAATAGTCTACTCAAATCAAAACCCAAAATCGAATCAAATCTGACCAAAAAAATAGAAAACTTACAATTTTTGACTCTTAGTATTGATGGCATTATGGATGGACCGTTATGGGATCACCAGAGCTCCGTGAAGCTTGAACGATCAAATTTTTTGGATTTCAAGGAGGTTTGGTTGCTATTTTTTAAAAAGAAAAGTTAAAGGATGGTCAATTTAGATTTTTCCCAATTGGATTTCATAGGATTACCCCTAAAACAGTATCAAACAATGATTAATGGGTGTTTTATGGTCGGTTTTCAGCGTTCTCCAGTCACTGTTGTAGCGTCACTGGAGCTTCAATAAGTTTAACAGTGGCAACGCTATTTTCCTCCTCCCTTTCTTGTCCAGTCTCTCTCCTCTCTCTCCATTCAATGTCTCTGTTTCTCTCTATTTTCCTATCTATTTATCTGCACTCTCCCTCAATCTCTGATCAGCTCTCCCCTCACTGTATGGAACTTTGTGGGTATTTGTTATTGTGAAAAACTAAGAGTTCCTTGTGCCTGTTGAGTGAATTCAGGGTCGGTGAGTGAGTGAATATATTATAGTGTGTGTATTAGGGTATTGTGTTTTTGTGTGCATATGGAATAGTGAGAAAGCCGTGGATATTATTTTGTGAAGAGTATGTATGTGTACAAACTAGAAAATGGAGTCTATCTAGTGTGTATATGGTGTGTGAGTGACGATGGAGAAATATATGTGAGTGCAAATTGTGAGGTGTTCTCTGTGTGTGGAAATTGTATGCTTCCTCCCCTGTGTATTATGTGTTATGATGTAATATATGTGTATATTGTTGTTGTGTGTAGAGGAAAAAATATTAGGAGGTCGGTGAGGTGATATAGGGTAAGGGGGTATGTGGGTAGGGGTAGGGGTAGGTTTTTATTTTGTTAGGGTGAGGTGTTAAAGTGGGGTATTTTTGTTAGGTTAGTTATTTTTATCTTTTTATGGAGAAGATATTAAATGGGTGAGGGTGTATGATAAGGTGAGACAAAAAATGGATAAATTGAGTTTTTGAGAGGGACAAAATTAGGTGTCTATATGGTTAATAATATATCCTAACAATCTCCCACTTAGATTCATAACCATGAATGCACAATTTTAACACCCATTTCTTCCACATGCTTATCAAAAATCTTCTGGGTTAAGCCCTTTGTAAATGGGTTCGCCAAATTATTCTTCGATTCAATCTTCAAAATTCTCACATCACCCCTTTGAGTTATATACTGAATCAAGTGATATTTTCTCTCAATATGCTTACTTTTTGTATGGATTCGTGGTTCTTTCGAGTTTGAAACTGCACCACTATTGTCATAATAAAGTGGTAGTGGTGTTTGAACCGAATGAACTACCCCAATCTCTTTAAAAAAGTTATCGAGCCAAACAATCTCCTTAGCAGTCTCAGAGGTAGCTACATATTCAGCTTCCATGGTGGAATCAACAACACATGATTGCTTGATATTCCTTTAAACAATGGCTTTCACCTCCTAAAGTCAACACATATCCTGAGGTATATTTTCTAGAACCTTTATTCTACTGGAAGTCTAAATCAGTATACCTAATCGGTACAAGATCTCCGGAGTGAAAAACAAGTATGTAATCCCTAGTACTTTTAAGGTACTTGATTATATGCTCAACTGCACTCTAATGTTCTTTCCCAGGATTAGACTGAAATCTGCTCACCATGCTTACCGCAAAGCAAATATCAGGTCTAATACACAACATAACATACACAAGACTCCCTACAGCTGAAGCATAAGGGATCGCCTTCATTCTCTCTATCTCATTAGTCATTTTGGGTGACTAATCCTTTAATAGAGTAATTGCATGCCTAAAAGGAAGAAATCTCCTTTTGTAATTTTGCATGCTAAACCTTGCAAGAATAATATCAATATAAAGTGCTTGAGATAAACCTAATATCCTTTGTTTGCGATCTCGTATAAGCTTGATCCCAAGAATATGAGTTGCTTCTCCTTGTTTCATATCAAAACTCAAGGAAAACCACTCCTTAACAAAATTCAACATGCTCACATTATTTCCTATGAGCAAAATGTCATCTACGTATAGAATAAAAAATGCTACTCTGTCTCCGTCCCATTTTTTATAGACGCATGACTCATTTTCACATTGATAAAAATCGAAAGTCTTAATTGTCAAAATAAGTATTTCGTGCCCTAGATGCTTATTTCAAACCGTAAATGAATTTCTTAAGTTTATAAAACTTATGTTCATTGTCACTTTTCATGAATTCTCTCGGTTGTGCCATATAAATGCACTCGTCAAGACTTCCATTGAGGAAATACGTCTTGACATCCATTTGCCAAATCTCATAATCATAATGAGCAACAATGGATAAGAGAATCCTAATGGATTTTAGCATAGCTACCGGCGAAAAAGTTTTATCATAGTCAATTACTTCTTTTTGAGTATACCCTTTTGCAATAAGCCTAGCCTTAAAAATTTGAACTTTCCATCCATACCTCTCTTTTTCTTATAGATCCATCTACAGCCAATGGGTTTGACTTCTGTAGGCAATTCTACAAGTTTCCAAACTTGATTGGAATACAAAGACTTCATTTCAAATTTTATAACAGTAATCCACACTTTAAAATCTTTATCATGTAGTGCTTCGGTGTAATTAAGGGATTCCGTATTAGGCTCATCAGGAATTCTATCATATGATTCTCTCAAGAGCGTAAACCATAAAGATTTTCTAATAATTCTCCCACTACGATGACTAGTCACTACAGAAACCACTACATTTGGAACTAAATTTTGAACAGCCTGACTATCTTTCTGCACTACGGCAAGTTCCTTGACATTATCCTGAATGTTTTCCTCCACAATTACAAGTTGCTCGACATTACTCCCACTACTTTAAGATAGTGTTATGTCAAGTGTTTGCTCTTGTGCAACCTTTTGCCTATTGACATTTCTCCCACTACATGGATGCTATGGTATTCCAATAATGGTTTTTGTAATTTGTTCTTGTGTTTCATTATTCGTTATTCTATTTCTCAATTTCTGTAAAATAATTTTACTTCTAGGAGCGTGGTTCATTAAATAATTTTTTTTAAAAAATCTGGTATTTGTCAAAAAAAATTACCTTTTGTTCCTTAGGACAATAAAATAAACCTCCTTTCATCACTTTTAGATATCCAATAAAAACGCATTCTTCTGTTCTAGATTTCAATTTATCAATTTTTTCTTTTAGCACATGTGATGGACAATCCCAAACCCGAATATACCGTAAACTAGGCTTCCACCCACTCCATAATTCATATGAGGTTAAAGGTACTGATTTTGAGGGAACCAAGTTCAGAATATAATTTGCAGTTTCTATTGCATAACCCCAAAAAGAAAAGGATAAATCTGAATAACTTAACATTGATCTAACAATTTTCATAAGAGTTCTATTTTGGCATTCCACTACACCATTTTGTTGTGGTGTTCCTAAAACAGAATATTGAGATGTAACTTCTAATTCTGATAAGTATTTAACGAATTTCGTAGAAAGGTATTCACCACCACGATCAGATCATAATGTATGGATATGTTTGTCATGTCACTTTTTCATTTTCATCTTAAATTCTTTGAATTTTTTAAAGTATTCAGATTTATAGCGCAACAAATAAATATATTCATATTTTGAGTAATCATCTGTTAAAGTCACAAAATACTCAAAACCACCTCTTGCTTGTACATTCATAGGACCACATAAATCAGTATAAATTAAGTCCAACTTGTTACCGACTCTATTTCCTTTAGTAGAAAAAGGTCTCTTGGTCATTTTACCTTCTAAACAAGATTCATAAATTGAAAATCCCTCCACTTTCAGTGAACTCAAAGATCCATCAAAAATCAACCGTGAAATCCTATTTATATTAATATGACCTAGACGTAAGTGCCATAAGTATGTATCACTCAATTTCGAAATACATTTTTTTATGTGATCAATCAACATTATTAAGTTCTATTGTTTGTAGCATATCACGGGAAACATAAAATACAAACAAATCGTGTATTCTAGGAGCGGAAATAATAAAATACTTATTAAACTTAATAATTGCACAATTATTAGAAAAATAAACATTATAACCAACATCCATTATTCTTGAAACTGAAATTAAATTCCTTATTATAGAAGATACGTAAAGAACATTATTCAGGCTTAAAACTCTAGAACTACTAAACAAAATAGAAATATTTCCTATAACTAAGACTAGTGTTGGTTCCCCATTTTCTTGAAACACATTCATATCATTTTCACTTAAGTGCAGTGTTTCCTAAAACCCCTGTAAAGAAGTGCAGATATGATTAGTGGCTCCTGAATCTATAGCCCCAAATTGGACAGAAACAGCCTAAAAATATTTTAATGACATATGAAAAAGATGTACCTTATTTCTGGATCTTTGCTATGTTGCCTGGACACTGTTTCTTATGATGACCAAGTTGCTTGCAAAGATATCACTTGCCCTTAGGCTTGGACACACCATCATTAGCACCTGGAACCTGAGAGGACTTCTTTTTTTTTTCATCTTTCAGCTTAGAAGTTGAAGACGAAGGTTTGTCAACCATAAACGCTGTAGGAAGAGCTTGTTGCTAAATGATAGATTCTTTTGCTTGCAGCTTATTCAACAATTTTGCAAGAGACAAGTCCATCTTATTCATGTTGTAATTCAAGAAAAATCGCTGAAAATTATTCGGCAGAGTATGTAGGATTATTTCAACCTGAAATTTCTTATCAATAACCGCACCAAGAATTTCTAGCTCGTTCAACAAACTCATCATTTTAAGAACATGTTCCCTCACAGAAGTTTCTTCAACCATTTTCATGGTCAAAAGGGCTTTTATGGTCGTCTATTTTACAACACGATTTTTCTCACCAAACATCTCTTTAAGAGATTCAAGCATATCATAAGCAGTAGTCATGGACTGATGTTGATGTTGTAACACATTTTCCATGGAGGCAAGAATATAACATCTTGCCATCTCATCAGCCTTAACCCACTTATCATTGGCTTTAATCTCATCATCAGTCAGTTCAACAGACTTAACAGGACATTCCTCAACCAACACAAATTTAAAGCCCTCTGCAATAACAACAATATCCAAGTTACATTTTTAGTTCACATAATTAGTGCCTTCTAGTTTATTTTGATTCAAGATAGAGGTTAAGGGATTGAATGAAGACATGGTTAATCCATTATATAATCCAATTAAAATAGATCATTAAACATGTTGCAGAATAATAAAATTCTTAAAAACACATCGCACATATAACCATACACATAAATAGTTAGAATCGTTAGGGAAACTTAACCATTTAAGCTAATATATATGTAATATACGATATTTTATCTCTTAAATAAAAAAAATAACTCAGTTAGAGAGTCAACTATTTATTTAAGATAGATAAATATCACATTTCATAAGTCTCTATACCATTGAACCAATATGTAACTTAGTTGGAAAGTTAATACAAGTCATCAAACACAAGAGATTAAAAAATAGTATTACACTATACAAGTTTATCCGATGGGGAAGATGACCTACGTCAAAATATAAACTCATATTATTTACTATTATTAATCACTTAAAATCATTAGGAATGATCCCTATCACCACTATTTTACAAAAAATAATTTTGTCAGAATTTTTAAATTTTTTGAAAACATAAAAAAGTTTCAAAACCCATCAAAACGATCTTGAATGGCCAAAAAACATCCTAGGTCACAATTGTTGTGTGTATTGTTCAATGGGTCATTTTCAATGAACATACCAAATTTCAGGTCATTCAGAGTTCATCAAAAACTGAAAAACTCCAAAATCAACCAAAACGACAATTATTGACCGGACTATTTTGAGGATCAATAGGGCTGCTTGCACTGCTTGTCCTTACCATTACTATTTATACAATGAATAACGACTATGATTGGGCTTTGTCGAAACTCATTATAGTTTTACCCTTAATACATAAAAATAATTTTCACAAAACTATGCAAAATTTGTTTTATACTTTCTTGATGATAAACTTAGATTCTGGAAATCATAACATTATCAAAAACATAAAAAAACAGCCAGCAACAACATGACTTATACAATGATTATCAAAAATATGTAAACCAATCACGTAATTTCTTTTTACATTATCTAGCATATGTAAGAAGACTACTGATACCAATTGTTAGAACATGCATAGCGAAAGCAACAATTCTACATGATCAATATAACTTACATATAATCTAGATAACATAAATCAATAAACGAAATTGAAAAGCTACTTACCTGTTGAAGCCTTCACACAATTCGTTCACTTTCTTGACCCCCAGGGCTATAGTCTTCTACTATTTCTTGACTAATCTTTTGTTATCAAACTTGTGTGGGTAAGTGCTTTTTGGATTCAAAGAGAATATCTAATCTTTTGAACAAAGCCCCTAGTATTCTTGTTTTCTCTTGAAGAAGGGAAGAGCAAGAGCCAAACGTTTTTTTCTTTTTGGTTGCCCAAAATGTTTTCTGCCCTTTCATTGTCCAAAACATTTTCTGCCCTACTTAATTAGCAAAATATTTTTTATTTAAAGTCAGAAGATATTATTTTTCTTATTGAAGACCAATAAATAATATTACTTCTTTGAGTATGTTCTTTTCTCTTTTTCAAAACTAATTAGTTAATCAGGTATAGCAGGAACCACGAATTTACTAAGTGAGGCTTTCAATTATGATATTAATTCGGTGATGGAAGAATTATCATATCATAATAAATTACAAATTATTTCACTAAAAATGTATAATTGTACTCTTCGATTTAATTTTAAAATCTACCATTACTTCTTATTTAACTCCCCACGTTAGAATTACCGACACCAATCAATTAAATTAAATTCTCTGAAAAAAAGTAACTCATTGATTAATTTAATTTATTTATATTTCTTAACTTATTTCACATGACGAATATAAAATCCACCTGCAAGGTTTTCACGTGAAAACTTATAAGAAACCATAAAGGGGTGTATTCTATCTCAAGTCCGAGACATGGTTCTATCAACTAATTAATATTTCACTAAGTAATTTGTCATCATCCAACCTGTTAGATATATATTGACTCATAAAAGAGTTTCACCTACTAATAGATTAAAATAATAAACCAAACTACATAGACCATAATAATTATATCAAGATTATGAGTATAAGTACATGTAATGGACTAGAAAAGTTGTTTATTAAAATTCAGAACATAAAAAAGCATCTTTAATTGGTCTGTTCAATACATACGAAATGTACTAGCACAAGAAGTTGGAATATTACCACTCACATGATCAAGATCAAATTATATTTAATCTTGTGCTACAATCATCAAGATGCTTATCCTACCTCATCTTTGATTGTGAACATTAATTTATTACTTATAATAACCGATAATTTTAATCTTCTGTGCATGAGTTAAAGTACTTTATACACGAAATTGTCTACTATATACGTAAAGGACGCACATGTAAACACAATGATCTATTCAAATAAAGATTTTATTAATATAAAAAAATGTCTTTACATGGAATGAAAATATAATATTATAAGAAAAACTACATGTTTAATAGTATATCCTAACAAATTCGCCATCTCCATGCTCTCCTACCAATTAATTAATTTATGTTTAAAACTGAAAAGTATATGTCTTAAATAATTATGGATCTGATCGTATAATTATTTTTAGAATTACTATTGACAAGTTTAAGGTACATAATATAAGATGACAATTACACTATCCAATGTTAAAAATGTTTAGACAGTTCCTAGACACTGATAAAATATACATATACTATATTTAGCATTTTAGTTCCACCTGATCGATTAACTGCAAAATGTGAACACCAACAATAGTGGTAAATACTTTTTCACTCTTAATTAGAGGTCTTGAATTTGAATTTTCTTGGGAATAGAGTTTCCTTTGTTAGATAATGCTTTGCCATCCTATGTGGGACTTCCCGATATGAATTCGGATTTAGTTGGACTTCAATATAGTATCGGAGAAACCAAAAAAAAAAAAACTACAAATGTGAACACCAATCATAATTACAAATATTTTATTTTCATTTTTTTTTTTCTAAAAATGATCATTTCTTGATTTCTATAGCATTTATCTCCTTTTTGAATTTACTAGGGTGCATCTTTGAAATTTTTTCAATATTATACAAGCTACTAGCAGAGCCCCCAAATAAATTGCAGGTTTTATGACTTATTGGACGACTCTATTCAATATTACTAAAATCTTGAAAAATCTGAAATCTTGGATATATTACTGAAATTTTGGATACATTGCGTAGTTTGAAAATTTGAAATCTTGAATACATTATTAAATCTTGAATACATTGTGTTGGTCTAATACATTGTGTTTTACTCATGATACATATTGTCTCGGATACATTACTTACTGTTTTCAAAAATCTGAAATCTCGAATACATTATGTTGGTCTAATACATTGCGTTTTACTCATGATACATATTGTCTCGGATACATTACTTAATGTTTTCAAAAATCTGAAATCTCGAATACATTATGTTGGTCTAATACATTGCGTTTTACTCATGATACATATTGTCTCGGATACATTACTTAATGTTTTCGAATACATACTGTCTTCAAATACATTATTCTAAATACATTACTTAAAATATGGTATGAATGTAATTAAATAAAACAGATAAGATATTATGTAGATATGATCAGATAATTAGTGTTGTAATGTAATTCTTCGAAATAAAAAAAGGAATCAAAGCAAAGAATGCTAGTTATAAATAATTTTGGCCATAGAATCGTAACTTTTGAGTCATTATTTTGCGATGTAAATTACCTGTATGCATATTTATGAAATTATCCCTTTATTGAATATCCTTATTACTATTGATAAAATAAAAACATAAATCACAAGTTCCAATTGAACACATCATATATACTACTACTTTAACAAACATAAATCAGTGTTGGTCAATCTTGTAAACTCTTTTTGGTCCATTATTCATTTATGTGTCATCTTGAGGTGTTCGTAGTTTTCAAGAATAAGAACAGTTACTGAGGATAAATTGAGAAACAAAAGATTAATTGTCTTGAATTCTTAAAATGACAAACAACTTGAAATAACTATTTTTAGAAATTACTACAAATCATTTGGGACAAAGTAACTACAGTAATGGCAAAAGTTTCCTAATTTTGTCTTCAAAAGTCAAATAGAAGGGCCCTTTCCAACATCAAAATGGATACAAACTATGGACTTTTATTGAACATCCTTATTACCATAGATAATTAAAAACATAAATCACAGGTTTCAATTGCACACAACATATATATAATACTACTTTACCAAACATAAATCAGAGTTGGTCAATGTTGTAAACTCTTTTTGGTCCATTACTAGGAGTTGGAGGAGGTGGTGGTGGTAGTTGTGGACAGAAGCAAGCTTGTGTAGCCAAGTCACATTTGGGTTTTTCTTCCGGCGGGATGCATGTCATAATTTCAGCACAATCAGCATCACTAGAGCAAGAAAACAAACCACTGCATGATTGTCCTACCAAAACATATATATACATCAGTAACAATAGTTGAATCACACTATTGTATGTTGTTTGGGACATACGATAAGGATAATAGTCCCGGAATAAAGTATGAAATTAACTTTATCTCATATTTGGTATGAGGTATTAATTAATTCAGTGATTATTTTAGCATACAGGTGCTTTTTAGCATGTATATTGCAATACTATTTAGCATCAACATTAAGGGTGTGTTTGGTAAGGAGGAAATCATTTTTCG
Source organism: Capsicum baccatum var. pendulum (assembly GCA_030864225.1). Classification (NCBI taxonomy): domain Eukaryota; kingdom Viridiplantae; phylum Streptophyta; class Magnoliopsida; order Solanales; family Solanaceae; genus Capsicum; species Capsicum baccatum. The sequence goes on from CM061558.1 coordinate 108,365,928, forward strand.
AAAAGTTTTTTATTTTTTAAAGAAAATTTCTGATGTTTTGGTTTTTCAAAATTTTTGAAAAACACTTTCTCTAGGAAAACAAGTGAAAAATGACTTCCTTAATGGAAGTAGGAAAAATAAATTGTATACGTAGCATTCTATGTTTATTGCATCATCCCATCTACCCAACGCCCCCAAACCCTATTCCTTGACCATCCCACCCCCGCGAGGCTAGACACCCCACCCCCTCCTGCCTTTATATTTTTTTGCTAACCAAACACTAGAAAATAAGTAAGAAATCAACTTCTTTTTCAAGAAAATATTTTCTAAAAAAAAATTTCATGAAAAATATTTTCCTTCCTACCAAACACACCCACCCACCCTAAAATGAAAATGTTATCATAGAATAGATAAAAATTAGTAACATTTTTGGCTTATAAAAATTGCTTACCTAACAAAACAAGCAAAAACGAGACCAGGAAAATCTTTTGGAATATTGTCTTCTCCATTTCTCTTATAAATTTTTTTGTGGTAGCAGTACTATAACTATATGACTGTTAATATTGATATCTTTTTGCAAGCTATAAAATTGTTGATTTTAGATTTATATTTATAGGGAAGCAAAACATATATTTCTCTAATTATAGTCTGTAATGGTCAAACAACTTTATGTGCTTCCCATAAATATATAGTAGGTATACATAATTAGAGAAATTAAATCTAAGACTAAGGTAATATGATCTTTTCATGCAAGAATTATTTTGGAATGTGAGTTACTCAATTTGCCTTGATGTTTGAGACCTAACTTCCAATAGTAATTATTTCCTCAGCATTGATATTTAAGAAATAAAAAGAAACTTTGAAATTTATCGTCTTAAATATGACATAATATTTACTATAAAATAATGTTATTAACGCTAAAGTTTTGATAAATTACTGACTCAAATAAAGCATAACAATAAGGGATAATTACATAACTTAGCCAATATTGACTTCTAATTACCTCATTTAGCCTAGTTTCAATTAATTACAATTTATAGCCTCCTCTTATCTATTAATTTTTCATAATTACAATTAATAGTCTCTCTCATTTATTTTTTCCTTTTTTATATTTTCGATTACTTTTCTTTCTTTCTTTTTTCCTTTTTCAGTTTTTTCATTCATTTTTCTTTTTCTTTTTTTCCGTTTTCTCTTTCTTTTCTTTTTTCAATTTTTTCTTTTTCGTTTTCTTTTTTTCTTTTGTATTTTTTATTTTTTCTCCTTTTTTTTGTTGTTTTGTCTATTTTCTATTACTCTTTTTTTTTTTCCTTTTTCTTCATTTTTTTCTGTTTTCTCTTTCTTCTTTCTTTTTTCAATTTTTTTTTTCGTTTTATTTTTTTTTTCTTTTTTTTCTTTTCCTTTCTATTTTTTTCTTCTTTTTTTTCTCTATTTTCTATTACACTCCTTTTTTTTTTTTGTATTTTTTCTTCTTTTTCTCACATTTTTTCTCCTTTTTTTCTTTTTTCTTCATTTTTTTTTTCTTTTTTTGTTTTCTCTTTCTTCTTTCTTTTTTTATTTTTTCTTTTTCGTTGCCGTTTTTTCATTTTTTTTTTCTTTTCCTTTTTTTTGTTGTTTTTTTTTTCTCTATTTTCTATTACTTTCTTGCTTTTTTTTGGTAGTTTTTCTCTTTTTTCTCACATTTTTTCTCCTTTTTTGCCTTTTTTCTTTTTATTTTTCTCCTTCTTTTCATTTTTGCGAACTAACAAACACAAATACAAGTGTGGAATATGTTTTTATTTTTTATTTTCTTTTTTTTTATTTTTCTTTTTTCCTTTTTATTTTGTCTCCTTTTTTTTTTGTTTTTTCGTTTATTTTCTATTACTCTTTCCCTTTTTTTTTTCTTTTTTTGTTTTCTCTTTCTTTTTTCTTTTTTCAATTTTTTCTTTTTAGTTATCTTTTTTTTCATTTTTTTTCTTATTTTTTTTTTCTCTATTTTCTATTACTCACCTTTTTTTGTATTTTTTATCCTTTTTCTCACATTTTTTCATCTTTTTTTCTTTTTCTTTTTCTCCTTTTAATTTGTGCGAACTAGCAAACACAAATACAAGTGTGAATTATAAAATATAAATACAAAGACGAATTATAACATACAAATACAAGTGAAAACTATAAAATACAAATACAAATGCGACCTATAACATATAGATACAAGTGTGAGCTATCATTTGTAATTTTTAATTATTGAAAAGGAACGATTGATTTTTTTTTTTATGAATACTTGTTTGTATTTATTTATACAAGTTGTATTTATTGATACAAATAAATATAGTTCAATTTTTTTATAAAAATACAATATATACAAATACAATATGTATTTGTATTTTTAAAATCATTGGTTTCATTTGTTTGTAATTGTATTTGTATCAAGTGATATTTATTAATTTACAAATACGAATAATAATTTTGACATAAAAATACAAAACAGTACATTTGTATCAAATGATATATTGCATATTTGTATATTTTAGAATCAAGAAAATACAATTAATGCATTTACTTGTTTGTATACGAATACAAATGATAAATTGTACATAATCACGACTAAATACAATATGCAATCAACTTACAAATACAAAATAATTCTTTAAAAATAAAAAGACATCGATGAAAATAGAATACAAATACAAATATAATCTAAATATACAAACAAAATAAAATCATAATACAAATATAATCCAATATAATATACAATCAATTATAAAATACAAATACGTACAAAAAAGTTCTTTAAAATATAAGTGCGAACAATAAAATACAAATATAAACGCGAACTAGAAAATACAAGTACAAGAGCGAACTTTAAAATACAAATACAGTTGTATCAATGAATACAAAAATTAAATGACGGCATGACTATAAATAGATAAAAAATTATGGTATTTACGTTATCATCACTTGTGCTCGAGTAGTTATATTTTTTTAAAATACAAAAAATATAAAATAGAACAAAAAAATGATAAAGAAAATAAGTACAAAAAAGAAAAAAAAAAAGAAAAAAAAAAGAAAGAGAGATAGAAGAAAGAAAAAATATATAAAAAACGAAAAAAATAAAAATAGTAAAAATTAGAAAAAAGAAGAAGAAAAAACGAGGAAAACACGAAAAAGAAAAAATATAAAAAAAAAGAAAAAAGGAAAAAATGGTAGTGTTTTGGCAAGACTAAATATGTAGTGTATTTATATTTTTATGAATACAGAACACTGAGTAAAAGTGAATACAACGGCTGTGAATCGAATACAACAGCTAAATGGTACTGTATTTATATTTTATATGAATACAGACTATTGATAAAATTGAATACAACGGACGTAAATTGAATACAACGGATATAAATGGTAATTATGTAAAATATGGCTATGAAAGATGAGTTTTTCAGCAAAATGTGGCTATTTTTGAAAGATTCCCTAACAATAATTGGTAAGAAAAGGAAATACAATAATAGTGTAGACATCAAAATTTTGTGGACTCTAAAGAATTCAATTTCTGTTAGAGTTCTTGGAGGCTACTTTACCTAAATCTAGCTTGGAGTTTACTCTACCCCAAACCCTAAATTCTGCTTATATAAAGGGGCATATATTCTCTTGAATAGACATCTTCAATATCTCATAAATTATGGGATATTCATAAAGAGATCAACATCTCTAATATCCTACAAATTACTTATGAGATATTCATAATGAGATCAAAACCTTAAAGAAGATCCAAAAAGCCTCCTTTCATGGAGACAAACTCAAATATTTCTATGATCGAGAAATACGCCACTAACGGCCCTTGAATTATGGAGAAAATCAATATCATATCCAAATATTTTTACGTTCGAGAAATACGCTACTGATGGCCCTCGAATTACGGAGAAAATCAAGAGAGAAGAACCAGGGGAGAAATAGATTTGTACTCACATCGTTTATCAATAAAAATTCATGTTTCTTTATATTTTTATTTGTGATTGCAATTTATTTAAGTCACTGTAAAACTTTATTGGAAACAAACTGGCACACCCAGTGGGATTAAATCTATCCTTCATCTATTCTCTCATAAATTAGATAATATGCAAATTTGTAGCCGCAAGACCGTAAATGGGTACTTCAAGACTCATCTTTGAGTTTCATCAAGTCTACACTCCGACAAGCCTTGAAGTAGGGGGCATTTGTAGACATTGAAATCTTGTGGAATCTAAAGAATCCAATTTCTGTTAGAGTTCTTGGAGGCTACTTTACCCTAAATCTAGCTTGAAGGCTACTCTACCCCAAACTCTAAATTTTGCCTATATAAAGGGGCATATATTCTCTTGAATATATCTCATAAATTATGGTATATTCATGAAGAGATCAACATATCTAATATCCCACAAATTACTGATGAGATATTCATAAAGAGATCAAAACCTTCTCTTCTTGATAATCAAATACATCAAGAAAATTCACAAAGCCTCCTTTCATGAAGATCAAATACGTTCGAGAAATACGCCACTAACAATCCTCGAATTACGAAAAAATCTATATCAAATTCAAATATGCCTTTGTTTGAAACATACGCTACTGACGGCCTTGATATCAAATCTAAATATGCATTTGTTTGAGAAATACGCTACTGGCGGCCTCGAATTATGGAGAAAATCAAGAGAGAAGAATCAAGGGAGGAACAAATTTGTACTCATAATCGTTTATCAATAAAAAAAATCATGTTTCTTCTTATTTTTATTTGTGATTGCAATTTATTTCTGTCACTATAAAAATTTGTTGGAAACAAACTAAAAATTTATTCGTAGCAAATTTTTGTAGAGCTGAAAATTAACTGCAAGAAAAGATAAAATAAACAAAAAGAATAATTTTATATAAATAAATTTTGTGGGTACAACTCTATTAGTCTCTCGATTCTTCCCTCCTAAGCTTTTTCGTGGTTCGAGGGCCTTTTGTAGCATAATTATCGAACTTTTGGATGATTTGAGCCTCCTAAAAATGCGTTTGAATCCCCAAATATTATCTCACAGTACTTCGTCGTGTCGAGTTGATCTCCGAACAGAACTCCGTTAATTAATTCTTTGAAGAGTTATGTAGTCAATGCAGAAGTTTTCTCCAATGCTTGTAGAATGACCTCATAGAATTGTGTAATCCTCGTATTTATAGTTATAGAGGGTAGGCAGTCCAAGTGTTAATAACCTCTTCTGCCTCATTCTGATTGGTTCATTCAGTTCTCTAGCTTATCACAAATGTTGTGTGATAAGGTTGCTTATGATTGACCACAAATATGTCATTTGGTACACTAGGCGATGTTTCATTATTGAACTTGACTTAGCTTGCCACATTCTTTGAACGGGTCGCCTCGTCTTCTTGGTCTTTAATTTTACTGGGATGCCACATTACTTGACACGTGACATGAGTTTGGGCTCCTAAGGTGAGATGGACCTTCATGAGGAATAAATGGGCTTATTATTTTTACAGTCCGAATAATTTTAAACCCAAGAAAATATGGATTAAATTCAAATTTTATATGATTTTGATCCAATAAATTTTACGTGTATACAAATAATAAAAAAAAGTCATGTAGAGAATAATGGAGAAAAGAAAAATTAACAATAACATAATAACTATAACTGTAATAAAAGAAACAATAGGTAATAATCAAATCATAGAATAAAACACTAGGAGAGTAATAATAGTATGTAAACTAGGCAATGCTCAACTATCTACTAATCTTTTATCTTAGCCCTAGATCTCTATATCCTTGACAAACTGCATGTGTTCCATGTCTGGTACAAGTTAATTCTAAAGCCTTGGCCAACAAAGTAAATGTAATTGGTCACCAACGTGATGCTGTGGTGCAGTGGTGAAATTTCTCCACTCTTAATTAGATCGCTCGGGTTCGATTCCTAAATATGAAGAAAATTTTGTTGAGAGTGCCACACCAGAAAATTCCTGCAGTGCGTGATTCGAATTAGCCAAAATTTTAATATGAGTGTAATTGGTCTCCTCTTTTGTTGTCCATCGCAGTTGCCTATTTTCTTAAAATAGAGGTAAGGTTTGATCCTTCTCTATGTATTTTTTGCTTAAAATTATACTAATATACAAGGTAATAAAGGAATCGAGTCAAATCTTTACTATCAGGGAAGGTAAAAGTTTGGAGGGATGGATTTGATAGAAAGAAAAAAAAAAGTTTAGAAAGTGGGTATTTCTTTTTCAATCTTTGGGTGTGTTTGGTATGATGAAAAATATTTTCCTGGAAAATAAGTTGGTTTTCTACTTATTTTTTCATGTTTGGTTGGTGAGTGAAAAATATTTTTAGAAAAATATTTTATGGTGTTTAGAAAATATTTTTTAGAAAAATACTTTCTAGTGTTTGATTGGTGAGTGAAAAAATATTTTTTAGAAAATACTACTAACTGTTAACTAGTATATCAGTGCCTCTAGCAACTTAACAATTTGTAAGAATTAATTTAAGCATAACAAATGATATCAATATTGAATACTAAAATATTACAATGACTAAATTTAAGTAACTATTAATTAGCAAATATAGGAAACACTTTTCAATATTTTATCAGGACAATCTCAAGATATTACAATCAATAGAAATATAATGGAATAACAAGCTTATTCAACCTCGTGAAACAAATTACATCTATGACTAAGTGAAATATGCAATTAGCAAAAGTAACATAGGTAAGTCTTCCTCTATGCATATGAAAATAACAATACATTAAACGAACATTGAAAGTAAAAAAAATTCGGGCTTCACTATATTTTATTTCAAGCAGTGAGAAATTGAAGCAAAGCACAGTGAAAAATATTTTCTAGTAATGTAAATTTTTGAGAAATGTGAGTCTTTTGAGTTATGTGAATATGAGTGTTGTTGGGGTGGGGAAGAGGGGTGGAGGTGGGGGCATAAGTCACCTTTGTCATTTTCCAAAAAATGACTTCCCTTGGTCCATTGGGGAAGTCATTTTCCCTCAAATAGAGAAAAATGAGTTATCTTAAAAAATATTTTTCCAATATTTTACTACAATCAAACAAGGAAAAATAGAAAAACATTTTCCATCATACCAAACACACCCAAAGGGTCAATCAGTAATGCCATACGTTATGAGAAGAAGAACTTATAAAAAAAAATAGCCACAAGATAAGCAAAAGGGGCACGACACAACAATATTTCAAAAATTATAATTTATAGTCGTTGTATCACTATATTTGTATCAACAAATACATGTATATTAGAGAATACAATCTTTCTTCTTTTATTTGTTGTATTTTATATTTTCACTCCTCTTTTTCTTCTTTGTATATTGTATTTTCACCTCTCTCTCTCTCAAATGTATTAAACTTATCATTTATATTTTTATATTAACTAGTATATGCATCATTTGTATTTTCTTGAGTCTATCATATATAAATACAAATCTAACCTTTGATGCAAATATATCATTTGTATTTGAATGGTTAATTTTGTATCAACAAATACACTTTATATCAAAACTGTATAAAACATAGTAGATATTCAAACAAAATAAATACTTGCAAATACTTGAAATGAATACAAGATACAAATACTTGAAAACAAAAAGTGAAAGAGAAAGAGAGAGGTATAAGGAGCAGCGAGAGAGAGAAAGAGGGAATGGGCAGGGGGAGAGGGAGAAAGGCGATGAGAGAGAGGGAGAGTGAGAGGGAGGTGCGCGAGATTGGGAGAGAAGGAGGAGAATGGCGAGAAAAGGAAGGAAAACATAGACAATGGATTGTATTTTATTGACAAGAGAAGTTATGTAGTGTAATTAATTAAAATTTAGGCTAAAAAAAGTAATTAGAGACTTATGTTTGTTAAGGCATGTAGTTTTTCCTTGTGAGAACTACATTTGGTCTGATACTAAAATTAAAGGTGATAAATGAGCGGGTTGAACTTAATATAAACGGGCCAAGGGGAGTAGAGTTAATAAATGGGAAAAGGACACTCTCTATAGCACTTTTTAAAACAAATAGCCCAAGTTTGAAAACTTTTCAAGAATTGGCCAGTTGGATATACTATTTCTGCTTTGTAGCCATTTCCTAATTTGGGTCATTTTGGCCTACGTAGTCTATATACTATCCATATAAAATAATGATACAGCCTATATACGATACTGATACAGTATTCAACTTGGGCAATTTGACCCTTTTAAAAATATTTCAATTTTTTTTTGTTATAAATTTTTTAACTGATCAAATATTCTGCCTTTTTTATTGTTTAGAAATAATAATTAAATTATATTAAATGATATAATTATTAAATAAAATATGTATCTATATAAAATATATGTATAGTTCTATCAAATATGTATATTATAAAATATATATAAAAATATATAGAAAATGTATAAAAATTATATAACTGTTGTATAAAATGTGTAAATAAAATGTACAGTTATTGTATAAATTGTGTATCAAAACTATATAAATTTCATAATAGAATATTTATATGTATAAAATATGTATAGAAACAGTATAGAAGGTGTGTAGAAATGGTATAGAACAAACCAGTAAATTGAAATGGCTAGAAAGTGGAATTTAAATTCCACGGTTATTTTCATGAAAATAGTTTAATATGAAGTGTCGTTTCTGTTGTTTTCTCTTAATAAATGAGCGAGTGATTGGTTTGTCCAAAAGTTGCTTGAGCTAAAATACGGGTCAAAATTCAACCCACTCAACTCCACCAAGTATTTTATCGAAAATATCTTGACAAAGCTTCTTTTGGGATCATTTGGACTAGATACCAATTCAAATTTAGATGAGCTGAAATGTGTTGCATTAACTGAGCTAATAAATAGCGGGTCAATAATCATCTCAAATTTAAATAAATTGAACAAATTATAATTTCATGAGCTAATTTTACTACCGCTCACCAAAACCATTTCCATCATTACCATAACCAAATTTGAAGTTATTCTCGAACTCTTTTACTCAAAGCTAAGATTTTTTTTCTTTTCTTCCCCTTCGACCCAAGGAAAAGGATTTTTATTTTATTTGTCAACTATATCAAACATAAAAACACTTGAGCTAAAACTAATATACCTAAAAAATGAGTATTGGCCAATGATTCTGCAAGATGCCTAAACATGTATATTCATTTCGATTTTTTTGTCTCGTTGAAATTTAGAAGTTGTTTAGATGGCATTCTTCAAACTCCAGCATTAAATATAATTGAAAAAATTACTTAGGCGCAGAAATCACATTATAATCAAATGACATAGTTAAGATTTGAAATAATTATAGTTTTCAGCTAAGGTTTAAACTAATCTCAAATGTTTATATATATAATTCCTTATGTATTTTTATATTTATTTGATGTCTTATGTCATATGTATTGTATATTTCATATATTTATATATTTGATATGTATTCAATTATATAGTCAAACTATTTTCGTAGTTCTATTCAACGGCCACTCTCTCTCTCTCACACGCACACGCACACGCACACGCACACGCACACGCACACACACATACATGTATATATTTGTCATGTGTATTTGTATATGTATTTACAAGATACGTTAGTAATTTTTATCAATCATATTTCTATTTGTATTTGTAGGCGAATTTCGAAGGTCAAATACATTTGTTACTTAATTGTAGCTATGTTTTGTAATTAGACACAGATTGTCCATGACTATTGATTTTGCTAAAATGTTAACTGTTTCAGAAATTTTGCCTAATTGCTCTAAGAAATTAATCGAAGATACAAATGCATTGCTTAAAATATAAATCCAAAGGGAACAAATCCTTTCCCAACATCAACAATGGACCTTTTTATTGAATTGAACCTTATTAAAATGAAAAAACAGCAACACAAATGATGGTTCAATTTTACAGAATAACAAACATAAATTAGTTTTAGTTTGTCTTGTGAACTCTTTTAGGTCCATTATTATAATTAGTTGCTGGTGGTTTTCCTGGACAGCGGCACGTTTTTGTTTCATCACATATGGGATTTACGTCTATGCAATCTACCACCGTAACACAATCGCCATCACTTGAGCACGCAGCATTGCTTCCTTGTCCTACCAACATTCATGGATATGTCAGTCGTGTATGCAGAATATTTTTATAAACGATGGCAAATAGTTGAAGAAGTGAATAAATGAATAAAACATATCTAGCCGGAAAAAACGATGGAGCACTATCTCGTGACACTGCTTGAGGTACATTATATCGGCATGTGGATTTAAGTTATTGAAACGAAAAAATAACTAGCTAGAATTAAGTTTTACACATTGACTCTATAAATATATTATACAACATATATTTAGTAACCTACAATGAATGATAAAATGACATGCAATAGAAATTAAATTACTAATGTAAAAAGTCATAATATTTTATGTGGATATAACTTGATTAATCCTATTCATGATATAAAAAAAGACACAAATTGCAATTGCTAAATTTCTAGAGTGCAAATTGCTAGATAATAAAATCCAATAATTACAAATTGCTTGCCAGTCCTAACTAGCAACTTTGACATTACTGAAAAGAAGAAATTAACTAGAGTTATCATATTTTGTAATATAAAAAAAGACACAGAAATTGATTTAAACTTATCTAGATTTAAATTGCTTACCTAACAAAATAAGCAAAAAGGAGACCAAGAAAATCTTAAAGATTGTTGCCTTCTCCATTCTTTTCCAAGTTTTGTGATAGCACAATAGTAACTATATGATTATTGCTTTTGATTATTACTCTTAGCAATATATTTATAGGGAAATAATATCCCTGCAACAAACTCTGAATTGATGGAAATTTAGTAAATTTAGTAACAACTTTTATTTTCTGTCCATAAATGAAATAGATAAAATCTAAGACTAAGATAATACAATATTTTTTGAATGAACTACTTTGGAATGTGAATCATTTCCCTTTGAAGTTTGGCAAGTAACCTAAATCAAATTTTTTTTAAACTCATTAAAAGATTTAAGTTATATACCTTAATAGTTTAACTTTTTTAAATAGTATTATTATATTTAATAGCAGTTCAATTATCATTTTTATTAAATTACCAATTAATATTTATAACAAAAGTTATATGTAATTTCATAATTATTGTTCTGATTGTGTAACATGAAAATCACACTACCCAAATTTAAAAATATTTAGACATTCCCTAGATACTATAAAAATATGTATAGTAATTATGTTCTCAGCATTGATATCTAAGAAATACAAATGAAAAAACTTTGAAATTTGTCGTCATAAACATGACATAAAATTTGCGTAACTATAAAATCATGTTATTAAGAATAAAAATTTGATAAACTCTCGACTTAAGTAAAACACAATAATAATAGAAATAAAATAAAATACAACAATAGTAAAAAAATCATGTAGAGAATAGTGGAGAAAAGAACAGTAACAATAACAAATAATAATAATAACCGTAATAAAAGAAACAATAGGTAAATTGGGCAATGTTCGACTATCTTCTAACCTTTTATCTTAGCCTTTGATCTCCATATCCTTGACAAGCTGCATATATGTGTTTTATGTATGGTATAATTTAAGGAAATATTACATAACACCACAATTTATCTTTACTAAATTACATAAAATTCCTATCTTTTTTATTAATAACCTAAATTCTTTTTATTTTTAAATAAAACAATTGAATATATCCACAAACCTATAAGTTTTTGGATATGTAATTTATTTATGTATCTCCCTTTGATCTAGTTAATGTATTATGTATCTTGATCAAATAGTTTAAAAAATGAATGTATTCTCGGTAATCAAAATTATGTATCTCAACTTCAGAATTATGTATCAGAGCAAAAATGGTGTAATTAAATATTACATTATTAAGTTCAAAATTATGTATCTCAACTACAAAACTATGTATCCAGATGCTAATAATGTATTAAAAAATTCCAAAATAGGGGATTATTATAATTTAGCAAATAGTAGGGATAAAGATTAATTAGGGATAAACTTGTTGGGATTTATGTAAGTTTTACTTATTTCTAAAGCCTTGGCCAACAAAGTAAATGGAATTGGTCACCAACGAGGGTTGTGGTGCAGTGGTTGAATTTCTCTACCCTTAACCATATCACTCGGGTTCGAGTCCTGGATATGAAGAAAATTCAGTCGAGAGCCCCACCCCGCAAAAGAACCCTGCAATGCGTAATCCGAATCAGTCAAAACTACAATATGAATATCAAATATAGAAAAAAATGTAACTGGTTTCCTCTTTTGTTGTCCATCTTAGCTACCTATTTTTTGTGGTCTGTGGAGCTAGCAATATGCCTCTCCGATTTCCTCCTCTGGTAATTAGAGGTAAGGTTTGATCCTACTTTTGTATTTTTTTTCTTAAAATAATATACAAGGTAATAAAAAGGACCGTGTCAAATCTTTATTATCACTAAAGTATTGTAAACAATTATTAAGATGATTATTGTGAATGCCCATAACTTCTAGGTGTTAGTCCTCCTTTAAGTGTAGTAATTCTCACACCTGCACTACATCCTTATTGATCATCCACTCTTCCATATTCTTCCGCACCTTCTAATGACTTAATGTCATATTTATGACATCTCTTAAAGTTCCTCCATGTAATACTATAAATAGAGGTCTTAAGGAAGATGTTTTATACACTTGAAAGAAAGATGAAACTTATCTTATATTGCTCACTTGTTATTTTTTTCTCTATTGTTCCTCTTGTCTTGCTCTTTACATTGCCAATCTTATTCTTAATATCGAAACTCGTTATCAACACACCTTTATTCTTTTTCACGTTTTTAATTTGCCCGATATAATCAATTTACTTGTCTTGAACATTATAGTTTATTATTTTTCTTTACCAAACTTTTGATTTCTCTATGAAAAGTTTGATATGTGCATAATGGATGTTGTCATAACCTATTGGTATGGCTCATTGGATGATGATATTTTTATGAGAATTTCTGAAGTCTTTAAAGTGTCTGAAGCATATAAAAATTTGCAAGAAACTAGTTCAATAAAACTTCAGAAATTCTTACATGGATTGAAACAATCAGGTCGAATGTGGTACAATCGTCTTAGTGAATATTTGAATAAAAAAGGGTACAAAAATGATCTTATTTTCTCATTTATTTTTTATAAGAAGGTCTGGATCTGACTTTGCTATAATAGTTATATATGTTGATGACTTGAATATCATTGGCACTCTTAAAGAGCTTTCAAAAGTCATTGAGTGTTTGTAGAAAGAATTTGAAATGATAGGTCTGAGAAAAACAAAATTTTATCTCTCCTACAAATTGAGCAGTTGACAAATAAAATTTTTGTCTATCAGTCAACATACACTAAATTTTTTTTAAAGTTATTTTACATAGATAAATCACATCCGTTGAGTATCCCAATGGTTGTAGGTCATTTGATATAAACAAAGATTCATTTCAACCTCAAGAAAAGGATGAAGAGCTTTTTGGTGACAAAACTCCATATCTTAATCCAATCAGTGCGCTAATGAATCTTGCCAATAATACTCGACCAGATATTTATTTTGTAGTAAGTTTATTGGTAAGATTCAGCTCTCCCCAAATAGACATTGGACTAGTGTCAAGTATACATTCAGATTTCTTTGGGGGAACCATTGACTTGAGATTGTTTTATTCTAATGAATCAAAGTCAGAAATGATTGGCTATGCAGATGCAGGATACTTGTTTGATCCATATAATTCTCGGTATGATGGAACAACTATATTATTGCATTCAATGAAACAAACATTAGCTTCAACTTCTTCAAATTATGCAAAAATCATTACCATGCATGAAGCTAGTTGAGAGTGTGTCAACATATTCAGGAAATATGTGGATTTTCTTTGAATAAGGATATTTCAACTGCATTGTATAAAGACAATACTATATGTTTAGCTCAGTTGATGTCACGATCCAAACCCAAACTGGTTAACCTTTACCTCAAAAACACAATAAAAGTAAACAACGAAATTCAACCAAGACATTAAAAAATGTACATAAATCAAAAAGAAAGATAAAGAGTCAAAACCAAACATCAATGACATTCCAACACAATCTACAAAAGTATCTAATCCTTATCCAAGAATATCAACTAAGTCGGGACATGCCCCCGACTATGACAAAAGAAGTCCATAAACACTTGAAATATAAAGAAAACTAAGAAAATGACGGGGTCCTTCGAAGGATGGAGGATCATCATTTCACGATTAATCAACAGGGATACAAGACCACCTAACACTGCACAAGATCAATAGAAAATTCCTCAGAACCTACATCATGAAATGATGTAGCATCTAGGGATGGTTAGTACGGCAAGTACTGGCATGCAACCTAAGGAAGGGATAAAATAATGAATTTATCAAAAATCCAATCATAAAACCACATGCACAATAATTATGCATACGTATGTGTGTGTGTGTATATATATATACACACAAAATGCCAAGATAGGGACAAGAGATAGGAAATATTATCCTTTAAAATATTAGTCCTGAACTATGTAGCTCATACCAACTTTTCAGGCACTCACGGGCTATATGAGTCCGTCTTCTCTTGTCAAAAGGGACTCAGTCCATGTTAGAAGTATGTACCGAGGAATGACTAAAGACACCAAGACGATATCCATCCAAAATTTAATGTGTATCCAGACACAATGATCATATAGACCCCAACATTGATAAACGTGATTTTCAGTGTTGGTCCTCTAGAACTACACCTTCTCGATAAGTTACATGATTCTCTTTAAGCCCAAATTAAAATAATTTGCACATAAAGCAACCATTAACTATGGAGTCTTTTATTTAAGCATTTCCAACTTGATATCGTCATACCAATAGACTTGTAAGCTATTTCAATTATGCCAAATCAAAATCATTTAACCATTAGATCCCCAATTCCATTTATAATCCAAAACCTAGCTACCAAGGACATTCCAAAACCATAGTCACCAAGGAAAATTCAAAACCCTAGCCCCCAAGGGCATTCCAAACTATTTTATCCCTTTTCCATTAATGCAATGCATAGAATCCTTGTTCAAAACTTGAACTTACAATATGGGTTGAAGTTAATATCATTACCATGCCAAAATCCATCCGTATTGTAAAAAACCAAATCACCAAATTCACCATTTCAACAATGCACAAATTTAGTTCAAAATCCATATTTGAAAGCATGAATAATCCATTAAAAAAAGGAAAATAATGCAAGATTATCACTATCCAAATACCCTCAACTCTAGTTCAAATTCGTCATTCAAAACACATAAATACTAGATAAACTGATGTAATAATTATAAAATTCAAGTTAGGGAGTGTACAACATGCTTGAAATATAAAAGAATTTGGAGAAAAATCAAAATTTAGAGACTAGAGTAATACATTCTTGTTAAACCCTTGAATTTTTTTGATTTGGAAGTTAAAGAGGAGAAACGCAATGTTTGATCTTAATAGCTGAAGGGTATGGGGTTATTTAGGTGTTTTTAAGTAGTTTAAGGGGTAAAGGACCAAAGAGCCCTTGCCCTAATTGAAAAAAATAAAACTTGGTGAATTACGCCCAGCAGTGTGGCATGCCCTTATCAAAGAGCATAGACAGTGTGTCCCTTATCGTGGGGCGTAGGAAGTGTTCCATGCCATTATCGCAAAACCTCACTGGTTCGAGTCCCGAACGATTTTCAAAAATGCTAAAACTCACCCAATTCATTCCTTTAACATCCCTGATCATGATTCAAGTAAAAAATTATCATTTCACACGTGAGAGGATCCAAAATAAATTATTCAAAATTTTTTGAGATCTTACAGTTGAAGGGAGGTTACATTTAAAGAGATAGAACAAAACACATTTCACTATAATTTTTTTCACCCATAATATTAGGAAGAAAGGTGAAATGGATATTTAACAAATTCGTTCGACCGATTATTTGACAGTTCTGTTCACTAAAGCATTACCAACCTCAATATTTGAGAAGCTGGTATTCAAGATTGGGACATATAATCTCCAAGAAATGAAATAATATTTACATTAGGGGGAGTAAAGTATGCGCTGCACTCTATTTTCCTTCGCCTAGGCTTTGTCCCAATGGACTTTTATTAGCAATGCATATCAAAATATATGTGTACTCTTTTTCCATCACTGAGATTTTTTCCCACATGATTTTTTTCTTAATATGATTGTAACAAGGCACATTATCTATCAGTGGACATCCAAGGGGGAGTATTATAAATAATTATTAAGATGATTATTATGGATGCCCACAACTTCTAGGTGTTACTCCTCCTTTAAGTGTAGTAATTCTCACACCTCCACTGCATCCTCATTGATCATTCATTTCTCCATATTCTTCCCCACCTTCTTATGAGTTAATGTCATGTTTATGACACCTCTTGAAGTTCCTTCATGTAATACTATACATAGAGGTCTTGAGGAAGATGTTTTATACATTTGAAAGAAAGAAGAACTTATCTTATATTGCTCTCTTATTGTTTTGTTCTCTATTGTTCCTCTTATCTTGTTCTTTACATTATTATTTTTGTTCTTAATATCAAAACATGAAGGCAAAAGTTTGGAGGATGAATTTGATAGAATTTTTTTTTGAAAGTTAATCTTTGTGTCTATTAGTAATGGCATATGTTAATGAGAAGGAAAACTTACAAAAAAAAAATAGCCATAAGATCAGCAAAAGGGGTGCAACAACACAATCATAAATTACAATCCATAATCATTGTATCACTTTATTTGCATCAATGAATACAAGTGTATCAACGAATATAAACTTTTTTTGTGTTTTATATTTTTTTGCTTTTTTTCTACTTTTTTGTATTTAATATTTTCACTTCTCTCTCTCAAATGTATCAAACTTAGCATATATATTTATATATTAACAAGTATATGTATCATTTGTTTTTTCTTCTGTCTATCATATACAAATACAAATTTATCATTTAATGCAAATATATCATTTGTATTTGAATGACATAATTTTCATCAACAAACACAATTTGTACCAAAATTGTATAAAATCTAATACATATTAAAACAAAATATAAAATACTTGTAAATACCTAAAACAAAATACAAGAGACAACTACTTGAAAATAGAAAGTGAGAGAATGAGAGAGGGGTGAGAGGAAGAAAGAGAGAGAGAGAGAGGAGGCAAAAGGGAAGGGAGAGAGGCAATGAGAGAGAAGGAGAGTGGAGGAAGTTGAGCAAGATTGAGAGAGAAAGAGGAGAGTGGCGAGAGAGGAAAAGAAAAGAGGGGCTATGGATTGTATTTAATTAACAAGAGAGACTATGCATCGTAATTAATTGAAACTTAAGCTAAATAGGACAATTAGGGGCTTATGATTGCCAAGCCATGTAGTTTTTTTTTGAGAACTACATTTGATCTGATTCCAAAATTAAAGGTAATAAATTGGAGGGGGGGGGGGGGTTGAACTTAATATGAAAAGGCTAAGAGGAGTATTGTCACTACCCAAAAATACAAGGGTCATGATAGTACTTGTCATGGCAAACCTTGACAAGCAAGCCTATCACCTAAACTGATAGACAAGAAAAAAATAAAAATATCCCCGAGTTAAGGATTCTACAACAAAGCCGAATCACATAGATATGATAAAAATGGAAAGAATAAAATTGACACATGCAGCCATAACTCCCAAAACCAGGTGTCAACGGTATAAGAACGTATCTAGTATAACTCAAGTCCAAATGAAATAATGAGATATCCAAATACAAGGAAAACTTTGTCTCTGAAATGAAAATAAAGATAGTCTATAGAGAAAGGTAGTAGAAGACATCCGAATACTTAAAAATCATCAACTACCTTGAAAATTCCGTAAGTCACCCGAGTCACACAATGTGGGGCGCACTCGAACCTGAATTTGTGCCGAAAAGGTAAAGTAGGAATGAGTACGGTCTACTTGTACTCAGTAGGTATTATAGGCCGACCGAGAAAAGAAGAAAATAAAGTATACAAAATAGATACTAAGGGCACATCACCTGCAATCAGAGAAATATATATATCACAAATACAACAATAATACAACAAGTATAACACAAGTATACAATATGTCACATACGAGTACAAACAGAGAAGAACATATATATACAAGGTAGTCAAGTATAAATAACAGGATATAGAGAACGTAGTCATATAACAATTCAATATGGAAATTCGATCACTACATCAACATAGTAAAGCAATTGTAATGTATAAGATAATGATTCCAATGATGATGATGATGCATGAGGTCATCCCACAACTCCGGGATCACTGCACAATTCTCATATATACCCACGGAGGCAAGCCTCCCTACATGGAACCCATGGAGGGTTCGTCAACTCATATACCTCCTCGTATACACCTACGGAGGCAAGCCTCCCAACGTACGATCCATGAAGAGTTCGTCAATCTGTATACAACCAGTATCCATGACTCTTCTCTGACATATCCCTCAGAGAAGGTCTATAAAAGTCTGATGTTTTCAGTATTTCCAGAATTTTTAGTATTTCTAGTGTTTTCAGTGTTTCAGTATAACCAATATCCATGACTCATCTCTGGCATATCCCTCAGAGAAAGTCTATCAAATACAATGTTCTCAGTATATTCAGAATTTCCAGTATTTTCAGTATTCCCAATGTTTCCAAATCATATAACGGACAAATCAAGTATGAAAAACAATAACAAGTATATAAAAACATACAACAAATAGTGAAATTATACGTGTGATGCCATGAGGATGATGATGTAATGTTCATAACGAACCGCAAAGAGTATTTTCATAACTAACCAATATACCAATCATGTGAGCCAATTATCTGTTCGTTATTTTAAAACATCCATGAATTTCTACATGTATCATATGCCAACAAGTATGATTATATCACAATAATCCAACAATACCACATTAGGCATTTTAAACACACAATATAATTATTCACATGTAATCAAGGCTATCAACATCACACAAGAGCCCACGCGATCACACATGTCACATAATATCTCAAATTCAACAATTATATCACATATAGCCCCCCACACGGGCACAATACAAAGATAGCCATTTTTCATAATTAGTTCCCATACTTAACATGAATTTTGTATATAGATTAACTACCCAACCTAGTTTGAAAGAGTTAAGCCATAACCTATCTCGAATATTGAAACTAGTTTGCTATACTTTGAACCCCCTACTTTACTTTCCACGAACGATCATGAACTTTATAAATATATAAAATATGAAATCTATGCATCAAAACAAAGCCAATTACACCCATATTAACTACTTTTAATTTGGGATAAAAATGGATCCTCGAAATAGATTTTCAAAAAAGAGGGCAAATGATACAAGAAACACAAGGGAAACACGAAACACACCAAAATTAGTCCACAAGTTCAAGAAAATCATGGACCTCTTTGGTGACCACTCTTGGATTCAAGAACACAACAAGAATTCAAGATAATAAGGTGTTTTTACACCTATGGCAGCCAACAACCCAAACTATATTAACCACAATAAAAATGAAGAACAACAAGACTACAACAATAAGAAGTCACGGGTAACATTAATAATGACAAGAATCAACAATTACAATGAACAAAAGATAGACCAATGGTTGGTATAATCTTCAGAACCCAAGAACATATTCCACTCTTGGACCCTTAAAACCACACTCAATAAAGACCTAACTCTTACACTTGATAGAAGAGAGGAATCCACCACCCAAGCACCCAGGTATCAAGCTAAATGCAACACACAAGTGATTCCACACTTGTATATGGCCCTAGTTGTGGTTGGACTCTCTCTTACTCTAAGAGATGGTTCTTTCTTTAATATTCAACCACTAAAAACTAAAACCCTACAAGGTTTTATTTATATTATATTACAAAATAAGAGACAAAAGACTAAAATACCCTTTACTGAAAAAGGCTTCAAAAGGTACCCATAGGTGTGTTTGGGGCGGCCTTGTTCACTCCAAGGCCCATCTTCACACTTCAAATTGCACACACCCTTGGTTGCATTCAAAATACTCAAAAATTGTACATGGTTATGATCATACTTGTATCAGCCTCTCTATCTTAAGAGAAATTTGCCCATAAATTCACAACCTCACCTTTTGTAGAGAGGCACTTGACAATATCCTTCATGCGGCCACACATCTTCTCCATCTTTCTCACCTTGCATTTCAACCTCTTCTTTCTCTTTATATTGAGGTTTGCCATCAACCTTAACTGATTTAATTACCCCTTCTTCCCCAAGATAGTATAATTTTACCTCCTTTAGGATCACATTCCTCTAGTTTGGATACTCACTAGCCTTGTGCCCCCACCTTTAGCATTTGAAGCATTGAAATCCCTTAGAATTGGAAGTGGAAATTGGATTACCTTTATCCCTTGAAGACTGTTTTGGTGCAGCCTTGGTGCTCTCAATTTGGACAGCCATGAATGAGCTCTCTTTGAGCTCCCTTTCAACCTCCAATGCCGCTTGCAAGATGCCTTTAATAGTGTCAAACTTATGAAGTATCATGCGATTGGAGATGTCCTTGTTCAAACTAACTTTGATGCACACAAGGTCATAACTCGCTTATTATCCCTGGTGATCTAGTTTCAATATCAATTGTTGAAATTGGTCTTAGTAAGCCATGACACTCTTGCTTTCTTGCCTTAAATTGTACAATTTGGAAAGGAGATTATGTCTATAAGTCTTGGGTAAGTATCTTTGCCGCATAAGGTTCTTCAACCGAAACCAAGAAGGAGGTTGTCCCCCAATCATCTCATTCCCAAACTGTTTAACATACTCCCACCATGTATTAGCATACCCTGTGAAGTGAGCTATAGCATAGAAACTATTTTTCTTTAGTTAGATCATCCAAAAAATCCAAACCAATATTAGAGCCATGTACCAAGCTCATGCATAGTAAATCATGGTTCTTTTATAGTTTCATGATTAAGTTAGATGTATATAAAGGCTTCAAATAACTCCCAGCTATCAGACGAATCAAAACATTCCTTACCGATTGAATTCTTGAGAAAGATATTGGTATAGTCAACTTCAAATGAGCATATATCTCATTGTACTTGGAATTTTTGAGCTCATGATCTATCAACAGATAGATAATTGAATTATCTTTTCAACTATACCAATTTTACCTAAATCCGATATCGGAGCAAAGAGTTATTCCTATTTTACTCTAGTATGTCAGGCTGGAAACAGTGTGACGACATTTGTGGTAGCCTACCACATTTGTGATGCCCTATCACGAAGGTGATCATCCATAGGAAGAAACCAGCTCCTAAGTGACAAAATTAGTGGTAGCTTACCATATTTGTAATGCCCTATCACGAAGGTCGTCATCTTTAGACAGAAACCATCTCCTAAGTGACGACATTCGTGGTAGCTTACCATATTTGTGATGCCCTATCACGAAGGTCTTTAGCCTTAGGCATAAACCAGCTCCTAAGTGACAACATTTGTGGTAGCTTACCATATTTGTGATGCCCTATCATGAAGGTCGTCAGCCTTAAGCAGAAACCAGCTCCTAAGTGACGACATTCATGGTAGCTTACCCTATTTGTGATGCCCTATCACGAAGGTCATCGACCTTAGGCAGAAACTAGCTTCTAAGAGATGACATTCGTGGTAGATTACCATATTTATGACGGCCTATCATGAAGGTCATCATCCTTAGGCAGAAACCAGCTCCTAAGTGATGACATTTGTGGTAGCTTACCACATTTGTGACGCCCTATCACGAAGGTCGTCAGCCTTAGGCAGAATCCAGCTTCTGTGTGATGACATTTTTGTTGGCCTGTCATATTTTTGATGCCTTGTCACTAATGTCATCAGCTTTTCTTTCCAGAACTTGAGGGATGTTTTAGTAAGGGTATTTTGGTCTTTTCCCTTCACTTCCCATGACTTATAACCCTCAAAAAACGTAATATCTTCCATTCTCTTTAGTTAAACATCTCATAAAGCTCTCTTATATACTTTTAACCACAAGATTAGGGTTTCCTCTCAAGATCATGTCCTTAATAACAAGAACATTCTCTCCCAAAAGGGTTAAACCCTAGTCAAGAAAAATTAATAGCAAGCCTAAGGAATTCTTCAGGAACCTTTAAGAAACATTAGATATCTTTCAAGATTAAGCTTTAAGGTATACGTAGTGTTCATCTATGGATCCAATCCATTCATAGAGCTCAATAACCATGTTTCAAATACTATTTTGTGAACTTTTTGTGGTGATATGAGCATGTACATGTTGATGATTGTTGTTTAAGTTTCAAGATGATATCTAGAGGTGTTTTCATGGAATATATATGCTTGTTAGTTTAAAACTATGAACCTTAAATAGTGTAAAATGGTACAAATTATGAAACACACCTATGCCTTAAAGAATGCATGCAAGGTGTTCGATAAAATGCTTACGATGCTAGAAATTCATGTTTATATGGTTCCATGATGTCTAAATGACAAGTCCATGTTAGATATATACTTTAATATGAATTACATGCTTTTATGTGTTGCTGTTGTTGTGGTATGAAACATGTATGATAATGGAGATATACAATATGCCATGAAATATATCTATGCACTCCCTCTCATGCTTAATATGTTGAGGAACTACATGGTCTATAATATCCTCTATTTATGATAATGTGAATTGTGGACTCCAATCTTATGATCAAGTCAGTCATGTTATGTTAGTTTCCTTCCATCGAGTCCTGGGGGTATTCGTACCTGAAAACTATAGATGTGTGCCTAGAGCCATGTCATATTTCACGATATACAAAATCAAGCCATGGTTTAGTAGAATTCAGTCAGTCATGTGATTCAGGAAAACTCAGCAATCTCAGTAGTTTAGTATTCTCAATAATTTCAGTGCTCAGTAACCTCAATAATTATAGTAAATCTCAGTAACTTCAGTACTCCTAATCAGTCCTCAAAACTCATTATATTCCATCCGTCATCAGAATCCAGTAAACTCAATTTTAGATCTGCAAAATAATACCACTATTTTTAGTTCATTTAATCAGTATCATTTTAGCAAATCAGTTTAGTTAAGTTATTTAGTCCAGCCCAGTTATTCAGTTCAGTCTCTTCAGATGAGAGTAGGAGTTAGCACTGAGTGAACTCAAGGATGGGAACTCACCTATATATGAGGGTGTGATTCTTAGCAGTCATCCTTGCATTCCAGAACTATGTAGCTAGCATAGGTTGAGACATCGCAGCCTGTTATATGAGGATAGATGAGGTAGATTAACCTGTTATATGAGGGTTCCCACCATTCTCACTAGAGTTACCTGTTATATGAGGGTTGCTCACATGATGTCCTTACTAGTGGTGTGGTATTGGCACCCTTCCAGTTAGGACAGAGATTGGACCCCAGTTAGCTTAGCTTGGAGCATGTCAGTTAGATGAATACATCCCATAATTTTAGTTATAGATTTAGGAGTGTCAGATACAGTCAACTCAGTTCAGTAGTATAGATTCAGTAATGTTAGAGACAATCAATCTTTATCATTATAAATAGACTTCAAGATCACCCATTAGATAGGACTGATCTCAACTATAGTTAAATAGTATCAGAATCATTAGATTTAAAGATCACCCGCTAGATAGGACTTATGTCAAATTTAGTTATTCCATATAAAATAGAACTCAGATAGTTCCATCAGAACTTAGATTGTTAGATACAGTTGCTCAGTATCAGTTAATCGGTTAGGCCGATTATCACAGTTATATCAGTTTTCTGAACTCCTGTATCAGTCAATCAGTTATCAAAATTCATGATATGAGTAGTCAGCTTCAGGACTGTCAGACATAGTCAACCAGACCAGTTCTTCATAAATTGAACTATCAGAAATAGTCATTCATCTATTCAGTATCTCAGTATCAGTACACACATGTTGTTAGTATTCAGACTCAGTAGTCAGTATCTCCACGAGTTCAGTTATAGTTATGTATGCATGTATGTATTCTCACGTTCATATTAGTTTGTATTGTTTATGCATATAATCCTTTGCATTTAGCCCACCTCACTCGTATACTCCGTACATTCAGACGTACTAACACATTTGCGCTATGGTGCTTTCTCTTATGTTACACCATAGTTTTAGAGGTACGAGCTCCAGATCAGCAGTAGCATTCCAGTGTTCAGAGTTTGTAGTGAGTCCTTCTCATTCAAGGGTGATATGATTATTTCTACATTTACTATTCAGTTACTAGATGGAGTTATTTGGAGACATATTCCTTCAACTTCTTATTCAGTTAAGTTAGATGCTTTCAGACTAGATGTCAGATTAGATATTCAGATCTCATTAGTTTTAGTATTTATGACTTGTTTTGGTATTGTTATACCTTTTTCAGATATTTTGTTTTCAAACTTATTCAGTTTGAACCTTATGGCCTTTCATGTTCACGTTTCCATATTTTATGATATATTATGCAATATACAGGTACAAATATCAGTCATGGGTTAGCTTGTGGTCCTTTGGGGTCATGAGCACCGTGTAGCATTTCGGTTCAGAAAATTGGGGTGTTACAAACTTGGTATCAGATCCAGGTTCAATAGAGTCCTAGGAAATCTGAAAGCCGCATCTAGTAGAGTATTGTGCAAGCGTGTGTTGTGTACCACACTTATGTGCAGGAGGCTATGAGATGTTTTAGGAATAGTTTCCCTTGTTTCATGTCTCAGATCATGCTATAAAAAAGGTTATCTAAGAAAATTCATGTAGATTCTCATCATGCTTTAGTCATGTCAACTTTACCTTACTTTCAAGTTAATAGAGGTAGTGAAGCTCAAGTCCTACAATAGGGCTTTCTCAAATAGTCCCTACCGATAGCTATGGGATTTCCCTCATGCTCATCAATATCCCATCAGTTCAGTTATGTCCCAAAGTTGTACGGATCTCATTCATGATCATGATAACTTGTTCTCGAACCCAAATTTAGATATGCCAGCAGATCACTTCTCAAAATCCTATGATAGAATATGACTAGAGTTAGAGGCATGAACCCAGGAGTTTAGCAGTAGTAGAGTTGGGATAATGATATCTAGATTGAATAGACTATGTATTCATGGGGATAGTTATGCCAGAATGAATTAGTAGGCTTGAACAGTGTGAGTTAGAAATTTAAGTTTATTGACTCAAAATTAATCATGAAGGTGTAAATGTGATACTAATAGTATGTGAGGGAAATAGGGGTAGATGATGTGTTTAGTAAGGCAAGCATGTGTTAATCAGAGTGTAAGTATGTGATGATGATTGCAGTTCAGTTCAAAGTTTAGTTTAGTGCTCACAGAATTATGATGATGGCTTAAATCCAAGTGGGGATGGTAGATCAAGTACCCAAGTCAGGTTCTCAGATTCCAGTAGTAGTGCCAGTATGCATAGAAAAGAAGTTAGGGAAGACGATTCCTGACCCATTCTTATCTCAGTGTAAAGCTTCATACTTTAGTTGGCATAATGCCTATGCATTTTTCATGTCTCAGATTCCATAAATACTGCTTTCATTCATACGTATTCAATAGAATCGTGTGTACTTTCAGTTCCCAGCATAGGGAATTTAGTCCTATATCACTCAGTGTTACAAATCATGTTCAACAAAATCAGACATTCCAGAATCAGGTTATGCAACTCATAACTCATGTACATATATCATGCTCCCCAGTATACTCAGTTTCTATGACTTATGCTATATCCCTACTGATCAGTTAAATTCAGACTATGTCATGCATACCCTCAGTTTAGACCTTTTGGTACACACATGGTATTTATATTCTATCCCTCAGACTTTATTCAAGTGCCAAGTTCAGTTATGTGTCTATTTATGTTTCAAATTCTCCTGACTTAACCCCTTCAGTGAGCTCTCTTTATGAAAATAGTATAGTATAGCGATGAGTAGTTGCTTAAATAAGAGAGTGAATGATTCATGCTAAGAGAAGGTTGTTGCATGCTTTCTTTACACAAGGGTGTATTTATGAAGATAGGCTTGAATATCCTGTTAGTATGCAAGCAAGGAGCTAGCGAGAGGTAGTACTTAGAAATTGGGAAAATTCAGAGTGTGAATGTATATTCAGATCCTTGACTTATGTCAGCCTTCATTGTGCAACTTTCATAACTCAGTTTTTATTTTAGTTACAGTTCAGTACTCAGTAATTAGTGTTCAGTCTCAGAATTAAGCACTTAAGTATCAGTTTAAACCTCAGTTTCAGTATTCAGTTATCCGGACCCAGTATTTAGATCCAGTATGGATCCCCATTATAGTTTTAAGTTATAGTGTCAGCTTTAGATCAGTATTCAACTCAGAAATTCAGTTCAGTTTTAGACTTGCTTGACCATAGCGTACAGTTATTAGCTACTCAATTATAGGTATTTCAATACCTCAGTATATGGAATATTTCTAGATCATGTAATACATTTGGTCTTGCATTTTCAGACAGTATAGCTTTCATGAAATCGATGATCAGTTACCTCATGTTACCTAGTCAGTCCCTTATCATATGCATAATACTTTATGGACTCAGCCCAACTACTCAGATTAAGTGCAATTAAGTCTTGCATACCCAACATTCAGTTACTAGTTACTCAGTTAATCAGATAAGTTAGTATGTCTATGCATTCGTGCATCACGCTTTAGTTTTAGATCTCATATAATCAATCACGATTTCGTACCTAGGTGCCTTGTGTATCGCCTCAACTTCCTCAATATCTCAGCAACGTCAGTCCAACATCCTACAAGGGACATAACATCCCAAAGGGGAGATAACCCACTTTCTCTTAACGTTCTTATGCCTTAGATCCTTCAATTTCTTCTTGCATAACGAATTCAGTCTAGAATAGAGGGTACTCATAAGTTGACCTTCAAGTTAGACCTCAGCTGTAAGTCAAGTATTCAGAGGGTCAGTTCAGTTCATGATGTTCAGTACATATGTCACGTAGTAGAATCAGTCATGTTCTCATGTTTCAGTTCAATCTTAGTGCCTTTACCATTTCATGTTCAGTCATATGTTCGTGAGTCAGTTCAGTCATGTATTCACGCATCAGATATGTGTGGTCAGCTTATCAGTACTTTCAGTCATGCATTCATGTATCATGTCCGTCATATAATCATGCATCAGATATGCATGGATTCAACTTATCAGTTAAGCATCAGATATGTATTCTCAGTTTGAGAAACTCAGTTTATCAAAACACTGAGTCCTACATTCATAAATCAGCTACCTATGCATCAGATATGCATGTACAATATGGTATGCTTAGTTTTCAATCATGTCAAATATGAAATCATGATAAGTCATTCATGCTATATATGCATCATTTTATCTTTTCTTCCCTCTCAATCAGTCATCATTCGAGGACGAATGTTTCCAAGAGGGAGATATTGTAATACCCTAAAAAATCCAAACCAATATTAGAGCCATGGACCAAGCTCATGCATAGTACATCATGGCTCTTTTATAGTTTTATGATTAAGTTAGATGTATATTAAGGCTTCAAATAACTCTCAGCTATCAGACGAACCAAAACATTCCTTACCGATTGAATTCTTGAGAAGGATATTGGTATAGTCAACTTCAAAAGTGCATATCTGTCATTATACTTGGAATTTTTGAGATCATGACCTATCAAAAGATATATAATTGAATTATATTTCCAACGATACCAATTTCTCCTTAATCCAATATCGGAGCAAAGAGTTATTCCTATTTTACTCCAGCATGTCAGGCTGGAAACAGTGTGATGACATTCATGGTAGCTTACCACATTTGTGACGCCCTATCACGAAGGTGGTCAGCGTTAGGCAGAAACCAGCTCCTAAGTGATGACATTCGTGGTAGCTTACCACATTTTAGACGCCCTATCACGAAGGTCGTCAGCCTTAGGCAGAAACCACCTCGTATGTGACGACATTCGTGGTAGCTTACCCCATTTGTGATGCCCTATCATGAAGGTCGTCATCCTTAGGCAGAAACCAACTCCTAAGTGATGACATTCATGGTATCTTACCACATTTGTGATGCCCTATAACAAAGGTCGTCAGCCTTAGGAAGAAACCAGCTCCTAAGTGACGACATTTGTGGTAGCTTACCACATTTGTGATGCCTTATCACGAAGGTCGTCAGCCTTAGGCAGAATCAATCTTCTGTGCGATGACATTTTTGATGGCCTGTCATATTTTTTATGCCTTGTCACGAATGTCATCAACTTTTCTTTCCAAAACTTGAGGGACATTTTAGTAAGGATATTTTGGTCTCTTCCCTTCACTTCCCACGACTTATAATCCTTAAAGAACGTATTATCTTCCATTCTCTTTAGTTAAAAATCTCAAAAAGATCTCATACACTTTCAACCACAAGATTAGGGTTTTCTCTCAAGATTATCTCCTTAAGAACAAGAACATTCCCTCCCAAAAGGGTTAAACCCTAGTCAAGAAAAATTAATAGCAAGCCTAAGGATTTCTTCAGGAACCTTCAAGAAACATTAGATATCTTTCAAGATTAAGCTTTAAGGTATACGTAGTGTTCATCTATGGATCCAATCCATTCATAGAGCTCAATAACCATGTTTCAAATACTATTTTGTGAACTTTTTGTGGTGATATGAGCATGTACATGTTGATGATTGTTGTTTAAGTTTCAAGATGATATCTAGAGGTGTTTTCATGGAATATATATGCTTGTTAGTTTAAAACTATGAACCTTAAATAGTGTAAAATGGTACAAATTATGAAACACACCTATGCCTTAAAGAATGCATGCAAGGTGTTCGATAAAATGCTTACGAAGCTAGAAATTCATGTTTATATGGTTCCATGATGTCTAAATGACAAGTCCATGTTAGATATATACTTTAATATGAATTACATGCTTTTATGTGTTGCTATTGTTGTGGTATGAAGCATGTATGATAATGGAGATATACAATATGCCATGAAATATATCTATGCACTCCCTCTCATGCTTAATATGTTGAGGAACTACATGATGTATAATATCCTCTATTTATGGTAATGTGAATTGTGGACTCGAATCTTATGATCAAGTCAGTCATGTTATGTTAGTTTCCTTCCATCGAGTCCTGGGGGTATTCGTACCTAAAAACTATAGCTGTGTGCCTAGAGCCATGTCATGTTTCACGATATACAAAATCAAGCCATGATTTAGTAGAATTCAGTCAGTCATGTGACTCAGGAAAACTCAGTAATCTCAATAGTTCAGTATTCTCAGTAATCTCAGTGCTCAGTAACCTCAGTAAATCTCAGTAACTTTAGTACTCTTAATGAGTCCTCAAAACTTATTATATTACATCCGTCATCAGAATCTAGTAAACTCAGTTTTAGCTCTGGTAAACAATACCACTATTTTTAGTTTAGTTAATCAGTATCAGTTCAACAAATCAATTCAGTTTAGTTATTTAGTCCAGCCCAGTTATTCAGTTCAGTCTCTTCAGATGGGAGTAGAAGTTAACAGTCATTATTGCATCCCAGAACTATGTACCCAGCATAGGTTGAGACATCGCAACCTTTTATATGATTGCAGCCTGTTATATGAGGGCGGATGAGGTGACTTAACCTGTTATATAAGGGTTCCCACCATTCTCACTAGAGTTACCTGTTATATGAGGGTTGCTCACATATTGTTCTTACCAGTGGTGCAGTATTGACACCCTTCCAGTTAGGGAAGAGATTAGACCCCTGTCAGCTTAGCTTAGGGCATATCGGTTAGATGAATACATTCCACAGTTTCAGTTACAGATTCAGGACTGTCAGATACAATCAACTCAGTTCAGTAGTATAGATTCAGTACTGTTAGAGACAATCAATCCTTATCATTATAAATAGACTTCAAGATCACCCATTAGACAAGATTGATCTCAACTATACTTAAACAGTATCCGA
This sequence comes from Capsicum baccatum var. pendulum, assembly GCA_030864225.1. Classification (NCBI taxonomy): domain Eukaryota; kingdom Viridiplantae; phylum Streptophyta; class Magnoliopsida; order Solanales; family Solanaceae; genus Capsicum; species Capsicum baccatum. The sequence goes on from CM061558.1 coordinate 108,395,809, forward strand.
ATCATTAGATTTAAAGATCACCCGCTAGATAGGACTGATCTTAAATTCAGTTACTCTATATAAAATAGAACTCAGATAGTTCCATCAGATCTTAGACTGTCAGATACAGTCGCTCAATATCAGTTACATCATTTAGGTCGATCATCATAGTTATATCAGTTATATCAGTTTTTTGAACTCATGTATCAGGCATATCAGTTATTAGAATTCATGATATTAGTATTCAGCTTCAGGACTGTCACACACAGTCAACCAGACTAGTTCTTCATTATTTGAATTGTCAAGAATAGTCGTTCATCTATTCAGTATCTCAGTATCAGTACACTCATGTTGTCGGTATTCAGACTTAGTAGTCAGTATCTCCACGAGTTCAGTTACAGCTATGTATGCATGTATGTATTCTTATATTTATATTAGTCAGCATTGTTCATTCATATAACCCTTTGCATTTAGCCTACCTCACTCGTATACTCAGTGCATTCAGAAGTACTGACGTATTTGCGCTATGGTGCTTTCTCTTATGTTACACCATAGGTTCAGAGGTACGAGCTCTAGATCAGCAGTAGCATTCCAGTGTTTAGAGTTTGTAGTGAGTCTTTCTCATTCGAGGACGATATGATTATTGCTACATTTACTATTCAGTTACTAGATGGAGTTAGTTGGAGACATGTTCCTTCAACTCCTTATTCAGTTCAGTTAGGGGCTTTCAGACTAGATGTCAGATTAGGTATTTAGATCTCATTATTTTCAGTATTTATAACTTGTTTTGGTATTGTTATACCTTTTTTAGATATTTTTTTATCAGATGTTTATTCAGTTTGAACCTTATGGACTTTTATGTTCATGTTTCCGCATTTTATGATATATTATGCAGTATACGGGTACAGATATCAATCACGGGTTAGCTTGTGGTCCTTCTAGGTCATGAGCACCGTGTAGCATTCCGGTTCAGAAAATTGGGGTGTTATAATTAAGTTGGAAGATCTTGTCACAACATAACTCCCATGCAAGGTAGGCTTCGAGGTCACTCTCAACTTTGAAAATAGGAAGGCTCACTTTGATGGAATTGAGACCTACATCTCAGTTTGGGTGGCAATTTATAACACCCCAAATCTAGTACCCAAAAAGCCACACGGTGCTCATGACCCAGAAGGACCATAAGCTAATCCATGACTGATATCTGTGCCTAAGCACTGCATAATATACTATATAAATATGGAATAAAAAGCTGAAAGACCGTAAGGTTCAAATATCTGATATAACATAACATCTGGAAATACAGTATATTAATACCAAAATAAAACTGAAATAACTGTCTGAACATGCTATAGTCTAGAAGCCTCTAAACTGTCTAAAAACTGTAGAGTTGATGGGACATATCCCCAACTAACTTTGGACTACTAAAACAATAAAGTAATAAAATAATCATGCTATCCTTGAATGATGAGGACTCACTGCTAGTCTAGCTACTGAACGTCTGATCTATCAAGGATGCTCTGGAGCTCGTACTTCTAAACCTATGGTATAAAACACCATAGCGCAAAAGCATTAGTATGTTTGAATGTACTTGTATGAAAGTGAGGTAGGCTGAATGCAAGGGGTTTATATGCATAAACAATACTAACTGACTGAATAACATGAACGTGAGAATACATGTATGAATACGTGAACTATGACTGAGATCATGGCATCACCGAATCTGAAAACTGATAACATAAGTTTTCATATAACTGATATACTATTATATGAATGACTGTGTTTGATAGTCCTATTTTTGATGGAACTAACTGAGCTTTGTACTAAACTTGATGACTATATCTGACAGTCTTGAATTCTATAAAACTATCTGAGTTTTATTACTGAGACTGAGACTTAGGCTGTTATTGTGGTAAGTAGTCATCTAACCAACATGCCCCAAATAAGATAATATACTTAAATTGGGGTCCAATTTGTAATCCTAATTAGAAGGGTATCATTACTGTGCCACTGGTAAGGATAGGCTGTGAGTAATCTCTCATCTAATAGGTAATCTAAGGAGAACGGTGGGATCCTAATATAACAGGTTAATCCACCTCATCTACCCTCAACGAACAGGTTTGATATCTCAACCTATGTTGTCTATATAGTTCTGGACCACAAGGATTGCTTCTAAGAATCACACCTTCTAATAACAAGTGAGTTCCCATCCTTAGGCTCACTCGGTGCTGAATCCTACTCCCATCTGAATAGATACTGAACATGATTAACTGAACAAAACTGTATCATTGAGTTCTTTTGACCAACGGAACACTACTGAGATTATTACTGAATTTCTAAGATTTCTGAGATTACTAAGTTTATTGAGTTTTCCTGAGTTACATGACTAACTGAGTTCTATGAATCATGGCTTGACTGAGAGTATCTGGAAAACATGACACTAGATCTAGGCACACAGCTAAATTGTCGGGTACAAGTACCCCCAGGACTCGATAGCATGAAAATGACAAGACATGACACTTCTTGACACATGACCATAGTCAACAGTTCCTAGTACATTGGAGATTTTCAGGAAGTATTCGCATGTTATAAGCTTACACATGAATAGGAGTGCATGTAAACATACCATAATTTCATAAGCCTAATCTCATGAGTATTACGTCAATCCATTACAAAGCATAACAATAACGTGGGAGTCATATCAAACATAAGGGAGAAACATGAATTCATCAGTTTTTGTCACAAATGAGTCATAAGGTATAATTCATATTCTCTTAGGCATTTTATGTAACACCTTGCATACATATCTTTAGGCTTAGGCATGAATATTGAAATAATACATCATGGCATGATTTTACACTTCCAATGCAAAAATTTCAACCACATACTAACATATTTTCATGATAGTCATTAAAGACTTCAACTTGGAAATCAAACAACAACATAAACATGGATATAATTCAATTCATACCATGAAATCCAAAGTTTATATTTCAGATAGGGTTTGTTGAGCTTCATAGGTGAAATGAAACCATAAATCAATACTTGACGTACCTGGGTGGATGATTTATTGAAGATTGGTGGAGGAAAGCTTGAATTCTAGACTTGAAATTAAACACCTAGGGTTTCTTGTTCTTAGGGATTGATCTTTGAAAGAAACCCTAATTTGGTGTTATAGATGAATAAAGAAGTTATGAGCTCTGGTATGGTATAATTAAGGGTCAAAACAGGTGGAAAAAGATACAAATACACTTTTAATAATTGCTTAAAATCACTGATCAGAAGTGGCAACGGTTTGGTCGACGTCCATCACTGGCTCGATGGTATGTCAGTCCTGACCGTCGCACATGACCATAACCTAAACTTTTTGCTTCATCTGCGACAGTTTGGGCGATGGTCCATCTCTAGCTCGATGGTCCGTCAGTCCTGGATATCGCACTTGACCAGAATTCGAGTTCACTGCCTTAGTCACGACGGCTTGGATGATGGTTTGTCGCTAGATCAATGGTCTGTGGGCCTGACCATCGCTTCTGGGCAGTTTTGATAGTTCTCTGTAAAACATTCATAAATTTTCACTTCGATAACGGATTTGGACAAAATTGGTATCGTTGGAAAGCTAATTCAATTTTCCATATGATAAAAAGTCAAAATTGGGGAAATTTGTAATTCTCCGAATCTGGTACCCAGAATTCTACATGGTGCTCATGACCCCGAAGGACCACAAGCTAACCCATGACTGATATTTATACTTAAACACTGCAAAATATACTGTATAATGCAGAAATAAAGGCTAGAAGGCCATAAGGTTCAAAAATGTAACATAACTAATAAAACATAACATCTAGATGGGGTATGAAATACTCAAAACAACTGAAATAAACTATCTGAACATAGTAGTCTAAAAGCCTCTAACTGTCTGAATAAGGAGTTGATGGGACATGTCCCAAACTAACTCCATCTACTGAAAGTTAACTAAGATAATGAAATAAATAATAATATTATCCTCGAATGATGAGGACTTACTACTAAATCTGGTGGCTACTGATGCTCTAGAGCTCGTGCTTCTGAACCTATGGTATAAAAAATCATAGCACAAATGCATTAGTACGATTCAATATAATGGTATGCATGTGAGGTAGGCTGAATGGAAAGGGTACATATGTATGAACTGAACTAACTGACATGATAACATGAATGTGAGAATGCATGTATGAATACATAATAATTATAACTGAGTTCGTGATAACATGATTACTGAACCTGAGTACTGATAGCATGAGATACTAATAGCTGTATAACTAAAATAACTAATACTGAGCGACTGTATCTTATAGTCTAGGTTCTCATGGAACTAGCTAAGTTTTGTAATGTTCTGAGTTGACTGTATCTGACAGCCCTGAATGCTGTAGAACTATCTGAGTTCTATTACCAAAATTGAGAAAAGACTATGAGAAGTAGCCATCTAACTGACATGCTCTAAATAATGCATTATAGCTGAGTTGGGATCGAATTTGTAACCCCAATTGGAAGGGTATCAATATCGCGCCACCAGTAAGGACAAGATGCGAGTGACCCTCATATGACAGTGTCCCCAAAAGAGAATGGTGGGATCCTCATCTGGCAGTGTTTATCCACCTTATCAACCCTCATCTGACAGTGTTGATATCTCAACCTATACTGGATACATAGTTTTGGAATGCAAGGATGACTTCTAATAATCACACCCTCATCTGACAGTGTGTGTTCCCATCCTTGGATTCACTCGATGCTAATTCCTACTCCCATCTAAATTGACACTGAACATGATTAACTGTATTGGACTATACTGAATTCATGGAGTTTCATTAATTGATGGAATACTATTGAGATTACTAAATTATTGAGCTTTCCTGAGTCACATGACTGACTGAGTTCTATGGATCATGGCTTGACTGAGGATATCGTGAAACATGTCACTGACTCTAGGCACACAACTATATTTTTTGGGTACAAGTACCCATAAAACTCGATAGAAGGAAACTGAAAAAGCATGACTTTCTTGAATATAGGACCAACATCAACAATACATAATCCATTAGCTAAGGCAGTTCATCAAATACTTGACATACATAAATTGTACATGAATTGGGATTTCATATTATCATACTAGTATGACACTTTTCCTTCACATAGGCATTTAATCAAACATATGGGGAGCATGCTTTGGTTATACAATATCAACACATCTAATAATCATGGATACATAAAACAACTTGTAAATTGAAGGGTTTATCATGAATTTTGCGTAAATCATCACATATTAGAATCAATTCTTGTAAATAAAAAGTCTATAACATGGAACGAAACCAACCAACAACATGAACATCAATTTTCAATTCAATCGAATCATGAACATTCATAAATATACAAATCTTGGATTTTGAAAAGAGATTCTTGAGCTTCATGGGTGAAAGACACCTATGAATCAACACATGAAATACCTTAGAATGTAACTCCGTAAAGATCCTTGGATATATTCTTGATCCTTGCCCTTGAAGTTTTAAGATTAGGGTTTCTTGGCTTTGAGAGTGTATGAAGAAATTGGGGAAAAATAGAGTGAATAGTGATATCCTTAGGTCATGTAGGGCTAAATTTCATGTTTAAGGCTGAATTAACATCATGGGAAAAGACCCATTTAACCCTGGACGCGTCGTTTAAATTTTGTGAAAAATTTCCCGATTTGCCCCCTGGCACGACGCGGTGCTATTGCGTCGTGTCACTGGAATTCAACATCTGGTAAATTGGATGAAATATTATTGGAAATTGGCATTTGGGAGCCCTCTGCGATGCAGTGAAATCACGAAATATTATTGGAAATTGAAAAATGTCATTTTGGCTTATGGTACGATGCGCCACTGACTGAGATGACGGTGTTTTAAGACTGAAACTTTAAATTGCCATAAATTCTTCCCAGTTGTCGAATTTAGGAAAATTTGGTATCGATGGAAAGATTATTGAATTTTACATACAACAAAAGTGAAAATCTTAAAAATTCCCCATGAATAAACATCATTCAATTTAGAAGCTTGTAAAGCCCCCAGATCCCATCCCGAGATGTCACACAGTGCTTATAGACCCGAAGGAGCATAAGCTAATCCTTTTTGATATCTGTACCTATACACTACATAATATTTGAAAACATATGAAAACTTACCATAAGGTTCAACATATCTATACATACTCAAAGCTAAAAATTGAATACTAATACATCCGTGTGAAAAGCCTCTAATTGTATGAATTGTGGATTTGATGGGACATGTCCCCAACTAACTCCGTCAATAGAAAATAAACAAAGTCTGAAACAATAGTAATAAACTGAGACTCATCCTCGAAAGAAGAGAACTCACTGCTACTGCTGCTGACTGGGACCAAACTGCTGAGGATAAACTGAATCCTGTGCCTCTGAACCTATGGTGTCAAATAAAATACCATAACGCAAATGCGTCAGTATAAAAACATATTGATTATGTAGACGGGGTAGGCTAATGCAAGGGTTCATGCATGCACAATATCTAAACTGAATAATCATGAAAATGCCGCATGAGAACACAAACATGAATGCACAGAACATGAACACAATTATTGCAACTCTAGATACTGAAACTCAGATACCACTTTACTTCAGACTGAACTCACTACTGACACTGAGATGCTGAATCACTGACTCATCTGATACTAATAACTGAGGATCTGGATGTGCTTACATCAATGATTAAATTATTAGACTTACTACTTTCGATTGATAGGATTAGAGATCGACCTTTCTAACAGATGATTTTGGAAGCTTTATCAATGACAAGAAATATGATTATATCTGAATCTGACAACAAGAATACTTGATACTGTGATCAAGCCTGTCTGACGGCATATCTCTGAATATGATATCAAATAACTATATGTGAGACCAAGTTTATCTGATGGGATGGTCCATAAATCAATGGAACTATCTGGTTCCTCATAATGATAGATGACTGTATCTAGCAATCCTAATTTCTAAAGACTGATTCCGAAATTGAGACTAAATCTAAAACTGAAACTATGGGAAGTATTCACTTAATCAACATGCCCCGACCTACCACAGGTGGGGCCCAATCTTGCCCCAGTTGGAAGGGTGTCATTACCACGCCACTGGTAAAGACAACTCTATGTGACCCTTATCTAGTAGGTGCTCAAATGAGAACAGTGGAGCCCCCATCTAGCAGGCTAAGCTACCTCATCTACCCTCATCTAGTGGTATGATATCTTTTATCCACCCTCAACAATCATTTGTTCATCATTATAAGCATTCATTTATCATTACAATCATTCATGTATTATCATAATCGTTAAAGAATCACTTCAAGTAGCTGGGCATCATAACATACTTTCCCGCTCAAGATCCTTAAGACATCGTATTAAGCATTTAGGAAACATAGACCTCTATTCATCATCACAACCACCAAAGGGTCACTCTAAACCTTTAAGGATCATCAACATTGGTTCACTATCATATACTAGCCTAGGGAAGACATGCTATTAGTTTATATCCTATTCAACGGGATCTTACATCAAGTACTTCATACCTATATCGATCTTGTCATGTATTTGGATATCACTTGATTTGGGGGAAACTTCATACTAACATATCACTATTTATTTGCTAACCACTTGACATGTATTAAAAGCTTAGCATATATCAAAGAGCACAAAATTGGGGAATTTACAACCATCATATCTCTACTTGTTCACTAGGGTCTTTCAACAACCATTAGACACGACCGATTTTACACCTACTTGGGGATTTCATGCTTTCTTGGCACATTTTACTCACTAAGGCATGCATGGACTAGCTCACAATTTGGGGGTTTCCTATTCAATATACTATAGTGGCCATTATGCTTCAACTAAGCTCTTTATCAAATCTGTGAGGAACGTTCTTCACTTATTCAACCATTTCTACACCCAAAAGTCACGAACACATCACATGAAAAAACAACTTCAAGAGGGTATATCACAAACATCACATGAATTCCACACACTAGGGTCAAAGCTCATAAATTTTGTAGGAAATCATCAATCAAAACTCAAAAACACATTAAACATCATTTCAACTCATACAAATCATTAACAACTCATAAACATAAAAATCGTTTAGTTTTAAAAGGGGTTCTTGAGCTTCTTGGATGAAAGAGACCTAAGAATCAACATCTACATACCTTAACCTTTGAAATTGGATTAACTTTAGTGTTTAAAACTTCATCCACACTTAAAATAAATAAATTTTTGAAGACCACACTATGAAGAACTTGATTCTTGAAGAAAGCTTGAAGATTTATGGATGAATTTTTGGAGGATTAAGGTTCTTGAATTGGAACCCTAGATATTCTCTCTTTAGAGAATTGGAAGAGAAATGGAGAAATTAGGGTTTGAATGAGGGTTACTCATATTTATAGAGGCTCAAAAAAGTGGGAAATGACCAAAATACCCTTGCAAAAATTCCCTTGAATTGCTGGAAAAAATGTTCTTGACGCCATCCGTGATAGGCCGTCAGGTTTGTGATAGGCTGTCGTGAATGGTCATCACAGAAGGGGTCCAATTCTTAATTTTCTGCCCAGGGCTGATGACATCGTCAGAAATGTCGTCAAAATGTGACGAAGTCGTCAAAAAGGTCGTCAGAAACGTGATAGCCCATCAGAAACGTCGTCACCATTTTTCAGCTTGACATGCTGGAGTAAAATGGGCATAACTCTTTTCTCCGCTATCAGATTTAGCCAAAATTTTTATAGTTGGAAAGATAATTCAAAGATATTTCATTTGATTTATATAAAGACACCAAGTTCTTCATATACAACGATTTATGGTCGATTAAAGTTGACCCAAATTTTGACGGTCACTAAAACTTGAATGATAGGAAAGTTTTCAACTCGTCCATAAGTTAGGGGGCCTCTATGATCTTAATTCATGATCAAATAGATTCCCATATGATTCAAAGTATTTCATACTTGGGAGTATATTTTTGAAACATTTTGACTCGGATTTTTGCTTTACCAAATACGCTCTAAGGCTCAGACTGGAAGAGAATTTTGTGGGGCCTTACATTATCTCCCCCTTGAGAACATTTGTCCTCGAAGTTCGCTTGATAGACTGAGAAGACGTATCAACAAAACTTACTCAAGAAATGGAAACATCTCAGATCAGGACTACGCAACTGGAATGACTGACATATAGAGTTCTCACACTGGTCATGCAGATATGATGCATGGAATACTCGACTAATGATACTCATAGCTGAATTCTCATAATACATATGCATATCTGATGCATGGACTCATAACCGGGATGATCTCATGAATACATGACTGAACACACGCTGACAAGCTAAACTCTTTCTACTTAATGTGCATATCTGATGCATGAATGTCCGGCTAAGCTGACTTTTGAAAGCACGACTGACAATGCAATAATGATTGACAATGCAGTGACAATTGATGCTAATTTCATAAAGAATATCTGAACATGCATCTGGATGAATCTAATGGCATGCAACATCATTATACTATGGGGTATCTCCCCCTTGGGGATCTATGTCACACTAAACACACTTCGCTAAAATACTGGGGCGGTGCGCGGGGCACCTACAACTGGGTCATGATTGATCGATCAAGATCTGAAACTTATACATGACTCATGCTAACATATAAGCTCATAATGGAAGCAAAGAATCTAACAATGCATATCATAAAGAAGAAGGGATCATAACTTACCCAGGTCTATTTCAGGGAATCCTTCTCGATCAAGGCAAGTCTAAAGCGCCTGAAGTCTACCCCTTTGAGTCAGCACTCTACATTTTTGCATTTTATGGCCTGATTCACCACACCCGAAACACACATCACTACTAGCTCTACACAAGGCTCTTGTTGAGTAATCATAGATAACTCACACTAAATTCTTGCTAACAACCAAACACTCTATTATAACATTAAAGAATAATAACTAGTTAATCGGGTAAGCTACCATTACGATAAATATACAGGAAAAAAGTCAACCAATATGCAGAAAGTAAGTACAGAGTTTCACTTTTCTAAGCAAATGTCACACAATCAATTTCAAGGATAAAATGAAGTAGAGAATACAAGTCAACTCATATCTTAGTAACACACACTAGAGAACTCAAATCTCATTAGCAAACCTTATACATACTCTTGAAAAGGATTAATGCAAATATTGAAACTTTGGGATCATTTCTTTTGGATTATTCATTAGATTCATAACTCTGGATAACTTCGTTATCAGTTTCCTTATTATTATTATTATTATTATTATTATTAACAACAACAACAACAACAACAACAACACCATGTCACTCGTGGAATCCGATCCAATCATATCTCATAGCAATATCAGAATTTAACATCGGCCACATTGTTTGAAAAATCAATAAAGTAGCAACATGAAAATTTAACATCGGCCACATTTCTACTAACAATTTTTTTATAAGTAACATTTGTGTCCTTTTAAACCTCACAACTAGAGACCCATTATCTCATTATCATCTTATTAAACTAAACGATCAATCAAAATCAACACTAATATGTACACATATGCTAAGAGACTTATTTTTTCCCAACTAGTCATGACTTGTAGGGGATAATCTAAGTCCATGTATCATACCGGTGTGGTACCTAATCCTACATAAATAAGTAATATCAATGTCCATATTTGTACCCGCATGGTGCCCGATCCTCATAAACATATTATGTATGTTTTATCGAATTCATACTATCTTTCAGGATACAATACGATGTACTAAATTTACAAGTGCACTTAAAATCATAAGTCGATTCAATTAGATTTTTTCATTTATCAATATTTTGACCTTCTCATGAGAATTATTTCAATAGTTCATCATAATTATCAACAAGTCATTTATGACATTACTTCAAGGAGTTATCATTGATGTGCTAGCTTTGTGTAAGCTTATTTAAGGCTTTTAACTTGAAATAATTGTATGTTCTTAAGTAACTATTATTTTTTTATTATATTTCATGTGATTTTATAGGGAATTCAAGATGCATAAAAACCTATGAAAACTACATCAAGAAGGATGATTTTTGGTGAAGTAGATATGAAGCTAAGTTTTAAAGATTTTGTTGATGACTTATCCGATAAGTTGTCAACTTGTTGAGAAGTTAATAGAGGAATCTATCACTCATAGACAGAATCTACACGTTGAAGAAGTGAAGTTTATGACTTGTCTGATAAGTCGTCAACTAGTTGATTGGTCATCAGCCGAGGCCGTAACCTATAGGTAGTATGCAAGAATTGGAAAGAGTTGTTGATAACTTGTCTGATAAGTCATCAACTGTCTGATAAGCCGTCAGAGGAGGTCATCAACTATAGGTAGTATGCAAGAATTAAAAAGAGTTGTTGATGACTTGTCTGATAAGTCATTAACTATCTGATAAGCCATTACAGGAGGTCGTCAGCTATAGGGCGGAAAAGCTGTAGTTTGAAATTCAAATCAGGAAGATCTTAAGTATTTATAGAAAAGTCTTAGGTTTTTATTGGAATCTTGAAATTATTCAATAATAGAATATTTATTTTGGTTTCTTAAGCTTGGATTCAATTTTTCGAATCATTGGTTTTCATTTTTGGAATTCTTGTTTGAATTTGAAGGAGAACAATCTTCAATTCTATCTTCTGTAAGTTAATCACTTTTGAATTATGGATCTAATATACAATAGCTCTTTTTTTCTCATGAGGAACTAAATCCCATCACTGGAGTTGTGGGATCTATGAGTATTTCTTTATTAATTCAATAGTTGGTTAATATTTGAATGCATGTGGGAACATCTTCACAATTCTATTGTAATGAACAATTTCTATTGGTTGTAAGTAACATATTTATCCTTACATTGTTTTGCTTGAATTGAGAAATCAATTAAAGGAAGTGGATTATCAATGAGGATTTGAAAATGTTAAATTTCCATCTAATTATTAATGTTTTAACCAGATTAATTAACTCGAGATGAAATAGGTTTGAATATAAGGTTTTCCTAAGTTTGAAAGAATTAGGAAATCTAGACTCTAAGTAGGTTGAAAGATACTTGAATGAGTCATCGCAAATGATAATTTGTTGTTTCCAGCATGTGATTAGATTCTAATACCACAACTATTGTTTAATATGCATAAATACTCATAGTGAACACAACTCTAGTTTTACTACATCATTGATTTGAAATATTAAAATATTGACTTTTATCTACTAAAACAAGTCGAACTATTAACAATTGTTTGATTGATAAAAAAACCCAATTAAAGGGAACTATTAACTATTAGTTCATTGAATCACAAATAGCCTTGATTAACACCATATTTCCTATGGTATTCTACCCCAACCTTGCTGGGTTATATATTTGATGATGACTGCTTACTCTCTCAAAAGAGAGGTGTAATTTAGGCGTATCAAATTTTGGTACTTTTGCCGGGGAATAAGGTTGTCAATTAAGTATTTCTTTGTTAATTGGCTTTTAGTTAGGCTTACTAATTTTACTTTTACTTGTAGTTTTTTATGATTACAGGTTCTCTGTTGTATATGCCACAAACCAGAAGGTAAGGAGAACCATTATTACATTTCAACCCAGAACTTCATCTTATTAGGAGAATGGATGAACAATAAAAAGATGAAATATTAGCCCCTTTGGCTAATACACAATTTAGTCAACAAAATGCTAATAACCCAGGTCGGGTGGATAATGAAGATGATGACCTGGTGGATGATGATTTGATTAATTGTGTGAATAGAAGACAAGTAAAGAATATAACTGCACTAGTGAATTGAAATTGGCTTTTTAGAGGGAGAGCAAACCGCCAACCTGCTATGTAGATAGCATTTGATGATAAGGATGATACCGATTTGGATAAAGCTGTTGCTACAGAAGCAATTATTCCACCGCCATTAGCACCAGGTGTGAAGTTCAACATCACAATCACTATGATATAGTTGCTAAACCTCAAAGGGTTATTTGGTGGGTTCCAGGGGATAATCTGAATATACATCTGGTGAACTTTATCTACATCTGCAAATCTTTTGATAATCCTAGAGTAGGGAAAAATGCAATCCGTCTGTGGTTATTTCCATTGTCTCTGTTTAGGGAGGCAACACTATGATTGAATGAGTTATCCCCCAATTTATAACAACCTAGAGGCAATTGAAAGGATCTTTCCACCCTCCAAAATGTTATAGTAAAGGGATGAGATTAGTAACTTCAAGCAGTTACCGAATGAAGCACTTCTTGAGACATGGGTGAGATTCAAGAAGAAGTTGACGCAGTGCCCTAATCACAAGATGACTGATGAGCATTTGATGGAAACATTCGACAGGGCTTTGAACTCTATCACGAAGCCAATTACGGATAATGTTGTAAGGGGAGCATTCATGAACCTTACTTTTACTAAGGCTGTGAAGATGTTGGAAAGAATGACTAAGACAAGTTAATCTTAGCATACTAGGGATTCTGTGGTAGCAAGTTATACTGTGTCTAGTGGGAAGATGAATAGCACAGGAGAAAAGAGGAAAGAGACCAGGATATAGAACATACAAAGACATAGATGGATTTGCTCACAAAGCATTTGCTATCAGGGAAAAAAAGGTGAAAGCTATGGGGACTTAAAGTAAGGGAGCTGAATCAGATTCTGAGGAATAGGTGAACTACTTGAATAATTAGAGGGGTTTTTGAGGCAATAGCCAATAGAATCAAGGTCGGAATTACTATAACAAAGCTTGTTATAGAGACCATGATCAATGTGGTTTAAAAATAAGAATGATAGGAGTGGATTGTAAGTACCTCCTGGGAACCGTGACAATGCTGCTACTAGTTTTGGTAAGATGTTGATGAAGGACATGATGGCTAAGCTATTAAAAGGAGTGGAGTTGAGTGACGCTGGAGTAAGAAAGATGAAAAGTGATTTGTCATCTATGAGTCAATTAGTTGACTCACACTCTACATTTATTAAATAACTGGAGTAGTAAATGAATCAACTATCAGCAGCATTAAATCAGATTGCAGAAGATTAAGGATGAGACTAAATATAGCAAGTTCATGGCCATGCTGAAGTAGTTGATAGTAAATGTTCCTTAAGTTGAGGCGCTAAAGTAAATGCCAGGCTATACTAAGTTTATGATCTTATGACAAATAAGAGAACTATGAGCTATGAACCAGTGGATAATCTCTATTATTGTAGCGCTATTACTATAAGATATTTAGTATAGAAGAAGGCTGATCCGGGAGCATTCACTATTCCATGTACGATCGAATTGTTCAATTTTGCAAAGGACTTTTATGATCTAGGGGAAAATATAAATCTTATGCCATTGAGGGTTTTCCAGATGTTGGGTTTGGGAGATCCTACACCCACCAATATGCGTCTTCTAATGGCAGATAGATCGGTGAAAAGGCTAGTTGAGATTCTTTATGATGTTCTTGTTAAGGTGGCCAACTTTATTTTTCCTGCGGAGTTTGTAATCCTATATTGTGAGGTGGATTTCAAGGTACCCGTAATCTTAGGTAGAATGTTTTTAGTAATCAAAAGTGTATTGATTGACTTTCAGACCAATGAGCTGAAATTCAGGCTCAATGATGAATAGGTCAGTTTTGATATTTGTCAGTCAATGAGGCAACAAAAGAAGATGAGTGTTTTCTCGATCATTGATGTGTTATATAAAGATGAGCAAAAAGTACCGGTTGAGGAAAAATTTTCTGTTAACACATTAGCTGCAGTATTAATGAACTTTGATAGAGAGGGAATTGAAGAGTATGACAAAACTATGTGTACTTTGACATGGATGGGGTTATACTCTTATGCCCCCAAGAATCTGGACTTGGAGTTTAAGAATCATCCAACACCATTGGCCAAACCTTCTATCGATGAACCACCATTATTGAAACTAAAGGAGTTTCCATGACATTTATAGTATGTGTTTCTAGGAAGTGGAAACACCTTATCGGTTATTATTGCAACAGATTTGGTGGAGCATCAAGTTGAGGCTCTTATTTTTGTGCTGAGCAGATACAAGGGGGTTATTGGGTGGACAATCGCTGATATTATAGGTATTCCACTAGGAATTTATACACACAAGATCTAACTGGATGAAGAATGTATACCTACAATTGAGCATCAGTGCAGGCTGAACCTACTAATACAAGAAGTGGTGAAAAAGGAGATCATAAAGTGGCTTGATACAGGGGTAGTGTACCTAATCTTCGACAGCAAGTGGGTGAGTCTAGTAAAATGCGTGCCTAAGAAAGAAGGCATGGCCTTTGTTGTAAATGAAAAAAATGAGATGATTTCTCTTAGGCTAGTGATTGGGTTTGAAGTTTGTATGGACTACAAGATGCTGAACTCATGGACATTGAAAGATTACTTTCTAATGCCCTTTATGGATCAAATGCTTGATTTCATGGTACGTAAGGGTTGGTACTACTTCTTAGATAGGTATTTGGGATAGAATTAAATCTCTATTTCTCCAAAGGATCAATCAAAAACGACCTTCACATGCCCATATAGAACCTTTGCATTCAAGTGAATGTTGTTTGGAATATGCATTGCATTAGCTACGTTCCAAAGGTACATGATGTCAATTTTCTTGGCTATGATGGAGGACACCTTAGAAGTGTTCATGGATGACTTCTCTATGGTAGGTGATTCATTCAAACTATGCTTGGTAAATTTAAGCAGGGCACTACACAGGTGTGAAGAATTCAATCTTGTGTTGGGACATAAAAGTTTGACAAAGGGGATTGAAGTTGATAAGTAAAGGTAGAAGTTATTGAAAAACTATCTCCTCCTATCTCTGGTAAAGGAGTCCGTAGTTTTCAGGGCCACACAAGATTCTACCAAAGGTTCATAAAGGATTTTTCCAAGATTGCAAATCCACTTTGAAAATTATTGGAGAAGGAAACCAAGTTCTTGTTTGATGATGATTGTATAAAGGCATTACAATGTCTTAAGAAGAAGTTGGTTCCTGCCCTTATTATTGTTACTCTAGATTGGTCTAAACCATTCGAGATAATGTACAATATGAGTGGGGTGGAACTTGGGGCAGTTCTTGGTCAGAATAAGGAGAAACTATTTCACCCTATCTATTATGCTAACAAAGCGTTGAATAGGGCACAAAAAAATTACACAGACATCGAGCAGGAAATTTTAGTAGTTGCTTATGCATTTGAGAAGATCCAGGCTTATTTGTTAGGAACTAAGGTGGTGGTCCATACCAGCCCTGCACTTTGAGATACCTGATGGAAAAAAGGATGTCAAACCAAGGCTCATTAGATTGGTATTACTGTTGCAGGAATTTGACTTTGAAGTCAAAGATCAAAACGGGTGCAAAACTTAGGTCGAAAATCACCTATCCAGATTAGAGAAAGGCCAGTCCACTAAAGAGAAGCTTGATATTGATGGTTCTTTTTTGGATGAAAAAATTCTATGGGTGCTTTTGAAATGGTGCCTTGGTACTCTTACTTTTCAAATTTTATTGTAAGTGAAATTATCCTGGAGAATTTATATTTCCATAAAAAAAAAGTTTCTTCATGATGCCACGAGATACTTTTGGGATGAGCCATACTTATTCAGACGTTGTGCTAAAAAATTATTAGAAGATGTATCCCGAAAGTTGATATGATGAGTATTTTTCTAACCTACTTCCCCAGTTGGGGGACACCATGCAGGAGATCGTACAACGAGGAAAGTATTGCAAAGTATTTACTGTTGGCCAACACTGTTCAAGGATTCTTATGAATTTGTAAGAGAATTCGATTAGTGCCAAAGTCAAGGTTCGATCTCAAAACATCATGAAATGCCTATAGCAAAGAATATGGAGGTTTAATTATTTGATGTCTGGGGCATTGACTTCATGGGACCTTTCGTGAGCTCCTATGGTCTTAAGTATATCTTGATAGCTATGGACTATGTGTACAAATGGGTGGAGGCCATTTATTACACCAACAATGAAGGTAAAAGAGTGGTAGCATTCCTAAAGAAAAATATCTTCTCGCGATTTGGGGTGCCTCAGACAATCATAAGCGATGGGGGATCTTATTTTCGCAACAAGATATTCCAGGCAGCATTAACCAAATATGGTGTGAAATAACATAAAGTGGCCATTCCATACCACCCATAAACTAGTGGGCAAGTGGAGGTCTCAAATAGGGAAATTAAGGTAATCTTGTCCAAAATCGTGAATGCAAGCAGAAAAGACTGGTCACCGAAGCTCGATGATTCCTTGTGGGCATATTGAATAGTTTTCAAGACACCTTGGGATGTTACCCTATCAGTTAGTTTATGGAAAAGCATGCCACCTTTCGATTGAGCTGGAACACAGCTTTGTGGGTGCTCAAACGGTTGAACATGGACTTGAAGAAAGCAACAGAGTTAAGATTGGGATAGTTGAATAAGATGGATAAATTCCATCTTGGTGCATACAAAAGGGCTGACTTGTATAAATACAAAATGGAGAAGTTCCATGATCGAGGAGTTAATAAATATGAATTTCGTGTTGGTGATTGGATACTATTGTTCAATTCTCGACTCAAGCTCTTTCCGGGCTAATTGAAGTCAAAATGGTCGGGGCCTTTCAAAGAAAGTCAGGTTTTTCCATCGGATGTGGTGGAACTTGAAAGCAAAGAAGAAAGTCTATTTAAGGTTAATGAACAAATAATCAAGAATTATATTGGCCCAATGGATGAAGCTTAGCTGTTGTCTACGGTGTATGTCTGATGGTAAATCAGGCGCTATTGGGAGACAACCCAACCTTTTGTATTGTAAGTACTTTATTTTCTTTAAGTATTTGTTTAAATAATAAGTTGTTCCAATGTACAAGAACAAAGTTGGGATCAATGTTGCTGATGGAATGGAATTGACAACAAAAGTTGATAGGTTATCAACTGGTTGATGACCTATCACTTTAAGTCATAAATTCAAGAGAAGGAAACTGCATACACTGGATAGAGTTGACGACAAGGTTTATAGGTGTCACACCCCTTTTTTAACGCGTACTCCAAAAAATTGGAATATTTTTAATGTTCGAAAGGGTTTTATTATTTTAAGTGACAAGAAATGAAAAATTGCTTCTAAAAAGGGATTATTTTGCGTTTTTTATTCAGAGTCGCCACTTGGCATAATTCGGTGTGCCAAGTCACCTTCGGAGAATCCATTTTCGAAACCAATTGACTCTTAAACCGGTTTGCGCACAGAGATTCCGGCTAAGGAATTTTATTTACCGAGGGGAAGGTGTTAGGCACCCCTCGATCCCGTGGTTCGACCACGATCGCTTGGTGGAGTGTATCGACTATTTTGCCATTATGAAGTGTATAAACCACAGAAAAAGCACGCAGAACAATCAAACAAAACAAACAAAACCAAACCAAAATGTAAGTCCAGTCAAATTATTACAACCCGAAATAGACAGGGACTAAAAAATAAACCTACGCTAATCCTAAACTAATGCTTTACCCGATGCCCCGGGCCTTCATCACGGACGTCCTCCGGTACAAGGTACTTCGGGGCATTCCCCGGATAAATCAATACAAATCCTTCAGGGCATTCCCCGGCCAAATGAGTACAATTTAAACTTTTCGTGCAATAAAATAGAATTTATCATTCAAGCACATATTCAAAACACTTCCAACAAATTGTTATTCCTAAATTTGCCTACCCGGCCTAGGTTTGCCTATGTGTTCTCGACTAAAGACCGAATCTATCCTTTTGTCAATTTTTCAATTCCATCTCCCGACTTTCTTTCTATCCATCCATTAGAACATGATCAAGTTTATGCCTTAATCTACCAAAACCAAACAACCAAGCATCACAATCATAATATCAACATAACAAAAATCCAAAAAATCATAATCACAACACACATAATCACAATCAATTCAATATAACAAGATAAATAAAAGAGAGCGTGTTAAAGAAATAGACCTCACTGACACATGCTTTTACTGATAATAAAGAAATCCGAAGACCAAAACTCGATCGGAGAACCTCACGACGAACAAACCAAACTCGGTATTAAAATAATAGTCGGACAGCTCCAAAACCCGTGAATAAAACCTTACTATACGAAACTCAACTGAGAACGACGACGAGATTTGATAAAGGCGACTCAAAACTCAGGCGACGAAAAGAATGGCGGTAACGCGTGTTCTCCGACGGCGGCGCCGGTTCGCCGGCTGATTTGCCGGACGGAGAGCTAGTCGGATCTGGCCGACGGAGATCAGGTCGTGATGGTGGTAACGATGGGCTGGTCGAATCTGGCCGACGGCTGTAGGAGGTGGTCGGCTGACTGACGCGCTGCGAAGATCTGGGCGATTCTCGGCCGGCGGAGATCTGGCGGTTTGGTCGAAAGTCGGCGGCTGTCTCGGGTTGGGATATCAGGTCGGGTACGGTCGGGTGATGCTGAGAACGGTGTCGGAGGAGCAAAGGCAGCGACGGGCTGACCGTCGTCGTTGACAAGAGATGGTGTCGGTCGGAGCGGCGTAAAGGCCGGCACCGCAGATTCTTCTTTTTTTTTTTCTTTTTTTTTAGGGAGAGAGAGATGATAGAGAGAGGGGAAAGATGGTGGTATTGTGGTGGCTGGAGCTCCGGTCGATCACCAGCGACGTTTTTGAGAGAGAAAGTGAGAGTATAGAGAGAGAGAATAGAGTTTTTAGAGAGAGAGAGTGCAGATTTTTCTTTTTTGTTTGATTTTTGTTACTTGCTCCTCCCCTTTTCTCTTGGTGTATGTGTAGGTATATATATTTTTTGAGGTTTTCTTTATTGACAAGAAAAAGAGAGTGGGGGGTGGGGTAATGTGGGGTAGGGGGTAATGGTGAGGTGTTATGTTTTTATTGGGTAGGTGGTTAGGATAAGATAGGGTTAGTTATTTTATTATTTGTTTTATTATTTTTTTTTGTATTTTGAGGGGTATAATGACACGGGTGAGGGCACATGGTATGCTATGGTGGAAATGAATAAAACAAACTTTCGAGGGGGGACAAAATTACGTGTCTACATCATGCCCCCTTTGAATGTAAACACGCAGTGTTTTCAGACAAAGAAGTAGACAACGAGACAGAATTTTGTCCCGACCATTATTCAAAAGAAGAAACAGAAGCAAGAAGGACTATCGGGTCTTGAATTAGGACAGCCTACCCACCCAAGTTATGAAGGGATCGAGTGACAAGTATTTCCAGGGATTGGACGGAGATGGACTATACCGAGTTGGAGAGTCGAGTGAGGTTCCGTCGAGGTTCCGGTCCGCAGCTTTGTTATTACATCAAAATGAAAATTAAAAGCTAAAACATAAAGGAAATTACAAAAATCCTATCTATACAGTTTTTGTTGGCTCTTGACTCGACTTTTATCACCCTATTCTTCAGGCGGGCTCCTGATTTGCAATTTCTTCCAACTTGTTGCTTGACTTTCGTTTCTTCACCCATTCTCCAGGCGGGCTTCTGACTTGCTATTTCATCACCCTGTTCTTCAGGCGGGCTCCTGACTTGCTATTTCATCACCCTGTTCTTCAGGCGGGCTCCTAAATAGCTATTTCATCACTTTGTTGCTATGCTTTCAACTTCTTCACCCTGTTCTGCAGGCGGGCTCCTGAAACCACATCAAAACTAAAAAAGAAAATTATCCCAAACAAATATTATTATAAAGAGGTTTTATTTGCCAGAAAAGTAAAATTTCAAAAACAGAAATTGAATTTTTGCCCCATTTTATCATCAGAAGACTTTTGGGAAAATCACATCATACCTACTTGCATGTTGCAATGATGAATCAAGACTCTGATTAAGAAATGCATCTCTTAAGAGTGAAATTAAATAACCAAGACTAGGAAGTGCATTTCCTAAATATTAAAGTGGGGGATTCTAACTAGAAAGTGCATCTTCTAGAGATACAAGTTTAAGTTAAAAGTGTGTCACCTAAAAAATGAAAACTAGCAAGGAAGTGCGTCTCTTAAGAATTAAGTGCAATAACTCAACTAGAAAGTGCATCTTCTAGGAATCAAAATTTACGTTAGGAAGTGCATCACCTAAAAAGCAAAATTCGAATTACCCAATCAAGGAAGTGCATCTCCATACCAATGTTGCTTGAATTATCAAAACAAAGAAGTGCGTCTCCTTACCAATGCCGCTTGAATTACTCAAATAAGGAAGTGCATCTCCTCACGAATGTCTCTTCAATTACTCAAACATGGAAGTGTGTCTCCTTACAAATGTTTCTTGAATTGCCCAAATAAGGAAGTGCGTCTCCTTACAAATGTTTCTTGAATTGCCCAAACCAGGAAGTGCGTCTCCTAACAAATGTTGCTGGAATTACTCGAACAAGGAAGTGCGTCTCCTTACAAATGTTGCTGGAATTACCCGAACAAGGAAGTGCGTCTCCTTACAAATGTTGCTGGGATTACCCGAACAAGAAAGTGCGTCTCCTTACAAATGTTGCTTGAATTACCAAACAAGAAAGTGTGTTTGCTCATAAATGTTGCTGGATTTACCAAATAAGGAAGTCCGTCTCCTTACAAATGTTGCTGGATTTACCAAATAAGGAAGTGCGTCTCCTTACAAATGTTGCTCGATTTTCCTACACCAGGATTATCATAAGGCAATATTTCATTTTGAAAGCGTGGTCCCATTTTTCAGGAGGGTCCTGAACTGAAAGTAAAAATCCCATTTTTCAGGAGGGTCCTGAACATAAAGTAAAATCCCATTTTCCAGGAGGGTCCTGAACAGAAAGTAAAATCCCATTTTGCAGGAGGGTCCTGAATAGAAAGTAAAATCCCATTTTGCTGGAGGGTCCTGAACAGAAAATAAAGTCCCATTTTCCAGGAGGGTCCTGAATAGAAAGTAAAATCCCATTTTCTAGGAGGGTCCTGAACAGAAAGTAAAATCCCATTTTGCAGGAGGGTCCTGAACAGAAAATAAAATCCCATTTTGCAGGAGGGTCCTGAACAGAAAGTAAAATCCCATTTTGCAGGAGGGTCCTGAACAGAAAGTAAAATCCCATTTTGCAGGAGGGTCCTGAACAGAAAATAAAATCCGGGTCCTGAGCAGAAAGTAAAATCCCACTTTGCAGGAGGGTCCTGAACAGAAAGTAAAATCCCATTTTGTAGGAGGGTCCTGAACAGAAAGTAAAATCCCATTTTCCAGGAGGGTCCTGAACAGAAAGTAAAATCCCATTTTGTAGGAGGGTCCTGAACAGAAAGTAAAATCCCATTTTGCAGGAGGGTCCTGAACAGAAAATAAAATCCCATTTTCCAGGAGGGTCCTGAACAAAAAGTAAAATCCTATTTTCTAGGAGGGTCCTGAACAGAAAGTAAAATCCCTTTTTGCAGGAGGGTCCTGAACAGAATGTAAAATCCCATTTTCCAGGAGGGTCCTGAACAGAAAATAAAATCCCATTTTGCAGGAGGGTGCTAAACAGAAAGTAAAATCCCATTTTCCAGGAGGGTCCTGAGCAGAAAGTAAAATTCCATTTTCCGGGAGGGTCCTGAACAGAAAGTAAAATCCCATTTTGTAGGAGGGTCCTGAACAGAAAGTAAAATCCCATTTTGCAGGAGGGTCCTGAACAGAAAATAAAATCCCATTTTCCAGGAGGGTCCTGAACAGAAAGTAAAATCCCATTTTCCAGGAGGGTCCTAAACAGAAAGTAAAATCACATTTTGCAGGAGGGTCCTGAACAGAAAGTAAAATCCCATTTTGCAGGAGGGTCCTGAACAGAAAATAAAATCCCATTTTCCAGGAGGGTCCTGAACAGAAAGTAAAATCCCATTTTCCAGGAGGGTCCTGAACAGAAAGTAAAATACCATTTTGCAGGAGGGTCCTGAACAGAAAGTAAAAATCCACGGATGTGCATTTCCAATGGTAGCTGAATCAAGTGAAACTAATTTGCCCCTGTTTCAATAAAGAAAATTTGTCAGTTAAAAACTTAGTGGTAGTTTGCAGCACTTGGCTTTCCAGGCATTTGCTCTAGTGTTCATTCCCTTCATTTTGTTTCAAATTGCTGACATTTGCCCCTGGTTTGTCGTGTCATTGATCCAAACTCAGATCATTAAGAGTGACTCCAAAATAACCACAGTATCTCTGCTTTGTCATGCTTCTTAGATAAATCCTTCAAACCTTGGTGTTTAATAAGTTCACAATTATGTCTCTTTCATATGCTGACTTTGTCTTGCATTGTGCAATTGAAGAAGTTGGTGGCCAGTTTTGAAATCTTTTCTCACTTTTTTGATATGGACTTGACTAAAAAACAAGAGAAAAATGACAATGACTTTTATTTGGACCACTGACTCAAGAAAACAAAATAAAATAAAGAGAAGAAAGAAAAGACAATGAGTGTCCCCATTTCGAACAAAGAAATGACAAATTGTCTAAAAATGACAGTCAACTCTAATGATTATGCCATGCCTTTTGGATTAAGCTACCAGATCTTTCCATCCAACCTCTCTACCAATTATTTCTGAGTTAATGGCCTTGAAACTGAGTTGTTTCCTTAGACCAATTGCATTCAGAACTCATTCGGCTAGTGATGTTTTGAAGGGTCTTTCCCTCAGCTCACCCTTGTCTGATGGTGTCTATGAGGGTTTTTACTAATGCGACTCTCTTATTCTCTTTTCTCTTAACTCACAATTGTCTCACGGTGCCCGTGAGGGTTTTCACCAATAAGACTCTCTCTTTTTTATCTCTCTCAACTTATTGTCGCCTTACGGTGCCCGTGAGGGTTTTCACCAATAAGACTCTCTCATTTTTATTTCTCTCTTGATTCCTTGGTCTGAGGAAGATAGGTAGTTCCCAAATACATCAGCATATCCCTTGCATGCTTTGCCTTAACATCCCCAAAGATTGATCTGAAGGTCTTTTCTTTGGTTGTAACTTGGCTTTTGGATAGGGTTAGAAAGAAAGGATGGCATGAGGCCCAAATGACACTTGAAGTGGGTTAGGACTTACAACTTTTGGAATCGACTCAAACAATGAGGATTAACTCATGCCCCAGATTCTGTTGACTAGGTGATTCTAAATTATTTATTTGGTTGGACCGAGCCCTTAGTAGGGCAGCCTACGTATCTCACCCCCGAGAGAGGAGAATCAGGTCATGCGTAGTTCTGGCTGCTTGTCCTTTTGCTTTGATCTGATTTTTTTTTATATTTGCTCTTTTCACTTTGCGATTCTTCTTTTCTAACTCTATGTTTCTTGACACTCTTTTTTGGAAACATTTTTGTCTTTTTTTTTTCTTTTGTAACTTTTGACTTTATCTTCTTACTCGACACTATTCTTTGAACTTTGCTTACTCTCTCTTGATTCCAAAAGATGGGTATGAAAGAAAATAACACTAAGTCTCAAATAGGGTAAACAAAGGATGACACAATGTTTGGATAGCAGAATGAAATGCCTTCATCATATCAATCCTTGAGAATGCAAGCATATAGCATGCAATGTGAAAGTACATGACCAATATCGCTTATGACATGCTTTACAACACTAACTTGCCTCGAACATGTGTTTCACCTCTTTTTATATACTTGTCAAAGATACAACTCTACCTTTGTGATGCATCCCTCACATCGAGTGATTCATGCTTCTGTAGAGTTGATTATCTTCTTGTTAACCTTGATATAGGGATCACACGTCCACTATTTGACCTAATTAGGACCTGTCTTTCGATCGATAGCCAAGTTATCCTTGTAATTCTCAAAATAATTGCCTTAACCTATTACCAAATGTCTCAACACTCTATCTATTTTCTCATGTGCTTTTTTTTTTCTAACTTTAACCCTCCGATTCAAAGTTCATGCTTAAATTGGATTTTAAGATCTGGCTAAAAATTTCACTGCATGTCATATCGCTAGAGTTAACACAAAATGTACTATGTAAAGCAAACAAACAAACGACACATATTTAAAACAAAAAGGAAAATGAGACACTTCATTTAGTCAAAACAAAAGATAGAAGGGTTTGGACATAAACAACAAAAGGACAAAACAAGACAGATCCCGAACTACAACCCTGAAATAATTCGGAGAATAGAAAATAAAACAAAACAAGCTACCAGACCTCTTCTTAGTAGGGAGAGGGGTGACTTCTCAGTTGCTCAGCCTGACATCTTAGCCACTGTTTTGCATATCAGCATGACTAGAGCTTTCCTCACTGTCAAATCTGTACCATGATTGATTTATCTTGAATTATCTTTTTAATTTCTCTTTTCAAAGCACGACAATCTTCAATACTATGATCCTGAACATTAGAATGATATGCACATCGTACATTAGGATCAAAACTTCTTGAATGTGGGTTGGAAGTATACCCAAGGAGAGGAGTGATCATGTCCTGTTGTACCAATCTCTGGAATAAATTTGCGTACGACTTTCCAATGGGTGTGAAGTTATCTCTCGACTTCTGTCTCTTAAATTGAAAACCAGGCCTAGAAGGGCTTCGGTATGTATGTGGAGTTGGAGTATGACTCGACAGAGTTGGCGCAGGCCAGTGTAGGTAAGATGAAGGTTGAACATAAGGTTGCGCATTATACCCTTGATATGGAGGTGGGGGAATGGGATATAATGGATTTTGGTAAAGATTCTGTGGATCTTGGGCATAAACTTGGGTTTGAGCCCGTGGGTATCGATGGTGTGGTCCTCTTGCCCATGCCTGTTGTCCAACTGCAATGGCAGATGCATCTTCCATATTCTCATTCCCCGAACTCCCTATCTAATTAGTGACAACTAACTCGGTATCCTTGTTAGCCATAACTTCCTTTGTGACTTGGAGCAATATGGAGGACCAACCAAAATGCCACAAACCAACCACCTTAAACTAACTCGACAAGAGATAAAAAATGGTTAGAGTTCAACAGTTTTTCAAAACCTCTCTATTTTTTTTTTAAAAGATCACCGAACCCAAGAAGGGCTCCTACGTATCTCACCCCCGAAAGGGGATAATCAGGTATGCGTAATTCGTGAAGTCGTGCCAAAATGGCCAATTGAACTCTTTTTCTCTTTTTTCTTTTTTTGAAACTTTAAGAAGAAAAGAAAATAACAAATTGTCAAAAAGAACTGACGAAAATCTTTTTTTGCATTTTTAGGCTTAACATTCTTATGCAAAATGAAAACTATGATTAACAAAGAAAAATCTTTTGGGGTTTTTGATTTTGAATTTCATAGGAAAATGAAACTTGAAACTATTAAAGAAAAATCTTTTTGTAGTTTTTTTTTAGAGATGTATATGAAACACCTACTCTAAATGAAGAGTGAAGAAAATCTTTTTGAATTTTCAGATTTCTATACAAAATGAAATCTATGATTACCGAAAAAATATTTTTGGATTTTTTTTTATTTTGAATTTCATGCGAAAAATGAAACCTGAACCTGTTAAAGGGAAATATTTTTTGTTGTTGTTTTCCTTTAAAGATGTACATGAAACACCTACTCTAAATGAAGAGTGAAGAAAATCTTTTTGGATTTTTGACATAAGATCAACCAAAAATGAACCCTACGACTATTGAGGAAAATCTTTTTTTTTTTCAAGATAGGTATGAAACATCTACTCTAAATAAAGAGTGAAGAAAATCATTTTTTTTTGAATTTTTTAAATAAGATCCCCGAACCAACAATAGGCTGCCTACGTATCTCACTCCCGCAAGAGGAGAATCAGGGGTGCGTAGTTCGTCCAGATTGGACAATTAACGATTAACTAATAAATTGATCCTAACTTAAAAGACACACTCAAAAACTATTTTTTTTTTAACTAGACGCTTTAACCAAGACTGACACCACCAATTATACAGAAAAAATCTTTTTGACATTTTTGTTTTTGACAAATAAGTAGAAAAGGCAAACAAAACTTTTCTCTCATTTTTTTTCTCGTTCTTTTCGACTCACTTTCTTTTTTTTTTCTTTTTCGTTTTTGCCTACACACATTACTCCTAACAATTTTTTTTTTCAAAAATTAGTCCGTCAGATAACCACTTTACCCTAAAAAATGCAACAATTAGCACGTAGGGATGCTTTAAAGGTGAGTCTCCTACAAAGGACCGTGTAGGACCGTGTAGGACCGCTAGGTCTCAATATGATGCACATAAGAATGACCTAAAGGCTGACCTACGTTGTGGTTTACTAACAAGGCCGTTCGGGGGAGCATATGGTCGATAGTGGCTGCTTTGCTTTCCACCTACTCCATACATCCAACGGCTCCTCCCCTAAAATAAATGTGACTCAACTAGAGTTCGTGCACACAACGTGCGCTCCGAGACTTGTTGCAGAAAGAAGGCCGGGGGGTGGACACATGATGACAGATATAAAGCGGTAACACATAGGATAAATACTATAAACAAAGAGCACAAAACGCACAAAGTGAAAACAATAACGCAAATAAAATCACAAACAATGCTTATACACTCGTAATGCCAAACAAAGACGATACGAATCAAAAAATAGCTCGAATTCTGAAAACTTGTCATGATCCCCAGCAGAGTCGCCAGAAGATGTCACACCCCTTTTTTAACGCGTACTCCAAAAAATTGGAATATTTTTAAAGTTCGAAAGGGTTTTATTATTTTAAGTGACAAGAAATGAAAAGTTACTTCGAAAAAGGGATTATTTTGCATTTTTTATTCAGAGTCGCCACTTGGCATAATCCGGTGTGCCAAGTCACCTTCGGAGAATCCATTTTCGAAACCAATTGACTCTTAAACCGGTTTGCGCACAGAGATTCTGGCTAAGGAATTCTGTTGACTGAGGGGAAGGTGTTAGGCACCCCTCGATCCCATGGTTCGACCACGATCGCTTGGTGGAGTGTATCGACTATTTTTCCATTATGAAGTGTATAAACCACAGAAAAAGCACGCAGAACAATCAAACAAAACAAAACAAACCAAACCAAAATGTAAGTCCAGTCCAATTATTACAACCCGAAATAAACAGGGACTAAAAAATAAACCTACGCTAATCCTAAACTAATGCTTTACCCGATGCCCCGGGCCTTCATCACGGATGTCCTCCGGTACAAGGTACTTCGGGGCATTCCCCGAATAAATCAATACAAATCCTTCAGGGCATTCCCCGGCCAAATGAGTACAATTTAAACTTTTCGTGCAATAAAATAGAATTTATCATTCAAGCACATATTCAAAACACTTCCAACAAATTGTTATTCCTACATTTGCCTACCCGGCCTAGGTTTGCCTATGTGTTCTCGACTAAAGACCGAATCTGTCCTTTTGTTAATTTTTTGATTCCATCTCCCGACTTTATTTATATCCATCCATTAGAACATGATCAAGTTTATGCCTTAATCTACCAAAACCAAACAACCAAGTATCACAATCATAATTCAACATAACAAAAATCCAACAAAATCATAATCACAACACACATAATCACAATCAATTCAATATAACAAGATAAATAAAAGAGAGCGGGTTAAAGAAATGGACCTAACTGACACATGTTTTTGTTGATAATAAAGAAATCCGAAGACCAAAACTCGATCGGAGAACCTCAGGACGAACAAACCAAACTCGGTATTAAAATAATAGTCGGACAACTCCAAAACCCGTGAATAAAACCTTACTATATGAAAATCAACCGAGAACAACGACGAGATTCGATAAAGGCAACTCGAAACCCAGGCGACAAAAAGAATGGCGGCAACGCCTGTTCTCCGACGGCGGCGCCGGTTCGCCGGCTGATTTGCCAGACGGGGAGCTAGTCGGATCTGGCCGACGGAGATCAGGTCGTGACGGCGGTAACGATGGGCTGGTCGGATCTGGCCGACGGCTGTAGGAGCTGGTCGGCTGACCGACGCGCCGCGGAGATCTGGGCGATTCTTGGCCGGCGGAGATCTGGCGGTTTGGCCGAGAGTCGACAGCTGTCTCGGGTTGGGAGATCGGGTCGGGTACGGTTGGGTGACGCTAAGAACGGCATCGGAGGAGCGAAGGCAGCGATGGGCTGACCGTCGTCGTTGACCGGAGATGGCATCGGTCGGAGCGGCGTGAAGGCCGACGCCGCAGATTCTTCTTTTTTATTTCTTTTTTCTTTTAGGGAGAGAGAGATGATAGAGAGACGGGAAAGATGGTGGTATTGTGGTGGCCGGAGCTTCGGTCGATCACCGGCGACGTTTTTGAGAGAGAAAGTGAGAGTATAGAGAGAGAGAATAGAGTTTTTAGAGAGAGAGAGTGAAGATTTTTCTTTTTTGTTTGATTTTTGTTACTTGCTCCTTCCCCTTTCTCTTGGTGTATATGTAGGTATATATATTTTTTGAGGTTTTCTTTCTTGACAAGAAAAAGAGAGTGGGGGGTGGGGTAATGTGGGGTAGGGGGTAATGGTGAGGTGTTATGTTTTTATTGGGTAGGTGGTTAGGATAAGATAAGGTTAGTTATTTTATTATTTTTTTTTGTATTTTGCGGGGTATAATGACACGGGTGAGGGCACACGGTATGCTATGGTGAAAATGAATAAAATGAGCTTTCGAGGGAGGACAAAATTACGTGTCTACAATAGGTTATCAATAAGATGACAACTATCACTTGAAGTTGTCAACTGAAGCAAAAGTTGGGTACATTCTAGATAAGGGTGATGACAAGGCTGATAAGCCATCACCCAAGTGATGAGCCGTCACACCTTGTCATTAGTTAAAACAAAATTGTACAATATTCTACCTTAAGCTGATGAGATATATGGTAGGCTGTCAACCAATTGATAAGCCATCACTTAAATATTGGGCCAAGTAAGTGCTCTTAACCCAAATCCTAAGCCATGACACGATCCGAACCCAGTAACCCTTAGCTTTTCAAAATTCCTGTGAATAAATTTTTCCCACTTTTATTTTTGGTATATTTTAATTAGCTTTAATTAGTCTTTATTAGTTTTTAAAAAAGGGAAAATACCAAAAAGACGCCTACATCAGTGCAAATTCTTCACGTTTCCCATCCTTTCCTTTTCAAATTCTACATTATATTCTCTTTATCTTCTTGAAAGCAAGTAGATAATTTCAAGAGCTCTCATTCTTTGTGAAAATTCATTGATTTTACAAAAGCATACAATACAGAATCTTGTGTTTCTCTCAGCAAGTTAAATATTCACAAGTTTGAAGTATGTATCCAAGTCGTCTGAAAGGTACGCTTAAAAAAACTTTGATATTCTTCTAATGGAAAGAAATGGTAATTTCCTGCAACTACAAGCTTTATTGGTTTTAGAGTGTTCATGAATGAATTTTAGTAATACAAAGTGATTGGGTCACCCAAATCAACTTAACTTTGTATATTAAAAATTGCTCATGAACAACCTCTTGTCAAGTTTTAAATCTCATCATTGTTGGTGAAAGATGTAAGATTTAATTGAGTGAGAATCAATTGCACCCACAATTTTAAAGCTTTATTGAATCAAATTGGGTGAATTATCTTGTTTGGGAATCGATAATTAGGGTTAAAAAGTTAGAAATTAGGCAACAAGTTTCAAATTTCAGCCTGAAAATCGAAATGAATGAGTTTGTAAAGATGAATTGGTCTGACAAAGAGCCATCAACCAAGTGATGACCTATCAACTAGGTTATCAATAAAAGTGCAAAACTATTAGGATTCTATTTTGAGCTAACGACATTGATTATATGCTGTCAGTTAAGTGATGACTTATTAGGCCAAGTCATCACCTGAGTTGAAAAATCTTTAAATTCTGTTTTGGGCTGAAGACATGGTTGATAAGCCGTCACTTAGTGATGCCTTATTAGGCCAAGTTGTCACTTGTTATTCTAAAGTGAGTTGGATTCTTCCTATGGCTAACGACATGGTTGATAAGCCATCACCTTGGTGATGACTTATCAACCAAGTCATCACACACATGTTTACCCATTGTGCTTGAACCCTTTCAAGATTGGTACTGAAAATGATTAACTCTTTGTGATTACTCATTCTTGGATACAAATGATTCTTTTCTTTTGATATAGATATAATCATTACTCCAAAAGGAAAGTCAAAGAAGGCCAGTAAGAAAGTGAATAAGGAAAATCTGACTCAGAGACTGTTCACTAATTCTGAGAATGAATAGGAAGAATAAAAACTTCAAAGACGTCATATGAGGAAAAGTCTCTTTATATTAGAACCACCTCCACAATCTGAAGAAAGGGTGGTTGAGGAAGAGATCTTTAAAGTAGAAGATTCTCCTTCCTCTGAACAACCTTCTTCTGAGCAACCAATGGAAGAGACACTGATGATAGGCGAATTTACGCGCCTATATCAATATATTTTGCCCATATTTTAGCCTAGTTTTGAGAACTAATTATCTATTTCATACACTTTTAGTCCTTTTTCCTGTAAATGAGCTAACAAATGTGATTAGGAAAGTTTCAGGTATAAATGATGCAAAATACAGCAATTTATGGCTTACTTGACGCAAAAGAAAGCTCACAAACGAGATGGAAAGGAGCTGGACGCATAAAGGACTAAATCTGCTGCATGGAAAATCTGTCCCGGGCTAAAACAGCAATTCTGAAGACTTTGGGGACTTACAGACACAAAGCTGGATTTTTGCCATAATACATTAACCTAGTGCAATTAGGTTATGTGTTTCATTATTCTATGTGGATTATAATCTTGTAACCTTACCCTAGTACATTTGGGTCAAGGATTTCATTAGTATATTAGGATTTGGTTATTTATTTCATTAGCTTAATAGGAGTAGGATAGGAGTATTATAAATACCCTATCATGTTAGAGATTTTTAATTAACTCTTCACTTAAGACATCTTCCTACAATACATTCTTAATTCTTCATTCTTCTACTCTTAAATTCGACAACAAGAGAATCGTTACTTGCTACGGAATCACTAAAACCACACGCCAAACACCTACTATTCACGCCATCCACCATGCAAAACGTGATATCCTACGCATTCATGGGTAACTAAACCTCTTAGTTGGGGTTATGGAA
This sequence comes from Capsicum baccatum var. pendulum, assembly GCA_030864225.1. NCBI lineage: Eukaryota > Viridiplantae > Streptophyta > Magnoliopsida > Solanales > Solanaceae > Capsicum > Capsicum baccatum. The sequence goes on from CM061558.1 coordinate 108,427,754, forward strand.
GCCGAATGAGTTACTATCTATAGCTATGAGTTTGTGAGTTCAAGACAAGTATATTGCTTATATCATTATTCTCTTCATCTTAAATCTACATCCTTTGCGGTTCAAACACAAGAACACGTCATTCTAACATCTAACCTGTTCGAGAGAAAGGTTATTTGTCTAGAAAAGAAGACGCATAGACCAACGCCAGGCTAACATTTAACTTGTTCGAGAGAAAGGTTATTTGTCTGGAAAAGAGATAATGTCAAGGTAGTAGGACACCCTTTCCTATTAAAAAGCTAGTGCCGTACCTGGACTAACCTCTTGGAGAATTCGTACCGTTAGACACGCTTTAAGCTCGAGAGAGTTAAAGTGAAATAGTCCTTGTTTAGGTCGAGAGACGCTTGGATTTACCATCGACTACAATTCTCTATAAGCAATTGCATGTCAAGACTCTACACCCTCATAGCCAATAGAGACGTATACTTCTGAAGGTGGACATAACCCCAACGCTTCAATTCTCATTGTTTACAACACACGTGACAATCTCTCTTTATTTTGCTATTTTCAGTTCTTACATTCTTGTTTTGGTTACATACTACAATCCCCCCTTTCCTACGAGACTTGCACTAAAAGTCTATTAATTTTGCTTACTTGTTGACCGAGCTATTCCCTGTGGGATCGATACCCAACCCAGGTTGGGTTCTATATTTGCTAACGACCGCTTTACACTCAAACGAGAGTTGTAGATTGAGTGTTATCAAAAATTGGCGCCGTTGCCGGGGAATACAAGTGTCAATCAAGTTCGTGAAAATTACTAGACCCTTTGGTCAAAGATTCTCGTACTTTTTACGTTTAGTTTTTGTTTTTGTTTATTGCAGGTTTTTCTTTTAGTGCATGCCCCATACTAGAAGTTCTGGTCAACCGTTATTACCAATCAATCCGGAACCGCAACGAATTAGAAGAATGGAAGCACAAGCGGAAATCGACAGGATGGCTGCTCAACACGAGCAAGCAAGATTAGCTGCTCTTGCCGCTGCTCAAGTCCAACAACAAAACATTGATAATCCTGGACGAGCAACAAATCCTGACGATGAAGATTTAGGAGATGACGAGTTGATCAACCCAAGGCATGGCGCTGAAATGGCAACACCTGCCAACAGACGAGGTCGACAAGCTCGGTACAGATATGATCGCCAAATTTTGCAACCAGCTTTCGACGATGATGATGATGATCTTGATGGTGCCGGAGCCACTGGAGCTATAATTCCACCACCATTAGCGCCCGGAGCCAAGTTCAACATCACTAGCACCATGATTCAGTTATTGCAACTCAAGGGATTATTTGGTGGACTAGCAGGCGATGATCCGAATATGCATCTCATCAACTTTATTTCTACATGCAAGTCTTTTGACAATCCTGGTGTTGGTCAGAATGCTATTCGATTACGTCTATTTCCATTGTCTCTGTCTGGGGAGGCAACATTATGGTTGAATGGGCTGACTCCTGATTCTATTACAAATTGGAGGCAATTGAGAGACGCTTTCCTAGAAAGATTCTTTCCGCCATCCAAGAGGGCTCAATTGAGAGATGAAATCAGCAACTTTCGTCAGCTTCCCTCTGAAGCTCTTCACGAAACATGGGAGAGGTTCAAGACAAAGCTAGCGAGATGCCCAAACCATCACATGACTAATGTTCACCTCATGGAGATCTTATATAGAGCCTTGAATTCAGTAACTAAACCAGTGGTGGACAACGCAGCTGGAGGTTCTTTCATGGACCTCACCTTTGGTCAAGCAAGTAACATGCTAGATCGTATGACGAAACAAAGTAGAGCTTGGCATACCAGGGATTCTGAGGTAGCAAGCCCCACTTTATCTATTGGCATGTCTGCAGATCAAAGAAGAAGAGAAGAAGAACGTGATCAAGATATGGCGCACATGAAAACCCAAATGGATCTTCTTACAAAGCATCTATTAGGGAAGACTGAAAAAGTGAAATCTATTGCGTCAAAAGGAAGAGACGAATCTGATTCGGAAGAGGAGGCCAACTACTTGAACAATCAGGGGGGTTTCCGTGGGAATGCCCAAGGAAACCAAGGTCGGAACTATTATGATAAATCTGGAGGTAAAGACCAAGGTAGTTGGAAGAAAAATAATGAAAACAGTGGTTTGTATGTTCCCCCTGGTAGACGTGATACCACCACATCTAATTCTATGGAAGACATGATGGCTAAGTTATTGAAAGGAGTAGAAGCAACGAGCGCGGGAGTTAAGGAGGTAATCGACGATTTAGCCTCCATGAAGCAATTAGTTGATTCTCATTCCACTTCTATAAGACAACTAGAGCAGCAATTCAGTCAACTTTCAGCAGCACTCAACCAAAGAAAAGTCGGCACCTTACCTAGCGATACTGTGCAAAACCCAAGGAATGATGGGTCATGCATGGCCATCACTACCAGAAGTGGTAAGGCGCTGGAAACTTCAGCAAAAGGCAAGAAAGTGATTGACGAAGTTGCGGACATAGATGACAACGCAAAAGGAGAAGATGCCCCAGCTACTACTCTTGACGTTAAGGACGCCACATCCAGCACTGTGCAGCCTGAAAAAGTGGAAAAACGGAAGCAAGAGGAGAAGAAAACCGTGGAGAGAACACTTCCATACCCACCACCACCTTTTCCCCAAAGATTGAAGAAGGTGGCGGATGACACAAAGTTCAGCAAGTTCATGAATATGTTAAAGCAGCTCACCATTAATGTTCCATTGGTGGAGGCACTTGAACAAATGCCTGGGTATGCAAAATTTATGAAGGATCTCTTGACAAAGAAGCGGGCAGCAAGTTATGACTTGGCGGATAATGTTCATCATTGTAGTGCAATCGCTACAAGATCGCTAGTTCAAAAGAAGGCAGATCCTGGAGCTTTCACTATTCCTTGCACAATAGGATCGTTGGATTTTGCTAAGGCATTGTGCGATTTGGGAGCTAGCATCAATTTGATGCCACTATCTATCTACAGAAAGTTGGGGTTGGGAGACCCTACACCAACCAATATGAGGCTCGTGATGGCTGATAGGTCGGTAAAACGACCTGTGGGTATCTTGAATGATGTGTTGGTGAAGGTTTCTTCATTCATATTTCCTGCCGACTTCGTTATTCTGGATTGTAAGGAGGATTCTGAAGTTCCCATCATCTTGGGACGTCCCTTCCTTGCAACTGGAAGTGTGCTTATTGACATGAAAGATAATGAGCTTTTGTTTCGAATTAATGACGAAGTGGTACGGTTTGATATACGCAAAACAATGAAGCAGCCCAGCGATATGAATGAGTCATCCATAGATGATGTTCATTATGAGGATACGAAAGCATTATCTATAGAGAAACAACCTACTGTTGAGCCATTGTCTGTTACGCCACTGAATGTTAAGCATGAAAACAATGAAGATTATGAAGAACTTATGGGTGATCTAACAGAAATAGAGTCTTATACTCCTAAGCAACCGGGATGTGATCTCAAGAATCAACCAACAGCAAAGACTCCCATTGATGAGCCACCAGTGCTAGAATCGCAAGAGCTCCCCGATTATCTAAGGTATGTGTTCTTGGAAACTAGAAATATACTTCCGGAGAGCGCAGATGATTTAAGTGAACAGCACGTAGAAGCTCTTATCTCTGCTCTGAAGAGATACAAGAGAGCTATGGGTTGGACTATTGATGATATAATTGGTGACTCTCCGGAGAAACGTAAGAGCCATCTTGAAGAAGATCGCATGCCCACAGGTAAGCTTCATTGTCGTCTAAATCCTTTCAGAAAACGATCCATCACTTACCTCGACGAAGTCTGAGTACTCGAGGTAACTAAGTCGAGCCACGACAATAAATAAGGCGCTAGATGGGAGGCAACCCATCGTTTTATCGTTTTATCGTTTTATCGTTTCGTCGTTTTAATTTTTTTCTTTTTTTTTTGATAAATGAAAATCCAAAAATAAGAGTCGTGCCACGACCAAAACTAAGGCGCTTGGTGGGAGGCAACCCATCGTACTAATCGTCTTCATTTGTTTGAGCAAATATAGGTGCAAGAAAGATGCAACGAGGAGATTGATTTCAATTGGTGATTTGGTCGCATTGTATGTTAAAGTCGGTAAGTTAGGAATGGTGATGCATAAGGCTATGGATTGAGCCTTTCTCACGTCATAATAGGCTTCGAGAAAGGCTAGGCCTTGGTAAAAATAGGCCACGAACGATGCACAACCTATTCTATCGCCTAAGGACTCGGAATCTAGTATGCAATACACTATGCGCCGCCTATTCCTAGGTGTGCTTTTGACTATGCGCCGCCTATGCTATGGCATTTGAGATACTGAGACCAAATGCCATACCATATGCGCCGCATATGCCTAGATATGCCATACCATGTGCGGCGCATATGTCCCATTATGCCATGGACAATGCGCCGCATATACATGTGTTATGCCGAGGGATATGCGCCGCATATAGGGTGATTTTGTCCCCAAATCCGATTGTAAATGGGTCATAACCCGACCCATACTCTTCCTATATAAAGGGGACATAGTTTTACAACACAACCACATTAGAAAACACCCTAAAGGCGCCACATAACCTTCCAAATCTTCTCAAAATTTTCTTCCTTTGTTCTTCCAATCCACAACAACTTCTCCACAATCTTCAAGCAAGTAAGTGCTCTCTTATTCTCCACCTATTTATCGTAAGTACTACGTTGCTATGCTTATTATAAATTGCTAAAATCATATAAGATTGTTGGTGATGTTCATGTGTTCGAATTGTTGTTGCATAATCATGTGAGTGAACATATACGTAGGGAATTCTTGACTTATTTCCAACTTGAATTTGGTTTCAATAGCATTGTTATGATATTTGCTGAATTGATATGGCTATGAATATTGCTTAAGAGTGTTGTTTGGATGCTTACATGTTAGACTATCCCGGCCATCGGGATAAGATTATAGTGCCTATCGACTTAGGAGGTTGTGCTTGTTGTAAGAATAACGATTCCATGTGGTAACCCCTATGTCATAGTGTTGCTATATCTACCATGAAAGTAGTCCAATGGCTGCAAATAAGTGATACAATGCTGATTTTCTTGCTGGAATACAAGCCTAAAACGTATGTCGACAAAATCTGAGTAAATCGACTACGTTCACCTCGCTGATTTGTGCAACAAAACTAAGTGTGGGGTGGTACCCCTAGTACTTGCTTATAGATTGTATCAAGTGAGATTGTGCTGCAACTAACACTATTTCTAGTCTCAGGTACAATGGCACCTAAAGCGAGACAAGGCAAGGAGAAGGCTACCACCTCCCAAAAGGGCAAAAAAAAAAAAAAGAAGTTGCAAGGACCAAGGAGAACCCTCCTCGCAGCAAATACCCCGACTCACGCTTGGAATTAAGTGGGATACTTATGAGGAACTTCTAAGGATGACGACTCTGATGATGATTCCAATGCAAGGGGTATAACCCCAGACATAGAGAATAAGTCCGACCAACCAGGTTCCTCGTATTTATTTTCCACTGAGGACAGTGTCCCGACTAAGTGTGGGGTGGTGGTATTGCATGCTATACTTCTCTACTCGCATCTATGACTGTTTGCTTTTGTTTTACTTTTGTTTATACTTCTCTACTCGCATCTATGACTGTTTGCTTTTGTTTTACTTTTGTTTCATTTTTTTAGTTAAGATTTTTTTTAGCAGTAAAAATTTTTTTTTTTAACTTAGCTTCGCATGAGATTATTCTAATAGGCAGCATGAGATTATAACAAGAGTATGTGCTACAATTGTGACTATTGAGACGTTTAGGCTCTAGTTGTGACTCATTATGTGATATTGTGTGATTCAATTCCTTCATTTGTTGGGTCGAGAGTCTATATTACTACCAATCAAGTCGACCATGTGCCTTGTGTGTGTGAGATAATAGTATATTCTATGTATGTGGCTGATGCTAGAACTTGCCTCGTATGTATGCAAAGCGAAAATAAGGAATGTAAGTTTAGGATATGATTTAGGCATTTCTTTGGCAACCTATACATATTTACCTTCAGTTTTTCCTACCCATGTAAATCATCCTAGTAAAACCCTTTTGAGCCTTTAGCCTATTTCTTTGACAACCTTGTATGTAAGCCTAATCCATTTTTTTTCAAGACCGTAATTTGATCCAAATTCCTAAGTGCTTTAAAGTGAATAAGTCATGTGACAACATAAGAGGAAATTGGGTGAGTATGAAGCTTTAAATTGGAATGGTTCTTGAATGTGTTATGAAAAGGCTATCATAAGAGGTATGTTGTGAAAAGAAAAAGGACAAGAAAGCTGAAAAGTGAGTTGTGCTTAAAATTGAAAAACAAAAGATGATAACAAGGGTGGAAAAATAAAATAAAGAAAGGTTGAAAGAAAAAAGTGTCAATGATACAATGTGATGTATTAAAGTGCTTAGGAACTTAGTCACTATTTCTGGCCAAAATAGTCCTACCCGTCCCTTAGCCTACATTACAACCATCTAAAGACCTACTTGATCCTAATCTTAACATTCCGACATTTAGTAGAGTACTACATTAAAGGCAAGCCTATGGTCATCAGTTGCTACATATGAATTCTTTGTGAGAGTGAGTGCAAGGATATTTTGATACCCATGTTTGAAAAATATGCTATACTTGTGAGTGATTATGGGTACTATATTGTGAGACACACATGGTTGATGAGTCTTGGATAGTTGTATATGATTCTATGCACCTTAACGTTTGCATGCGAGTTGATCACCATCACGAGTCTATGCTTGAGGTTAAATTGTTTCTACTTATAATCGGAAAGCTACTCTTCGTTGATAATTGTTGTGCTTGTCTTGAAGAATGTTTTGTGTTGTTTCGGTAAAAACCTTAAGTCAATGCTTAGAAGGACATGATATGTTGTTCGAGGACGAACAAAGCTCTAAGTGTGGGGTGTTGATGATAGGCGAATTTACGCGCCTATATCAATATATTTTGCCCATATTTTAGCCTAGTTTTGAGAACTAATTATCTATTTCATACACTTTTAGTCCTTTTTCCTGTAAATGAGCTAACAAATGTGATTAGGAAAGTTTCAGGTATAAATGATGCAAAATACAGCAATTTATGGCTTACTTGACGCAAAAGAAAGCTCACAAACGAGATGGAAAGGAGCTGGACGCATAAAGGACTAAATCTGCTGCATGGAAAATCTGTCCCGGGCTAAAACAGCAATTCTGAAGACTTTGGGGACTTACAGACACAAAGCTGGATTTTTGCCATAATACATTAACCTAGTGCAATTAGGTTATGTGTTTCATTATTCTATGTGGATTATAATCTTGTAACCTTACCCTAGTACATTTGGGTCAAGGATTTCATTAGTATATTAGGATTTGGTTATTTATTTCATTAGCTTAATAGGAGTAGGATAGGAGTATTATAAATACCCTATCATGTTAGAGATTTTTAATTAACTCTTCACTTAAGACATCTTCCTACAATACATTCTTAATTCTTCATTCTTCTACTCTTAAATTCGACAACAAGAGAATCGTTACTTGCTACGGAATCACTAAAACCACACGCCAAACACCTACTATTCACGCCATCCACCATGCAAAACGTGATATCCTACGCATTCATGGGTAACTAAACCTCTTAGTTGGGGTTATGGAAGCCGAATGAGTTACTATCTATAGCTATGAGTTTGTGAGTTCAAGACAAGTATATTGCTTATATCATTATTCTCTTCATCTTAAATCTACATCCTTTGCGGTTCAAACACAAGAACACGCCATTCTAACATCTAACCTGTTCGAGAGAAAGGTTATTTGTCTAGAAAAGAAGACGCATAGACCAACGCCAGGCTAACATTTAACTTGTTCGAGAGAAAGGTTATTTGTCTGGAAAAGAGATAATGTCAAGGTAGTAGGACACCCTTTCCTATTAAAAAGCTAGTGCCGTACCTGGACTAACCTCTTGGAGAATTCGTACCGTTAGACACGCTTTAAGCTCGAGAGAGTTAAAGTGAAATAGTCCTTGTTTAGGTCGAGAGACGCTTGGATTTACCATCGACTACAATTCTCTATAAGCAATTGCATGTCAAGACTCTACACCCTCATATCCAATAGAGACGTATACTTCTGAAGGTGGACATAACCCCAACGCTTCAATTCTCATTGTTTACAACACACGTGACAATCTCTCTTTATTTTGCTATTTTCAGTTCTTACATTCTTGTTTTGGTTACATACTACAATCCCCCCTTTCCTACGAGACTTGCACTAAAAGTCTATTAATTTTGCTTACTTGTTGACCGAGCTATTCCCTGTGGGATCGATACCCAACCCAGGTTGGGTTCTATATTTGCTAACGACCGCTTTACACTCAAACGAGAGTTGTAGATTGAGCGTTATCAGACACTCCTATACGGGGTGATGTGATAAAGAGTAAGAACCCTAGTGTTCGAAGCAGTGTATGATGAAAGATTGAAGGAACCTATAGAATCTACCATGAGGGATTATTACCCACAAGAATACGGAAATTTTAGAGGCCCATATGTGAAGAAGTTAAAATAATCACATTTGGGTTGAACATATAACCACAATTGGAAAGGGCTTTTAGAGATTATGATCTAGCATGGACCACCAAGGAAGGCAAAACATACTATCCAATGTTGGTAAAGGAATTTTATTCCAACTACACAACAACCTTGGAAAATATGTGCAAAAAAAGAGAAAAAGTTACAGAGAAGCCCAACATGAATTAGATATCAGTTTGAGGAGTAATAGTAGATTTATTTGATCATACGATCAACAAGTTTCTGTATGGTTTCTAACTTCGTACCTCCAGTGACCTCTCTAGAGTCTATCATAGAATGACTGATAAGGCAAATCAACGCCCTTGGTTGGCACAGGTTACAACAAATGGAGAGACGGAATGGTTGAACAATCTAAGTGTAAGGATTTTTATGGCTTTACTATCTCTAAAACAAGATTTTCGTGGGGAGTGGTAAGGTACAGGCAGATGCATACTGTGGGAGACAATATCCTAGGTGAGGATAAAGCGGTGTTCGTATCAAGATTATTGTCCAATTTCCGCTTGAACTTTGGGGAAATCATCGCAGATGAGATCAAGATCCGAGCAAATCGACCCGATATAACATATCTATTCCCTTGCATATTTACAAGATTATGTGAATCGGACCATGTTCCAATCATCACTGGTATAGACAATGAAGTCCAGGCCAAGAAAACTTACAATCCTAACAAATTTGATAAGATTAGGCCTAAGCTAGTTTTAGATAAAAGAGTAAATATGAAGAGTGATACTGTCTTGTCAAAGGGAGATCAGATGCCTGTAACTGCTATAAGATTAACTCAAAATGTGCATCTTTCAGTAACAGAGTTTAATCAGGCTACTTCTTCTATAGGTGTTGTCCCTGTTTTAGAAAAACAAGAAAATATTATAATTACAACACCGGTGTCTGAGTATGCATTGATGCCATAAAATTTTAGAAAGATATTTATGCAGGGAAAAAGGTTTAAAGCTCATTTGAGGTTGTTTGCTGACCAATTCGAGCCAATTTTCAAGAAGAAAATAAAAGTAGCTGTTCACCCTTCCTGAATCTCCATGGACACATTGATAAGATTGAGCGTCGAATGAATGAAAGGCTAAAAGAGATGTTGGTACCTGATCTTGCAGTATTTGAGGCAACCTTGGAAAAGGCAAGAGCTGATATCATAGCTTTGTATAGCTATTAAATGTTGCCATTCAAAGTTCCTATTGAGAGAGAATCAGAAGAGAAAGAATTTGTATTGTTTGACATCACTAGGAAACCAGTGGATAAAAAAGACAAAGGCAAAAAAAACAGAAGTGATAGTGATGAACAAAAGAGACTTGAAAAGAGAACAAAGAGGAAAGAGAAAGAAAAATATTAAAAGAAGCATTGAAAAAGTTGAAAGCGGGTGGTGAACCTCTAGAAGAAGCATTAAGGGCTCGAGCTATGAGAGCCTCTGCTAATGGACCTCCTAAAAATTTTGGGGAGTTCTTTAATCCACCAGCCATGGATATAGATGCATCGACATAACCTAATTCCAATGAGGATATTCTTCCCATTGATGATGTAGCAGCACAATTAGCAGGTCATGATACAAGGGCTTAAGGCGCTGCAGGTATTTCCTCACCCTTGTTGTTATAATTTAATATATTTGCATTGAGGGAAATGCATGATTTTGTTTGTGGGGGTGGGGGTACTTGAAACCTCAAGGGTGTATTGTCTGTGTTCTATGCCTTGAGCACTATCTAGGGAACCAACATGTTTAGGATTTAGTTTTTCGTTTGTTTTTTGTTTGTTAGTCTATGTTATGTATGTATAAGGAGTAGCATGTAATTGAATAGCAATTATGAAAATTGTGATTTACAAATTGTGTGCCCATAGAAAAAGTTTGAATGTGATATTGATTGTTAGGTGCATGGGAAACCATTTCTGTCTACAAAAGTATGCAAATATGGCATTCCCTACTTGATCTTGAGTTTTGACAAAGTTTTTGGTGATATCCATACAGTTCCATTCCATGAGAGAGTGATTTTTTTCTATGAATATTTTCTTATTGTGTGCATACATCTAGAACTTGCCTAAACCATTATGTTAGGATTGCAAGTACTCATTTGAGAAGTGATCACAAGCCATTATTGATAAGTAAGCCACTTAGCCAAAATAATCAACTTTGAGGTACATAATATATCCCTCTTAGAAACTTTTTTTAGCCAATAGAATTCTTTCTTTGTTTCAACTAATTGACCACCTTTCACTGAGTTCAAAATTAAGCCTTGTTGTAGCCAGTTCTCTCTTTGGACATTTGACACATCAACTTAGGAAAATCTCCTAAGTTGAGAGTGGCTACAATAAAAGGAATGATGTTTGGAATGTGCAAAAGATGTTCTGAAAGTTAGTATGCTAAAAAAATCAATAAGTAAATCATAATTTAGTAATAGTAGTAAATAAATGGTGTTGAGTGTGAATGCTGAGAAAGGTACAAAAGTTGATTGGGAGAAGAATGTAAAGGAATACGTGGTTGTATCTAAAGTGGTGTAAGTGATCAAAGAGAGGCTAAGTCACTAATCCTAAATCAACCTTCCCTGCACTAAAGCCTTCACTTCAAGATGAGAAAGCCCTGTAGTGATCTTAGTCAGACTACTAGATTAACTAAATGGAATGGTAAGGTCAAACCTATGGTATTTTAGGTTCACAATTTGAAAATTTATTTTGAGAGTGAGGGCTTAAATGTATGGTTCCTAGAAGTACAAAGAAATATGTGGATTCAAAAACTTGTTTCTTCAATGTGAATGGTAGTAGATATTGCTAAACATTTGATTGAATACGTTAAGTAGTGGTTTGTTTATTTGAACTTTGAAGATGTGTATGGAATCTTGATGAATCTTGGCAGAAAAAGATCACATTCTTCTTAATGGGTACAAAATGAAGAAAGCAAATGCTACTCTTTGATTGATGCTCTTGTTGTGTGCATAATACTGTGTTAGTTTCTTGAGGATAAGCAAGTGTTTTAAGTTGAGGGTGTTGATGTGCTATCTTTGTGTTAGCATATTTAAGGCTTTTAGCTTGAAATAATTGTAAGTTCTTAAGTAACTATTTTTGGTTTTAATTATATTTCATGTGATTTTGTAGGGAAGTCGAGATGCATAAAAACCTATGAAAACTATGACAAGAAGGATGATTTTGGGTGAAGTAGATATGAAGTTAAGTTTTAAAGATTTTAGTTGATGACTTGTCTGATAAGTCGAAACCTGTTGATAAGTGATCAGAGGAAGTCTCCACTCATAGACAGAATCATATGCTGAAGAAGTCAAGTTTACAAATTTTCTGATAAGTTGTCAACTTATTAATAGGTCACCAACTAAGGCCGTCACCTATAGGAAGTATGCAAGAATTGGAAAGAGTTATTGATGACTTGTTTGATAAGTCATCAACTGTTTTATAAGCTGTCAAAGAAGGTCGTCAGCTGTAGGTAGTATGAAACAATTATAAATAGATGTTAACGACTTGTCTAATAAGTCGTCAACTATCTGATAAGCCATCACAGGAGGTTGTCAGCTATGGGGCGGAAAAGTTGGAGTTTGAAATTCAAATTAGGAAGATCTTGAGTATTTATAGAAAAATATTAGTTTTTCATTGGCATCTTGAACTTATTCACAAATAGAATCTTTTAGTTTGGTTTATCAATCTTGAATTCAGTTTTTGAATCATTGGTTTGGTTTTTGGTACTCTCATTTGAATTTGAAGGAGAAAAATCTTTAATTCCATGTTCTGTAAGTTAATTACTTTTGAATTATGGATCTGATATATGATATCTTTTTTTTTATGAGGAACTTAATCGCATAACTGGAGTTGTAGGATCTATGGGTATTGCTTTATTAATTCAATAGTTGGTTAAGATTCAAATGCATGTGGGAACATCTTGATAATGCTATTGTAATGAATGTTTTATGTTGGTTTCAAACAATAGATTTAGCCTTACATTGGTACAATTCAATAAATCATCATTATCACCAATTTGGCCTCTCATGAACATCCAATAGCTAAAGTATTTTTATCAATTTTAAAACAAGAATATCATCAAATTAATCACAATTTAACACTTACAAGTCGCTATTGGAGCCTTAATTACTTATTAATTATTAAATACCACTACCTTCCTAAATACCATAACTTGAGTTCTAACATCACCCCATATAACTAAAACATTCAAGAATAACATTATCCTCTACATCTTTCCACATAATGAAATTCTAATAATGATTCAAGTAATTTATCCCTTAGATATTACCATGATCATCAATATTTGACCCTAGTGTAATTATCCTCATTACATTATTTCATAGTGTACAACTTAATATATTTGTAACTTAACTAGATTCATCACTAGAACAACTTAATGACATCACGCTTGCACACTTTATCCATAAATAATTTTCTTTCAGATACATAACATATAGTATCACAGAAGTAACACATAATCAGTCAATAACATAATTTTTGAAATTAAAGTAAAGTTCTTATGTCTTTATCCACCTCAACTCCATACCCGTGGGTCTATACATGGTTTCTACCATCAATTATAAATTATGAAAATATGAAATAACACAGGGTTTAGGGTTTAGGTTTTAGGGTTTAGGGTAAAATATGAAATAACACAGTCTTCTTCTCATTAACCTAGCCTATATGAATGCCAAGCTTTTGGATGAAACAAGTTGTAACAAGGATTCTCTTTCCTTTTATTCATGCCTTGGAATAATCAATCATCTAAAAAATCAAGTAATAATAGGAGTAATTAAATAATTACTCTTCAAATACAAACAAATATTTTGGGAATTCAAATACACTAATTATACTCTTAATACAAGGTCTATAGAATTCTTCAAGGTCAATTAGCCATTAACTAGCTCTTTTAAGCTTAACCTATATCTATTAATGGAGTTTTTATGCTAGAGGTCTCATCTTTACGGAATTCAAGGTTCCTAACAATCAGAATTTATAATCAAGAATATGAAATTCACTTTAGAAATCTCTAATTTATATTTTAGAATTATCTCTAGGTCATATTAAAAACACCCATAAGTTTTTTCCAAAAACAAAACTACCATTAAAGGTCTTTCTTAGGATTCTAAGATGTTAAAGGATTATAAGACGAAGAACATAATGGAAAATATTATGTCAACGATGGACATTCACCTTAAGCTTTGGGAAATCACCTCTCTAGGGTTGGAAAATGAAGTTTGGGGTTTTTAAATTTAAAACAAGATAAAACTAATTCAAATACCACCAGAATTCTCGCTACTGTGAAATTCTCATTTTGCCCGAACAATGCTCAATAAACAGTCGTCACTTTTTACTCCATATTTGGATGGACGAATGATTTATAGCATTAAAAATAGGACTCATAAACCTTTGATTTGGTGGGTATTAGACCCCCTAAATCCTTATATTCTAGTAGATATATTTGTTTGAAGTTGACCCTAATAGAAAACCATATCGAAACTCTATCATAAAGAAAGTTTTAAAATTAAATTTGCATTAGAGATATTGTACGACCTTAATTTATACCTAAAGAACTTCCAAACTAGAGTATTGATATTAGTGTTCATGAATAATTAAATTCATTAGGCTTGAGGCTATCTATAGATATCAAAAGATTTAAATTTTAGCCGAAAAGCTTGAGGTGACACAATAAATAAGATAAGGGCTATTTTGAGTTCAAGTTAATATTAAGGAAGAAAATAAAGATTTTTCATGAATTTGTCATGGATAATTTAATAACGATAAATGGTTCATTTTAGTTTCCCTTCTCCTAATGTATGCCATTACTGACTGACACAAAGATTACAAAAATACCCAATTTCAAAACAGTTTTCTTATCAAATCTACCGCTTTAAACTTTTACCTTCAGTGATAATAAATATTTAACCTGATTTATGTAATGCTCCGAGACTGCACCCTAGGCATCACACGGTGCTTACAATCCCGAAGGACCATAATCTAACCCATGACTGGTACTTGTGTGAGCACTGAATAATAATAATATTGAAAATATATGTTGAATTTAGGCTAAAATTGCCATAAGGTCATATACTGAAAATAAATAATAAATACTGATAGTAATACTGAAAAACTGAATATTTGTCTAAAATAGTCTTGTTCAAAAGCCTCGAACTGTCTGAATATGGAGTTGATGGGACAAGTTCCCAACTAACTCTGACTACTAAACATACTAAACTACTGGAATGCTAAAATAATAACTCTGGTCTCATAATATGAGGACTTACCACTATAACTACTGTTGATAACCTGAGCTGCTCAGTACGGTCAGAAGCCCGTGCTTTGAACCTATAATATAAGATATCATATTTCAAAAAAAAGAGTATGCGTCAGAACTTTAAATGTACTGGTATACTAAGTGAGGTAGGCTAATATACATGGGTTCATATGCATGAGATGCTAACTGACCGAATGAACATCATGAAATAACTGAATAAGAGTACATGCAAAAACTATAATTACTGATTATGCTGAATATGAAATAATGTGCATATAACCTATATCTAAATTAGACTTCTATTAAAGTACTAAGTTTTGATGGCTAAGTAACTAATAAATGTTATCCATGATTCTGTAGAACTATTTGAGTTCTTTACTGAATTTTGAGACTAAATACTGATTACTGAGTACTAAATACTAAAACTGTAACTGTGGGAGTATTAATCTAACTGACATAAACTAATTATAAACTGAGATGGGATCCAACCTTTGACCCAGTTGGAAGGGTGTTCATACATTGACAAGGGATACTAACAATGTTGTGTCAACCCTAATCTAGAAGAAGAGTCAGGAAATATATATATGATTGTGTCAACACTAATTTAGAAGGAGGATGACTTACCCTACGCTGGATACATAGTTCTATAATGCAGGGACTGCTACTAAGGGTCAAACCCTCTACTGGCAGGAATGCCCCCATCCCTGGGTTCGCTCAGAGCTAAATTCTACTCTCAATGGAATAGACACAGAACTAATCACTAGACTGTACTAGGCTTGACTGAACTGATACTGATCGTGTTGACTGACTAAACTGGACCGAGTTCACTGAGTTTTGTAACTGACTACTACTGCCTGTGACATTTCTCAAACTATTTTGTAGCTACTGTAATTCTAGATAAACAACTAGATTGTCGGGTATTGAATATCCCCAGGACTCAATAAAATCAATAGTAAAACATGGCAAAATCTTAAAGGCATTACATGTAATGCCCCGAGTCTGTACCCCGGATGCTACACGATGCTTATGACCCCGTAGGACCACAAGCTAACCCATGACTAATAGCTGTTGTGAGCCCTGAATAATATACTATAATAGTTGCGGAAAGTTGGCTAAAATATCGTAAGGTTCAAAATTTGTAAATACTGATAAAGTTTATCAACTAAAATAACAATCTGTAAAACTAAACACTGTCTAAAAACTAGTTTGAAAAGCCTCTAATTGAACTGTCTAAAAGTGGAGTTCATTGGACAAGCTCCCAACTAACCCCACATACTAAAATACTGAAAATAATGAGAATCTAAAATAAAAGAATATCCTCAAATGATGATGACTCACTGCTAATCTACTGCTGCTGACTGAATCTTAATTTATCTATGCATAGTCGAAAACCTAAGCATCCGAACCTATGATATAAGATATCATAGTGCAAAAAAAGAGTATGCGTTAGTACGTGGAATGTACTGGTATGCTAGATAGGGTAAGGCTGAATGCAAGGGTTCATATGCATGAACAATAATTGACTGCATGATATAGTGTAACTGAACATGAGAGTACATGGATAACTGATACTACTATAAACACTAAGTGTGCAATCATGTGCATATAGATAAATACTATGACTAAGCTTGTTTGAAGCTATGACCTGAATTCTGATACAGAGTAATTGGTATATGAAGTTACTGATAACTGATTTGCTGATACTGGTTGACTGTATCTGATAGTCCTGATTCTATAGAATAGAACTAAGTTCTATTCTGAAGACTAAAACTGAGATTATGAGAGGTAATCATCTAACCGACATGCCCCAAATAAGATAAAATAACTAAGTTGGGATCCAACCCATGACCCCAGTTGGAAGTATGTCAGTACCATGCCACAGGTAAGGATAAGCTGAGAGTTACCCTCATCTGGCAGGTACATTAATGAGAATGGTGGAACCCTCAATTGACAGGTTAAAACACCTCATCAACCCTCAACGGGAAGGTTTGATGTCTCAACCTACACTAGCTACATAGTTTTGGAATGCAAGGATTGCTTCTAGAGATCATACCTTCTACTGGCAGGTGAGCCCCTATCCTTGGGTTCATTCGATACTGAATCCTACTCCAAACTGAAAGACACTGAACTGAGTATACTAAACTGGACTAAACTGATACTGATTTTACTGAGTTTTTTGAATTCTATAACTGACTGAGAGTACTACTAATCATGACATGACTGAGATTCTCTAACTGACATTGACTCTAGGTAAACAACTAAATTGTCGGGTATTAAATACCCACAGGACTTAATAGCATGAAAAGTAAAGCATTGCATAATCTTGAATGACATGACATTGTCCACTTGTTCATAATTCATCCATAGCGACTTATTATCAAACACTTTTAAGGCATCTACTTATTCATAAAGGGGGAACACATGCTATCTTGTTATAATGTTACTTATTCATTGACATAGGCATTTTATCAAACACATGGGTAGCATGCTTAGGTTATACAAAAATCAACACACATAGTTATCATAGATACATCAATCAACTTGTAAATTGAAAGGTTCACAAGGGGATCATGTAATTCAACACATATAATGATTAATTTCATGAAAGCTTTTAATTTAATCATGGACAAAAACCCAACAATAACATGAACATGAATTCAATTCAATTCAAGCATGGAAGTTCATAACTCAACAATCTTGTAGTTTGAAAATGGATTCATGGACTCTATAGGTGGAAGGGACCTATAGATGAACACCTAACATACCTTGGAATGTTAATTCTTGAAGGTTCTTGGAGAAATTCTTAAGCTTTGTTCTTGCATTTTAAAACTAGGGTTTCTTGCTTTTGACAGAGAATGATGTGCTATGGAAATTAACAAATGCCGAAATGCCCTTTAGCACGATATGATGGAGTAATCATTGCGATACTCACTGCGATGCGGCCTAATCGTGGTGAGCTACTATTTTTACATAAACTGCCCTAACTCTTCGCCCGAGTATCAAATTTGGGTGAATTTTAAATCGTTGAAAAGCTGACTGAATTTCCTATGCATTGGAAGGCTCTAAACTGAAAAATGTTGAGTATTTCACAAATTTTATATAGGACAACTCACGTACTTAGAGATATATTAAGATCTAGAAATATGGGGTAATATATTACATTAGTTACTTGTCCACCATGCATTCATTTAGACATTTTGTCAAACACTTGAGAGGCACAAGCTTGTACATGAATGAGACCACATGATAACATGTCATGAATTCACTACTCAATTTACATAGGCATTCTATCAAACACTAGGGGAGCATAATTAATGCACATGGAATTCATCAAGATATACACATCATGGCTAAACACTTAACTTACAATTCAAGGGTTTAACATGAGGATCACATAATTCTACATACTTGCTAATTAATTCACTTGAAACTTGTAATGAATCTTGGTTTGAAAACCATACATCAATACATACATGAACACAATCCAATTCAAACATGTAAATCATGAAATCAATAAACTTGTAGTTTAAAAAACATTCTTGAACTCCAAGGGTGGAAGGAAACCCAAGGATAAACACCTAACATACCTTGTTTATTGAATTCGTGAAGTTTGTGGAGGTTTCCTTGGAACTTGATCTTGATAAATTAGGGTTTAATTCTTGAGTGGATTTTGAGAATAAAGTCTGTATTTTGCCTTTTAGAGAGTTAAATTTCATGTTTTAACTGAATTGGGCGAGGGGAAAATGACTCAATTACCCTTGGAAAGTCAGAATTAAATGAGAAAAAATGTTCCCAGTGATGTATTTGGCGACGCATCGCATCAATAGGGTCGACGCGATGGCCAAAACATCGCGTCGTGCTTGCATTGGCTCACTGAAAATTTCACTAAAGGATTTGCCCATCGATTTTGCAACCAATGCATTATGTCAATAGGGTTGACGCGATAGCCGACACAACGTGTCATGATCATATCAACTCACTGCCTTGGACACCCAAACAAGCTTCTAACGATGTAGAAAAATTTAAAATTCACCCAAGGTAACCTTTTGATATCCATGATTATGAATCAACTTAAAAATCAACATTTTTAGGTCGTAACGATCGAAAATAAGTTCATCTTATTACAAAGGTTAAAATGATTCTAAGTCTTAAAACTTAGCTGAATTTTTGATTCTATGTCTTAATACTTAGCTGAATTTTTTAAAGTCTTGGGCCCCCTTGTTACAAGCTATATAAGATTGAATTGAACTAGAACTTTACAGGGTCTTACAATATCTCCCCCTTGGGAACATTCATCCTTACATGAGACTGATTATGCTGAGACTACTTATAGATTGAGTTTATACACTGAACATGCCAACTGAAGCATGATTACATGACTAAAACTACTGATAAACTGAGTTTTCATACTGAACATGCACAATTGAAGCACGATTACATGACTAAAACTACTGATAAACTGAGTTTTCATAATGAACATGTATAACTGATACATTATCATATGGATGAACTGATTTATGAATGCATGACTTTCATGAGGATGATATAGAATGGTAACTGATACCAAGTTTGTAAAGGTAATGTGAGCATGGAACTGAGTAAATATAACAAAGACTGTTACCTTGGGATGCTATGAGTTTAAGGTGAAGAGGTGAGGATACTTGGTTTGCATGTCTGCTTCTGCTTCCCAAGTAGCTCCCTCAATGGACTAATTCTGCCAAAGAACTTTGACCAAAGGAACTTCTTTGTTCCTCAGTCTGCGAATCTAATGATCAAGGATTTCATCTGGGACTTCCTCATAAGAGAGAATGTTCTGAACATCTATACTCTCTATAGGGACTACAACTATTGGTTTACCAATGGGCTTCTGTAGCAAGGAGACGTGAAACACTGGGTGTACTGAAGCTAAGTCTGAAGGCAACTCAAGCTCATAAGCTACCTTTTCGAAATGACTGAGCATTCTGTAAAGACTGACATATTAGGGACTGAGCTTTCCCTTCTTGCCAAACCTCTTCACTCCCTTTATGGGAGAATTTCAAGTACACATAATCACCATTCTCAAACTCAAGATCTTTTATTCTCACATCAGCATACAATTTTTGTTGGCTCTGAGCTATCTTAATCCTCTCCCTAATCAACTTAACCTTCTCTAAGGCATCAAATACTAAGTCAAGCCCTGCCAACGCAGTCTCACCTATTTCAAACCAACCAATAAGAGACCTACATCTCTTCCCATAAAGCACCTTAAATGGAGCAATCTGATTACTTGAGTGATAGTTGTTATTATACGCGAACTCAATCAAAGGTAAGTGGTCATACTACCCTTAAAGTCAATGACACACACTCTTAACATATATTCTAAAGTATGAATGGTCCTTTCTGTTTAACCATCTGTCTGAGGGTGGAAGGCTGTACTGAGTTGAACTTGGGTACCAAGACCCTTTTTGGAAGGCTTTCCAAAAGTGAGAGGTGAACAACGTACCTCTTTCTGAAATGATAGATAATGGAACTCTGTACAATCTGACCAACTTTCTAACATAGAGCTTGGCATAATCCTCGGCTGAATAGAAAGTATGAACTGGCAAGAAATGGGCTAATTTGATCATCCTATCTACAATGACCCAAACCGAATCATGCTGATGACAAGTACGAGGAAAACTCATCACGAAGTCTATGTTCACTTCCTCCCACTTCCATATGGGAATACTAAACTGATACATGGACCCACTAGGCTTTTGGTGCTCAATCTTAACCTGCTGTTATGTAGAGTACTTAGGTATAAACTCTGCGATGTCTCTTTTCATCCCACTCCATAATAGATCTCCCACAAATCTTGGTAAATCTTAGTGGACCCTAGATGAATCGAGTAACACACACACCATTCACTTCTACAAGAATCCACTACCTCACGCCATCCACACATGGCATACATAGTCAACCCTAGCAACGCAATACACCATCTCTCTCCTGGGATAAAACCTCTACCTTTTAATCTCTGACTAACTCTTCTAGCTAAACTGGGATCCCTATCTTGCTTTTCTTCACCTCAGAAACCAAGGAAGATTTCAAACTATTCTGCACCCATACACTACCCTCAGCTGAATCAACCAAACGAACACTCAAACTGGAAAGCTGATGAACTTCCTAAACTAACTTCTTCTTACCATCCTTAACATGAGCAACACTACCCATGGACAACCTGCTGAGAGCATCAGCCATTACATTGGCCTTGCCCAAGTGGTACAGAACACTCATGTCATAGTCTTTCAACAACTCTAACCACCTTCTCTGATGCAAGTTCAAGTCTTTGTGAGAAAACACATACTACATAATTTGGTGGTTTGTGAACACATCAGTATGTACCCCATACAAATAGTGCCTCCAAATTTTTAAGGTAAACACTACCACTGCTAACTCAAGATCAAGGGTGGGATAATTATTTTCATGGGGCTTAAGTTGTCTAGAGGCATAGGCTATGACCTCAACTCTCTACATCAAAACACACCCTAAACTAACTCTGGAAGAATCATAATACACAATAAATCTGTTTGAACCATCGAGTAAAGTCAAAACAGGGGTTGTAGTGAGTCGGGTCTTCAACTCCTGAAAACTCTTCTCACAAGAATTTGACCACTAGAATTTTATTTTATTCTGATTTAATCTAGAAATGGGGGATGCAATAGATCATAATACTTCAATAAACCACCGGTAATAGGTAGCCAAACCCAAGAAACTTTTGATATCTAATAGAGAGATAGGTCTAGGCCAGTTTCTCACTGTTTGGTATTTTGAGGAATAACTCTAATTCTATCACTGGAAACTATATGAATAAGGAAAACTATTAACCTTAGCCAAAATTCATATTTACTGAATTTAGCAAACAACTAAGGGGTTTGAGGGTCTGTAATACAATTATGAGGTGGTCTACGTTATCATTTTCACTGCGAGAGCAGATAAGAATGTCATTAATGAAGACTATGATGAACAGTCCAAGTAATAATTGAACACGCGATTCATCAAGTCCATGAAGAGGTTGGGGCATTTTTAAGACCAAATGACATGACTAGAAATTTAAAGTAACCATTCCAAGTTATGAAAGCTATTTTTGGATGTCATATTCTTTGACTTTGAGCTGATGAGCCTGATCTGAGGTCTATCTTAGAAAAGTAACTAGCACCCTAAAGTTGTTCAAATGGGTCATCAATTTTGGGAAGTGGATACTTGTTCTTAACTTTGACTTTGTTCAACTGATGGTAGTCAATACACATTCAGAGAGAACCATCTTTTTTACACACGAATAAAACTAGTGCACCCCATGAGGAAACATTGGGCCTGATGAACCCTTTATCTAGGAGATCCATCAACTGTTCTTTCAATTCTTTAAGTTCTGATGGAGCCATTTTATATAGTAGAATAGAGATAGGCTGAGTATCTGGAATAAGGTCTATTCCGAAGTCAATTTCTCCCTCGAGAGGAACTACAGAAAGATCTTTAGGAAACTTATCTGGAAATTCACATGCTACTGAAACTGACTCAACATTAGGGGTATCGAAACTCTAATATTTAACTCGAATGAGATTATAGACACACCCCTTAGATCTCAATTTTCTCGACCTAAGGTAGGAAACAAGCTAACCCTTAAGTATTGAAGTACTACCCCTCCATTCTAGGATAAGTTTATTCGAGAACTGAAAATAGACAACTCTATTTCTACAGTAAACTAAAGCATATCATGTATAAAGAAAATTTATGCTAAGAATGACATCAAAATCTTTCATCCCTAACTCTACTATGTCTGCTAAAGTAACTTTCTGAGATACCATAACTGGACAGTTCCTATTTACTCGCCGGGCTATGATAGAATTACCCACAGGGGTAGAGACTGAGAAGGGCTCTGCGAGGATTTTGGGACCGACTCTAAAGTCAACAGCTATATCAGGAGTTACAAAAGAAAAATAAGCTCCTGGATCTATAATACCCGTGCTTTTTCTTAGCTTAAAAATCCTCTCAAGGATGTTAGAACTTCCTTTAAAATAAGAATTCATTCTTATACACATAGTATTTATGTAATTTTCACTTCCTATCACCTGGGAAATTGAATAAGTTTTCCATTGATATATAATTCTCCCAAATTCGAAACCCAGGATAAGAGTTAGGTCCTTTTAGTGAGACAATGTTTGACCTGAGCCTTCAGTGCGTCATGAAGATAGCTCAAATGGCAATTATCAAATTCTAGTATTGCTCTATGATACTGGCGAATGGATCCAAACTTCCAAGTCACATATAAGGTGGCAAAGCAATCGCTCCGCGTCGCGCCACCGTGCAGTTTCCCAATTGTCAATTTTCAGTGACACAGCGTGATAACACTGCGTCGCGTCAAGGGCTCAATTTGGGAAATTTTACTGAAAATTAAATTACGTGTCTAGGGTTAAAAGGGTCAATTTCCCCCTTATATAAGCTTCCAAACATGGGATTTAGCCCTTATTCATCCAAAATATTGATGTTTTTCTCAAATACTCTCAAGAACTCAAGCTAGGGTTTTAATAGAAGGTCAAATTTCAAGAAGGTTTCACCATCAATCTGCATGAAATCTCAAACAAAGGTATGCATAGTGTTCATTCATGGACTCTATTCATCCATGAAGTCCAAGAATCCCTTTTCTAAACTCAAGTTATGGATTTTCTATATGTTTTCATGTTTTGGCTGCTCATGTTCATATTTGATAGATGTGAAATTGGATTCTACTCTATGATTATTGATAGTTTCTATGTGGGTTTAATTACTATAGCCATAGATTCATGCAAACCTAAGATTTAAACCCTTGAATGATGAAATTAGAATTGAATAATGATGTTTGCATATACCATGCCTGTCATATATTTGATTAAATGCCTAGATGAAGGAATATTGTCTAACTAGCATGATATCATGAAATCCCCATGTATGTACAAGTTTATGCCTATTACATGTTTGATGAAATGCTCCTATGAATGCAGTATGTATTATGATGTTAGTCAAGTCTTCACATAAATTATGCTATGTCAGTTTCCTTCTATCGAGTCCTGGGGGTACTTGTACCCAAAACATTAGCTGTGTGCCTAGAGCCATGTCATGTTTTCCCGATACTCTCCATCAAGCTATGAACTCTTACACTTCAGATAGTCTCATGACTAAGGAAAAATATCCATGATCTCATGAATCAGTCAGTTGTCAGATATCAGTAGTATTCTGTCAGCCACGAAAATTCAGTTACTTAGTCCATGCTCAGTTTAGTTCAGTAAATCATGTTTAGAGTCTATTCAGATAGGAGTAGGAATTAGCACCGAGTGAACCCAAGGATGGGGACTCCTATATTATATGAAGGTGTGATTCCTAGAAGCAATTCTTGCATTCTAGAACTAGGTAGCCAGCATAGGTTGACACATCATAGCCTGCTATATGAGGGTAGATAAAGTGGCTTAACCTATTATGTGAGGGTTCCCACTGTTATCACTAGAGCTACCTGTTATATGAGGGTTACTCATATGTTGTCCTTACTAGTGGTGCGGTATTAACACCATTCCAATAAAGGCATAGACTAGACCCCAGCTCAGCTATTATAGAGCATTTGAGGCATGTCGGTTAGATACTACTTACCACTATTTCATGCTATAGAACCAGGACCGTCAGATATAGTTAATCAGTCTCAGTAATAGAACTCAGATAGTTCTTCAGATTTTAGGACTGTCAGATACAATCAACTTAGATACAGTACTGAACTCAGATAGTTCCATCAGATTCAAAACTGTCAGCTACAATCACCCATATAATCAGTATTATGCAGATATAGTCCTTCATATTATCAGTCATATCAGTTACTAGCATGTCGCATTATCAACATACAAACCCAGAAATCACGAAATCACATTGTCAGTTACAGTTATGTATTTATGCTTGTATTTTCATATTCATGTTAGATAGTCAGTTAGCATTATTCTTGCATGTAAACCATTGCATATAGCCTACCTCAAATGTATACTCAGTACATATGTACTAACGCATTTGCGCTATGGTTTTTTCTTTTTATGTTACAACATAGGTTCAGAGACACGGGTTCCAGATCAATAGTAGATTCCAAATTCAACAGTTAGAGTAGAAGTAAGTCCTCATCCTTCTAGGACATAATGATTTTTTTGTATCTCATTGATTAGCTTATTAGTTAGAGTTAGTTGGGGACATGTCCCATCAACTCCTTATTCAGATTTTTCAGACAGTAGAGGTTTTCAGACTAGATGCAGACTAGATACAGAAAATCATGTTTTAGACTTTAGTTTTTTTTTTGTATTCTATTACCCCACACAGATGTTACGTTATTTAGTTATGTTCATGATCAAACCTTATGGACTTTCAGTGCATGTTTCTGCATTATTATGTTATCTTATATAGTATACAGGTACAGAAATCAATCATGGGTTAGCTTGTGGTCCTTCGGGGTCATGAGCACCATGTAGCATTCCGGTTCAGCAAACCGGATTGTTACAAACTTAGTATCAGAGCCTAAGGTTAAATAAAGTCCTAGAAAGTCTGAAAGCCACATCTAGTAGAGTATTGTGCATGGGTGTGTTGCACACCACATTTATGTGTAAGAGGCTATGAGATGTTTTAAGAACAGTTTCCTTTCTTTCAGTATTCATGTCATACCTGTGATCATATTCATAAGTTAGTCTCTCAGTCTAATCCATTTCTCCTTTTCTTCTACAGAACATGCCTCTTAAAAGAAGAAATAGAAATCAGTCAGCCCCTCAGCCCGAAGAACCTTTGGGCGATCATGTTTCTCATTTAGAGTTCAGGACCGAATTTACCACTCTTGCTCAACCAGTCACTACTCATACTGAACGGCCAACAGTTATTTCAACTAACCCAGTGGCCAACTCAGCTGGAGATAGAATTTGATACTTCACCCAAATGAATCCTCCAATATTCCTCGTGGCCCAAGGTAGATGAAGACCCTCAGAAATTCATTGATCAAGTTTAGAAAGTGACAGACATAATGGGGGTGACTGCTGTTGAGAGTGTTGAGATAGGTGAATATCAGTTGAAGGATGTGGCTCATACTTGGTACAAATACTATAAGTCTAAAATGGTAGATGATGCAGGTCTTATAGAGTGGGAGGACTTTGTCACTACATTCTTAGACAGATTCTTTCCCCAAGAGCTTAGAGAAGCTAAGGTGCTAGAGTTCATCAACCTCAAACAGGGAAATATGATGGTGAAAGATTATTCTCTCAGGTTTAGTCAATTAGCCAGATATGCCCTTCATGTGGTTGTAGAAAACAGAGCTAAGATGAGCAAGTTTGCTTCAGGGGTAAATGATACATGGTTAATGAGTGCAGATCTACCATGCTAAATAGTTACATAAATTTAGCTCAACTCATGACTTACGCTTAGTAGATAGTAGAGAAGAAAATTAAGAAGAGGGAAAATCAGAATAAGAAAGCTAGGACAGATAGCTTCAATTTTAGATAGCCTAAATCAGAAGGAGGAAACCGTTCCCAGTTTCATCTTAAGTCATTAGTTGCAGCTCCTTCTACAGCCAGTGCTCCAATTCCTAAGTTTAGAGAGGGTAACAAAGATAGAGCGCCAGGCTCTAAGTCTCAGGGCAGTGTTAGCAATGCCCAAACTAATCCTTTATGTCAGACTTGTGGTAAGAACTACAAGGGTGCTTGCAGAGCTGGTAGCGATGTCTATTTTGGTTATGGCAAACTAGGCCACAGAGTTAAAGATTATCCCCAGTCGGGTTATCAGGGTCAGTAGAACCGTTCCGCAACTTAGTCTGATCGCCCAAACTAGCAGGGTCCCACTTTCAGTGCTACTAGTGGGCAACGCCCAAATCATCTTTATGATCTTCAGACCCGACAGGATCAGGAAAATTCTCCTGATGTTGTTACTGGTATATTACATATCTTTCATGTTCATGTTTATGCTTTTCTATATCCAGGTGCATCCTTGCCTTTTGTTACTCCTTATATAGAAGGAGATTTCGAAGTCAATCCTAAAATTCTAGCAGAACCCTTTTCAGTATCTACCCCGGTGGGTAAAACCATCATATCTCAACGGGTATACAGGAACTGCTCGGTTATGATATTTCAGAAAGTCATGTCAGCAGATTTAGTTGAGTTAGAGATGACTGATTTTGATGTCATTCTCGACATGGATTGGCTTTATTCCTGCTATGCCACAGTCGACTACGGAAACAAAATAGTAGCTATGCCACAAGAGATTTGGTAAGAAGAGAAAGCTCAGTCCCCGATATATCGATCCTTTCAAGATTCCCTGTCGATTTGGCAAGGTAGCTTATGAGATCGAATTGCCTTCAGATTTAGCCTCAGTTCATCAAGTCTTTAATGTCTCTTTGCTCAAGAAGTGTATAGGTGACCCATCAATCGTAGTCCCTATTTAGAGTATTGATGTTCAGAATAGTCTCTTTTATGAAGAGATTCTAGTTGAAATCTTAGACTATCAGACTCGTAGATTAAGGAACAAGAAATCCCTCTG
The DNA here is from genome assembly GCA_030864225.1 of Capsicum baccatum var. pendulum. NCBI lineage: Eukaryota > Viridiplantae > Streptophyta > Magnoliopsida > Solanales > Solanaceae > Capsicum > Capsicum baccatum. The sequence continues at coordinate 108,455,114 of CM061558.1, forward strand.
GTTAAAGTTCTTTGGAGAAATCAGTCCATCGAGGGAGATACTTGGGAAACAGAAGCAAATATGCGTACCAAGTATCCTCACCTCTTCCCCTCCAACTCAGATCAAGCTCAAGATAATAGTTCTCCTTAAGCTTACTCAGTTTCATGATTAGTGTGCATCACTAACTTAGTATACCATGATAATCTTGGTATCAAGTACCACCGCATATCCAGTCATGCATTTATGTATCAAATCAGTTATATAGTTATGCATCATACATGCATTCTCATTGTGAGAAAACTTAGTTCTTCAGAACTTTTAGTTATGCATTTATGAATCAGTTACACATGCATCAGATATGCATGTTCAGTATGTTATGTTTTGGTTGTCAGACACGTCCTTCATGAGATCATGTTCCAGTTATTCATGTTCAGTTCATTGTTTCCCCTCTCATTCAGTCTCACTTGAGGACGAATGTTCTCAAGGGGGAGATATTGTAATGCCCATGCATTTTCTTAGCTTGAAAATCCTCTCAAGGATGTTAGAAATTTCTTTGAAATAAAAATTCATTATTATACACATGGTATTTCCATAATTTTCACTTCCTAGCACATGGGAAATTGAATAATATTTTCATCGATATATAATTCGCCCAAATCCGACACCCGGGCGAAGAGTAGGTCCTTTTAGTGAGACAGTGTTTGACCTGAGCGTTCAGCATGTTGCGGAGATAGCTCAAATGATAATTGTCAAATTCCAGTGTTGCTCCACAATACTAGTGCATCGCGCCAAACTTCAAAGTCATAAAAAAAGTGGCAACGCGATAGTTCCACGTCGCGCCACTGTGCAGTTTCCTAATTGTCAATATCCAGTGACACGACGTGATAACGCCGCATCGCACCAAGGGCCCAAAGGGAAATTTTTCTAAAAATTAAATTACGTGTCCAGGATTAAAAGGGTCAAATTTCCCCCTTATATAAGCTTCCAAACATGGGATTTAGCCCTTATTCATCCAAAATATTGATGTTTTTCTCAAATACTCTCAAGAACTCAAGCTAGGGTTTTAATAGAAGGTCAAATTTCAAGAAGGTTTCACCATCAATCTGCATGAAATCTCGAACAAAGGTATGCATAGTGTTCATTCATGGACTCTATTCATCCATGAAGTCCAAGAATCCCTTTTCTAAACTCAAGTTATGGATTTTCTATATGTTTTCATGTTTTGGCTGCTCATGTTCATATTTGATAGATGTGAAATTGGATTCTACTCTATGATTATTGATAGTTTCTATGTGGGTTTAATTACTATAGCCATAGATTCATGCAAACCTAAGATTTAAACCCTTGAATGATGAAATTAGAATTGAATAATGATGTTTGCATATACCATGCCTGTCATATATTTGATTAAATGCCTAGATGAAGGAATATTGTCTAACTAGCATGATATCATGAAATCCCCATGTATGTACAAGTTTATGCCTATTACATGTTTGATGAAATGCTCCTATGAATGCAGTATGTATTATGATGTTAGTCAAGTCTTCACATAAATTATGCTATGTCAGTTTCCTTCTATCGAGTCCTGGGGGTACTTGTACCCAAAACATTAGCTGTGTGCCTAGAGCCATGTCATGTTTTCCTGATACTCTCCATCAAGCTATGAACTCTTACACTTCAGAAGTCTCATGACTAAGGAAAAATATCCATGATCTCATGAATCAGTCAGTTGTCAGATATCAGTAGTATTCTGTCAGCCACGAAAATTCAGTTACTTAGTCCATGCTCAGTTTAGTTCAGTAAATCATGTTTAGCTTCTATTTAGATGGGAGTAGGAATTATCATCAAGTAAACCCAAGGATGGGGACTCACCTATTATATGAGGGTGTGATTCCTCGAAGCAATCTTTGTATTCCAAAACTATGTAGCCAGAATAGGTTGAGACATCGTAGCCTGCTATATGAGGGTAGATAAGGTGGCTTAACCTGTTATGTGAGGGTTTCCACCATTCTCACTAGAGCTACCTATTATATGAGCGTGACTCACATGTTGTCCTTACCAATGGCACGGTATTTACACCTTTCCAATCAGGGCATAGATTGGACCCCAACTCAGCTATTATATATTTGGGGCATGTCGGTTAGATACTACTTCCCACAGTTTTATGTTATAGAACCAGGACTGTCAAATACAGTCAATTAGTCTCAGTAATTAAACTCAGATAGTTCTTTAAATTTCAGGACTGTCAGCTACAGTCAACTCAGATACAGTACAGAACTTCTATAGTTCCATCTGATTCAGGACTGTCAGCTATAGTCATCCATGTTATCAGTATTATTCAAATATAGTCCTTCTATTATCAGTCATATCAGTTACTAGTATGTCACGTTATCAGTATACAGACTCAGAAATTATGAAATCATGTTTTTAGTTACAGTTACGTATTTATGCATGCATTCTCATGTTCATGTTAGACAGTCAGTTAGCATTATTCATGCATATGAACCATTGCATATAGACTACCTTACATGTATACTCAATACATATGTACTGATGCATTTGCGCTATGGTGCTTTTTTTTTTTTATGTTATACCATAGGATTAGAGACATGAAGTCCAGATCAGCAGTAGATTCTAGATTCAACAGTCAGAGTAGAAGTGAGTCCTCATCCTTCGAGGACATAATGATTTTTTTTGTATCTCATTGATTAGCTTATTAGTTGGAGTTTTTTGGGGACATATCCCATCAAATCCTTATTCAGATTCTTCAGACAGTAGAGGCTTTCAGACTAGATGCAGACTAGATACAAACTATCATGTTTTAGACTTTAATTTTGTTTTGGTTATTCTATTACCCCACACAGATGTTACATTATTCAGCTATGTTCATGATCGAATCTTATGGTATTTCAGTGTATGTTTCCGCATTATTATGTTATCTTATGCAATATACAGGTACATATATCAGTCATGGGTTAGCTTATGGTCCTTCGGGGTCATAAGCACTGTGTAGTGTTCCAGTTTAGCAAATCGGGTCTTTACAGGATCTAGCAAAGCATAAACATGTAAATGATAAACTTGTAATGTACCATTAATTACATTACGAGAAGTTTCCTGATCCCGTTGGGACTAAAGTGTACAAAGCCTATCTGGGCATTCCCCACTGGTGACATTGGAAATGGCACCCTGCTGAGATGGGTGACCACACTAAGCTGGGGTACGATTATGCTGACTCTACGAACCTAACTGAGGGCACTATTTGACCCAATGGTCTAGCTTGCCACATTCAATACATACATCACTGCCAGCTCTGTAGACATCCTGATGGTTTTTACTACACTTCTGGCAAAAAGGATTTATTCGGGCACTGCTAACACTACCCTGAGATTTAGGAATTGAAGCACTGGCTGAGGATAGAGCTAGAACTGAAGATTTGGAGCAAAACTGAGGACGATTACCACCCTCTACCTTAGGCTGAGTGAAGTGAAAGCTAATTATTCTAGCCCTCTTGTTCTCCCTCTTCTTCTCCTAAGTCTTTTTCTCTTCTATCAGGTGAGAATGTACCATCAACCTAGCAAAGTCCATCTCTTTAATTAGCATTGTGGTCCTACACTCCTTGACTTCATTGTCAGACACACCAGACATGAACTTACTCATCTTAGATCTACTATCAGCTACCACATGAGGATCATATCTAGCTATTTAGTAATCTTTAGAGAATACCTCTTCACTGTCATATTTCTCTGCTTCAAGTTAATGAATTCTAAGACCTTAGCTTCCCTCAACTTCAATGGGAAGAACCTATCTAGAAAGGCAGTAGCAAACTCCTCCTATTCTATAGGCCCACATTTGTGGCCCTATCTTCCTTCCACTTCTTAAACCATGTATAAGCCACATCTTTCAACCGATATGAAGCTAACTTATCACTCTCACTAGCAGTTACCCCATAATATCTCTAACCTTCTGCACTATGTTAAGGAATTCTTGTGGGTTCTCTTCAGACTTAGACCGTGAAAATAAAAGAGGGTTCATTTGGGTGAAGTCCCAAATTCTAGATGTAGCTGTATTGGCTACTGGTTGGCCTGAACAGAAGCTGGGCATTCATTTTAGGATGCCACAAAATGAGCTAGAGTGGTGAAAGCTACTCTGAATTCTGCATGGGAAATATGCTCATCTAGGGGATCTTCCTGAACGGGCGGAGGTGTTGGCTGATTTCTAGTTTTTCTTCTGTTAGTCTTTTTGGGAGGAATATTCGGTAAATAGAAGGGAAACTTAGATTAGACAGAGAGTTTAACTTGATCTCATGCTCACTCGCATGATATGAATAATGAAAAAAAGGAACTTTTACTAAAAATGCCTCATTGCCTCTTCTCCATAAGTGTGGCGCACTACAAACCAATGCACAAGACTCTACTTGACATGGCTTTCAGGCTCCCTAGGAAACTGTTGAACCTTATGCTCTGATATCAAGTTTGTAATGCCCCGAGACTGCACCTTGGGCGTCATACGGTGCTTATATTCTCAAAGAACCACAAGATAACCCATGACTGATACCTTCTGTGAGCACTAAATAATAATAATACTTAAAATATATGCAGATGTTAGGCTAAAATTTTCATAAGGTTCATAAACTAAAAACAAATACTGAATACTGATAGTAATACTAAATATTTGTCTGAAATAGTCTAGTCCAAAATCCTCTAACTGTTTGAATATGGATTTGATGGGACAAGTCCCTAACTAACTCCAACTACTAAACATACTGAACTACTGGAATACTGAAATAATAACTCTGTCCTCGAAATATGAGGACTCGCCACTATAACTATTACTGGTAACTCGAGATGCTAATTACAGTTAGGATCCTCTGTGTCTGAACTTATAATACGAGACATCATAGCGTAAAATAAAGAGTATACTTCAGTACTTTGAATGTACTGGTATTCCAAGTGATCTAGGCTGATATACATGGGTTCATATGTATGAGATATTAACTGATGGAATGAACATCATGAAATAACTGAATAAGAGTACATGCAAAAACTGTAACTACTAATCATGTCGAATATGCAATATTGTGCATATAACCTCTGCCTAAATTAGACTGATACTAAATTACTGAGTTCTGATGGCTAAATAACTGATAACTATCAGTCATGATTCTATAGAACTATCTGAGTTTTATACTAAATTCTAAGACTGAATACTTATTACTGAATACTAAATATTAAAACTGTAACTGTGGGAGTGTTTATCTAACCAACATACATTAATTATAAATGAAGTTGGGGTCCAACCTCTGACCCCAGTTGGAAGAGTGTTAGCACCTTGCCAAGGGATACTAACAATGTTGTGTCAATCCTAATCTGGAAGGAAGACTCATGAAATGTATATATGATCGTGTCAACCCTAATCTAGTAGGAGGACGACTTACCCTATGCTAGCTACATATTTCTTTAACACAGGGATTGTTACATTTCATTTACGTTTGTGGCCAATTGCATTTACTTTGTTGGTCAAGACTTTAGAAAATAAGTAAAACTTGCATAAATCCCAAAAACTTTACCCCTACTTAATATCTATCCCTACTATTTAATAAATTACAATAATCTCTTGTTTTGCAAATTTTAGATACACAATTAGCGTTCGGATACATAATTTTGAAGTTGAGATACCCAATTTTGAGCTTAAGAATGTAACAGTTAATTTCTTTAATTTTGCTCGGATACATAATTAGCATCGGAATACATACTTCTGAAGTAGAGATACATAATTTTGATTACTAGATACATCCATTTTTGAAATTATTTGGTTGAGATACATAATACATTAACTAGACCAAAGAGAGATACATAATTAAAACTATGTATCCGAAAATTGATAATTTTTTGGATATACCCAACTGTTTTTTCAAAAAAAGAATTTAGGTAATTAATAAAAAAGATAGGAATTTTATATATTTTATTAAAGATGAATTGTGGTGTTGTGTAATTTTTCCTTAAATTATACCAGACATGGAATACATATATGCATCTTGTTGTGGATATGGAGATCGAGGGCTAAGATAAAAGATTAGTGGATAGTTGAACATTGCCTACTTTACCTACTATTCTTACCCTCCTAGTGTTTATTCTTTGATTCAATTATTACCTGTTGTTTTTTTTTTTTATTACGGTCATTGTTATTTTTTGTTATTGTTGTTTTTCTTTTCTCCATTATTCTCTACATAACTTTTTTTACTATTGTTGTATTTTCTTTTCTTTCTGATTATTGTTATGCTTTACTTGAGTCAAGGGTTTATCAAAATTTTTGCCTTAATAACATGATTTTATGGTTATGCAAATGTTATGTCATTTTATAGTTATGCAAATATTATGTCATATTTAACCCAACAAATTTTAAAGGGTTTTCATTTTTATTTGTTAAATATCAAAGATGAGGAAATAATAACTAGATCAAGTGTAAACTAAATTAAGTGATGTGTTCATAAGAACGTGATGAAGACGTGTAGGCTAAATCAAGTATTTTTAGTAATTTTTGAAAAAAGTTAGGATAGAAAGTAATTCATTGTAAAAAGATTGAAATTTATATAGTTTTCACTTTACATATTTATTCAACTCATTCAGATTTGGGATGATTATTGACTAGTATAAATAACATAAATCTCAACTCTATTAGAAGTATTTATACTCTCTCCCACTTTTTTAGTTATTTTACTCTTTCTCCCGAATCACATACATAAGAAAGTCAATATATACATAGTAACCTAATGCAAATTTTTGGGTTTTTTTAAAAATGAAAATAACGGATTCTCTTTCTATTAAGGACGTAATTAACACAACTAATTAAATAAAGTGGATTACTCCATTACTTAAATTATGTAACAACTACTGAAATTCAAATTTTGAAAACAACAAATACATAAAAATTAAACAAAAAAAAATATAAATCAAGAACAATTTCAACACTAATTATTGATCTTTTTGAAAAAAAATAATAATTGAAATTCAAGAAGATGACTATTGCTATTCTTTTGAGGCACTCCGGTCAATGGAGAACCGAAACAGAATATGTTAATTATAGAAGTGAAGGAATCATTGTCGCGGAATCAATAAATTATTTGAGGTTGATTTCATTAATTGTTGCCGAATTAAACATTGACGAATCTCAAAAAAGTATTGATGTACATTGTGTTGTTGCCGGCAACGGATCACCTTTTCATATACAGAATGATAATGTTGTTCGGTTGTACGTCGAGTTGAAGAAATCTCTACCAGCCTTCGTATTGTATCCGTTGTACATATTGACTATTGATAAATGTGCAGAGGACATATAGTTTGATAGAGAAACAAGAGTTATTGTTTGTGTGGAGGGTGTTGAAGCTGATGTTATGACTCTCTCAATTGGGACACAAAATCAATATGCTTTGTATGTTCTGGAGTTTGAAGTTGATAACTTGATGTATGATAGCAAAAGTATTGATATGAAAGTGAAACAGATGTATAAGGATAAAAAGATGCCCATTTCAGTGATATCAAAATATGTGGTGACACATGAATTCAGTTGCAAAGAAAAACGTTTAGACAAAAAAATAGACTATGTTATTTTGTTCTGTTAATAAAATTATTTACTTAAATTTCATCTGTTTAAATCCTAATTTTACCATTTTGATAACTATATATATGAATTTATAACTTAAATTAATAAAATGTTAATTGTAGCGTGAATATTATTATGATGTGTATATTTGTGTTGCGTAGATTGTTTTCATGTTCTAACAACAATTTTATATACAATTTTATTAAATTAACAGAAGCTTGAAGTTTTTATAGATTGAAGTTGTTGCGAAATAAAGTCACAAAAACAAAAATTGTGTATTCAAATAAAGAAACTTATTGATATATAACATATACATTCAAAGTGGTTTGTATATGTAAATCTATGTTAATATAAACAGACCCAACAAAACTTTATTTTCAGTTACAAAAGACGAAGTGGTTATGCAGTCACATATACATAATCATTTTTATGTATATGTCACTCTGACAAAACCCAAAATTGTGTCAATAGTATAAACATAAAATTTTCTTTGAGTAATAATTCACATATACATAGACTATTTTGTATAAATGAGTAAAAAAACATATTTTATTCTGTTGTTTGTTTTTTACAAATTGTGTAACACAAAAAATCATATATTTTTATTTTATTTATTAATGTATAGTAGATGAGTTGTGTTGTATATATTTTTTTAATTTAAGTATAACAAAATTGTAACATACAAATCATATAAACCTATAAATTGCTACAAATACTAATCACATTATCTTTTTTTTCTTCTATTTTGGCTATATCCTTAGATGTTACAATGAGAATTATAAATTATTCAGCTATACTTGAATGTTCCTAACAGTGTAGATGAGGAAGAAGTCTTGCCTCCGATTTATAAAAGGCTGCCAGGAAGACCTAAGAAAGGGAGAAAGAAAAAATTAAGCGAAATACTTTCATCAAGTACAAATCGTTGTGGATGGTGTGGACATAAGGGACACAATAGACGTTTCTGAAACTTTTTCCCAAAGGAGAACTAACTTGTAGTTTTCCTATACTCTTAATGATTAAATAATATTTTCTACTTTTATGCTTTGATTTGTTGAACAATTTGAGATGGATGATGATAATTTGAGATAAATATAAGTTTTCTTCATTTTTTAAATCTTTGTTTGATGTATTTATATTTATTGTTTGTCTTGTATATTTGATGGTTGCATTAATAAATTTTTGTGCCTTTTCACGTCTACATAACTTACTATTGCAACTGGTGTTAATATGTGTTTATATACATAACTGGTATGCAATTGTGGTTGCTGATGAGTAGTCTATACAATGGTTATGATTTTTACATTTCTTAATCATAAATGTATAAAATTATGAGTTCATAAGTATACATTAATTAAAATCAACTATTAGTAGTTAATGTTCCTCATAAAATCTATGTATATGCAAACATATATTATAATTAACTGTAAGCATACAATAATTTATAGTTTATATGTTTTTTTGATTAAAAATGAATGTAATTCAATGTCTATGATAATATGTACATTAAATTTGCTTCATGAAACCGTTTAATACATTATGTTAACGTTAGCTATAAAAAAATGTGTGTATGTATACATAATTACTATGTATATGGAAAACATAGACATTTCATTTTTTCATTACATCATGCTTTTTATACATTTTGTTAACATTTTTTATAAAATCTATGTAAATGTAGTTGATATTTCTATGTATGTGAAAAAATATACACCTAGAGAGTGGATATTAGGCATAACTTTAGTGTAGTTGATATTTCTATGTATGTGTTAAACATTCCAAAGTAGATATGCTTACAAATATATGTTACGTCTATGTATGTGCTTAAATCAATAGTGGTATTGTATATGTTGACATATAAACAGTTAAATTTCCACAAGGTGGCTATGCTTACAATTATATGCTATCACTATGTATTTTATAAAATATACTCTGATTTTTGGTAAGCTAATGTACATGTAACTCATATGTTACCACCGTGTATGCCTATATACATTACTACTATTCCTTACGATTTTTGTTGATTGGATAGGTATTGTTGTGTAATCACATTCTCAGTGTATTTGCTTACGATTATATGATAGGACTATGTATAAGACTGAATATACACTAGTAGAACAATAAATATGTATGTACTATACATCCACGTATATATATGATATGTCTATGTATAAGACTAAATATATACTGAAATTTAGAATCAGTAAGCCAATCTAATGCAGTGATATAAATAAAAAAAACACATACAAAAATAGTCAGTACATCCTAAAAACATAACTCATTATGTTTTAAAAACTTTGTAAATACAAAATCCATACATTATTTTACTAATCCAACCCAACAAAACTCCACAGAAAAGAAAACAATCATCACCATAAATATCTTTAAGACTATTCAATGCTAATTATTCCAGATTCATGAGGTAGGGGCATATTTTATTCTTGGTCTTGGAGGGTGGTCATTGTCACTAATCTAACATTTCTTTGCATTCTGAAGATCGTAATTTCGGAGAAGTGACACATATCGTAAACGATGATATTCAGCTTCAAAACCACCTGAAGGCACATCAATTCCTTCGCTTAGGTATTCTCCATATCCAACAATAAAAACTTCACAGTCCCTGTATGTATACAATCTCGTATTTCAGACCCTTTATTGAATGAATAATAAAATCATAAAATTAGAGTATATTGTTAGTTCATAACTGCTATGTTGTACATGAACCATAAATTTCAAAATAGGTCAAGTACAAAATAGTACGTATGTATATGTCTAGAACATACATAGTTATTTGTAATGACCCATTTCATTGTTACTAAATTATTCACAATAAATTCATTCCTTAATATTAATTTGGGTCCAAATTAGGCAATATTTTATTTATTATGCCACCTTAAACTTTTCGGCGAATATTTTAGCCTTTGGATGTATCTAGATAGACTCAAGCTCGATGAATTTAATTATTCATGATTTCAAATATCAATAACTTAGTTTGAAATTTCTTTAGCTATTAATTAAGGTCATACAATATCCCTAACATAAAATTAAGTTTAAAACTTTATTTATGTTAGAGTTTTGATATGGATTTTTTTAGGATCAACTTCAAACGATTATATCTCTTAGAATATAAGGAGTTACCAAACCCAGCCCCCACCAAATTAAAGATATCTGAGTCTTCTTTCCAACTCAACAAACCGTTTCTTCATTCGAATTCGGAGGAAAACGTTATGACTGTTTTACTGAGCATTGTCCGGAATAAAGCGTGATTTAGCTGTAGCAAAAATTCTGATGGTATTTAAATCATCTTCAGCAGTATTTTAAGTCTAAAAACCTAAAATTTCATGCCCCAACCCTAGAGAGGTGATTTTTCAAGGCCTAAGGTAAAATTCCTTCGTTGAGGTAATTTTTTTTCATTATTTTCTTCGTCTTTTAATCCTTTAACATCATAGAATCCTTAGAAAGACATTTAATGGTGAAATTCTTTAGGGAAACACTCATGGGTGTTTTTAATAAGACATAGATCTGATCCTAAACTATAAACTAAAGATTTGTAACATGAATTTCATAAACTATATTATGAAATTTTATGGTTAGGAACCTTTAATACCGTAAAGATGAGACCTTTAGCATAAAAACTCCATTAATGGAGATGAGTTAAGCTAGAAAGAGCTAATTAATGGCTAACGGACATTGGGGAATGATATAGACCTTGAATTAAGGGTAGAATTAGTGACTTTGAATCCTCAAGATATTTATTTGAAGAGTAAATATTTAATTACTCTTATAATTGCTTGATTTTTAGATAATTGAATGTTCCAAGGCATAAAAAAAAAGAGCATCCTTGTTGCAACTTGCTTCTTTCAAAAGCTTGGCATCCAGGTAGGCTACGTTTAATGAGTAGAAATTGTGTTATTTTATATTTTCATAATTTATAATTGATAGGAGAAAGCATGTCTAGGCCTACGGGCATGGAGTTGAGGTGGATAAAGACACGAGTACTTAACTTTAATCTAAAAATAATATTATTCATTGATTATGTGATATTTATGGTATTTTTGTTTTGATATTGATAAAAATACTATATCTATTGAATGCCTATGAGAGGCTAAATTGGTGATACTGATGGTTTATTGAATTGTGCCTATGAGTGGCTTGTTTGATAATGATAACTCCTTAAAGTGATGCTATAAATACTTGTTGATTGGTATTCGGACATGATTGAAATTGTTTATGTTTGGATTGTTACAACGCGTATAAATGATTGTTAAAAATTTACTTGATGGAATTGTCTTATGACATTAAATGTACTTGTAAACTTGGTACATTACTGTATGCTGTGAGGTATTGTAAATTTGATATTGATAATACTTTTATATGGTGGATCGAGTACCACGCCGGTATGGATATGTATATATTGGATTGGGTACCATACCGGTACGAATATGTATATATTGGATTGGGTACCACGACGGTACGAATATATATATACTGGATCGGGTACCACGCCGGTACGGATATGTATATATTGGATCGGGTACTACACTGATACGGATATGTATATATTGGATCGTGTACCACGCCGATACAGATATGTATATGTTAGATTGGGTACCATGCTGGTGCGGATATGTCTATGTTAGATTGGGAACCATGCAGGCATGGATATGTATATATTAGATCAGGTACCACGCCGGTACGGATATGTATATGTTGGATCGGGTACCACACCGGTATAGATATGTATATGTCGGGTTGTGTACCACGTCGGTATGGATATGTATATGTTGTGTCGGGTACCACGCTGGTATAGATATGGATATGTTGAGTCGAGTACCACGCCGGTATGGATATGTAAATGTTAGATCGGGTACCAGCCGGTACGGATATGTATATGTTGGATCGGGTACCACGCCGGTATAGATATGTATATATTTGATCGGGTACCACGCCGGTATGGTACATGATCATAGATTGTTCCTTGCAGGTCATGACTATTTGGGCAAAAAAAAGTTTCATAGCATGTGTGTGTATATTTGTGTTGAGTCTGTGAATGTTTACAGTATGCTTGATACTCTTGATAGTTATCTAGCTTGTTTGTGAGCACTGTTTGATATGTTATTGTTGTATTATTAATTCATTGTATATTTGATTATGTGATATGGATTTGAAAAAGTTAAACTTGTACTTTCTTATATGTTGGTTGACTTGCTTCATTAATACTTCATATAGGTTAGTTATAATAATAAAATATTATAAAAGAACATTTGGTTGTTAGCCCGAGGATTTAGTGTGGGTTGTTTATGATTACGAGTTTGTTCCTGTGAATATAAGTAATGAAAAAGATAAAGTGAATAAAGAGGAATAGTTATGTATTAGCGTTGGATTGTGGTTGATTGTGTGAATTAATGAGGCTAGAGTATGTTGATAGTGAATATAATATGGATCGAGTTGGAACAGTAGTTGGATGATGTAAGTTATATAGGTAAATTAATAATGTTATAAAAACCTTAGTTGAATTATATTCCACTCAAGAAGTCATTATTTATTTTCCTTAATTCTATTTTATGATTACTAACATGGTCAGCCGATGATGCCTACCAGTATGTGTGGTTGTATTGACCCTATTCTTCTACATTCCTTCTTGGAGTGTAGACTGGATGCAGGTTAGGTGTAGTTACTAGATGGATGATGATATTCAACACTTACTTCTGCTTTTTCTTCCTGACAGATGTTAGAGTCTTTGTATTATTTATTTTATTGTCAGTCTATGTTGTAGTAGATAGCTCTTGTACATGTCTGACCAAGTCTAGGGATAGTGAATGACACTTGTAAGAAGTTTTTAAAAAAAATTATTTATTAGTATTTAATTTACTTTATTATATTTAATCATGTTTTTTCTTAAAAACACAAGTCTTCCACATATTTTTAGTTGGGGAATAAGGGTTCTCCTAGATACTTAGAATAGTGTAGGTGCCTGCACAGTCCATTAGTCTAGGTCGTGACAGTTGATATCAGAGCATTAGGTTCACTGGTCCCTCAAGTACAAGAGCAATATCTAGTATATTTCCATAGATTATGTGACTTGTAAATGGTGTGGTGACTTGCATATGATCAAGATGTAGATTCTCCATATGATAGTCTTGTCTAGAAACCGAGTCAGGTGTCTCAAAGAGAGTCTGTGTGTTAGGTGGATTAGGTGTGACTTGTTTAGTGTTGAAATTCAAATAGTAAATTCATGTAGCATCTCGTATCATTTTTCAGAATTGAATTCGGGACTCTAGAGCTTCGGTAGAGAACAAGAGGTGCTTTTGAATGTTTGTCTTCATCAAGGTAAATCTTTTAACCATCTTTATATTACTTTTGTGAAACTCAAGATTGAGACTTAGGTTGTTGAAAGGAGAATAAGTAATTTATGTGTAAATATTTTGCTCTGCATCTTCGTATTTTGAAAAGCTTTATTAGAATGATTGAGTATAGAATGTGGGCTGATCGATAAGGATATCAAGAGAGTGAACAAGGTGCAGTATAAGCAACTGTGTTAGTAATGTCTCTCTAATTCCAATCTCATGCTTTTCTCCACTGAATGCCCATCCGGGGACGAATCGATGGTAAATTGGTATCTGATTGTAACGATCCATTTCGTCGTTACTAAATTATTCGTAATAAATTCATTCCTCAATATTAATTTAGGTCCAAATTAGCCAATATTTTATTTATTATGTCACCTTAAACTTTTCAGATTTTAGCCTTTAGATGTGTCTAAATAGACTCAAGCCCGATGAATTTAATTATTCATGAGTTCTAATATCTATAACTTAGTTTGAAATTTCTTTAGCTATTAATTAAGGTCATACAATATCTCTAACACAAAGTTAAGTTTAAAACTTTATTTTCGGTAGAGTTTCGATATGGGTGTTTTTTAGGGTCAACTTCAAATGATCACATCTCTTAGAATATAAGGATTTACAAAACCCAAAACCCACCAAATTATCTTTGAGTCCTCTTTCCAACTCAACAAAGTATTCCTTAATCCAAATTCGGAGTAAGATGTTATGACTATTTTACTGAATACTGTCCGGGCTGAAGCGGGATTTCACTGTAGCAAAAATTCTGCTGGTATTTCAATCATCTTCAGCCGTATTTTAAGTATAAAAACCTAAAATTTTATTTTTCAACCATTGAGAGGTGAAATCCCAAGGCTTATGGTGAAATTTCTTCATTGAGGTAAGTTTTCCATTATTTTCTTTATCTTTTAATCCTTTACCATCTTAGAATCCTTAGAAAGACCTTTAATGGTGGAATCCTTTTGGGAAATACTCATGGGTATTTTTAATATGACATATAGCTGATCTTAAACTATAAATTAAAGATTTCTAACATGAATTTTATAAACTAGATTATGAAATTTGATGGTTAGGAACCTTGAATTCCATAAAGATGAGACCTTTAACATAAAAACTACATTAATGAAGATGAGTTAAGATTGAAAGAGCTAATTAAGGGCTAACTGACATTGGGGAATGATTTAGACCTTTAATTAAGGATAGAATTAATGGGTTTGAATTTCCAAGATATTTGTTTGAAGAGTGAATATTTAATTAATTTTATAATTGCTTGATTTTTAGGTGATTAATTGTTCTATAGCATGAAAAAAGGAAAGAGCATTCTTGTTGCAGCATGCTTCTTCCAAAAGTTTGGCGTCCAGGTAGACTAGGTTTAATGAGTAGAAGATTGTGGTATTTTATATTTTCATAATTTAGAATTGATGGGAGAAAGTATGTCTAGACCTGAGGACATGGAGTTGGGGTGGATAAATATATGAGTACTTAACTTTAATCCCAAAAACTATATTATTGATTGATTATGTAATATTTATGATATTCTTGTTTTGATATTGATAAAAATATTATATCTATTGAATGCCTATGAGAGGCTAAATTAGTGATAATGATGGTTTATTGAATTGTGTTTATGAGTGGCTTGTTTGATAATGATAACTCCTTAAAGTAATACTATCAATACTTGTTGATTGGTATTCGGAAATGCTTGAAATTGTTAATGGTTGGATTGTTCATGCATGTATAAATGATTGTTGAAAATTTAGTTGATGGAATTGTCTTATGACTTTAAGTTTACTTGTAAACTTGGTACATTGTTATATGTTGTGAGGTTGTGTATATTTGATATTAATAATACTTGTTTAGGGTGGATCGGGTACCACGCCGGTACGGATATGTATATATTGGATTGGGTACCACGCCGGTATGAATATGTATACGTTGGATCGGGTACCACACTGGTACGGATATGTATATGTTGAATTGGGTACCACATTGGTACGAATATGTATATGTTGGATCGAGTACCACGCCGGTATGGATATGTATATGTTGGATTGGGTACCACGCTGGTGTGGATATTTATATGTTGGATCAGGTACCACGTCGGTACAGATATGTATATGTTGGATCGGTTACCATACCAGTACGGATATGTATATGTTGGATCGGGTACACCGCTGGTATAAATATGTATATGTTGGATCGGGTACCACGTCGATACGGTACATGAACATAGATTGCTCCTTGCAGGTCATGACTATTTGGGCAAGAATAAGTCTCATAGCATGTGTGTACATATTTGTGTTGAGTCTGTGGATGTTTACAGTATGCTTGATTCTCTTGATGGCTATGTGGCTTGTTTGTGAGTACTGTTTGACTTGTTATTGTTGTATTATTAATTCATTATGTATTTGATTGTGTGATATGTATTTAATAAAGTGAAACTTGTACTTACTTATATGTTGGTTGACTTGCTTTATTAATACTTCATTCAAGTTA
Source organism: Capsicum baccatum var. pendulum (assembly GCA_030864225.1). Lineage (NCBI taxonomy): Eukaryota > Viridiplantae > Streptophyta > Magnoliopsida > Solanales > Solanaceae > Capsicum > Capsicum baccatum. The sequence continues at coordinate 108,471,529 of CM061558.1, forward strand.
GTTATAATATTAAAATATTATGATAGAGCATTTGGTTGTTAGTCCAAGAATTTAGTATGGGTTGTTTATGATTATGAGTTTGTTCCTGTGAATATGAGTAATGAAAAAGATAAGGTGAATAAAGAGGAATAGTGATGTATTAGCGTTGGGTTGTAGTTGATTGTGTGAATTAATGAGGCTAGAGTATGTTGGCAGTGAATATAATATGGATGAAGTTGGAAGAGTAGTTGGATGATGTATGTTATATAAGTAAATTAATAATGTTATTAAAACCTTAGTTGAATTATATTCCCATCAGGATGTCATTATTTATTTTTCTTAATTCTATTTTATGATTATATGGACTAACATGGTCGGCCGATGATGCCTATCAGTACGTGTAGTTGTACTGACCCTATTCTCCTACATTTTTTTTTGGAGTGTAGATTGGTTGCAGGTTAGTTGCAGTTACTAGATGGATGACGATATTCAACACTAACTTCTGCACTTTCTTCCTGCCATATGTTTAAAGTCTTTGTATTATTTATTTTTTTGTTAGTGTTTGTTGTAGTAGATAGATCTTGTACATGTCTGACCAAGTCTTGAGATAGTGAAGGACACTTGTAAGAAGTTTTAAAAATAGTTTATTTATTAGTATTTAATTTACTTTATTATATTTAATCAAGTATTTTCTTGAAAACAGAAGTCTTCCGCATATTTTTAGTTGGGCAAAAAGGGTTCTCCTAGCTACTTAGAATAGCGTAGGTGCTCGTACGGTCCATTAGTCTGGGTCGTGACATTATTTCTTGTATGTTGACATATATTAACCAAAGAGTTCATAACTGAACAAATACATAGAAATACTTATGTATATGTCTAGCACATACATAATTATTGCTTGTATGTGGATGTGAACTAACTACATATTTCATAACAGGTAAAATACATAGATAGACTTATGTACCTGTATAGCACATATATAGTTATTACTTGTGTGTGGATGTACAGTAACTATAAATTTCTCACAGACAAACTATATAGATAGACTTATGTATATGTCTGTCACATACATAAGTGTTGCTTGTATGTGGATGTACAACAACTATAAAAATCATAGCAGAGCAAACTACATAGCAGTATTTATGTATATGTCTATCATATACGAAGTTATTGTTTGTATGTGGAATGACATTCTAGTACAAAAAAAAATTTATATAACTAACACTTATTACTTATGTATATGTGAATCACATACATAAGTATTGGTTGTATGAGTATTGATTGCTACTACAACAACCTCAATTAAAAAATGAAAAACACCACATTCTATTTCAAAAACTAACAACCATAACCAAAAAAAAAATTCAAAAAAGCTCACATTAACGATAAAAACACTATATCCCAGTACAATTACAAATCACAATCAAATATGAAAAAAGTTAAAAACCTTTGGTAAAGTGGCCTTGAAGTATCACCTTTTTTTACTTTCTTGACGATTCTCTGATTTGATTTTTTGAACTTCATTCAGCAACTTTCTTGATCTTCTTTATCTTAATGGGATCGTTCCGATGTTTTGATCTGTTTTCAATAAAATTAGGATCCTCGTAGTCAATTCTTCAGGAACGAATCGAGTAACTCGATTTGTTGGTTCATTATGATCAAATTGAGTAAATCCTAAACTAAAAGACGGAGAATCATCCATTTACTAAGAAAAAGGTAGAAATAGATTAGATGCAAAAATTATTTCAATGGAATCTATGAATTGGTAAAGTAGAAACTCCAAAACTAAGAAAAAACTACTGAATGGACACCATTCAACAACTTATTCACTCTGAAAAATTCTAATTTGTAGCCTTCATACAATAAAAAGTCGGAGTTAGTAAAAAAAATTTACTAACCTCAGATCTTAAAATCTCATAAATTTTAATGGATATTTTGTTAAAATTGAATGTCAATGTGTAAGAGTAGGAGTCAAACATGGATGAAAATTCAAAAACAGAAACCGCTACTAATGGATCCTTGATTGTAGTCGTGTTCCTGGGAGAACAAACCGTAAATAAAATTTGATAAAGTTATGTAAGTGAATTTTTAGATAGAGATTTGAAAAAATGGGATTTCTGTAATAAGTTTTAAAAGTTTGAATTTTGTGTAATTAGTGATAGTTAAGTTTCTGCGCTATGTAATTTTTAGTATTTGACTACCATAAATTAGCCCAGCCCACTTCGCTCCAATCCAATGTCACCCATCAAAATTTGGGTTGGTAACTAGTCAAAAGTAATTCATGAGAAATTTTGTCAAAATAATTTCAATTTTTTTTATATCTTATATAGTGTCCTAATAATGAAAAATAATAATTTTATAAGGTATTAAAAAGTTATAAAAGAATAAATAAGCCAATAAAACTTAGTAAGAGTAGAGCGGATTGGGTAATGATCTGCATTTAGTCCAACTCATTTAAGTCAAATTAACTTTTGAGAGAGCCAATAATTCGTTCATTTATTAACTCAATCTATCTTAACCAACTCAAATTCAATCTAATCCACCCATTTGCCACGTGTGGTTGCGTATGTGGGCACTAAAATTTTATTAAATTTAAATCCATACAAAATTGGAGTTATATTAAATTTAAAATATATTAGTCCCAAATAAATATTGTAGATTAATATAATTAGATTAATTATTTAAGTCCAAACATATATGGATTTAAATAAAGTTTAATTTTTATTGGTCTAGTCCATTAATTTGGGCTACAAATGATGGACCCACTTTGCTAAGCCCAAGATATTGTTATATTCTATAGGCCCAAATAAGCGTCACGTGTCAAATGATATGGCATCCCAAGTCAAGTTAAGGAGCCAATAGGACTTAAATAATTAATTCACATGCCACATGTCAAAATGATGCAGCATGACTAGTGAAATAAAAAACCCATAAAAGGTGCCACGTCACTTGAATTTGATTAATCAAAGGAAGTTCATATTCATTATGACTCTTCCTTTTCCACAACTATAACTAGGGATCTCATAATTCAGAAAAGACACACCCAGAACTCTAGCAAGTAGCAAGAGAAAGCTCGTGGATCAAACGCCGTAATTGCTCTAAAATGCCCAAGCATACAAATCAAGTTCATCAAGATTCAAGATCAAGACCACAATATTCAAGAACAAGATCAAAAGCCCTTGAATTCAAGCACAATTCAAGATCAAGTCCCTCAAATCATTCAAATCAAGTTCAAATTGAAGATCAGGCTTCAAGACCTTGAATTTATATTTGAAAGGGCGAATCAGAGGATTTATAGAGATTGTAACACTTGCATATTGAAATGACTAAATTGATTGTTGCAATATTTTTTTGTCTCAAATTTATTATTATTTTCAATCTCGAGAATTTTATTGTCCAAAAAATTCTAGCACGCCCAGTGGGACAATCTCTACATCTCATCTCAACTTTTCATACTTCATTGTTTAAGAACAACGAAATGACTTCCAAGAAGGTTAGATCTCAATCAACTGCTTCCAAGGCTGTTGATTCAAAGTTCTCTACTGAAGTAGAAAACATCCTAGGTGTTACTTTTGGAATCTTGAGAGCTATTACAAGGAGCAAGGCAGGCTTGGTAGGACAACAAACACATCTAGTGTCGTCCGCGCCAACTCCAGTTTTTGGATCTTTAACCCCAAAAGGAACAAAGTCCAATGCAAGTGCTTCGAAAGGAGGAAGCAATGTGGTGGAATTGCTTAAGAGGACTCTAGCTCTACTTGAGCACTCTGGTTCCAAATACTCTAGTGCAAACAGTGGTGGTCGTTCAACGAATGCGTCATCTCCACTTACACCTCATAAGTTGAGCACTTTGAAGATAAACTTATGCGACAATCTATGTTACTCTCCAACGTCTCCAGTAATTATGCAAGCGATGTTGACTGATGCCTCGTCTATGGAGAAGCAATTTACGAGTCTAACAAAGGCAATTAAGGTGTCACGCCCCAAAATCCCATCGGGCCGGACTGGCACCCGAAGCCGAGAAGGCCCGGGAGAACCCGTTCAAATACCTGTACCTTCACTTACATTCACCAAAAATTTGGGCAGCACTTCGTTACATATAGAAGGGTCTAATTTCCTGTATCAGCACAACACATTTGTAAAGGCGGGAAGTTGTGTCGAATTGGTGTCCGAATCTACAACGAGGTATGTAAAGCATACTCTAACGATGTTCTTTGGCATGAAAACACCAATGTTCCATCAAATAAGATTCCAAGGTTGTCCAAACACATGTATTGTTCTACATTACCAAGGAAGTTGTTTCCATTCTATAAAGTGTCAAAATATTTCATTGATATACCAAAAGGCTCCTATTTCATTGTTGTGATATTGATGATTCTGAAACACATTGTTGATGTACTAATAAGTATTTATTACATCGTTATTGTATAGAAGGTCTATTACTTGATTCCTATTGATGTATCATTGTTCCAAAGGTACTATATTGGCATGAACACTAATGTAATAATATCAAAAGCTTTTGAACTAAGTTATTGGAAAGATTTCTTATGTGTGTTACTTGATATACGTGTGGGTGGTATCCCAGGGGCATAAGCCTAGCATGGGTCGATCCCAATTGATATGTACTGGAGGCAGCCTAATGGTCAAAGTACGATACAGTATTGATTATTGTTAGGTGGTTGGAGGTTCGGGAGGAGGAGGTAATGGCGAATGATAATTGTAAAGAATGAAATGAACGAATATATACCGTTCCACAAATGTGTTTGAATCCAAGAACCCAGTTCAGATTAATGATAATGTACATGATCCTAAAAGTGTTTATGAAGTGTGGTTCACTTCTATTATGATTTATTCACATGTGTATGATTTTCTTGATCCCCCATATCACATATGATTATCTACAGCTTTACATACTCAGTACATATTTCGTACTGACGTCCCTCACGGGGGACCTGCATTTCATGCTGCAGGCACAGGTACTTTAGCTTATTCACAACATAGGTAGGAGTCGGGTCGTACAACTATTGTTGGTGAGCTCCAGTTTGCTTTGGAGCTTTCCGAGTTGGTTCCTTATGTTTTGTTATTGTACAGGAGTCATGTGTGGGCGGGGGTTTGTCCCGACCCTAGTTATGTCATGTATGTATGTCCTAGAGGATTTGTAGACATAAGGAAGGGTCAAGTCATGGGAGTTTATATAGTGATGTTATATTTGTATATGTGGTGGCCCCGACGGCCAAGTATTATATATATATATATTTGTGCGTGTTGTGCTGATACAGGAAATTAGACCCTTCTATATGTAACGAAGTGCTGCTCAAATTTTTGGTGAATGTAAGTGAAGGTACAGGTATTTGAACGGGTTCTCCCGGGCCTTCTCGGCTTCGGGTGCCAGTCTGGCCCGATGGGATTTTGGGGCGTGACATAAGGTCCTGACCAAGTATGTTCAGAATCAAGATGCTCGAATTGATAAGATAGTAGATAGGATGGAATGCCTGATAGACGGAGAGTCTAGGCATGCACCTGGAAATCTCCAGAGGCTTACGAGATAGAGCATCCTATGAAACAAACACCACCAACTAAATAGGTGCAAGTTTCTTCTGAGGGAAGAATCCCGATTGAGCAATTGACGGAATTCATTGAAGGGACCCTCAAAGATAAGTATGATGTTGTCACCAAGTCTTCCCTTACGTATTTCAAGCCCTGCACTGCGAGGATAGATAGCCTCAAAATACGTAATGATTATCAACACCCCAAATTTCAACAATTTGAGGGCAAAGGGAACCCAAAATAGCATGTCATACACTTTGTTGAGACATGTAATAATGCTGGAACTTACAGTGACTATCTTGTCAAATAGTTTGTTCATTCCTGTCATGACCCGATCTAGCGCCTGACCGTGATGAACATCCCAAACCATGAAGGCACGGAATGCCCTTCTCTATCTGGGAATCATGCACAATATTTATTTAATAAAGAAGACACGGAAATATAATCTGCTACCGAAACATGGTCAACTCTAAATTCAACATAAGTATGAAAACTGTAAATCAACTTCATCTAAATAACATCTGACTCAGTCTGCGAAATCTCTACTACATGAAATCTGACAACTGTCTGAAACTGGGACAAGGCCCCCAGTAGACCAAAACTAAAATAAGTGACATAATCTAAGAATACAGGCCTTCTGGAATAGAAAAGTCTCACCACTGCATAATCTGATCAGATGTCTGATTTATCTACTGCTTATCTGGATCCCTAGACTGAGTCTTAGAATCTGAGAGGTAGGGGGAAGAGGTCAATACAGATGTACTGGTACGCAGATCATATCCAAAATAATCATTTATAAATCAACATATATGAGAGCAATTTAAAATAGTTCATAAGTATATCTTGTAGTAAGAATTCACATGGGCATTTTAAAGACTCTATAAAAATCATCTCAGCTCTGAGAAATCTGTGTTACTTCTTCACTAGGTGGTATACCCTACAACTCTGAAAAATTCCATCGGCTATATGAAAACTGCCAGTAACTCGGCAACAAAGCCCCCAACCCAAGTGTGCCGCAAGGGTCAGAGTCTCTGAATCTACTATGCCACACGGCCGTCGGCAGCATACAATAATAATCTACCCTTATCGATAAATACGGTTTCAGGCTAAGAGTTGCTTCAACTCGCTCCTTCTTCGAGTAACCACCTAACCCTCTTTAAGCCCCTTTTTAAAACTCTATCAAAATATACAGCCTCTGAAAATATACTCTGAAAATATGCTCTGAAAATATAATTTTTTATGGCATAAATATATATGGTATCGTTATACCATTAACTTAAAAGTCACATCTCCGAGCCATTATTAGTCTCTGTATTCAAAACACAAGTTTTGAGACCAACATTTCAATAATTCAATTCAATGAATCTTTCTTTTTTTTCAAACCTCATGTAAACACATGCAATTATTTCTCATACACACAAGAACATATTGATATTAAGAAACACCCTATCATCAATTCCAAATCATGTTCAAATGCCAGGATATTGCAAAAAACATCTTTCAAATTACAAAACCATAATCTTTAATTCAATACAAGAGAGGGAGTTCATAATTTATGCTCTCAACAATCTTAAATCTCAAATTCATACATATACATATATATGTAAATCAATTTAGGGGAAAAGAACACAAGGCTAAAGCAATAGTAGGATTGAAATTTTCAAAATGCATAATCAATAATATAGTTTTCGAAACCCTATAAAATACATGCATCAAAACCTTTAAATCATGCTTTAACAATTTATAGCCCATGTATTTTTTTTTTTTTGATAAACCCCAGTACCTTGATTACAAAGAATAAGGGACGATCATTTAAGCCTACAGTTTGAGGATTCCAAATCTTCAGTCAATTTTGAAAACCCACAGTTGAATCTTGAGTTTCTCGGATGAGAAGTATATGAACTAGGGGTTTTGTTTTGAGGAAATTCTTGAGAATGTCATATATTATGCTTATAGAGGTCTTAATATACTGTTTAGATATTTTAAGAGGCTTGAAAAAATTCCAAATTACCCTTGTTAACTTTTGAACGAAGATGAAAAAACTAAAATGGGAACCTAATTTTATGGGCTACCACAACGCGCCACTATTGTGGTGGCTAACTGGAAATGGACGAATGGGAATTTGGGATCCTCCTGATGCGCCACTATTGCAAGGTCCCACTAAAATTTTACAATTGCTAATTAAACCCTCTTCGCAACGCGCTAAACACCAGAATGACGATGTTTTACGACTAGCAAATAAAATAGCCATAACTTCTTCACCGAGTGTCATATTTGGACGAATCTTATATCGACAGAAAGCTTATTCAGTCATCTACGAAATGAAAAGTTGAAATATAAGGAATTCCATAGGAAAATAAGTATAAATCATTCTATAACCCAATGCTTAATATTTTAGGGATAGAATTTAGCTAAGAAAAACTTTAGGGCATTACAATATCCCCCCTTTGGGAACATTCATGCCTAAATGTTGATGTGGGATATAGAAAAGTATAATTTTAAGCATACTAAGGCATATAAATAATAAGGTAAGGATTGTACCTTCTATTTCGTCATCCATTAGATCAAAAAGGTTTGGGTATCTAGCTCTCATGTGGACTTTTGATTCCCAAGTTGCTTCTTTAATTTTCTGGTTTCTCCACAATATTTTAACTGAGGCAATCTCTTTGTTCCTCAATCTTCTAACTTGGCGATCCAAAATCTCTACAGGCTCTTCTTCATAGGATAAGGAGTCTGCTACTTTGATTTCTTTGATAGGCAATACTAAAGAATGGTCTCCATTACACTTTTTCAATATAGATATATGAAATACCGGATGCACCAAACCCAAACTAACTGGAAATTCTAGCTCATACGCAACTTCATCTATCCTTCTAACAATCTGATATGGTCCTATATAGCAAGGAATTAGCTTACCTTTCTTCCCAAACCGCTTGACTCCCTTCATGGGAGAAACCTTGAGAAATACCCAATCTCCAATCTCCAACCTCAAACTCTAGATCTCTTCTTCTAACATCAGCGTAGTACTTCTGACGAATTTGAGCTGTCTTTAGTCATTCTCTAATGAATTTTACATCCTCTATTGCCTAATGAACAAGATCAGGTACAAATATCTGCGTTTCACCTACTTCATACTATCCTATTGGTGACCTACAACTTCTCCCATATAATACCTAAATGGTGTCATCTTAATACTGGAATGGAAACTATTATTATATGCGAACTCTATCAATTGCAAGTGTTCTACCTAACTACCTTTAAAATCAATCATGCAGGCCCTCAACATATCCTCAAAGGTCTTGATGGTGCGCTCAACTTGCCCATCTATCTGAGGGTGGAAAGCTGTGCTCAAATTCACTTGGGTACCTAAACCCTTTTGAAACGATCTCCAAAACTGTGAAGAAAACTGTGTACCTCTGTCAGATATGATGGACATAGGTGCCCCATGCAAACGAACTATTTCTGCAATGAACAGCTTGGCATAGTCCTCTCACGAATAATTTGTCCTGACAGGTAGAAAGTAAGCTGACTTGGTCAACCTATCTACAATCACCCAAATGGAATCATACTAGTTTCGTGACCTCATAAGTGCAATAATGAAGTCCATATTAATCTTCTCCCACTTCTAAAAAGGAAAAGCTATCTCTTGAGAAGAACCACCTGGCCTCAGATGTTCCACTTTAACTTGTTGATAATTCAAACACTTGGCAATATAGTTAGCCACATTACGCTTTATATTATTCCACCAATAAATAGTTTTCAAATCTTGATACATCTTAGTAGAGCCAGGGTGAACAACATACCTTGATGTGTGAGCTTCATCAAGGATTCTCTTCCTCAAACCATCTATATCTAGCACACACAACCTACCCTAGTATCTCAAAACACCATCACCACCAATTTCAAAAGACAATACCTTTTGTTGACATACATCTTTCTTGATCTGCATCAAGATGGGATCTTCAACCTACTTCTCTTTAACTTCTGCACAAAGAGAAGATTTAGCTATCTCATGAACAACAACTTCTCCATCCTCGGAATCCAAAAGTCGCACTCCTATATTTGCAAGTCGATGAATATCCTTCACCATCTCCATATTTTCTTTCCCCACATGGCAAAGATTACCCATAGATAACCTGCTGAGGGCGTCAGCTACCACATTCGCCTTGCCCGGATGATAGTGCAGGCTCATGTCATAGTCTTTTAAAAGTTCTAACCACCGCCTCTGTCTGAGATTCAATTCTTTCTACGAAAAAACATACCGTAAAATCTTGTGGTCAGTAAATATATCAACGTGTACCCCATACAAATAGTGCCACCAAATCTTAACTGCAAAAACCACAACCGCTAACTCCAAGTCATGAGTGTTGACACTAATATTTGCCCTCCACAGCCAATTTTAATTTCGAGCTTCTTTGGGTTTTAATAAAATCAAAACATTTATTTCATTTGAATAGAAAATTTTCAAAAAAAATATTCATCTGGGCAGGTTTGTCATTTTAAGTGATGACTATACATTATCATATTCAATTATACAAAATTATGTAATTATGTTACTTAAATAACTATTTTACGGAATATCGGATTTTAACCAAGGATTATTTTGAAAATAAATTCAAATGGTTGAAATATTGACTTAAATATGATTTATTCTAAAAAATAATCTATTTGGAGAAATATTTATTCAACTTTATCGAATCAAGACGCTCAGAATTAAAAAAGGTGTTAATTCATATCGAATTTCGATTTGATTTAGTCAATTTATTAAATTTGACTCTAATTGAAATCAAATTGGCCCCAATTGTGATGTAATTGACCGATGATATATTCAATTTTGTAGATTTTAAATAAGTTGCCTAAATTATAATCTTAATCCTCGATTACCTTTTCTTAAGTGGGATTATTTTAATCCAATTAGATTTAATTGGGTTATTAAATAATCAAAACCAAAATCAGCCCATTCCCTTCATTAATTAATACAACAACCCAACGGTCCAAACCCGTACCCACTAGGACCAACAGATCTAACCCAGCCCAATCTCTAATCCACCCTTATCTCCTCTTTCAACCTTACCCGATCTCATCCAACAACAAACAACGACAACAAATCTCCAATGCAAAACATTAGCGACCAAATCACGATCAATGACAAAAACATATCTAACCCATGAGCGACCCAAAATCATCCCGTTCTCAACCAGAAATGACGTGTTTACCATATTCCCACTCTCAGTTTCTCAGCAAAACCTCGAACCTTCTAAAAAGGATGAGTTGGCTCCCCAAACGTCCCATTCCCAAAAATATTGGATTGATTCATACGATTTCGTACATATTTAGGGGATTTCTATTGGGTAAAGGGTACAATTCATTTTACCCAAATTTGATTGGTCCACCTATTGAAATTTCTCTGAAGAAATTAAGAATTGGGTGGGATTTGAGGTTGAAAAGCTAGGGAAAGAGGGTATTTTTGAATTTTGAATTTTGAATCCGCTATTTTTAAGAAATCCTTAATTTATCCCTAGAGACCTTTCTATATATAGCTTAACATAGAGCCATTGAAAGGGGGTCGAACATTTTTTCTGAGAAAATCCTGAGAGAAAAGAAAGGCCTCTCCTTTCATTTCTAGGTTCAAAATATTAGAGGCAAAGAGGTTAGAAATTCGGGGGTTGAGAAGAAGGGGACTCTCCCTTTTGGTCTATTAGGTTTGACTTTCGGGGTCAGAGATTGAAATTTGGGGGGTTTTAAGAAAAGGAAATCGTTCGTTAACAAGGGTTCTTAGAGAAACGCAGTCAACTAGTTGATACTGTCGAGAAGGCATTGAACTCTCCGGTGGTCAAAATCCTATCATTGGTTTGTCGTCCCGTTTGTTGTTCCGAAAGAGGTAAACACATTTTTGTCCTTTGGATTTCATTGTTCTCTGCTTTATCTCCTTCTGATGTAGTAGTATTTAGTGCTGGGAATTGCTTGTGTAGTAGCCTTATAGTCCATAGGATTAATTATGCTCGAATGAATTTGCTGCGTTGTTGTATCCTTTTCTGTGTTGTTGGAGATTTTAGATTTACGATTCTGCAACTGTGAAGGCGGGATGTTTGTCGTTTCACTTAGAATTTGTTAGTTATTAGTAAAAATGATGAAAATATGTTTTGTTTTTATTCACCTTTGATGTTGATCGATCTAAATGTTTTCGTTCCTTTTCATGAAAAGGTTCAAGTGTTAGTATTCGTATTTTCGAAGGTCTTCATTGATTCACCCTTTGGTTTTAAAAGAAACTTAAAAGGGGTTAGAATCAAGATGAAAAAAAACAATTTTTGACCCACCTTCGCGTGATTTAAACCTTTTGTGAATCGGCTTGGGTATTAGTATTCTTAGTCTTCGCAGCTTTCACAATTCACCTTTTTAGTTTCAAAAGAGATTTGAAAGAGGTTAGAATCATAGTCAAAAATCATTTTTTACGAAGGGACCCATCTTTACTTATGTTGGCCAATTTGCATCTTATTTTTGTTCTCTTTCTCAAATTGATCAAAGTCAGTACTCTCATTCTTGGGAGTTCTTCACAGATTCTCGTTGGGTTTCTTTTGGAAACTATAAAAATGGATTTGAACAACTATTGAGGCATGTGAGGTTTGGCTCCCTCCCTGGTTCAATCATGCTTCTATTGCTTTTTTTTGTTCATGCGATTTTGAATTTGTATTAGGATCGTATAATAGATTTCTGTTACGTATAGTCCTTGCTGACAATTATTTGTAAACACGAGGTAGCAGATTTTGTCTTCTCTTTCTGTTTCACTTTATATGTTGATCATGCTCTCAAAATAAAAAATTGCTAACACATAATTATAACCTCTTTCAAGTAGAAAATTGGATTGTATTAAGTAACAGTAAGGTGGAGGCAACATTCCAAAGAGAATGTGTTAAATTATGTGGTATTTTTCTCTTTTTCCACGCCTACCATCATTATATTTTATTTTATTTTATCTTGTCCCTTTGCCATTACTCATATCATTATGCTTTATCGAATGATGTTAAATTTATCAAATTATGTGATTCAGATTCTAATTTCTTGCCTTTCCTTCCTTCATATGTCAATTTGCATTGGGGTCCACAATGGACTCCTTCCTATCTTATTATCAGGTGGGCTAGTGAGGCCCATATCCTCGAGGTTCAAATCCAACGTTGATTCTGTGGCCATTCCAGTAAGAAGACAGAAGTAGATAGCATGCCCTAGTACATTGACAAAGTCACTAGGATTTGGAGGCTTGAACGCCTCATCTTCTTTAGTTCTCTTAGCATAGTGTTGCTTGTTTTCTTTATTATTTTTATTTATTCATTTAGATGTTTATTCATTCATTCATTCGGGGCTTTGAAGCCAAAGTTGCAAACTTAATACAGGTGGAGCAAGACTCGAGCTAAAGGCTCAAAAACATAGAATTAGGACAGGTGCAAATGGGTCGAAAGCCCAAATAGATTAGGACAGGGTCGACGGTTTGGCCTTAAAAAGCGTAAATCATTACTTTCCCGCTTTTTCCCTTTTTTCTTTTCATTTACTTGTTTGCTTGTCTCTTTGCGAACTTAGTTAAATCCCTAACTAAGTCGCTAAAAAACTGATTTCGCGAAAACCTTTTCCTTAATCAATTACTTTTTCAACAAACTAATTTTCCAAAGTTAATCAAAAGAATGTTTTCAAACAGATCAGATAACCGCAAGTTAGCAGACCTTTTAAGTGCCTAACACCCTCCTAAAACGTTAATAGGAACTGATTACTCAGAATCTTCAACACTTGAATGATTTTTTGAATTGTTTTAAGTAATTCCTTTTCAAAATTAAGTGGCGACTCTTTCAAATAAGTCAAAAAAAAATTTGTCAAAACAAAAATGGCGACTCTGCTGGGGACTTTTAACTAGGTTCTAACAAAATGTTTGATTTTGTCTTTTCATTAACTTTTATGTGTTTCAATTTTGTAAAGTTTAAACAATTGCATCTCATGGCATATTCCTACATTATTTAAACTGTTTTGGGGTTTCGTGGATGTCCCGGCCCTATTGTTCAATTCCAATAATGTGTTGGAAATACGAACGGTTTATTAGCATGTGAGTCGTCTGATGCTATTCATATTTTCGAACATAAGTTGTTTTCTTGAGAACCAGTGTTCAAACCCACTCTAGACACCGAGGATAGAACAAAACCAAACCCCTATTTTTAAGCATGAGACTAGGACGACCCAATACTCGAGCGGGGTATTGGGCCCATTAGAAAACCTGTCCTTCGTCTATTGACCCCAAGTCAATTACAGATGAATCATATTTATGTGTGGAAAAAAATACATGCTTGTCTAATTCAATCCATTATCCTTTGGGGTCAGGGGAAGGCTTATCTTTGTCTGCTTTCATGTAGGATATGGCTCAACTACATTCCTACGAAAAGTTCAAGATGGTTACTAAATTTGACAATTTCTTGAAGCTATGGTGGGACCACATGAGTGCAAAAGAGAGAAAGATTGTTAGAACACACATTGGGTATCTTTCTTCTTTGATCGAGATGGACGCTTGGCCCGAAATGATCCATGTACTAACAACTTTTTGGGATGATCAGAATATGGTATTTCACTTCGGGGATGTAGAATTGACTCTTACCATTGAAGAGGTATTGATTTGTTACGAGAGTACAGAAATGTGTTTTAAGAAAAGGGAGACACCTAATAAACATATTTTAGTCCTGGTTGTGTGGGATCGTCAAAAGATCAAGGAGGTATTTTTAACTAACGATAACACCTAGATAACAGAACGTGATGGAGCAAATATCACTTTTTGTGAGTTGTATCGTTGGTTCGGAAGATTCAATGCTTTTCACAAATTTGGGCATAAATTTGAGTCAGAAGCAAAACGGAAGGAGATGAGAGACTTTGCGTTTGTGGTAGGCCTACTTAGAACCATGGTGTTCCCACGGGGTAAAATGGAACAATTCATCTGAGGGTTGTCTCAGTTACCCATGCACTATTCTTTGGAATGGAATACAATTCTAAAAAGGTATTCCACAACTTAGCTCCCATGATTGTCGCCGACATATATCAAGCATTGGGGAGATGTCAAGTTGAGACATTTCTTTCAAGGATGCAACCTTATATTACAATGGTGGATGATGATGCATTTGGTGAAAAATCCTAGAATGGCACAACCTAACCATAAAACAAAGAGGAATATGCTAGAATCACACGACATGTTGTTGTTTTTACACAAGTTCAAAAGGGAAGCATCTCGTGAATTTTGGTTCAAGACTCTTGGAGAATTAAGAGATGACGATGTCCAATGGTCCCTTAACTATCTTTGTTCAGGGAAATACATTATTCGAGGGGGCGAGTGGCCGTTTTTAGTGCTTCCGGGTCATAGGGGAACCCATCCCTACAATCCTGGTAGAGTTCTTAGGAAATTTGAGATTAAGAAGGAGATGCCTCAAATTGATTCTATGCTCAGATTCTTTACCGAATTGATGAAAGCGAGCCCCCGCTCAAAGACTAAATGATAAATGGATGGAGAAGAATAAAGTGGATGGAAGTCTCTTTTCGTGCAGGGTATGAACCTAAAGTCAGCAACACTTACAAGGAGTGGTTAAAAAGGAGCCTCGCCAGAGCATTGATTCCAAGGCCAAACGTTCCCACTTGGGTCGTGGATGTAGAATCCGAGCATCAGATCCGAATCCATAGGCTTCAGGATTAGTTTCAGAAAAGTGAAATTGAACACCCGACAGATGTGAGTGGAAGATTCTTTAACAATATCTATGTTGAGGGAAGAGTTGAAAAGATCTAGGCAAGAGAATGATGATGCTAGGCAGTGTTTAATCAATTTAGATGATAGCATGGCCTCTCAACTCGATAGTACAGGAAAAATGACTTACGAAAGAAAGGCACAATTATTGGGAGTCATTTGATCATCAATAGGTATCAAATAGCACAAGAGGTGAACAAGTCAAAGAAGTAAAAGAAAGATGAAGGAGCCTCCGATAGCTAGTTTTTCTATTTCCTCTGCGCGGGAACTTATTTTATTTCATGTTATTTCCCTTTTTCCCTAAAGATTGTATCCCTCTTTTCCCTTCTCCGCAGTCACTAAGACTTCAGCATGGTTCTACGCCCACCCCTAATACCAAGCTCCACATTTAAATGTCCAAACTTAGTACCAAACTCCACTCCCAAACATCCAATCCCAATACCAAGCTCCACTTTTAAATGTCCACCCTCAGTACCAAACTCCACTCCCAAACATCTAATCCCAATACCAAGCTCTACATCCAAATATCTTTCGCCAATCCAATCCACTCTTTCAAATAACCAAAAAAATATCCAAGCATCTCCAAATTATCATCAAGTACCTCCTCCTGCAAACCAAAGCCATTATAACCCCCGCGTCCAAACTACGAAAAGAATCTTCCCCAAAACTTTACACCACTAGATGAAAGTCGCACTCAATTGTTCGAAAGATTGAAGAATATTGGTCATTTACAATTGATACAGTCAAATACTGTCAATCCAAACTCTGATTTTATCATCCTGATCAAAATTGTGCCTATCATTCAGCTGTAGCAGGGCACAGTACCGAGGACTATGTTACCTTGAAACATAAGATCCAAGATCTGATTGACCAAAAGGTCATCAAAATTCAGTCATCGATGCCAAATATCAACAGTAACCTATTGCTTAATCATGGGGGACCTACAGTTAACATTATTGAAATTGAAGAAGAATGGGTATCTGGCAAGACTATTACTACGGTGAATTCAGAAAAGTGCAAAACGGCGGAAGAGGTAGAAAAGATAGAGAGAGTTGTGGCTAGCTTAAGTGTCAACAAGAAAGCCCTATTTATAGTGATGACGGCCCTGATCCAAGTGTACACTCCCCTGCCAAGGAAGGAATTTACTGTACAGACCTCTGTTGTCCAAGGGTTGATGCGATCAGGACGATGCTACATCCCTGAAGAATTGATCAACAAAAAAGATTCAAAAAAAAGGCCAATCACTGAAGGGGAGGCTGAAGAATTTTTGAGGCGTATGCAACCAAAAGACTATTCAATTTTCAAACATTTAGAGAAGACTCCAGACCAAATTTCCATTTTGGCATTATTAATGAGTTCGTAATAACACCAATAAGCTCTATCGAAGGTCTTGGATGAAGCGTATGTTCCCACAGAAATGAGTGTTGAGAATCTGGCTACGATGATATGAAATATTATAGGGAATCATCGCATATCATTCAGTGATAAAGAGTTGCCATTTGAGCGAGCGATGCACAACAAAGCCTTGCACGTCACTGTCACTTGCCGAGACTATGTGATTAATCAGGTATTGATAGATGACGGATCTGGTGTAAATATTTGTCCTCTCTCCACGTTGGTTCAAATGGGCTATGATTTAGGAAAAATTCATCAAAGCCACATAAATGTGAGAGAATTTGATGGAGGTAAGAGATATACCATAGGAGAAATTGATTTCTACATCCAAATGGGACCTGCTGAGTTCAAAACTAAGTTTTATGTTATGGATATTCATCCTAGCTACAACCTGCTATTGGGAAGACCATGCATACATGCTGCAAAGGCTGTTTCATCACCCCTTCATCAACTATTGAAGTTCATTTGGGAGAATCATGAAGTAGTCATCCAAGGGGAAGAAAGACGAGCGGATCATCCCAATGGTTATATGCTGGTGATTGAAGATGTTCCAAGGGGTAGTAGTTTCTATATGATGGAAATTGTAAATGCTGTGGAGAAGGATCTGATGCTCAAAACGCCAATGCCTTCTGTCTACAAAATGATTGCGACGGTGATGTTAAGAAATAGATTCGAGCCTGGTCAGGGTTTGGGTAAGATTTTGCAAGGAATTATTGAGCCTATTATTATCCTGGAGAAGTCCTCTAAGTATGGGTTAGGATATCAGCCTACAAAGGAGGATGAGATTGAAAATAAGTCAGAGGCGAGTCTTTTTAGGCCCTTACCGCTCCTGTACTAGTCATTTCCCATGCGTGAGATATCGAATGATGATGGTCTTGGGGATGGGATAGAAAATCTGTTCCAGGTATGCAATGCTTACCAGAAGATTTCCCAAAGTTCGGTGGGGTGAAGAAGATTGCACTAGGGGAGGCCTTGCAAAACTGGACCTCCACTCCACTCATAACCTGTCGCCTATCGTGATAGATTAAAGGGAAATTACTAATAGTTTTAAAATTGGTGATGATCCGGATGAGGCCCCGCGATCCACCCTTTACATCTCAATTTTCCTTTTTGTATTTTACTTCTTTCAAAAGGCATGGGCTTATGTTTGCGCGAGTCATGAGCCATAGTTTGTAATTATCTCTCAAATTTTAATGAAAAGGCCTTCCCTTATTTTGACAAAAAAATATATATATATAATAATAATAAATTATTTTTTGAAACACCACTATTCGTACATTTTATTATTATTTTGTTACCATCTAACTTGGTTTATTTGTCTATTACAGTAACTGTAACTCAAACCATGCCAATGTCATGTCATGTCAAAGCTTAGATGGACAAAATCAGGGGAAAGATGATGATTGAAAGGGAGGTGATGAGAAACGATTAGTTGAAGATATAGAAGAGTTTGGGAATCGGGAGAAGCCCAACCTAGAGGAAACTGAAACAGTCAACCTCGGAGATCTTGATGAAATAAAAAAAAAAGTGTCAGTGTCCACCTAGCGGAAGCACAAAAGAGAGAGCTCATTTACCTGTTGTGGGAATATATTGATATGTTTGCTTGGTCATATGTGATATGCTAGATTGAGCACCAGTATTATGTCGTATAAGTTGCCGATAAATCCAGAGTTTGATCCAGTCAAGCAAAAAATACGGAAATTCAAGCCTGAATTAAGTCTAAAGATCAAGGAAGAAGTGACAAAACAAATCCAGTCTAAGTTTGTGGAGGTCATAAAATATCCAATGTGGCTGGCCAACATCGTCCCTGTGTCGAAAAAGGGTGGCAAGATTTGAATTTGTGTTGACTACAGAGACCTGAATAGAGCCAGTCCTAAAGATAATTTTCCATTGCCCAACATCTGCATCCTCATTGATGAGTGTGCAAAGCATGAAATATAGTCCTTCATTGATTGTTTTGCCGGGTATCATCTGATATTGATGGATGAGGAGGATGTAGAAAAGAAGACATTTATTACGCCTTGGGGAGTTTATCAATACAGGGTAATGTTGTTTGGTCTCAAGATTGCAGGTGCAACATACATGAGGGCTATGATGTCAATTTTCCATGATATGATCCATAAAGAGAACGAGGTGTACGTGGATGATGTAATTATCAAATCCCGCGAGAGTTCAGATCATTTGACCCATCTGGAGAAATTCTTCAACAGATTAAGAAATTACAGTTTGAAGTTAAATCCTGCTAAGTGTGATTTTGGTGTGCATAAGGGAAGTTGCTAGGGTTTATAGTCAGCAGAAGAGGCATCGAGCTAGACCCGTCCAAAATCAAGACAATTCAGGACTTGCCACCGCCAAGGACCAAGAAAAAAGTTATGAGTTTCATGGGTCTTAAAATTACATTAGAAGGTTCATTGCTCAGTCGACAATCATATGCGAGCCAATTCTCAATATGTTGAAGAAAAATGCATTGAATGAGTGGACAGAAGAATGTCAAAGAGCTTTTGACCGCATTAAGGAATATCTGTCTGCACCGCCGGTTTTGGTTTTGCCAAAAGAAGGAATGCCATTATTACTTTACTTGTCAGTCTCAGAAAATGATTTTGGATGTGTCCTCGGGTAACATGATGAGACCGGTAGGAAAGATAAATCCATTTACTAGTTGAGTAAAAAGTTTATGCCATATGAAGTTCGTTACACTCTTATAGAAAGGACATGTTGTGCTTTGACTTAGGCTACACAAAAGTTAAGGCATTATCTGTCATCGTACACAACATGCCTCATCTCGAGAATGGATCCATTGAAGTATATATTCCATAAGTCCATGCCCACGGGAAGGCTAGCCAAGTGGAAAATGTTGCTAAGCGAGTTTGACATCGTGTATGTAACTCAAAACGCAATCAAGGGGCAAGCTTTGGCAGATCATTTGGCAGAGAATCCAATTGATGATGAATATGAGCCACTTCGAACTTACTTCCCAGATGAGGAAATTCTATTTGTGGGAGAAGACATTATAGAAATTTACCCTAGATGAAGGTTATTCTTTGATGGAGCGGTCAACTTCAATGGTTCAGGAATCGGAGCAGTGTTAGTGTCAAAAACTGGCCAACACTATCCGGTAGCCGCTAAGTTGCATTTCCTATGCACCAATAACATGGCCGAATATGAGACTTGCGTACTAAGTCTCAAACTAGCACTTGATATAGGTGTTCGTGAATTTCTAGTCATTGGGGATTCAGATTTGCTAATTTACCAGGTACTAGGAGAATGGGTGGTAAAAAATTCCAAAATTACTCCTTATGTGGAGCTGGTGCATGAATTATGGGAAAAATTCAAATAATTTGATTTCATACATATTCCAAGGATATAAAATGAGTTTGCTGATGCTTTGGCCACTATATCTTCCATGATTCAGCATCCAGATCAGTGTTACATTGATCCTTTGGAGATAACCTTGAAGGAGCAACCCGCACATTGTGCACATGTTGAAGAGGAGCCTGATGGAAAGCCATGGTACTATGATATTAAGAGGTATTTAGAATCTGGACTATATCCTGAAGAGGCCAGTAACAACCAAAAGAAGGCAATCCGGCGTTTAGAAAAGAACTATTTTCCAAGTGGGGAAATCCTTTTTAGGAAAACTCCAGATTTGGGATTCTTAAGATGTGTAGACACTTGCGGAAGCCAATAAATTGATAAAAGAAGTACACACTGGAGTTTTCGGGCCCCACATAAATGGGTTTTCCCTTTCTAGAAAGATCCCGAGAACCGGTTACTTCTGGATGACAATGGAAAATGATTCTAGCAGGTATGTACAGAAGTGCCCAAAATGTCAGATACATGGAAATTTGATTCGAATGACTCCATATGAGCTTCATGCGATGAATTTACCTTGGTCGTTCGTATCTTGCGGCATGGATGTTATCGGACCAATAGAGCCACCAACATCGAATGAGTATAGATTTAGTTTGATTGCTATTGACTACTTTACTAAGTGGGTCGAAGCTGCTTTATATAGAGCCATCACCAAGAAAGTGGTTTCAGATTTCATCAGGAATAGCTTGATTTGCCGATTTGGAGTGCCAGAATCGATCATCACTAATAATGGGGCAAACTTGAACAGTGACTTGATGAATGATATTTGTGACCAATTTAAAATAGTGCATCGCAACTCGACTGCATATCGTCCACAGATGAATGAAGCCGTGGAAGCTGCCAATAAAAACATCAAGAAGATCTTGAGAAAGATGATTGTAAATGATAGATCATGGCATGAGATGTTGCTTTACACTTTTCTTGGGTATCGCACGACAGTTCGAACCTCCACCGGGGCGACTCCCTATCTATTCGTTTATGGGAATGAAGATGTGATACCTGTTGAGGTTGAAATACCTTCCTTAAGGATTATTCAGGAAGCTGGACTAAGCAACGGAGAATGGGTTCGCACTCGCTACGAACAACTCACGCAGATTGATAAGAAAAGAATGGTTGTTGTATGTCATGGTCAGTTGTATCAGCATAGGATGGTTCATCCCTTTTACAAAAAAATTAAGAACTCAAACATTCGAAGTTGGGCAATTGGTTCTCAGACGTATATTTCCTCACCAAGAGGAGTACAAGGGCAAGTTCGCTCCAAATTGGCAAGGGCCATAGATAGTTCGCAAGGTATTATATGGAGTGGCTCTGATTTTATTTGAGATGTATGGTCAAGAGTGGACCAAACCAATCAATTCTGATACAGTAAAAAGTTATTACGTTTGAAAGACGTGCTAATTTTTGCATTCCTTAGTTTACTCGTAATCGCCTTTGTAGTAATATTGCTTTATAATTGGTAATTGCCTAGAACCCTTTTTCCTTTATGTACAAAAACTTTTGACCTAAATTCCCAAAGAGGGATACACAGGCGGCCTATATCTGCTTCAGTCAACCCCTTACGAAAATTTATCCTTTCCCTTTATGTATGAACTACGTTTGACCTGAATTCCCAAAGAGGAATACGTAGGCAGCCTATATCGGCTTCGGTCAACCTCTTAGAAAAATTTATCCTTTCCCTTTATGTATGAACTAAGTGATGACCTAAACTCCCAAAAAAGGGAAACGTAGGCGGTCTATGTCGTCTTCGGTCAACACACTAAAATTTATATATATCCCTAGCTTAGTATTGAAATACATTTGACCTGATTCCTGATTCAACGGGACAAGTAGGCACCCCAACGGCTCGGTCATATAACCCAGGAAATGGAAAATGGGGCAGAATTTTCGAGAAGGAATCTCAAAAATTCAAAAGAGATGATCAAAATCCAACAAAGAGAATGAAGGTTAGCAAAGACTTCAGATCTACTCTAGATAATATCATCTAAGGCTACTTTAAATTGAGGCAAAAATTTTGAGGAAGGCCTCAAAATCTCTACCAAATATTGAAATATATTTCAAATTCCCTAGCACTAGAGGTCGAAGTTGAGATTTGAGAATCACCACCTGTGATAAAGTCTGGGAAGATTGAATCTCCGTCTTTGATAAAACTTCTGGTAGAGGTCCTCGACAATACTGAATCCCTAAGCAATCCTCCTTTATACGTCGGACATTGTCAGAATTAAGAGAAAGTTGGTCGTTGAGCTATTACATGACATGACTGGCAGAGATTTTCTAAAAGTTTTTATATAAGTTTTCGAAACTATTTTCTAAAAATTAAGACTATTTTCAAAAATCTATATAAATATTTTACTTAGTGATTTCCTAAACATCAATTAAGATGAGGAGTAAAGGGTGGAAGTCCCTACACGATAGAGTACCCAAAAGATGGCGTGGAGAAAACGGAGAATCGAAGAAGGTCAACACAGAGTAGTTTCATTCAAACTAATTGTTTTTCTGTGGATGCAGGGATCGATACACAAAAATGAGAGTTTCTTTCAAAAAATCCCCAAGCAAGTCGGGAGTCATGCTAAAGCATGTATTTCTTAAAAATGGTACATGTAGAAAGAAAGACGCTGACAAATGAACTCAGGTGAAACTGTTTTTAAATTGCCAAGATGGCCATTTCATATCATTTCCAAGAAGGCCATTGCATATCATTGCCAAGAGGTTCATTGCATGTCATTGCCAAGAGGGAATAGCATATCATCGCCGAGAGGGTCATTGCATATCATTGGCAAAAGGGCCATTACATATCATTGCCGAGAGGGCCATCTCATCCTATCGCTCAAGAAGGTTGTTTAATATCTATTGACGTGCTGGATAGAAACACTAGCATCAAAGATATCATCAGCATTTAATATCTGTTGATGTGATAGACAAAAATGTTGGCGTCGAGGATATCATCATCATTCAATATCTGTTGATGTGCTAGACATAAATGCTAGCATCTAAGATCTCATCATATTTCGTATCTGTTGACATACGAGACATAAATGTTGGCATTGAGGATATCATCATTATTTAATATCTGTTGACACGCTAGACACAAACGCTGGAGTTAAGGATATCTTATCATTTCATGAATCAGCATCTGAATGCATCGAGAGAACACGATTTGAAGGGACTCCTTTAAGTCGCTATCTAAGGATGAATGATATATAAGATTTCCTAGAAATTGACAATTTGAGGGTCATCTGTAAGTAATATTATTTGAAATAGGATAGTGTGCAAGATTACCTATGAGTTGATAGCCTGTAGGTCATCTGTAAGCCACAACAACATCCTAACTGGATAGTGTGCAAGATCGCCCAAAAATTGATAGTTTAAAGGTTATCCATAAGTCGCAAATAAATCCTTACCGGAGAATATGCAAGATTATCAAATTGATACTTCCAAGGGTTCTCTATAAGCCGCGTCATATCCAAGATCGATTATGTGCAATATTATCCAAAGACTAACAATTTGAGAGATTATCTATAAGTCATATTTATCCAAGGTTGGATGATATGCAGGAACACCTAAAAACTAGCAATTGGAGGGATATCTGTAAGCCATCTCTCATCCAAAGTCAGATAATGTACTGGATTACCTAAAATCTAGAAATTCAAAGGATATCTGTAAGTCGCCTCGTATCCAACATCAAATAATACGCAAGATTATCCAAAGATTGACAATTTAAGGAAAGTTTATAAATCGATCATCGTCTATAACCGGAGAGGTTATCATTCCACATACAATAAGTGATATAGGTAACCAAAAGGGTTGCCACACCAGCATAAGATTACACAGTTGTAGGGACCATTCTCAATAAAGTATCACCGATGTCAAAAAGGGCCACCCCACTTTGAAGACATATTCAACCGACAAATGTCATAATTATACAACAACCAAGAGGGTTGTTCTATTTGTTGTTTCCAGTTATTTCATTCCAAATAGGTACATAAAGAGATGACTCCGCTTTTTAGGCCACAACTCACGTGAAATATGGTAAAAGGCTATATACCTCTTTTGTGAATTATGTTTAGCACTAACAATTTTGTTTGAGATACTGTCGAGAGAATCCGAGAGGATGAAAATCTCAAATCAAACCCATAGGTGCGGACGACTCCAAAAAGGACACTGCACAATGTGGAACTTTTTCTTAGCAACAAAATGGGACATAGTCTAGAGAGGGACGTCAAACTTTTTGGATGCGAGCTAAAGGATTATCACCACCACCATCCAACCACACCCTTTTTAGAAGACATATGGGTATTTTGGGATATTCTAAGACTCAACTTCAAATCTAGGATATTTCTTAACTCATGCCGAGAGTAACCTTCTCTTTCTTTCAAAGTCGGGTGACAACATACTCAGAGTTTGGAAACTATGTCTGTGTAAGTTCTTCATGGTTAAGAGGTTACAAGACTCTTTTCCGAAACTTGATGAACCTGTCACCGTCCCGAGCCAAAGATCGCCTAAAATAAAAGACTATTTTTTTTACCGATCGAGTCAAACTATAAGCATTCTGATTCCCTAAAATCTTGGGGATAAGTAGGCTGGGTTCTATGTAGAAAACTCGACTGCATTCCAACCTCCCCTTAAATCCCTTCATTCCCTAACTTCTCAATTTTATCAAAAACTCAAAAACCGAGATAGCTGGTGAATTCTCAAGATAATAGTGCTTAAAATCAAGCTTTATAAACTACAAGTGGCCTGAATTCTCATGTAACCTGAGGTATATAGGGAACCAGATACCAAGGTTCGGCCATAACTCCATGAAACTCATGCGAAAGACCAACCTCTTTTAGATACGAATTTGTGGTCAGACAAAAATTAGGAACAATAAACCTCCCTTTGCCCAGGATTACTTGCATCCATCCTACCCAAAGGGAGGGGGCAATTGTTGACACATAATTTTTGCCCTCCATAGCCAAATTTAATTTTGAGCTTCTTCGGTTATTAATAAAATCAAAACATTTATTTCGTCTGAATAGAAACTTTTCAAAAAAAATATTCATCTGGGAAAGTTTGTCATTTTAAGTGACGATTATACATTATTGTATTCAATTATACAAAATTATGTAATTTTGTTACTTAAATAACTATTTTACAGAATATCGGATTTTAATCAAGGATTATTTTGAAAATAAATTCAAATGGTTGAAATCTTAATTTAAATATGATTTATTCTGAAAAATAATCTATTTGGAGAAATATTTATTCAACTTTATCGAATCATGAAGCTCAGGATTAAACAAGGTCTTAATTCGTATCGAATTTCGATTAGATTAAGTCAATTTATTAAATTTAAATCTAATTGAAATCAAATTGGCCTCAATTGTGATGTAATTGACCGATGAGATATTCAATTTGGTAGAGTTTAAATAAGTTGCCTAAATTATAATCTTAATCCTCGATTACCTTTTCTTAAGTGGGATTATTTTAATTCAATTAGATTTAATAGGGTTATTAAATAACTCCAACATAACCTAATCAAAACCAAAATCAGCCCATTCTTTTCATTAATTAATCCAACAAACCAACGGTCCAAACCCACACCCACTAGGCCCAACAAATCTGACCCGGCCCAACCTCCAATCCACCCTTATCTCCTCTTTCAATCTTACCCGATCTCATCAAACAGCAAACGACGACAACACAATCTCCAATGTAAAACATCAGTGATCAAATCACGATCAATGACAAAACCATCTCTAACCCATGAGCGACCCAAAATCGACCCGTTCTAAACCAGAAATGACGTGTTTCCCATATTCCTGCTCTCAGTTTCTCAGCAAAACCTCGAACTTTCTAGAAAAGGATGAGTTGGCTCCCCCAACGTCCCATTCTCAAAAATCTTGGATTGATTTGTACGATTTCGTATATATATGGGAGATTTCCATTGGGTGAGGGGTACAATTTGTTTTGCCCAAATTTGATTGGTCCACCTATTGCAATCTCTCTGAAGAAATCAAGAATTGGGTGGAATTAGAGGTTGAAAAGCCAGGGAAAGGGGGAATTTTTGAATTTTGAATTTTGAATCCTCTATTTTTTAGAAATCCTTAATTTATCCCTAGAGGCCTTTCTATATATAGCTCCACAGAGAGCCATTGAAAGGGGTCAAAAATTTTTTTTGAGAAAATCCTGAGAGAAAATCTCCTTTCATTTCTAGGTTCAAAATCTTAGAGGAAAAGGGGTTAGAGATTCGGGGGTCGAGAAGAAGGGGATTCTCCCTTTTGGGCTATTAGGTTTGACTTTCGGGATCAGAGATTGATATTTGGGGGGGGGGGGGGGTTCAAGAAAAGAAAACCATTCGTTAACAATGGTTCTTAGAGAAAAGCAGTCAACTAGTTGATACTGTAGAAAAGGCATCGAACTCTCCGATGGTCGAAATCCTATCGTTGGTTAGTCATCCTTTTTTATGCCCCGAAAGAGGTAAACACATTTTTTTCCTTTGGATTTCATTGTTCTCTGCTTCATCTCCTTCTGATGTAGTAGTATTTTGTGATGGGAATTTCTTTTTGTATTAGCCTTATAGGCCATAGGATTAATTATGCTCGAATGAAATTGCTGCATTGTTGTATCCTTTTCTGTGTTGTTGGATATTTTAGCTTTACGATTCTGTAACTGTGAAGGCGGGATGTTTGTCGTTTCCCTTAGAATTTATTAGTTAATATTAAAAATAATGAAAATATGTTTTGGTTTTATTCACCTTTGATGTTGTTTGATCTAAACGTTTTCATTCCTTTTCATGAAACGGTTCAAGTGTTAGTATTCGTATTTTCAAAGGTCTTCATTGATACACCCTTTGGTTTTAAAAGAAACTCAAAAGGGGTTAGAATCAAGATCAAAAACCAATTTTTGACCCACTTTCGCGTGATTTAAACCATTTGCAAAACGGCTTGGGTATTAGTATTCTTATCTTCGCAGCTTTCACCAATTCACCTTTTTAGTTTCAAAAGAGATTTGAAAGAGGTTAGAATCGTAGTCAAAAATCAGTTTTTACGAAGGGACCCATCTTTACTTATGTTGTCCAATTTGCATCTTTTTTTTTCTCTTTCTCAAATTGATCAAAGTTAGTACTCTCATTCTTGGGAGTTCTTCACTGATTCACTTTGGGTTTCTTTTGGAAACTGAAAAAAGGGATTAGAACAAGTATTGAGGCATTGAGTTTGAATTTTATGAGCTTGTATGTGAGGTTTGGATTCCTCCCTAGTTCAATCATGCTTTTGTTCCTTTTTTATGTTTATGCAATTTCAAATTTTTATTAGGATCGTATAATGAATGTTTGTTACATATAGTCCTTGCTGGTAATTATTCGTAAACACGAGGTAGCAGATTTTGACTTCTCTTTTGGTTTCACTTTATATTTTGATCATTCTCTCATAATAAAAAATTGCTAATACATAATTATAACCTCTTTCAAGTAGTAAATTGGATTGTATTAAGTAACAGTAAGGTGGAGGCAATATTCCAAAGAGAATGTATTAAATTATGTGGTATTTTGCTCTTTCTCCACGCCTGCCATTATTATATTTTATTTTGTTTTATCTTGTGCCTTTGACATTACTCATATCATTATGCTTTATCGAATGATGTTAAATTTATCAAATTATGTGATTCGGATTCTAATTTCTTGCCTTTCCTTCCTTCACATGTCAATCTACATTGGGGTCCATAATGGACTCATTCCTAACTCATTATCAGGTGGGCCATGAGGCCCACATCCTCGAGTTTCAAATCCCACATTGATTCTGTGGCCATTCCAGTAAGAAGACAAAAGCAGATAGCGGGCCCAAGTACATTGAAAAAGTCACTAGGATTTGGAGGCTTGAAAGCCTCATCTTCTTTAGTTCACTTAGCATAGTTTTGCTTGTTTTCTTTATTATTTTTATTTATTCATTTAGGTGTTTATTCATTCATTCATTCGGGGCCTCAAAGCCAAAGTTGTAAACTTAATATAGGTGGAGCGATACTCGAGCTAAAGGCTCAACAACATAGAATTAGGACAGGTGCAAATGGGTCAAAAGCCCAACTAGATTAGGACAGGGTCGACGGTTTGGGCTTAAAAAGCCTAAATCATTACTTTGCTGCTTTTTTCCCTTTTTCTTTTCATTTATTTGTTTGCTTGTCTCTTTCTGAGCCTAGTTAAATCCCTAACTAAGTCGCTAAAAACTGATTTCGCGAAAACCTTTTCCTTAATCAATTACTTTTTCAATAAACCGATTTTCCAAAGTTAATCAAAAGAATATTTTCAAACAGATTGGATAACCGCAAGTTAGCAGACGTTTTAGGTGCCTAACACTTCCTAAAACGTTAATAGGAACCGCTTACTCAGAATCTTCAACACTTGAGTGATTTTTTAAATCATTTTAAGTAACTCTCTAAAGGTTTCTTAATTCCTTTTCAAAATTAAGTGGCGACTCTTTCAAATAAGTCAAAAAAATTTCATCAAAACAATGAGTAGGGTAGTTCCGCTAATGCACCTTCAACTGCATAGATGCATAAGCCACTACCTTACCATGCTGCATAAGAACACACCTAAGTCCCACTTGGGATGAATCACAATATACAACAAAACCTTCTATACCCTCCGAAAGAGTCAGAACAGGAGCAGTAGTCAACTTGTCTTTCAACTTCTCAAAACTAGTCTCACAAGAGTCGAACCACAAAAACTTCACCTTTTTTTAAGTCAACTTAGTAAGTGGTGCAGCTATGGATGAAAAACTCTCGACGAATCTTATGTAATAACCCACCAAACTCTAGACGCTCTGAATATCGGTTGGAGTCATGGGTCTGGGCCATTTTCTCACTGCCTCAATATTTTGGAGATCAACCTCAATCCCCTCACTAGACACAATATGCCCCAATAACGCAATAGCATTCAACCGGAATTCACACTTGGAAAATTTTGCATACAATTTATGATCTCTAAGGGTCTGAAGGATGATTCGGAGGTGATTGGCATGGTCCTCCTCGCTCTTAGAATATACCAAAATGTCATCAATGAATACAATGGAAAACAGATCCAGAAACTGATAAAAAACCTTATTCATTAGATCTATGAAAGTTGCAGGGGCGTTAGTCAGCCCGAATGACATGACTAAGTATTCATAATGGTCGTATCTGGTTTGGAAAGCTGTTTTGGGAATATTTGACTCTCTAACTTTCAACTGGTGATATTCCAAATGAAGGTCTATCTTTGAAAAACATTTAGCACCTTGAAATTGATCAAAAAGATCATCAATCCTAGGAAGGGGATATTTATTTTTAATCGTGACCTTATTCAACTGGTGGTAATCTATGCACATAAGAAGGGAACCATCTTTCATTTACACAAAAAGTACAAGTGCACCCTAGGGAAACACACTGGGGTGGATAAAACCTTTATCTAGAAGATCTGCTAGCTGTTCTTTTATCTTTTTTAGCTTTGCAGGAGACATACTATATGGCGGAATAGAAATAGGATGGGTATCTGGCAACAAATCAATACCAAAATCTATCTCCCTGGTAGGTGGTATTCCTGGGAGATTATCTGGAAAGACTTCCGAGAATTTATTCAATACGGGTAGAGACTGAAGAGGGAGACTTTCGACACTAGAATCTTTAACCCGAATAAGATGATACAAGCAACCTTTGGAAATAATTTTTGGGCCCTGAGATAAGATATGAAATGCCCTCTAGGTTCTAGAGAATGTTCCTCCCATTCTATCACCGATTCATTTGGAAAAGAAAAGGTGACTCTTCGGGTCCTACAATTCAAGGTGACTCTTCGGGTCCTACATCCCGGTTGAAAATAGACACAACACAATTTCTATAGACCTTTCTATCCACAACAGAATCTCTCACTAGGATGGAAACCAAAAAAGGTTCAATAATCACATCAGGCTCAAACCCAAAACCAACAGCCAGGTATGGGGTCATATAAGACAAGGTAGACCCGAGATCAATTAATATATACACATCATGAAAAAAGATTTGCAACGTACCGGTGACTACATTTGGTGAGGGCTCTGCCTCCTAGCGGTTGGTCAAAGAATACAACCGGTTCTGACCATTTTCGGCGGCTAAAGTGGCACTCTTCTGAGGTGGTGGTGCATATGAATTCGCCTGCAACTTGGCTTCTACAACATTACTCTTTGCTGTCGGATGGTCTCTCTGGATATGGCCTGGTTGGCCGCATGAATTAGACACCAAAGCACCAACTGACATCTCCTTAGATGATTTCTCCCGCATCTCTCATAGCGCGGATAGGATCAAGAGGTCTGGGTTACACTTCCCTGCGACTACATACCCTGCATCCTCAGCCCCTGACTAGACTAAAAATTTTGGGTGCACTGCTCAGCTATGGATTTGGATACTGGAGCACTAGCTGCCGATTGTGTATTAGCCAAATTCTTCTTCTTTTTCCATTTGCCACCCTAATTACCGCTCTGGTACTGACTATGACACTGGTCTGTCGCTCTGGCTCTCTTTGCCTGCCTGTCCTTTTCCCTATATTTGGCTATCTTCTTCTTCTTCTCCTCAACTTTTTGTATGTTGATTGATAGTCTAGCAAAGTCCATATCCCTGTTCAGCATAGCTCCCTAACACTCAAGCACCAGATTATTTGAAAGGCCAAAAGAAAACTTCCTCATTCGCACCCTCATACTACTCGTCATCTCAGGAGCATAACGGGCCAGCTAGTTAAACTTTAAAGTATACTCCTGAACACTCATCTTACTCTACTTAAGGTTTATGAATACCTCTGCTTTAGCTTCCCTCAGCTCCAGAGGAAAGAATCGGTCAAGAGCTTCTACAAAGTCGTCCGAAACTATGAGCTCAGCACTGTCACCCTTCGTATCTTCCCATTCATTGTACCATTGGTTGTGAGCTCAACACCCTCCACCTGATCAATATGCATTACTTTGAAAATCTTCTCTATTTTATCTATGAACTCCTGTGGGTCCTCTTCAACCTTAGCGCCAGAGAACTTGGGTGGGTTTATTCTCGTGAACTGGCCCACTCTAGTAACTTCAAAAGTAACAGATACAGACCCAGTATTCTCTAACCTTTGAGTCTGTACGGCTACTAGATATGTAAGCATGTGAATAGATGTCTAAATTCAGCATTAGAAACCTCTCCTTCACAAGGCTGAGTGTGATTGGCCCCCATCCGGGGAGATCTAGGAGGACTGGTCAGTACAGGAGGTACTTCCAGAGTAGGAACAGGTTCTAGGGTATGAGCTCTATTATGGGTCCGCATCCCATGGGTAGGATGGACTTCATCATCCTGAGCATTAACGTCGGTGCGATTGGGAGGCATCGCTAGTTTTTCTAAAAAGCAAGAGGTCATTGATTAGGGGACAGATTTGACTCTGAAGCATGAACTAAATCACAAAGAAGAGGAACATTCTTAAATGCCAAGTAGCCTCCTGCTTATAAGTGTGGTGCTCTACATACCCATAAACAAGACTCTACCTGAAGCAATTTCGTAGACACCCTGGGACCATGAATTGTGCTCTGATACCAAGTTTGTCACAACCCGAACTAAGGCCTAGCCGTTATGGACATCCCGAACCATGAAGGCCCGGAACGCCCTTCTCTATCAGGTAATCATGCATAACATTCATATAATAAAGAAGATGCGGAAACATAATCTACTACGGAAACATGGTCAACTCTAAATTTAACATAAGTATGGAAACTGTAAATCAACTACATCTAAATAACATCTGACTTAGTCTGCAAAATCTATACTACATGAAATTTGACAACTATCTAAAACTAGGACAAGGCCCCCAGTAGACCAAAACTAAAATAAGTGACATAATCTGAGAAGACAGGCCTTCTGGAATAGAGAAGGTTCACTACTGCACAATCTGATCAGCTGTCTGAATTATCTACTGCTTATCTTGACCCCTAGATTGAGTCTCAGAACCTGAGAGGTAGGGGGAAGGGGGTCAATACAGATGTACTGGTATGCAAAGCATATCCAAAATAATTATTTATAAATCAACATATATGAGATTAATTTAAAAAGTTCATAAGTATATTATGTAGTAAGAATTCACATGGGCATTTTAAAGACTCTGTAAAATCATCTCAGCTCTGAGAAATTTGTGTTACTTCTGCGCTACCCAACAACTCTGAAAAATTTCATGGGCTATATAGAAACTTCCATTAACTCGGAAGTGAACCCCCCAACCCAAGTGTGCTGCAAGGGTCGGAGTCTCTGAATCTACTACGCCAGATGGCCGTCACCAGCGTACAATAATAATCTACCCGTATCGGCAAATACGATTTCAGGCTAAGAGTTTCTTGAACTCGTGCCTTCTTCGGGTAACCACCTAACCCTTTTTAAGCCCCTTTTTAAAAATCTATCAAAACATACAGTCTCTGAAAACATACTCTGAAAACATGCTCTGAAAACGTAATATGTTATGGCATAAATACATATGGTATCGTCATACCATTGACTTGCAAGTCACATCTCTGAACCATTATTAGTCTATCATAAATCTCTGTATTCAAAACACAAGTTTTGAGACCAGCATTTCAATAATTCAATTCAATAAATCTTTCTTTTTTTCAAACCTCATGCAAACACATGCAATTCTATCTCATACAGACAAGAATATATTGATATCAAGAAACACCCTCTCAACAATTCCAAATCATGTTCAAATTCCAGAATATTGCAAAAACATCTTTCAAATCACAAAACTATAATCTTTAATTCAATACAAGATAGGGAGTTCATAATTTATACTCTTAACAATCTTAAATCTCAAATTCATACATATACATATATATGTAAATCAATTTAGGGGGAAAGACCACAAGGCCAAAGCAATAGTAGCATTGAAACTTTAGAAATGCATAATCAATAATATATTTTTCAAAACCCCCATAAAATACATGCATCAAAACCTTTAATTCATGTTTTAACAATTTCAAACCCATGTAGTTTTTTTTTATAAACCTCACATACCTCGATTACGAAGAATAAGGGATTATCATTTAAGCCTATGGTTTGAGGATTACAAATCTTCATTCAATTTTGAAAACCCACAGTTGAATCTTGTGTTTCTTGGAGGAGAAGTATATGAACAAGAGTTTTTGTTTTAAGGAAAATCTTGAGAATGTCATATATTCTGCTTGTAGAGGTATTAATCTACTATTTGGATATTTTAAGAGGCTTAGCAAAGGTCCAAATTACCCTTGTTAATTTCTGAATGAAGCTGAAAAATTAAACTGGGAACCCGATTTTATGGGCCACCGCGATGCGCCACTATCGTGGTGGCTCACTGGAAATTGACGAATGGGAATTTGGGATCCTCCGCGATGTGCCACTATCGTAAGGTCCCAATGGAATTTGACAATTTCTAATTAAACCCTCTCTGTGACACACTAAACACCAGAATGACGATGTTTTACAACTAGCACATAAAATAGCCATAACTTCTTCACCGAGTGTCCGATTTGGATGAACCTTATATCTATAGAATGCTTATTCAGTCATCTACGAAATGAAAAGTTGAAATATAAGGAAATACATAGGGAAATAATTATAAATAATATAGAAGCCAATGCTTGATATTTTAGGTACAGAATTTTGCTAAGAAAAACTTTGAGGCATTACCGTTCCCTAAAGGGAAACACCTTTGATTGATATATGAATGTTGAGCCTAACTCCATCGATAGTTGGGAGAAATTGGAGCACGAGTTATTAAATCACTTTTATATAACAAGGCGTATAGTGAGCATGGTAGAGCTCACAAATACTCAAAAAAGAAAAGACAATCCAGTCATCGACTCCATCAATCAATGGAGAAATGCTAGCCTAAATTGCAAAGATAGGCTCAGCGAAGCTTCTGTGATAGAGATGTGCATCCTAAGAATGAACTAGGAGGTTCTCTACATATTGCAAGGCATTAAGCCTAAATCCCTTAAAGAGTTAGCTACCCATGCTCACGATATAAAGTTGAGCATGTCTTCTGCTAGAAAGGGAGCAACACCTATCCATGACCCTCGGAGGGGAAAGGATAAGTAGGAACCCAAAATATAGGGAATGTTTGTCCCCAAAAATGACAAAAAGGAATCTATGAATATTGGCGTATCTCCTGTGAAGGTCACCACAAAGGTGAGCACGAATCAAAGTGGGAAGACGACTTTTAGAGCACGTCCAAATTAGAAAACTTTAAAAGAGATGCAAGAACAGGAATATCCCTTCCCTGATTCTGATGTTGCCGAGATTTTTGATGAACTCCTTGAGCATAAGCTCATTGAACTACCAGAGATAAAGCGGCCCAATAAAGCTGAAAAGACCAATGACCCTAATTATTAAAAATATCATAGTCTTGTGAGTCACCCTCTCAAAAAGTGTTTTGTCTTTAAAGACAAAGTCATGCAATTAAAAAATGAGAAGAATATCTTCTTCGATGATAAGACGACCAATTCCATCAAATCTCTATCACTTTTGGCTCGCTCAACCCAGTCTAAATATGGGTAGAAGAGCATAATGAGAAAATATTAGATCCAGAAAGGTCTTCTGTTGATGAAGGCGATGATAAAGGCTGGACTTTGGTAACTAGGCGTAGATATAAAAAGATGAGTCTATGAAAGGAGATATCCGAGCAGCCAACCAAATAGAGAATGGTGAAGAAACCAAGGAAATAAAAGTTGGTTGAACTTCCAAAGAAGACGAGGGCAACAGAGCTTCACCACTAAAAACATGGTATCCAGTAACTTTGCAAGAATTCTTACCAAGTTGGTTTCTTGCAAAGACTACTCAATTCAACCTTGATGCGTCTTGTTTTAATACCGCCAAAGAGGGGGCAAAAGGTGAAAACCTACCTGTGGATGTTCCTCCATCTTTTGAAAAACTTACGAAGACACTTAGCCAAGATGCACATGTATGTGATACAAAAATCACATTTACAAATAGCGACCTTCTGCTTGGAGAAAACCTACACAATCATCCATTGTACATGGTAGGTCAAGTTCTAGGAAAAAAAGATAAAGAGAATCTTGATTGATGAGGGATTTGGAGTTAACATCCTGCCTATCCGTACATTGAAGAAATTGGGCATCACTACCAACGAACTGGCCAAAAGTCGTATAATGATCCAAGGCATCAACCAAAGGGATCAAAGGGCAATGGGAGCTGTCAAGTTAGGGATTTGTATGGATGATTTTAAATCAAATGCATTGATGCATGTGATTGATACCAAAACATCATACAACATATTACTTGGTAGGCCTTGGGTACATAAGAAAAAAATTATCTCGTCCTCTTACTATTAATGATTGAAGTACCTCAAAGGCGAAGTGGAAAGAAAGGCAGTTACCGATGATAAACCATTCACTGAATTTGAGTCATACTTTACCGATGCAAAATTCTATTTAATGAATTATGTTGTGAATGAGAAAAGGTTTGACGATGTCACCAAGACCAAGTGTGATGATCTTGCATCTAAGAATGTCGCAATGACTGTCGAAAAAGTCGCCACCAAGAAGCCCCTCTTCACTTCAAATAAAGAAAGCATTGCACCTATGAAAAAAGAAAACTCTTGTTCTTCGATACATACCAAAGGTAAAGAAAGATAAAGGTCACCCATCCGATGCCCAAGATAATGTGCTAAAAGGGATAACTTTACCTATCAGGAGGATTAATGAAACAAATTCGTCCTCAAGACTACTTGAAGAGTCTCTGGCTCAAAATTTGCCACAAGATACGACACTCCCTACGAAACGTATGAAGGATGGCTTCGACCCAAATACATACAAGCTATTTATAAAGGCTGGATACAATCCTAATGAGCCATCAAGGTTGGGCAAACTTCCGTCTGAGGGTACAACCAGGTAGGCACGTGAAGGCCTAGGATACACGCAGCCACCTCTAATTGCATCTCCATAAAAAGGGTAGTCAGTAATTACATCACCGTGGAAGAAAAATCCACTACTGCTAATAAAATACCCTCTGTATTTGATCGACTTGGAGAATCAACTGTAAGAACTTCTGTGTTCGAAAGGTTGGTTCCTCTAAATAAGAAGAATAAATAACAAACATCGAAAAATTCGTCAAAGTACAACAATGCACTCTTTGCCTAAGATTCAGAAGGATTTCCAAAGTTTGATTCCTTTTGGAATGAGACGGCAGATGGAACTGATAGTTTCGTGCAATGAGGTGCTAAAAGCAAAGGCTCATACTGTGGTTTATACGAAGCAACGCGAGGAAGATGAAGAGAGTGTTGGCTTTTCATATCATATTATGGTCCAAAATGAGAAAGATGTCTCGTCTCAAATTGAAGGTTGTTTTCTTTTCCTATACAAATTCAAATTAGGGGTTGTTTCCTTCTCCAATATAAATTCAAATTGAAAAAGTTTTATTTCTGGTTAAGTAAGGTGGTAAAAAAAATTTTAAAATCTATTTGGAATGAGATATCATGCCTTACCATCGGGTCTTACATGTAGAGATTCATGAAAAAAATAGGAGATTTTTTTAGAGGCAATATCAATATTTAAATTGCATAGGTTCAACTTTATGAAAATCTTTGAAGCACGCAAGAAACATTTTTAAATAAATCATACTTCAAGTCTAGTCATAAAAAGATTAAATGTCTCGACAAGTTTTGAAGTGGGGGATATTTGTAGGCGCTGAAATTTTATTAAAATTAAATTCATACGAAATTTGGGTTATATTAAATTTAAAATATATTAGTCCCAAATAACTGTTGCGGATTAATATAATTGGATTAATTATTTAAGTCCAAACATCTATGAATTTAAATAAAGTCCATTTTTTATTGGGCTAGTCCATTAATTTGGACTACAAATGATGGGCCCACTTTGTTAAGACAAAGATATTGTTATATTATTGAGGCCCAAATAAGCGTCACGTGTCAAATGATGTGGCATGCCAAGTCAAGTGAAGGAGCCAATTGGACTTAAATAATTAATCCACATGTCACATGTCAAAATGATGCAGCCTGCCTAGTGAAATAAAAAATTCATAAAAGGCCCCACGTCACTTGAATTTGATTAGTCAAATGAAATCCATATTCATCATGACTCTTCCTTTTTCATAACTATAAATAGGGATCTCATAATTCAGAAAAGATACTCCCAGAACTTTAACAAGTAGAAAGAGAAAGGTCATGGATCAAACGCTGCAATTTCTCTAAAAAGCTCAAGAACAAGCTCAAAAGCCCTTGAATTCAAGCACAAGTCAAGATCAAGTCCCTCAAATCAAGTTCAAATTCAAGATCAAGCTTCAAGCCCTTGAATTTATAGTTGAAAAGGCGAATCAGGGGATTCATAGAGATTGTAACACTCACATATTGAAATCAATAGATTGATTGTTGCAATATTTTCTTGTCTCGTTGTTTATTTTTCCAACTCAAAAACGAGGTAAATACTAAAGGCAATCAAGAAATGAAACTAAAATAAAATATGCATTATATAAGAATTATTGAAAATAAAATAAATTGTGATCATGACTGTCGTTCACATTTGTAGTTAAATTCGAGTTTAATCAAGTGAAACTAAAATACTAAAGATAGTACATACATACATTTTTATTGTATCTAGGAAATGTCTAAATATTTGAAATTTGGATAGTGTGATTTTCATGTTATACAATCAGAATAATAATTATGAAATTAGATATAACTTTTGTTATAAACGTTAATTGGAAATTAAATAAAAATGATAATTTGCACTGATCTTAACATTAATAATAATAATAATAATATTTAAAATATTCAAACTATTAAGGTATACTATAATTTAAATCTTCTAATGAGTTTAAAACAAATTTGATTTTAGGTTACTTGCCAAACTTCAAAGAGAAATGATTCACTTTCCTAAGGATGTGAGGAACAGGTTTTTGAAGTAATGTTACATTTTTTCTGATTCGATTACGATCATAACGATGAATGACTTTTGACTATTTTGAATGAAACCGAGGGTGTGTGCAATTTAAAGTGTGAATATGGGCCTAGGAGTGCACAAGGCCATCCCGAACACACCCATGGGCACCTTTTGAAGCCATTCATTAAAGGGTCTTTTAGTCTTTTGTCTCTTATTTTTGTAATGTAATATAAATAAAACCTTGTAGGGGTTTTAGTATTTATTGGTTGAATGTTAAATAAAGAACCATCTCTTAGAGTGAGAGAGAGTCCAATCGCAACTAGGGCCATATACATGTGTGGAATCACTTGTGTGTTGCATTTAGCTTGATAGCTTGGTGCTTGGGTAGTGGACTCCTCTCTTAAGTCAAGTGTAAGATTTAGGTCTTTATTGAGTATGGTGTTAAGGATCCAAGCATGGAATATGCTCTTGGGTTCTTAAGATTATACCAACCATTGGTCTATCTTTCTATCTTTTGTTCATTGTAATCTTTGGTTCCTATCATTATTAATGTAACCCATGACTTCTTGTTGTTGTAATCTTGTTGTTCTTCATTTTTATTTTGGTTAATATAGTTTGGGTTGTTGTCTGCCATATGTTTAAAAACACCTTATTATCTTGCATTCTTGTTATGTTCTTGAATCCAAGAGTGGTCACCAAGGAGGTCCATGATTTTTTTGAACTCGTGGACTGATTTTTGTGTGTGTTTCGTACTTCTCTAGTGTTTCTTATATGATTTGGTATCAAAGCTTGTGGTTGATCTTGTTCCTACAAGATCAATCGTGGGCTTGCTTGTTAGAAAAAGTAATAAAAAAAAGAGAGAAAAGTTGTGTTCTTAAAGTTGTTCTTGGCCGAGAGTGTATTCCTTGTTGTTGTTTTGGCCGAGAGCTTTGTCACTAGATCTTGCTTTATTTTTTTATTTGTTTAGTTGTTTCTAAGTGTTGGTCTTCTTTTTCATTAGCACTTGATTGTAGATCTAAAACTTGAGCCTAAATTTTAGAAATGTTGTTGTGGACAAGGTGTGAACCGTATGTTGATATTGTTGTTATAACTTGGCCGAAGGTGACCTTGTAGGTGGACATTTTGACTTGTTTTTATTGTTCTTGAAACATTGTTGTTGTGTTTTTTTTGTTCTTCACCCTTTCATCTTTTGTTAACACAAGAAAAGTGAACTTTAAGTCTACAAAAGGTGAAAGACAAATTGTAGTAGTTGTTGATGAAAGTACTAGTTCACATCACTCATATACTTGACATCAACTTTTTTTCAACAACTTTTCCATATTTCAAGGACCTTGTTTTGTGGAATAGGTACAAGTCAAGTCTCAATTTTTGAGATTTGGATTTAAAAAGATTTCAAGACTATGCTTTCCTTCCCAAAACCAATTGTCTTCCATTCCAAAATTATAAGGACTAAAAATTTCAAGAATGATGATTAAAACTTGTTGGACCATGGCCAAATAGGAGGTGACACATCATAAAATTACTGTTCATGCAATAAATTTTGGCTCAAATTTTGATCTTTTAGTTTTATTTTGTGTCTTTAAATTTGTTTGTTGATTCCAAATCTAAACTACAAGCTAGTACTAGATTGTAAGTTAGTTTTGAAATCATTTTTTTGTGTTTACATTCCTTTGTGTGCTTTACTATTTTGAGTCATTCTAAATTTTTGATCCACCTCTCAAGCATGGAATACAATCAATCTTGCCATACTTGTGTAACTGAGTGAAGAAATCCGAGAGGCAAAGAACTAAAGCAAAAGTGTGAGTACCTTTCTTTTACAACTAACTCATTTATTATTTTGTAGGTGTTTTCTTAGGTACATTGCAATAGAGGAAAACACGTCCAACCGTGTGCAAAAATGATACCAATATCCTCATTGCTTCTATTGAGGGCCTCAACCAAACTTTGGAAAGAATGCAAAAGAGTTTTGGGAAGTTAGAAACAGATATGTCTTCAGTGAAAGGGGATGTAACATTGCTGAAAGGGGATGTATCTACTATGAGTGGGAGGCGGGAATGAGTGGAAAGCCAAAGGAGCATCCTTATACTCCTCAACACTACCATGTTCCCTCGAGTGGACATGATCAAAACAATTTCCCTACCATCTCCCCCAAAACTTTACACCAAATGATCAATCCACCGAGATAACCACCATTTGCTTCCCAAAGCTGAGAGTTTGATAGACCAACCTAACTTCCACTTCACTAAGTCCAACAACAAGGATTTGGAACCCAAATATGAATACCAATCCCCAGTCCTCCACTTAACCAAAGGCCTTATATTCCAATCCAAACTCCACTAAATCCAAGGTCTTACTTTCAACCAAATCCGAATACACTTAATACAAATCAACTCAACCGTGTAGAGAGATATGGTAAAGAAGAACAACATGGGGTTTATGGAGATTATAGGGATGTTTACTTGAGGGAATAAGAGGTGATAGGTAGACATGGGGAGTTAGGCCGAGAGGTGAGAGATGGTGTAATACCCCAAACTTTCTTTAAGTCAAATCTAGTCTCTAGAAGAGTTATTGATGACTTCCTAAATAATTAATGTTTAAATCGGATATAATTTTGAAATATCCAAAGTTTACTAACTAATTCTGTCCCCAGAATGTCAAGTATTAGCTTTTTCATGCCCAGCAAAATCCTCTTCCAGTCTAAGCCTTAGAGCGTATTTGGTAAAGCGAAAATTTGAGTCAAAATATTTTGAAAATATCCTCCCAAGTAAGAAATACTTTGAATCGTGTGGGAATCTATTTGAGAATGAATTAAGATTATAGAGGTCCCCTAACTTATGGATTAGTTGAAAACTTTCCTATCGTTCAAGTTTTAGTGATCGACAAAATTTGGATCAACTTCAATCGACCATAACTTATTGTATATGAAGAACTGGGTGTATTTATATATATATATATATATATATATATATATATATAAAATAAAATATCTTTGAATTATCTTTCCAACTATAACAATTTTGCCTAAATCCGATATCGGAGCAAAGAGTTATGCCTATTTTAGTCCATCATGTCAAGCTGGAAAATGGTGCAACGTTTCTGATGGGCTATCACATTTATGACAACCTTTTTGATGAAGTCGTCACATTTTGAAGACATTTCTGATGACTTCATTAGCCCTGGGCAGAAAATCAAGAATTGGACCCCTTTTGTGATGACCATTCGTGACGGCCTATCACAGACCTGACGGCCTGTCACGGATGGTGCAAGAATATTTTTTTCAGAAATTCAAGGGCATTTTTGCAAGTGTATTATGGTGTTTCCCACTTTTTTTGAGCCTCTATAAATATGAGGAACCCTCATTCAAACCCTAATTTCTCCATTTCTCTTCCAATTCTCTAAAGAGAGAATATCTAGGGTTTCAATTCAAGAACCTTAATCCTCCAAAAATTCATCCATAAATCATCAAGCTTCCTTCAAGAATCAAGTTTCTCATAGTGTGAGCTTCAAGAATTTATTTATTTCAAGTGTGGATAAAGTTTCAAGCACTAAAGTTCACCCAATTTCAAAGGTTAAGGTATGTAGTCATCCAAGAAGCTCAAGAACCCTCTTTAAAATTAAAAGATTTTTATGTTTATGAGTTGTTAATGATTTGTATGAGTTGAAATGGATGTTTAATGTGTTGTTGAGTTTTGATTTATGTTTACCTACAAAATTTATAAGCTTTGACCCTAGTGTGTGGAATTCATGTAATGTTTGTGATAGACCCTGTTGAAGTTGTTTTTCCATGTGATGTGTTCATGACTTTTGGGTGTAGAAATGGTTGAATAAGTGAAGAACGTTCCCCATAGGTTT
The DNA here is from genome assembly GCA_030864225.1 of Capsicum baccatum var. pendulum. NCBI lineage: Eukaryota > Viridiplantae > Streptophyta > Magnoliopsida > Solanales > Solanaceae > Capsicum > Capsicum baccatum. The sequence goes on from CM061558.1 coordinate 108,513,304, forward strand.
GATAAAGAGCTTAGGTGAAGCATAAGGGCCACTATAGTATGTTGAATAGGAAACCCCAAATTGTGAGCTAGTCTATGCATGCCTTAGTGAGTGAAATGTCCCAAGATAGCATAAAATCCCCAAGTTGGTGTAAAATCGGTCGTGTCTAATGGTTGTTGAAAGAGCCTAGTGAACAAGTAGAGATATGATGGTTGTAAATTCCCCAACTTTGTGCTCTTTGATGTATGCTAAGCTTTTAATATATGGCAAGTGGTTAGCAAGTAAATAGTGACGTGTTAGTATGAAGTTTCCTCCAAATCAAGTGATATCCAAATACATGACAAAACCGATATAGGTATGAAGTACTTGATGTAAGATCTTGTTGATCTAATAGCACGTCTTCCCTAGGCTAGTATATGATTGTGAACCGATGTTGATGATCCTTAAAGGTTTGGAGTGACCCTTTGGTGGTTGTGAAGATGAATAGAGGTCTATGTTTCCTAAATACTTAATGTGATGTCCTAAGGATCTCGAGAGGGAAAGTATGTTATGATGCCCAACTACTTGAAGTGATTCTTAAATATTGTGATAATACATGAATGATTGTAATGATGAATAAATTCTTGTAATGATGAATAAATAATTGTAGTGATGAACCGTGATGATGCATGAATGATTGTGATGAAGAATGATTATGTCTTACTTTTATGTTGTGGAGTACTAGGGGTATTTATACTCGAAAATAGAGCTGTTGTATAGAGCCCGTGTCAGTTTCTCAATAATTCCAATCGAGCCATGATTCTCAGAACTTAGTGAACTATAGAACTCTGTATCCTCAGACAAGTACGAAGCTTTATAAAGCTCAGTAATCTCAGTTATCTCTGTAATATTTGTATCACTAGTAATCTAGGTTCAGACCTATAATTAGCTCAGTTCTAATAGTATTCAAGTCATTCAATCCTAATCTCAGAAGCAATTCGAGTAATCTATTCAAGCTCTGTATTGTCAGTCAGATACGATGATTCAATATCTTTTCCATCAGATACAGAACCAAGTGATCTTAGCGTAACTCAGTCAGATCTTTTGAGTAATATGATTAGTGTCAAATTTAGTTTAGCTAGTGTTCAGTTGAGAATTCAGTTCTGAGTCTTTCAGTTGGGAGTAGAAACTAGCACCGAGTGAGCTCAAGGATAGGATCTCACCTACTAGTAGAGGGTATTATTCTTAGAAGTAATACTTGTGCTCCAAAACTACATAGCCAGCGTAGGTTGAGACATCACACCTGTTAGTTGAGGATGGATAAGAGACATCATACCTGCTAGATGAGGGTAGATGAGGTGGCTTGACCTGCTAGATGAGGGCTCCACCATTCTCGTTTGAGGACCTGCTAGATGAGGGTCACATAGAGTTGTCTTTACCAGTGGCGCAGTAATGACACCCTTTTAACTGGGGCATCGGTTAGACCCCACCTGTGGTAGGTCGGGGCATGTCGGTTAAGTGACTACTTCCCACAGTTTCAGTTTTAGATTCAGTGTTAGTTTTAGAATTAGTCTTCAGAAATCAGGACTATTAGATATAGTCATCTATCATGGAGAGGAACTCAGATAGTTCCATTGATTTATGGACCATCCCATCAGATAGACTTGGTCTCACATACAGTTATTTGATATCATATTTAGAGATATGTCATCAGACAGGCTTGATCACAGTATCAGATTTCTATTGAGTATTCTTGTTGTCAGATTCAGATATAATCATATTTCTTATCATTGATAAAGCTTCCAAAATCATCTGTTAGAAAGGTTGATCTCTAATCCTGTCAGCCAAAAGAAGTAAATCTAAGAATTCAATCATTGATGTAAGCATATCCAGATCCTCAATTATCAGTATCATATGAGTCAGTGATTCAGTATCTCAGTGTCAGTAGAGAGTTCAATCTACAGTAAAGTGGTATCAGAGTTTCAGTATCTAGAGTTGCGCTAATTGTGTTCAAATTCTGTGCATTCATGTATGTGTTCTCATGCGGTATTTTTATGATTATTCAGTTTAGATATTACGCATGCATGAACCTTTGCATTAGCCTACCCCATCTACATACTCGGTACATTTTTGTATTGACGCATTTGCGCTATGGTGTTTTATTTGACACCAGAGGTTAAGAGGCACAGGATCCAGTTTATCCTCAGCAGTTTGGTCCAAGTCAGCAGCAGTAGCAGTGAGTCCGCTTCTTTCGAGGATGAGTCTCAGTTTACTACTATTGTTTTAGACTTTGTTTATTTTCTGTTGACGGAGTTAGTTGGAGAAATGTCCCATCAACTCCACAGTTCAGACAGTTAGAGGCTTTTCGGACGGATGTATTAGTATTCAGTTTTTAGCTTTGAGTATGTATAGATGTGTTGAACCTTATGGAAAGTTTCCGTATATTTTTAAGATATTATGCAGTGTTGATAACGCTCAATCTACATCTCTCGTAGGAGTGTAAAGCGGTCGTTGTCAAATATATAACCCAACTGGGTTGGGTATCGATCCCACAGGTAATAGCCGGTCAATAAGTAAGCAAAGATTATTAGACTTTTGGTGCAAGTCTCGTGAAAGGGGGCATTTTAATGTGCAAATAATGTAATCGAAATAGTAAAGTAAAAACAGAAAATAGCAAAGTAAAAAGAAAGAATGTTTAGTAAGATGTAAAACAATGAGAATTGAGAGTTAGGGTTATGTCCACCTTATGAGTTATACGTCTCTATTGGCTATGAGTTATGCGGAATTCAGACATGCATGTGCTTATAGAGAATTGTATTCTATGGTAAATCCAAGCGTCTTTCGACCTAACAAGGACTATTTCACTTTAACTCTTTCGAGCTTAAAGCGTATCTAACGGTACAAATTCTCCAACAGGTTAATCTAGTTACGGCACTAACTTTTTAACAGGGGTTGGTGCCCTATTACCTTGACATTATCTCTTTTCCAGACATATAACTTTTCTTTCGAACAAGTTAATGCTATACTGGCGTATTCTATGCGTCTGCAGCCACAAAGAATTTAGATTAAGATGAAGAGAATAATGATATAAGCAGCCTACGTGTCACGAATTCACAAACTCATAGCCTTAGATAGTATCTCATAAGGCTTCCATAACCCCAATAGAGAAGTTTAGCTACTCATGAGTGCAAAGGAAATCACAATAGACATTATCATTGTACCATAATAAAGATCTCACGTTAGGTATAGGGGTAAGAATGGCGTGAATCCTTTGTTTGAGTAACGTTTCTCTTTTTGCGGAAATTAAGAATTGAAAGTAGAAGAATTGTCAGAAGTAGAATGTATTAGAAAGAGAATTTGGAAATAGAATAATAGAGGAATGTCTAAAAATCTCTAGCAGAATAGGGTATTTATAATACCCATATCCTATTTCTACTAAGCTAATGCATTACTTAACCCAATCCTACTAGGTTAATGTATCATTATCCTAATCCTACTAAGTTACTGCTAGTCCCCAAAGTCTTCAGAATTGTTGTTTTTGCCCGGGACAGATTTTCCATGCGCCACTTTTGGTCCTTGGCGTGTAAGATTCCCCTTCCTTCTTTCGTGAAGCTTGCTTTGGCGTCAAGTTATCCATAAAATGCTGAAATCTACATCATTTATACCTGAAAACTTGCTAATCACGTTTGTTAGCTCACTTACAGGAAAAAGGACTAAAAGTGCATGAATTATATAATTTGTCCTCAAAACTTAGCTAAAATATGGGTAAAATATAGTACTTTAGGTGTGTAAATTCGCCTATCATCAACACCCCACACTTAAAGCTTTGTTCGTCCTCGAACAAACTATCATGTCCATCTAAACATCTACTTAAGGTTTCACAGTAACAACACAAAATATTTATCAAGGCAGGCATGACAATCATTAACAAAGAGTAGTTTTCTGATCATTAGTAGAAACAATTCAACCTCCAACATAGACTCGTGATGATGGTCAATTTGTGTTCAAAAAGTTTAAGGCATAAAGAATCATACACGACTACCCAAAACTCATCAACCATGTGTGTCTCACAATATATTACCCATAATCACTCACAAGTATAGTATATTTATCGAACATGGGTATAGGATTAACCTTGCTCTCACTCTCACAAAGAATTCATATGTTGCAACTGATGACCATAAGCTTGCCCTTCGTGTAATGCTCCACTAAATATCAGAATGCTAAGCTTAGGATCAAATAGGTCTTCTACAGGTTGTAATGTAGGCTAAGGGACGGGTAGGACTATTTTGGCCAGAAATAGTGACTATGTTCCTAAGCGCTATAATACATCACATTATGTCATTAACACTTTTCTTTCAAACAACCTTTCTACTTTCTTTTATTCTACCTCCCCTTTTCTCCTCTTTGTTTTTCAATTTTAACCATAACTAGCTTTTTAGTTTTCTTTTCCTTTTTCTTTTCATAACACACCTCTTATGATAGCAATTATTTTTCATAACAAATTCAAGCACCATTACATTCTAATGCATCATACTCACCCAACTTCCTCTTATTTTGTCACATGACTTTACACTTTAAAGCGTTTTAGGAATTTGGATCAAATTATGGTCTTGAAAAAAAATGGATTAGGCTTACATATGAGGCTGTCAAAGAAAATAGGCTAACGGCTCAAAAGGGGTTAACTATGATAATTTCCACGGGTAGGTAAAAAGAAGGTAAACAAGTACATGTTGCCAAAGAAATGCCTAAATCATCTCCTAAACTTACACTCTTTATTTTTGCTTCACACACACACCAGGCAAGTTCTAGCATCAGCCACAAACATAGAATATACTATTATCTCACACACACAAGGCACATGGTCGACTTTATTAGGAGCAGTATAGACTCTTGACCCAATAGATGAAGGAATTGAACCACATAATATCACATAGTGAGTCAAAATTAGAGCCTAAACGCCTCAATAGTAATGATTTTATCACAGACTCTTGTTATAATACCATGCTGCCTATCAGAAAAATTTCAAAAATTTAACTCACTAAAAAAAAAAACATAAATGCCAATGCAGATAAAGAAGGATAGCATGCAAATACCAGCACCCCACACTTAGATGGGACACACTGCCCTCAGTGGAAAATAAATAAGAAGAACCTGGTTAGTCGGACTCCTCCTCTATGTCTGGGGTCATACCTCCTTCGTCGGAATCATCATCAGAGTCGTCGCCATCAGAGTTCTCCTCCACGTCGGAGTCTGGCATTCGACGATCATCATCGGTTGGCACATCGTCATCAAGAGGTTCCTTAAAGTACATACCTACTCCACACATTTGCCTTGCATGCTCATTCATTGGCTAGTCATAGTCCAGCTGTTGGAGCTCTACAACAGTTGGAACACGACCTCCGCTCATCATGGTAAACCGAGTCATGCCATAAAGATGGAAAAAGAAACTCTCATCCCGAGCATGCCTTTCCGCAGTGGTAAGGTTGACGTCATGCGTGGTTTCATCATCCTTAACCTTTGTGAGGTCAACGTTCTTTAGGTTGTGTGGAAGTTTATGATCAGCAGGTTCCTTTTCGATGTCCTCCTTCCTCAAGATTGCGGTCAACAGATTGCCAAAGTTGAAGTGACAGTGTAGTTCTTTTGGGCTTCTTACAGGACCTTGCTCGCATAGTAGATAGGATGAAATAACTTCTCCCTTCTTTGGCCAAGTACATCACCTAACGCTACCCCACTAGCGTCACACATGACTTCAAACGATAAAGACCAATCTGGTGCTACCATGATAGGAGCTTCAATTAGTTTTCCCTTGAGGCATTCAAATGCCTTCAAACAATCTTCATTGAGGTCAAACTTTGCATCTTTCTCCAGAAGTTTGCATAATGGACTAGCAATGTTTGAGAAATCTTTGATGAACCGCCGATAGAAACCTACGTACCCAAGGAAACTACGAACTCCCTTCACGGAAATTGGAGGTGGTAGCTTCTCGATAACTTCAATTTTAGCTCGATCAACCTCAATTCCTCTTTCGGAGATTTTATGCCCAAGAACAATACCTTCTTTAACCATAAAGTCGCACTTCTCCTAATTCAGCACTAGGTTGAATTCTACACATCTTTGCAACGCCATACTTAAATTTGATAAGCACGCTTCAAACGTCTCGCCAACACCTGAAAAATCGTCCATGAATACTTCCAAAGTATCTTCGACCATATCAGAGAAAATGGACATTATACAACGTTGAAAGGTGGCTGGTGCGTTACATAGCCCGAATGGCATACGTTTAAAGGCAAACGTACCATATGGGCATGTAAACGTTGTTTTCTCTTGGTCTTCAGGAGCAATACAAATCTGATTATAGCCTGAATAACCGTCTAAGAAACAAAACCATTCTTTCCCCTCTAATCGATCTAGCATTTGGTCCATAAATGGCATTGGAAAGTGATCTTTGAGTGTCCATGAATTCAGCTTTCAGTAGTCCATGCATACTCTCCATCCGGTGACGGGTCTGAGTGGAATATGTTCATTCTTTTCATTCGCGACTACCGTCATGCCTCCTTTCTTGGGAACACATTATACTGGGCTTACCCATGCACTGTCAGAGATTGGATACATAACCCCCACATCTAAACACTTGATAATTTCTTTCTTTACCACTTCTTGCATAGTTGGATTTAGACGCCTTTGATGCTCAATGGTGGGTGTGCAATTTTCTTCAAGCTGAATCTTGTGTGTACAAATCCCAGGTGGGATACCAATAATGTCAGCGATGGTCCAACCAATGGCTCTTATATACTTCCGTAGAATAGCAATGAGAGCTACAACTTGTTGCTCACCCAAATCTGCCACCACAATGACTGGAAGTGTGTTTTCGCTTCCTAAGAATGCATACTTTAAATGACTAGGCAGCTCCTTCAATTCTAACGTGGGTGGCTCTTCAATAGATGGCTTAGCTGGTGGTGTGGGTCAATTTTTGAGATCGAGGTCCAGCTTCTTGGGAGCGTGAGGATATGACCCTAATCCTTTCAGAGCACCAATAGTTTCTTCATAATTTTCAGCATCCTTACTCTCACCATTCATGAGCACAACCGCCAATGGGTCATCAATAATTTGCTCTTCTTCAAGTAATTCTTCCTCATCATCAAAGTAAACATCGGCCACCGAAAATACGTTCAGATCTTTGGGTTGCTTCATTGATTTGCACACATCAAAGCGAACTACTTCGTCATTTATTCGGAATGAAAGCTCATTTGCTCTCAAATCAATAAGCACACTTCCTGTAGCAAGGAAAGGGCGCCCCAAGATTATGGGAACTTCTGAGTCTGCCTCAAAATTTAGAATTACGAAGTCTGTCGGAAAGATGAATGAAGAAACCTTTACCAATACATCACATAGAATACCAACAGGTCATTTGACCGACCTATCCGCCATTATGAGCCTCATATTGGTTGGAGTAGGATCACCCAACCCCAACTTTTTATAAATAGATAATGGCATCAAATTGATGCTGGCTCCTAAATCGCATAATGCTTTGGCAAAATTCAAATATCCAACGGTGCAAGGAATAGTGAAAGCACTGGGGTCAGCCTTCTTCTGAACTATTGATCGGGTAGCGATTGCGTTGCAGTGATGAAAAGTATCCTTCAACTCATAGCTTGTTGCTCGCTTCTTTGTCAAAAGATCCTTCATAAATTCCGCATACCCAGGCATTTGTTCTAGTGCCTCTACCAACAGAACATTAATGGTCAGTTGCTTTAATATATTCATGAATTTGCTGAACTTTGTATCATCCGCAATCTTCTTCAATCTTTGAGGAAAAGGTGGTGGTGGATAAGGAATTATTTTCTCCATGGCTTTCTTCTCCTCTTGCTTTCATTTTTCAGCCTTTTCAGGCTGCAACATACTCGATGTGACATCATGGACGTCGTGGGTAGTTTCTACGATAGCTTCTCTTTTTGCATTATCATCGATGTCTGCTGCCTCTTCAACCACTTGCTTGCCTTTGGATAAAGTTTCCAGTACCTTACCACTTCGGGTAGTAATATCCATGCATGATCCGTCATTCCTTGGATTTTGCACAGTGTCGCTAGGTAAGGTGCCAGCCTTTCTTTGATTGAGTGCTGCTGAAAGTTGGCTCAATTGCTGCTCTATTTGCTTGATTGAAGTGGAATGTGAGTCAACCAATTGCTTCATTAAGGACAAATCATTTATTAGCTCCGTTACTCCCGCGCTGGTTGCTTCCACTCCTTTCAACAGTTTAGCCATCATATCTTCTATGCTTCCGGAACCAGATGTGGTGGTGTCACGTCTTCCTGGGGGAACGTATAAACCACTCTTTTCATTCTTGTTCTTCCAACTACCTTGGTCCTTGTTTCCAGATTTATCATAGTAGTTCCGACCTTGGTTTTCTTAGGTATTACCTCGAAAAACCCCCTGATTGTTCAAGTAGTTGGCTTCTTCTTCTGAATCAGATTCGTCTCTTCCTTTTAACACAACAGCTTTGACTTTTTCGGTCTTCCCTGATAATAGATGCTTTGTAAGAAGATCCACTTGTGTTTTCATGTGCGCCATATCTTGATCACGTTCTTCTTCTCTTCGCCTTTGTTCAGCAGTCATGCCAATAGATATAGTAGGGCTTGCTACCTCAGAATCCCTGGTATGCCAAGCTCTACTTTGCTTCATCATCCAATCTAGCATATTTCTTGCCTGCCCAAAGGTGAGGTCCATAAATGATCCTCCAGCCGCATTATCCACCACTGGTTTAGTTATTGAATTCAAGGCTCTGTATAGTATCTCCATTAGGTGGACATTGGTCATGTGATGGTTTGGTCACCTCATAAGCTTCGTCTTGAACCTCTCCCATATTTTATGAAGAGCTTCGGTTGGAAGCTACCGAAAGTTGCTGATTTCATCTCTTAATTGTGCTCTTTTGGATGGCGGAAAGAATCTTTCTAGGAAAGCGTCTCTCAATTGCCTCCAATTTGTAATAGAATCAGGAGTCAGCCCATTCAACCATAGAGTTGCCTCCTCAGACAGAGACAATGGAAATAGGCGTAATCGAATTGCATTCTGACCAATGCCAGGATTGTCAAACGACTTGCATGTAGAAATAAAATTGATGAGATACATATTCGGATCATCTCCTGCTAGTCCACCAAATAATCCCTTGAGTTGCAATAACTGAATCATGGTGCTTGTGATGTTGAACTTGGCTCCGGGTGCTAATGGTGGAGGAATAATGGCTGTTGTGGCTCCGTCTCCATCAAGATCATCATCATCATCGTAGAAATCTAGTTGTACAGGTCGGCGTTCATGCCTAAACCTTGCTTGACGATCTCTTCTGTTGGCAGGTGTTGCGATCTCAGCAGCATGCCTAGGGTTTAGTAACTCATCATCACCTAGGTCCTCGTCGTCAGGATTTATTGCTCGCCCGAGGTTATCAATATTCTGTTGATGCACTTGAGCGGCGGCTAGAGCAGCTAGTCTCGCCTGTTCCTGTTGAGCAGCCATCCTTTTAATTTCGTGTTGTGCCTCCATTCTGCCAATACGTTGTGGTTCAGGATTGATAGGTAATAACGATTGACCAGAACTTCGAGTATGGGGCATGCACTGAATAAAAACCTGCTGAGAACAAAAACAAAAACTAAAAGTAAAAGTACGAGAATCTTTGACCAAAGGGTCTACTAATTATCACAAACTTAATTGACACTCGTATTCCCCGGCAACGGCACCAATTTTTGATAATGCTCAATCTAAAGCTCTCGTAGGACTGTAAAGCGGTCGTTGTCAAATATATAACGCAACTGGGTTGGGTATCGATCCCACAGGTAATAGCCGGTCAATAAGTAAGCAAAGATTATTAGACTTTTGGTGCAAGTCTCGTGAAAGGGGGGATTTTAATGTGCAAATAATGTAATCAAAATAGTAAAGTACAAACAGAAAATAGCAAAGTAAAAATAAAGAATGTTTAGTAAGATGTAAAACAATGAGAATTGAGAGTTAGGGTTATGTCCACCTTATGAGTTATACGTCTCTATTGGCTATGAGTTATGCGGAATTCAGACATGCATGTGCTTATAGAGAATTGTATTCTATGGTAAATCCAAGCGTCTTTCGACCTAACAAGGACTATTTCACTTTAACTCTTTCGAGCTTAAAGCGTGTCTAACGGTACAAATTCTCTAACAGGTTAATCCAGTTACGGTACTAACTTTTTAACAAGGGTTGGTGCCCTATTACCTTGACATTATCTCTTTTCCAAACATATAACTTTTCTTTCGAACAAGTTAATGCTATACTGGCGTATTCTATGCGTCTGCAGCCACAAAGAATTTAGATTAAGATGAAGAGAATAATGATATAAGCAGCCTACGTGTCACGAATTCACAAACTCATAGCCTTAGATAGTATCTCATAAGGCTTCCATAACCCCAACAGAGAAGTTTAGCTACTCATGAGTGCAAAGGAAATCACAATAGACATTATCATTGTACCACAATAAAGATCTCACGTTAGGTATAGGGGTAAGAATGGCGTGAATCCTTTGTTTGAGTAACGTTTCTCTTTTTGCGGAAATTAAGAATTGAAAGTAGAAGAATTGTCAGAAGTAGAATGTATTAGAAAGAGAATTTGGAACTAGAATAATAGAGGAATGTCTAAAAATCTCTAGCAGAATAGGGTATTTATAATACCCATATCCTATTTCTACTAAGCTAATGCATTACTTAACCTAATCCTACTAGGTTAATGTATCATTATCCTAATCCTACTAAGTTACTGCTAGTCCCCAAAGTCTTCAGAATTGCTGTTTTTGCCCGGGACAGATTTTCTATGCGCCACTTTTGGTCCTTGGCGTGTAAGATTCCCCTTCCTTCTTTCGTAAAGCTTTCTTTGGCGTCAAGTTATCCATAAAATGCTGAAATCTACATCATTTATACCTAAAAACTTGCTAATCATGTTTGTTATCTCACTTACAGGAAAAAGGACTAAAAGTGCATGAATTATATAATTTTTCCTCAATACTTAGCTAAAATATGGGTAAAATATAGTACTTTAGGCGTGTAAATTCTCCTATCATCAAGTGTACAGGTAAAAATACCAAAAAAGGGTTAGCTTGTGGTCCTTCGGGTCCATAAGCACCATGTGACATCTCGGGATAAGATCTGGGGGCGTTACAAACATGGTATCAGAGCCTAAGGTTCAATAGTATCCTAGGGAGTCTGAAAAGCCGCATCTAGTAGAGTCTTGTGCATGGGTGTGTAGCGCGCCACATTTATGTACATGAGGCTACAGGATGTACTTAGGAGTAGTTTCCCTTCTTTCAGTATTCAGATCGTACGAGTGAGCATGAGCTCAATTTGATCCTCTATCTAATCCACTTGTTTCTTCCAATTACAGAGTATGCCTCCTCGTAGAGTTTTTGTCCTTGGGGTAGATGACCAGTCCCCACAGCCAGTAGATCCTGAGAATGAGGGTGTGTCGCATGCAGAGTTCAGAGCTGCATTCACTACCTTAACCCAGGCAATAGATGCTCAGAACAGTTTGTAGAACGTTGTCCTATCTATGCTTTTAGCTGACACACAATAGAATGAGGGGAGAGAGTGTCGGAAGGATCAGAGGACTAGAACCAATAACTCTATGCTAAGATTAAGGAGTAGTAACTGCTCCCAATTCTATCTGAGATCCTCAGCACCATTTTTACTATCAGTCCAGGCACCGGTACCTAAACCTAAGAATGCTAGTCGAGAGGGAGCATCAAGCTCTAAGTCACTAGGTTGTGGGAAGAGTGTTCTTACCTACCCGTGTTGCAAAAAGTGTGGTAGGCAGCACAGGAGTATATGTAGAGCCGACAGTAGGGCGTATTTTGGATGTGGTAGTCTAGGCCACAAGTTGCGAGAGTGTAGAATACTTGCTCAGAGGGGTAGAGATTCGCGCCAGCAGGAAACCACTTCCAGTACTACTAGTGGTGTTCATACCCATCCGTATTATGTATCCTATGGATGTGGCTAATGGAAAAGGTAATGCGAATAAAGGGATTATAGTTATGATTTAGCATTACATTGTGGTGGATGATATGAATTAATGAGACTATACTATGCTAGTGGTGAATATGATCTCATTATTACAGAATTGTAAATTATATAGAAAAAGTGTTATAATGTTATTACAACCTTAGTTGAATTATATTCTATTTAAGATGCCATGATTTATTTTCTTTGATTATATTTTATGATTATGCGGACTAACATTGGTCGGACGATGATGCCTAATAACACTCAGCTCACACGTCAATTTAAGTGCAAGGCGGTCGTTGTCAATATATTTACCCAACTAAGAGTCAAGGTCAAATTCATGAGGAACAATGTGAGTAGCAATTAAATAAGTTTGAAATTAAAGTTCACTTGCTAAATTCAAATATATTATACAAATATTTTTGGGGATTTTGAATGTTTTCAAAAGTGTAAGGCAATTCTTAGGCTTCCAAAGGACTAATTCGAGACTAAGAATAATTAGAGCATAATCAATTAGGAATGGATCTTGGGGCTATGATTTACTAGAGGCAACTAGTGTGTGGGTACATGAAAATCAACTTCAAATCGTAGCTAAGGCATGCTTAAGGATGTCGATACTAGTCTTTCAACAAAGTATCAAACTATTACCCATGGATTCTTTGAAATATCTCATGGTTGTGGTCAATTAATCATCACAAAGCCTCAATTTGGCATCCCTATTTCTAGGATGATGCCCAAGATAAATCAATTCCATAATTTATCCTTATTTCTAAGAAAATAAAAAGGGAATAACTGTTATCTATCTTATTATTCACAAATTCTCATGTCACCTACATCCCTCTTTCAAGGATGATGTAGGATTTAGACTACTTGCATCCCTCTCTCAAGGATGACATGGGGTTTAGGGAAATTGAGGGTTTCACCAACAAATCATATTTTACAATCAAATATTTATGAAAATCAACAACATTAACTAAGAATTAAATCTAATAATCACACCCCATACACACTTGCACCCTATTCAAACATAACCCCAAGAGGAAGAATTAGCAACTCATAAAGATAATAAACAAAAATATATCAAAATCTCCATCAATTTGATTCATGAAAAATAAGGGAAATGCAAACCACACTTTAAATTTTCATGAATCTTGAATGGGATTTGTCAATTCTTCACTTTAGAGTCACTCTAAGTCTTCTTATCTCAAGATTAGTACAAGTTTAAGCTCCAAGCTCCAAGAAATTACAAAACCTTCAAACTAAGCTAAGTTGAAGATGAGGGATATGGTAGATGATGAAAATCATCCCCTATTTAAGCCCAATTTCACATTTTCCAAATATTACAAAAATGCTCTTAAAACTTTTCCACTCTACCACGATCGGCACCTTTTGACCACGTACATAACTCCCACGATCGCGGTATCATGATCGCCCTCCGGTTGACTTATTGACTAGCCTCGATTACGACCCACAAGCCATGATCGGGGTAACTGAGGGTCAATTCTTAGGCTTGATTTCTTGTATTTGTCTCTTTTCTTTCATATTTAACCTCTATTTGACTTGAATGACTTGCTCATCTTTCCTTTTCAACTTTTCCTACATAAATGAGCATTAAGTAAGAGATTAACATAAGATCAATGAAAAAGCACGGTAATTTAGGCTTAAAAGGTTCTATAAAATCCCCAAATTGATGACTTATCAATGCCTACCAATACATATATTTGTATTGACCCTACTCTTCTACATTCCTTTTTTGGAGTATAAAAATGAGTGTAGGTTAGTTTGCAGTTACTAGATGGATAGCGATATTCAGCACTAATTTCTGCATTTCCTTCCTGAAAGATGTTGAAGTCTTTGTGTTATTTATTTTATTGTTAGTCTATTTTGAAATAGGTAGCTATTGTACATGTCTAACCAAGTTTTGGTGTAGTGAAGGACAATTTTAAGAAATTTTTGAAAAGTTCATGTATTGATATTTAACTTATTTTGTTATATTTAATTTAGTATTCTCTTAAAAACAGAAGAATTTCACATATTTTTTTGTTGGGTAATAAGGATCCTCTTAGCTACTTAGGATAGCGTAGGTGCCCTCATAGTCCGTTAATTTGGGTCTTGACAAAAACTTACAAAAAAATTTCTAAAATATCAACAAAAGGGGTGCGACACAACAACATTTCAAAATTACAATCCACAGTCGTTGTATCACTGTATTTGCATCAACGAATACAGGTGTATCAACAAAAACAATTTTATTTTTGTATTTTATAGTTTACTCCTCTTTTTTTCCTTCTTTATATTTGTACTTTCTCCTTTCTCTCTCTCAAATGTATCAAACTTATCATTTATATTTGTATATTAACAAGTACATGCATCATTTGTATTTTCTTGAGTCTATTATATACAAATACAATCTATCATTTGATGCAAATGTATCATTTGTATTTGAATGGTTTAATTTTTATTAAAAGCGTATAAAACATAATACACATTAAAAAAGATATAAATAACCTGCAAATACCTAAAACAGAACACAAAATACAAGATACAAATAGTTGAAAGTAGAAAGTGAGAGAAAAAAAGGGGTGAGGGGCAACGAGAGAGAGAAGGAAAGTGGGAGGGAGATGAGCGAGATTTGGAGAGAAGAAGGAGAGTGGTGAGAGAGGGAAGGAAAAAAGAGGCTATGAATTGTATTTAATTGGTAAGAGAATCTATGCATTGTAATGTAAAACCCCGCAAAATCCTAAGCTTATATCAGTCCGTTAAAGTTTGATAAGGGGTCCCCAATCTAGAAAAGTTCAGCTAAATGTTAGGACAAGTTTATGCAAAAACAATGGCTCACCGCGATTAGGCCGCATCACAGTGAGTATCACGATGAGCCCTCCATCACGTCATGATGAAGGCTATTTCGGCATTTGTAAAATTTTAGTAGATCACTGTGTTTGACCGATGTCGTATTGAGGATCAAATCGACAATTGTCATAAACCACTGAGTCACCGCAATTCCACCATGCCGTGGTGGATATAGCGATGACCCAATCACCGCGCCGCGGTGAGGCTTTAATATGCATTTTAGTTATGGGATTTTAAATTCCAAGGTCAACTTAGACTTTTTTTTCATGACTCATATCAGCCTTGAAACATGAAATTATGCCCTAAATACCCTATTATGTCACTTTTCCTCACTTTCTCTCAAGAAAAAAATCATTTTCTCTCAAGAGGCAAAAACCCTAGTTCAAGGAATCAAGGTCAATCCAAGAATCTCTCCAAGAACTTCAAGAAACTCACAAATTAAGGTATGTTAGATATTCATTCATGGGTACCTTCCACCCATGAAGTCCAAGAATTCTTTCCCGAAGTACAGAGATTGTGTATTTATGATTTTCATATTTGAATTAGATTGAATTCATGTTCATGATATTAGTTGGGTCTAAATCCATGATTTAAGTGCATATTTTACCTAAAATTGAATAGCAAGTATGAACAATATTTGATTATCTTGATAAACCGTTGAATTTACTAAGTGATTAAGGTGTCTATGATGTTATTTTGATTTTAATCCATGATCTAGATTACAAGTTCCAAAAACTAATCCTAATATGCATTGAACTGCATGATATTCATGATAAGCCCTTCAATGAGCAAGTTGATTGTTGTAATCATGTCAACCCTTACTGTTTATGATTTAATGTACCAATTATGCTTTCCATGTGTTTGATAAATTGGCTATGAGAATGAAACAATACCATTATAGCATGATAACATCTGGTCTCCATTCACGTACAAGATAATGCATTACAAGTGTTTGATGAAATGTCTCTATGAATTAATTATGAACAAGTGAACATTTATATGTTATTCAAAGTTATGCGTTGCTTTACTTTTCATGCTATCGAGTCTTGGGGTATTTAATACCCGATAATTTAGCTATTTATCCAGAGCCATTGTTAGTTACAGAATAGTATCAGTCATGTCATGATCAGTAGTACTCTTAGTCTATTACAGAACTCAGTAGATCTCAGTTAGTTACAAAACTTAGAAAAACTCAGTAATCTCAGTATCAGTCCAGTCCAGTCCAGTTCAGTAAACTCAGTTCAGTGTCCTTCAGTTGGGAGTAGGATTCAGCACCGAGAGAGCCTAGGGATGGGGGCACACCCGTTAGTTAGGACTGGGTCCCTAGAAGCAGTCCCTAAGTTCTAGAACTATGTAGCCAGCATAGGTTATGAGATGTCACCCGTTAGATAGGACTGACATACTCAGGGATCACCCGCTAGTTTAAGACTGATCTCAAGGGTCACTCATTAGATTAGGACTAAATCCACATTAGTTGTTAGTATCCGTTGCATGGTATTATCACCCTTCCAGCTGGGGTTACAGGTTGGACTCCAATTAGATTAAAAAGGGGCATGTCAGTTTGATGATTACCTCCCACAGTTTTGATTTCATTCTTAGTATAGAATTCAGTTCAGTTCTACAGAATCAGGACTGTTAGATACAGTCAATCAATATTAGTAACTCAGTTATCAGAATTCAGTACTTAGCTTCAGAAAAGCTAAGTTATAGTATATATTCACGTACATGCATAGTATTGCATACTCAGTAGTTACAGTAATTTCAATTTTCACGTACTCTCATTCTCAGTTACTCTATATTATTCCGTCAGTATTGTTCATGCATATGAACCCTTGCATTCATCCTTACCTCATCTAGCATACCAGTATATTCCATGTACTGACGCATACTTTCTTTTGCGCTATTATGTCTTATATCATAGGTTCGGATGCTCCAGTTCTTAATCGTGTATAGACAGATTTAGATTCAGTAAGCAATGGATTTAGAAGTGAGTGCTCATATATCAAGGCTATGCTTTATTTTAGTATTTCAGTAGAGGGAGTTAGTTGGGGGATTATCCCACCAACTCTATTTTCAGACAGTTTCAGTTAGAGTTTTTTCAGACTAGTTGTCAGACAGTATTCAGTTTTACATATTGTTATTTCAGTTGTTACACTTTTTCAGTATTTAGATTTTGAATCTTATGGAAATTCATCAAAATTTTGCATTTATTTCATATTATTATACAGTGTTCACAGCAGATATCAGTCATGGGTTAGCTTGTGGTCCTTTAGGGTCGTAAGCATCGTGTGACAACTAGAGGGTAGTCCTGGGTCATTACAAACTTGGTATCAGAGCCTAAGGTTCAATAATATCCTAGAAAGTCTAAAAGCTGCATCTAGTAGAGACTTATGCATGGGTGTGTAGCGTGCCACACTTATGGACAGGAGGCTATGAGATATTTTAGGAAACGTTTCCCTTCTTTCAGTATCCATGTCGTGCGTGTGAGTATAAGCTCAAGTTAAACTCTTAGTTTAATCCATTTCTCTCTTTCACTTCTAGAACATGCCTCCCAAAAATACTAACGGTGGGAGAACATCAAAATCAGTCAGCACCTCAGCCCGTTCAGGACATCCCCTGGACGAGCATGTCTCTCCTGTAGAATTCAGAGCTACTTTCACTATTTTATCCTATTTGGTAGTTTCTCAAAACAATCAATATGTTGTTTTGTTGTCTATGCTTTGGGTTCATACTCAGCAGAGCAAGAGCGAGAAGCATAGGAGGAAAGATAGAGAGAATAAAAAAGTCAAAACATGTGGTTTTAGGCCAAAGTTAGAGGGTGGTAATCGCTTCCAGTTTCATCAGAAATTCTCGGCCCTAAATCCTTTTGTAGCTAGTACGCCAGTGCTAAAGTTTATAAATGACACTCTAGGTAGAACATCAGGCTCTAAGCCTCAAGGTAGCATGAAAAGAGGTCATACCTACCCTCTTTGTTAGAAATATGGCAGAAACTATCAGGGTGCCTGTAAAGCTAGCAGTGATGATTGTTTTGAGTGTGACAAGCCAAGACACAGATTTAGAGATTATCCTCAGTCAGGTCCTCAGGGTTAGTCCAACCATCCTTCAGTCCCATCTGGTCTCCTAATTCAGTAGGGCGCCACTTCCAGTGCCACTAGTGGTCAACGCCAAAATAGATTTTATGCACTCTAATCTCGCGATGATCAGGAAAGTTCTCCTAATATAGTTACATGTATGTTATGAGTCATTCATCCTTATGTTTGTGCTTATTTTTATTTTTAGGTTTCTCTTCCTTTGTAACCCCTATATAGTTTTCAACTTCGGTGTTGCCTGAAATATTAGCAGAGCCCTCCTCAGTGTTTCCCCCTGACTCTAGAGTATAGTGGTGATAGTTCAGTTTAGAATTGTTAATTAAGTGGTTCAAAACTTTAGAATAATGGCTTTAAGATAAGGGGGAGATGGTAGAATGAGTGACTAAGTCAGGCTTTCAGATTTTAGTAGTGATGTCAGTAATGTCAGTACTCATGCCTTACATGTCAGCTCTATACTCATAGCTCATAGTTGTGTACATTAATGAAAATTATGTACGCTTACAATTCCTAGTATAATAGAGTTCCAGTTTACTCAGTGTTACGATTCATGTTTCACGAATACAGAAATGCCAACTCTAGTCAAACAACTCATGACTCATGTACTCATGCATTACAGGATGCTCAGTTCCCATGACTCATATTATGCTCCTAATGATTAGCTAAATTCAGAGTAAGTCATGTATATTATCCGTTTAGACACCTTGATAAACTCAGGATGTTGATATTTTATTCTTCAGGCTTCAGTCAAGTGCCAAGTTCAGTATAGTGTCCATTCATGCTTCAGGTCCCCATGTTTTAACCTTTCAGTAAAATCTCCTTAGTGATGATCAGCTGCTTAGATGGGAGAGAGTGAATGTTTTATGTTAAGGAAAGATTATTGCATGCTTGTTTTACATGAGGCTTTAGTCATTAAGATAGGCTTGAATTTCATGTTGATGTGTAAGTTTCTAGATATATTTCAGAGAATTGAGTAGGCTTGAACTTAGTGGGAAATTTAATTCAGTTATTCAGACTAACTACAGTTCAGTCTTACATGCCCAAAATTCAGTTATCAGCCATTCGGTTAATCAGATAAGTTAATATGTTTTAACCTTCGTGCTCAGCACCCATATGAATATTTTCAGTAGTCTGAGGTAAAATGACGTACTAAGATAGAGTGTATTATTGAGAGAGTATTCGATGAATATGTCTAAGCTTTAAAGTTTGTAGTTACAGTCCATAAGCCTTAGTAACTCTATCCTAGATGAAGTTTCATAGGCCTCGCCTTATGTTACAAAATTTTAGTCAAGTTGCAATTTTACTCAGATGTTTTATTCAGTTCATGCCAAGATCCCTTGCTTCTTAAAGTCATTAGAACCTTATAGAAAGCATGTCAAAGGAATGCTACAGTCGAGTGTAAGTTTTATACATAAGTTAGTTCATACAGCTAAGAATTCAGTTTAGTTTAGCAGTCAGGGGGCAAGCTCGTATAGTTTCCCATCTTTCCATCTAGTTGTATTATCCGAATTTTCATAAATATGACAATTCCAAGATAGAGAATCGTAGTAGTTACGAGTTTTGTCTAGTTCATGTATCATACCTCAGTTTCAGATCCTAGATATTCAATAACGATTTAGTTCATAGGTTCCCCTTGCATCGTCTCATCTTTTCCTTAGTATCTCAGCCAAGTCAGCATTTCTCAAAGGACATAGTGTAATACCCCGTACTTTTTCTAGCTTGAAAAGTTTTCCAAGAATGTTAGAAGCTTTCTTTGAAAGATGGATATATTTTTGTACACGTGGTATTTTTAAGATTTTCACTTTTTATCATGTGAGTAATCGAATAAGCTTTCCATCGATACCCAATTTGTCAAAATCCTACACCCGGATGAAGAGTTAAAGCCTTTTTAGTAAAACAGTGTATCACCTGAGCCTTCAGCGCGTCACGGAGATAGCTCAAATGGCAGTTGTCAATTTCCAGTATTGCTCCACGATTATGGTGCGTCGCGCCAAACTTGCAGGCCGCAGACAAGGTGGCAACGCGATAGCTCCACATTGCGCCACCGTGCAATTTCCCATTTGTCACTTTCCAGTGACTTGGCGTGATAGTGGTGCGTCGCGCCAAGGATGAAAATCGGGAAATTTTCTACGAAATTAAAACGCGTCCAAGAGTTAAAAGGGTAAATTTCCTACCCCTATTTAAACTCAATAACACATGACTAAGCCATTGTTCACCCAAAATATACTAGTTTCTCTCAAGAACAAGCTAGGATTTCTATTGGGGATTCAAATTCAAGAAAGTTTCACCGTCAATCCTCACGAAATCACAAACTAAGGTAAGCATAGTGTTCATTCATGAACTTCTTTCGTCCATGAAGCCCAAGAATATCTTTTCTAATGTCAAAATTTTAGATTTTCTTTATGTACTTCATGTTGGGTTTATTTTGTTTATACTGAGAATGATCAATTGAATTCAAATCCATGTTGGGTGATTAATGTTATGTGGAATTGATTTGTATAGATGTATATTCATGTGAACCTATGATTAAACCCTAGGATGATGAAATTAGATGTTGAATCATAATGTGTAATTGCTGTATAATGGTGTCTACATATATTATGCCTATCATGTGCTTGATTAAATGCCGATATGAAGGAAAAGTGCCCAACTAGGATGATATTATGAAATCCCCAAGTTTGTACAAGTTTATGTATATCACATGTTTGATGAAGTGCTTCAATATATGAATTATAAATTTGTGTTGTTGGTCATGTATTCACGTGAGTCACGCTATGTTAGTTTCTTTCCATCGAGTCCTGGGGTACTTGTACCCAACAATTTAGTTGTATGCCTAGAGCCATGTCATGTTTTCATGATACTCTCAGTCAAGCTATGATCTATAGAACTCAGTCAGTCATGTGACTCAGGAAAACCCAGAAATCTCAAAATCTCAGTAGTTCAGTAATCTCAGTGATCTCAGTACTCAGTAATCTCAATAACCTCAGTATTCCCAGTCAATCTCAGTAACTTCAGTATTATCAGTCAGTCCTCAGAACTCAGTACATTCCGCCAGTAAATGGAACTCAGTAAATTAAATTTAGTTTAGCTCTGCTAAATAATACCACTAGTATTAGTTCAACTCAGTTAATCAGTTTAGTGTCTTTCAGGTGGGAGTAGGATTTAGCACCGAGCGAGCCTAGGGAGGGGGAATCACCCGTTAGATAGGACTGAGATCCCTATAAGTAATCCATAAGTTCCAGAGCTACATAGACAGCATAGGTTTAGATGCACCCTGCTCATTTAGGGACATATATATGTCTCATTTGGGTTACATACCAGGAGGAGTTGACGGAAGAGCTCCCTGTCAGGGAGGGTATACTTACACCAAGTATTTACCAGTGGCACGGTACTGACATCCTTTCAGCTGGAGTTACAGGTTGGACCCCACCAGTTCAGTTTTGGGGTATGTCGGTTAGATGATCACTTCCTACAGTTACAGTTTTAGTCTCAGTCTCAGCCTCAGTAAAATAACTCAGATAGTTCTCCAGATTTTAGGATTGTCAGATACAATCAACTCAAATATAGAACGAAACTCAGATAGTTCCATCAGATTTAGGACTGTCAAATACAGTCATTCATGTTATCAATTATATTAGTTATCAAAACTCATGTCATCAGTATTCATCTTCAGGACTGTCAGATACAGTCAACCAGACCAATTCTTCATAATCAGAACTGTCAGACACAATTATTCATGTATAAGTAATATAGTATCAGTCCCTCAGATATTAGTAATTCTATGTTATTAGTAAAATTCAGTAGTCAGAACTCAGTATTCAGTCCTAGCATGATCTCAGTTACACTTACGTATGCATGCATGTATTCTCACGTTCATGTTAGTCAGTCAGTTAGTATTGTTCAAGCATATGAACCTGTTGCATTTAGCCTACCTCACTTCCATACCAGTACATTCAAAGTACTAACATATTTGCGCTATGGTGTCTTATACCATAGGTTTAGAAGCATGAGCTCCAGAGAACCAGTATCATCCTAGTTCAGAGATCAGAGTTAGCAGTGAGTCCTCATCCTTCGAGGACATAAATATTTCATTACTAATTCATTTTTTACTTTATTTCAGTAGTCAGAGTTAGTTTAGGGATATGTCCCATCAACTCCTTATTAAGAAAGTTTAGAGGCTTTCAGACTACAGTATGTTCAGACAATTATCTCAGTTGTTTTGGTATTGTTATACCACATTTTTTAGTTATGTACTAGTATTAAACCTTATGGCCTTTTAGTTTCTGTTTCCATATTTACGATATTATTACTATTATTCAGTGCTCAGTTTACAGATATCAGTCATGGGTTAGCTTGTGGTCCTTCGGGCTCATGGGCACCGTGTAGCATTTCGGGTACCAGATTCAGGGCGTTACACATAGTGTCCCAAGGGAGAGATGCACTATAAGCCTCAAGATTTCATGTCCTAAACCTTTCAGTTTCTCTTCACATAGCAAGATCTATTTACGAGGAATAAGTACCCACAAGTTGACTTTCTTTTTCCAATCTCAACTGTATGACCATTCCTGTGTCATGGTATGTAATCAAGGAATCAGTATAGTTCATGATATTTAGTCTGCATATCATGTTTCAGACTCAGTTATGCTCTCACGTTCCCATACATTCATGTTCAGTAAATGATCTCAGGCTCATCAGTACTCTCAGTTTAGGAGAACAGTCTTCCTTAGCTTTACCCAATTCCATGTTCAAGATATAATTATAAACTTGGTATCAGCTTCTGTTGCATATTCAGTCATACATTCATGAATTATTTTCAGTCATGTACTCATGCATCAGATATGCATGTTCAGTATACAAATCCATCTTATTAAGTTACTTCATTCATGTATTCATGCAATTAGATATGCATGTTCATTATGGAAAACTCAGGATATCAGCAGTTTCAGTCATACAGTCAGGCTTCATTTGTGCATGTCTAGTAAGTACTCTCGGTTTATCATTTCTCCCATCTTAGTCAGTCTCATTCGAGGATGAATGTTCCTAAGGGGGAGATATTCTAAGACCCCGCAAAATCCTAAGCTTAGCTAAATTCGTCAAATCTTGATAAGTGGTCCCCGATTTAGAAAAGTTCATCTAAATGTCAGGACAAGTTTATGTAAAATAGTGGCTCACCACGATTAGACCACATCACGATGAGTATTGTGATGAGCTCTCTATCGTATTGCGCTGAAGGTCATTTTAGAATTTGTCAAATTCCAGTAGCTTACCACGATTGCCCCGCATTGCGGTGAGGCTAAAATAAATGATTGTCACAAAACAGTGAGACACCGCAATTTCGCAACACCGCAGTAGATATAGTGATTACCCAGTCACCACATCGTGGTGAAACTTTAATCTCCATTCCAGTCACGGATTTAAATCCAAAGGGAAACTTAGACTTTTTCATGACTTAGATCAGCCTTTAAACAAGAAATTATGTCCTAAATACCCTATTATGTCACTTTTCCTCACTTTCTCTCAAGAATAATATCACTCTCTCAAAAGGTAAAAACCCTAGTTTAAGGAATCAAGGTCAATCCCAAGAATCTCTCCAAAACTCCAAGAAACTCACAAATTAAGGTATGTTAGATGTTCATTCATGGGTCTTTCCAACCCATATAGTCCAAGAATTCTTTTTCGAAGTACAGAGATTGTGTATTTATGATTTTCATGTTTGAATTAGATTGAATTCATGTACATGATATTAGTTGGGTCTCAATCCATGATCTAAGTGCATGTTTTTCCTGAAATTGAATAGCAAGTGTGAAGAATATTTGATTATCTTAATAAACCCTTGAGTTTACAAAGTGATTAAGGTGTCTATGATGTTATTTTGATTTTTAATCCATGATCTAGATTACAAGTTCCAAGAATTAGCCCTAATATGTGTTGAACTACATGATATTCATGATAAGCCCTTCAATGAGAAAGTTTATTGGTGTAATCATGTCAACACTAAGTTTTTATGATTTAATGTACAAACTATGCTTTCCATGTTTTTGATAAATTGTCTATGAGAATGAAAAAATGCCATTATATGTAATACCCCGTACTTTTTCCTAGCAAATTTCATCTCAAGAATGTCTATTATTAGCTTCTAAATTGAACGATGGTTATTCCATAAGGAATTTTCAAGATTTTAACTTTTTGTCATGTGGGAAATTCAATATGCTTTCTATCGATATAAGATTAGCCCAAATCCAATAACCGGGTCAGAAGTTACGACTATTTCAAGTTCCCGTCATAAACAGCGCCATATTGGTCAGTGGCGTGCCACAACATAAGCTAAAATGGTAATTGTCCTTTTCCAGTGTCTTAGCATGATTTCCTCAGCGTCGCGCCAAAGTTCCAGGTCTTAAAAGAAACGGCAACATGATGGCTCCATGTCGCGCCATCCCTCAGTTTCCCAAGTGTAAAATTCCAGTGACACGGCGCGATAGGGCCGCACCGCGCCAGGGGTTCAATTCGAGAAATTTTTACTGAAATTACAAGATGTGTCCAGGGTTAAAAGGGTCAATTTACCACCCCTATTTAAGCCCTTTAACACGTGATTCAGCTACTTTTCACCCAAAATGCACTCTCTTCTATCAAAAACCTCTCAAGAACAAACTAGGGCTTTTCATAGAAGATTCAGAATCAAGAATTTCCTCCATCAATCTTCACAAAATCATGAACTAAGGTATGCATAGTGTTCATGCATGGACTCCTTTCGTCCATGAAGCCCAAGAATCTCTTTTCTAAAGTCAAGATTTTAGACTTTCTTTATGAACTTCATGTTGGGTTTATTTTGTTTATGTTGAGAATGATCAATTGAATTCAAATCCATGCTGCGTGATTAATGTTATGTGGAATTGATTTGTATAGATGTATATTCATGTGAACCTATGATAAAACCCTAGGATGATGAAATTAAATGTTGAATCATGATGTGTAATTGTTGAATAATGGTGTCTACATATATTATGCCTATCATGTGTTTGATTAAATGCTTAGATGAAGGAAAAGTGCCTAACTAGCATGATACCATGAAATCCCCATGTATGTACAAGTTATGCCTATCACATGTTTTGATAAAATGCTTCTATAAATGTATTATGGATTATGATGTTAGTTATATATTCAAGTAAGTTATGCTTGGTCAGTTTCCTTCCATCGAGTCCTGAGGGTACTCGTACCCGAAACATTAGATGTGTGCCTAGAGCTATGTCATGTTTTCATAATACTCTCAGTCAAGCTATGAATCCTTAGACTTCAGACAGTCTTATGACTCAAGAAATCTCCATGATCTCATGAACTCAGTCAGTTATCAGATATCAGTAGTATTCCATCAGTAAACAGAATCCAGTAACTCAGCCCATATTAAGTTCAGTAAATCATGTTCAAAGTCTATTCAGATAGGAGTAGGAATTAGCACCGAGTGAACCCAAGGATGGGAACACACACTATCAGATAAGGGTGTGATTCTTATAAGTCATCCTTTCATTCCAGAACTATGTAGACAACATAGATTGAGACATCAACATTGTCCGATGAGGGTTGATGAGTTGGATAAGCACTATCAGATAAGGGCCCTACTGTTCTCTTTTGGGGACACTATCAGATGAGGGTCACCCACAGCTTATCCTTACCAGTGGCACGGTATTGACACCCTTTCCAATTGGGGTTACTTATTAGACCCTAACTCAGCCATAATGACATATTAAGGGCATGTCGGTTAGATAACTACTTCCTATAGTTTCATGTTACAGAATTAGAACTGTCAGATACAGTCAATAAGTCTCAGTAATAGAACTCAGATAGTTTTTCAAATTTCAGGACTGTCAGATACAGTCAACTCAGATATAGTACGAAACTCAGATAGTTCCATCAGATTTAGGACTGTCAGATACAGTCACTCATGTTATCAAATATATTTTGATTCAGCAATCATGTTATCACAGTATTAGTGTCAATTGTTATGTATCATGCATATGTTCTCACGCTCATGATGGTTAGTCAGTTATTAATATTGTTCATGCATATGAACCCCATGCATTCAGCCTACCTCACATGCATACCAGTCCATTGAAAGTACTGACGCATTTGTGCTATGGTGTCTTATATCATAGGTTCAGAGAGACAAGCACCAGAGCAACAGTAGATTCCAGATATCCGCAGACAGAGTTAGAAGTGAGTCCTCATCTTTTGAGGACATGATTATTTCCCTATTATCTCATTAATCATTTCATTAGTTAGAGTTAGTTAGGGACATATTCCATCAACTCCTTACTTAGACAGCTCAGTCAGTTAGAGGCTTTCAAGACTATCATATTTCAGACTTCAGTATTTTCAATTTTGGTTTGAATATTTTTTTACCCCATACAGATGTTATATTATTTACATTATGTTCAGTTTTGAACTATACGGCCTTTCAGTTCATGTTTCCTCATTATTCAGTATTTTACGTAGTATATAGGTACAAATATCAGTCATGGGTTACTTGTGGTCCTTCGAGATTATGAGCACCATGTAGCATTTCAGGTACCAGATCCGGGGCGTTAGAAACTTAGTACCAGAGAATAAGGTTCGATAGTGTCCTAGGAAGTCTGAAAGTCGCATCTAGTAGAGTCGTGTGCATGGGTGTGTTGCACGCCACATTTATGCACAAGAGGCTATAAGATGTTTTAGGAATAGTTTCCCTCTTTCAGTATTCATGTCATGCCAGTGAGCGTAATTTTAAGTCAATCTCTCAGTCTAATCTATTTCTCCCTTTCTTCTATAGAACATGCCTCCTAAAAGAAGAAACAGAAATCAGTCAGCCCCTCAGCTCGAAGATCCTTTGGGCGATCATGTTTCTCATGCGGAGTTTAGGGTCGTATTCAATAATCTTGCTCAGTCAATTACTATTCAATATGAATATCCAGCAGTCATTTTGGCCAACCTAGTGTCTAATTCAGCCGCAGCTAGGATTCGGGACTTTACTCGAATGAATCCTCCATTCTTTCTCGGGTCTAAGGTAGATGAGGACCCTTAAGAATTCATTAATCAAGTCTAGAAGGTGACAAACATCATGGGGGTGACTACTGTTGAGAGTGCTGAGCTAGCTGCATATCAGTTGCAGGATGTGGCTCATACTTGGTTCAAATAGTAGAAGTCAGAAAGGTCAGATGATGTAGGTCCTATAGAGTGGGAGGAGTTTGTCACAACATTCTTAGACGGATTCTTTCCCTAAGAGCTTAGAGAGGCTAAGGTACGATAATTTATTAAACTCAGGCAGGGAAATATGACGGTGAAAGAGTATTCTCTTAAGTTTACTCAATTAGCCAAATATGCCCTTTATGTGGTTGCAGATAGTTGAGCCAAGATGAGTAAGTTCGCTTCTAGGGAAAATGATAGTATGGTAAATGAGTGCAGATCTACTATGCTGAACAGTGACATGACTTTAGCCAGGCTTATGACTCATGCTCAGCAGATAGAGAAGCAGAAGATTAAGCAGAGGGAGAAGCACAGTAAGAGAGCGAAGACAGGTAGTTTCAACATCGCTCAGCCTAAAACAAAGCTCCTAGTTTCATCTTAAGTTATGAGTTCCAGCCCCTTCTTCAGCCAGTGCTCCAGTTTCTAAGTTCAGGGAGGGTAACAAAGATAGAACTCCAGGCTCTAGGTCTCAAGGCAGTGTTAGCAATGCCCAAACTAATCTAATTTGTCAGACTTGTGGTAAGAACCACAAGGGTACTTGCAGATCTAGTAGCGATGTCTATTTTGATTGTGGAAAGATAGGCTACAAAGTCAGAGACTGACCTCAGTCAGGTTATCAGAGTCATCTCCGCTCCCCAGCTCAATCCAATCGCCCAAATCAGCAGGGTGCCACCTCCAGTGCTACTAGTGGGCGATGCCTAAATCGTTTCTATGCTCTTCAGTCCCGACAAGATCAGGAAAATTCTCCTGATGTAGTTATCGGTACATTATAGATCTTTCATGTGCATGTTTATGCTTTGCTAGATCCAGAAGCTTCTTTGTCTTTTGTCACTCCTTATATAGCAGTCGATTTTGGAGTCAGTCCCAAAATTCTAGTAGAGCCCTTTTCAGTCTCTACCCTAGTGGGTAAAACTATCATAGCCCGGCGGGTATTCAGGAACTGCCCGGTTATGATATCTCAGAAAGTCACTTCAGCAGACTTAGTTGAATTAGAGATAACTTATTTTGATGTCATTCTCAGCATAGATTGGCTTCATTCCTACTATGCCATAGTCGACTGCAAAAACATAATAGTCCAGTTTTAATTTCTGAATGAACCCATCCTAGACTGGAAGGGTAGTGTATCCACTTTTAGAGGTCAGCTTATTTCCTACCTTCGGGCAAGGAAATTGATATCCACAGGATATGTCTATCATCTTGGTCGAGTTAAGGACACAAGTTCTGGAAATCTCAGTCTTGAATCAGTCCCAGTAGTGAATGAATATTCATATGTCTTTCCCGAAGATCTTCCAGGAATTCCTCTCGAAAGGGAAATAGACTTTGGCATTGATCTTCTTCCAGATACTCAGCCTATATCCATTCTGCCATATAGAATGGCACCAGCAAAACTCAGAGAACTAAAAGAACAATTGAAGGATCTGTTAGATAAGGGATTTATCATGCCCTGCATTTCCCCGTGGGGCACTGTAATGCCCCGAAAAATGGGTCCCGGAGCATCACATGGTGCTTGAGGCTACGAGTAGCCCCAAGCTAACCCTTTGAGCCATTTTCATTTAGTTCAACACAAATCAACGGGGTTTCTATAAATAACCCTCAAATATCAACAGAGTAATCATCATCCAAGAATAAAAGAATTTCAGAAAGATAACAAAATACGACTTATTAGTCAACTCCCAACATCTATACTAGTCTGACAATCCTCTAAGAAAATCAATAAAACAAGCGAGCCATTGAGATATGCCCCAACTGACTCATACTCAGTTATCAAATGTAAATAACTTCGTGAAACCAACATCAGACATCATGTCCTCGGAACATGAGGACTCACCACAACAGAGAATGTAGAACAGCATGCCCGAAGAATCATTGTCAAACTTGGAACTGAGCACCTGAACTAACATTCTGAGCAAATATAGCCCACATCCGAAAATATGGGTCAGTACCATGGAAAGGAACCGAGTATATGGGGGTGTATTCAGTTGTATAAATATCATCATCATAAATATTTATAAGAAATATGCAGGATGTATGAAAGACTCACATAGCCCGAAGAAAATCATCATAATCATGAGAGGATGAAATAAGTACAATAACACATATGATTCATCATATAATTTTTCAATCACTTTCAGTTCATCAAGAATATAAATTCTCATCACGTAAATATCATTTAAATCTTTTGAAAGAATAACTTTCACAATTCCACTTTCAAATTACTTCACTGTTCACCATAGACATAAGGAAACACACACACACTGGGAGATCCTATAACCGACATAAACCATGTGAGCTACATGGAGTCCAACGTACAACCCACATTGGGGAGAGCCGTCCTATCTTTGCCATCGGAGTAGGACTATATATATCAAATCCACACAAACTAGTGATCACTATATAAATCAGCCTCAGGCTCACTCCTACGGGGGCACGTAGTTCTAGGGAAGTAAGGTCACTTTATACCTCCCACTCGGTGCTAAAGATTTCTTTCGGACTTAGCTCAGATCATTTCAAAGACAATCAACAACAAAACAATTTCAGTAATATATAAATATACATCAGGAGCCATCATACTTACCATCTATCAAAATCAACCACGTTGTGGATTTCCTTCACACTCGAGTTCAAAACAACTCTATTAAGACCAAAAGGTCAAATCATTCAAAATATCTCAAATATTCAATATCAACGTGCTTATAACACACACTTTCTCAAAAAAATACAATTTCCAATGGGGATTCACGACCCAAATATCAAAAGCATGATAAATATCGTTCAAGATTCACACTTTATATCTCCGCACATGTAAATTCATCTTTCAAAATCATAAACATTAAGATTTCATAATAATCATCATAAGATATGGGTTCATGCTTCAAATTCATAAAAATTAAATAAAAATCATTCTTTTGTAAAGAAAATTACTTTTGGGCACAAGAACGAAAGAGAGTTCTTATTGAAAAACTCCACATACCTTGAATGATGAACTTTAGATCGATACTCATTTTTGAGATGTTAATCGTGCCTTTGAATGATGGTTCTTGGAGTTCTTGAAATAGGAACTTGGAATTTTTAATAAATTTGCAGAATTAATGGTGAACTTTGGAGGTTCTTGAAGTTGGATGTAGGAGCTTAGGGTTTTCTTTTTGAGGGGATTTGATGAAATATAATATATAATGCTTCTAATAGGCTTTAATATAGGATTTGGATATATTTTGGGTGAGAGTGAATGACCAAAACGCCCCTCAAAATCAAATAATTCTCGAATCTATCCTTTGGCGGACTGTTTTGATAGTCTGAAGTAGATCAACCATAATGTTTTACTCCGACATCCAAATTGGATGAAACCAATTTCATTAGAAAGAGGACTCTCATATATTTCTGCTGATATATAGTATCTCACCCAGATCATTGTGTACGAGGAGTTATGATTGTTTGAAGTTTATCCAAAAATTCACTTTTGATAGGCTGAAGTAGATCAACCATAACTTTTTTTTCCGATAGACAAATTTGATAAAACCAATTTCATTGGAAAGAGGACTCGCAGAGCTTTCCGTTGATATGTAATAGATCACCCAAATCATTATGTACAAGGAGTTATAATAGTTTAAAGTTGGAGAAAAAATACGCCAGGCCTCAGTACTTTATCGTGCAAGTTTTACTGTTCACTACTATTCACAGTTCGATCGGAATGTTCATAACTCGTGGCTCGGGTGTCCGTCTTGGATGATCCATATATTGTTGGAAAGATTATTTGATAATCTACGTAATGGTGTGTCATAATCTAAGACATTCTGCACGGAAAATTATTAATTTATTCTAGAAGATAGAACCTAACACGTTTACGCACAAAATTTCAATGAAAAATTTCCTGGGGTATTACATCATCCCCCCTTGGAAACATTCATCATCGAATGATGCTAGACATGCCAAGATTAGATAGGGAATAGAGCATACAGCTGAAACCATTTGTTATACTCATCACCACATCGTTTCTCACTTCGAATGCAACATAGAATGCATGAATTCAAGAAACTACAGCTGAACACATAATAAATGACAGCTGAACTGCTGGATCTTTTATCAAAAGTGCATGATTTAGGAAAGAACGGTACCTTTGGCTTGATCGGAGTTCGTGGAAACTAGGTGTGGGTACGTGGATCGCATATCCACCTCATCTTCCAAAGTTGCACCCTCAACCGATTGGTTTCGCCACAATACCTTGACCAAGGGAACTTTTTTGTTCCTTAGTCCTCGGACACTGAAATCAAGAATCTCAACAGGAATCTCATCAAAAGAAAGATTTTCTTGAATGTCAGCACTCATAGAGGAATCCACTACCACAGCATCGCTAATATGCTTTCTAAGCATGGAGACATGGAATATTAGATGAACAGAGGACAACTCGGAAGGATACTCGACCTCATAAGCTACCTTACCAACACGGCTAAGAATTTTGTAAGGACCAACATAACGGGGACTAAACTTCCCCTTCTTTCCAAATCTCTTTACCCCCCCCCCCCTCATGGATGAAAGTTTCAGATACGCTAGGTCACTAACTTCAAACTCAAGGTCTCTCCTTCTAACATCCACATATGACTTCTGACGACTCTGTGCAGTTTTCAACCTTTCCCTAATCAACTTAACTTTTTCCATAGCCTCAAATACCGAATCAGGACCACTCACAGCCGCTTCACCCACCTTGAACCAACCTATGGGTGATCTACACTTTCTCCCATATAAGGCTTCAAATGGAGCCATGCCAATACTAGAGTGGAAACTGTAATTGTAAGCAAACTCTATCAACGGTAAGTGATCATCCCAGCTTCCCTTAAAGTCAAGTGCACAAGCTCTCAACATATCCTCTAAGGTCTGGATGGTCCGCTCAGCCTGACCATCGGTCTGCGGATGAAAAGCAGAACTCAAAAGAACTTGGGTACCAAGACCCTTCTAAAAAGCTTTCCAAAATTGCGAAGTGAACTGAGTACCCCTATAAAAAATGATAGATAAGAGAACTCCATGCAGTCTGACTAGCTCTCGGATATACAATCTAGCATAATACTCAGCAATATATGAGGTATGAACAGGCAAGAAATGAGCAGACTTAGTCAACCTATCAACCACAACCCAAATGGAATCATGATGGAGTCGGAAAAGAGGTAAACCAATCACGAAGTCCATATTTATCTCTTTCCACTTCTAAGTGGGAATACTAAACTCTTGCATCATACCACCAGGTCTTTGGTGTTAAACCTTAACCTGTTGGCATGTTGCACACTTAGTTACAAACGCTGCTATATCTTTCTTCATGCCACTCCACCAATAGATTTCCCGTAAGTCTCGGTACATCTTGGTGGCACCAGTATGAATAGAATATCGCACCCCGTGCGCTTCAGCCATAATCCTTTGTCTCAAATCATCAACATTTGGGATACATAATCTACCCTGCAATCTCAACACACCATCTCCCCCTTGGGAGAAAACCTCTACTTTTTGGTCCTTGACTGACTCCTTCAGTCTGACCAAACTAGCATCTAAGTATTGTTTTTCCTTCACTTCCGAAACCAAGGAGGATTCAGAACTACTCTGAACCCCTATACTACCTTCAGCAGAGTAAAACAACCTAACCCCCAATCTAGCCAAACAATATACATCATGAGCCAACTCTTTCTTACTTTCTACCACATGCAAAACACTACCC
Organism: Capsicum baccatum var. pendulum; assembly: GCA_030864225.1. Taxonomy (NCBI): domain Eukaryota; kingdom Viridiplantae; phylum Streptophyta; class Magnoliopsida; order Solanales; family Solanaceae; genus Capsicum; species Capsicum baccatum. The sequence goes on from CM061558.1 coordinate 108,546,120, forward strand.
ATGGACACTCTACTTAGGGTATCCATCACAACATTGGCCTTGCTCGGATGTTACAGAACACTCATGTCATAGTCCTTTAACAATTCTAACCATCATCTCTACCTAAGATACAATTCTCTCTGGGTAAACACATACTGCAGACTCTTATGATCAGTGAAAACATCAACATGGACACCGTAAAAATAGTGTCTCCAGATTTTCAAAGCAAACATAACAGCAGCCAACTCAAGGTCATGGGTGGGGTAATTTTTCTCATGGGGTTTCAACTGTCTAGAAGCATAAGCTATTACCTTACCCTTCTGCATCAATACGCAACCCAAATAAACTCTCGAAGCATCACAGTACACCACAAAACCATCAACACTACCAGGCAAAGTCAAAATAGGGGCTTAAGTGAGTCGAGTCTTCAACTCCTGAAAACTCTTCTCACAAGATTTGGACCACAAGAACTTCACTTTCTTTTGGGTCAACTGAGTCATAGGAGACGCTATAGAGGAGAAACCCTCAAAAACATGGCGGTAATAGCCAGCTAAACCCAAGAAACTTCTGATATCAGTAGGAGAAATAGGTCTAGGCCAATTTCTAACAGCTTCGGTCTTTTGGGGATCAACTCTAATACCCTCGAAAGAAATGATATGACCCAGAAAAGCAACTGACCTTAGCCAAAACTCACACTTACTGAACTTGGCAAACAACTTGTGATCTCTAAGGGTTGGCAAGACAGTTCGGAGATGATCAGTATGTTCATCCTCACTACGGGATTACACCAGTATATCATTAATGAACACTATGACAAACATATCCAGATATGGTCTGAACACTCGATTCATGAGGTCCATGAAAGCTACTGGGGCATTAGTTAACCCGAAAGACATAACAAGAAACTCAAAATGGCCATAATAAGTTTGGAAAGCAGTTTTTGAGATGTCACACTCCCTAAATTTGAGTTGATGATAGCCGGAACGAAGGTCTATCTTTGAGAAATAACTTGCACCTTGTAATTAGTCAAACAAATTATCTATTCTCGGAAGGGGGTACTTATTTTTTATGGTGACTTTATTCAGCTAGCGGTAATCAATGCACATACGCAAAGTGCCATCTTTCTTTCTCACAAACAATACAGGAGCACCCCAAGGAGAAACATTGGGCCTTATGAAACCCTTATCTAGTACATCTTTGAGTTGCTCTTTCAACTCCTTAAGTTCTGCAGGGGCCATACGGTAAGGAGGAATAGAAATGGGCTAAGTATTAGGAAGAAAATCAATCCCGAACTCTATCTCTCTATTAGGAGGTATCCCTAGGAGAACATCTGAAAAGACATCAGAAAACTTATTGACGACATTAACAGACTGGAGAGTTAGAGTCTCGGACTTTGTGTCTTTGACTCAAACCAAATGGTAAATACACCCCTTAGATATAAGCTTTCTAGCTTTGAGGTAAGAGATAAAATGACTCTTGGGAGACACAGAATTCCCAGACCACTCAAACACGGATGCACCTGGAAACTAAAACTTGACCACTCGGGTCTGACAATCAATAGAGGCATAAGAAGAATACAGCCAGTCCATACCCAGAATCACATCAAAATCTACCATGTCCACCTCAATCAGATCATCCAACAAGATCTATGAAGAACGGTAATAGGATACTTTTTATACACTTTCTGGGCAATAATCGAATCACCCACTGGGGTAGAAACTAGGATAGGCTCAAGAATAATCTCAGGACTCATTTTAAAATTCACAGCAATCAAAGGTGTAACATATGAGAAACTGGATCCAGGATCCAACAAAGCATACACATCAAACTGAAATATATGAAGCATACCAGTAACAACATCGGGATATTCCTCCTGTTCCTGGAGGGATGATAAAGCATAGAATCTATTCTAGCGCTGCCCACCAACATTGCTAGAAGAGGTGCCCTGAGCTAGGGTTGGGCGAGTCGCTGGAACTGGAGCACTAACAGTCTGAGTATGGGTCTGGGGGCGATAGTCACAACGCCCTTGTCCATCCTGTGAACAATCTCTAACTCTATGACCCATGTCACCACATCAAAAACAACCCCTCTTCTCACCCCAACACTCACTCGAATGAGCCCTACCATACTTAGGACACAAGGGATGATTTGTCTTACTGCCAGCACTGTACTGGGACCTGGATGCATATGACCTGCTACCTTTCTCTTGCCTACCTCTAGGCACGGGAGCACTAGTAGATAATGGTGTTGGCATAGAAGAATGATCCTGATACTGAGGGCGACTTCCTCCCTGCGATCTAGTCTGACCTTGTTCGTGTTGCTCGAACCTAGCTCTCTTATTCCCTCTCATTCTATCTCTCTCCTTAATCTTATCTGCCTCAATGTATTGGGCATGAGTCATCAGCTTAGAAAGATTCATCTCACTATCCAGCATAGCAGACCTACACTCCTTAACCACATAACTAGACACTCCAGTCACAAACTTACTCATACTAGCCCGATTATCAGCCACTAAGTCAGGAGCATACTTGGCCAACAGATTGAACTTTAGACAGTGCTCCCTAACAGTCATAGAGCCCTGTCGCAGGTTCATAAACTCTTCCACCTTCGCCTCCCTTATCTCCAAAGGGAAAAACTTATCCAGGAATGTATCCTAGAACTTTTGCCAAGTTGTAGGGACAGCTCCCTCACCTCTACCTTTCCTCCAAGAAACAACCCAGTCATAAGCAAGGTCTTTCAACCTATACATAGCCAACTCCACACTATGTTCCTCAGATTCATGCATCACTTGAGTAATCTTCCGTACCTCCTCTAAAAACTACCGTGGATCCTCATCAGACTCGGACCCATAGAATTCTGGCGGATTCATCCATATGAAGTCACGAATCCTGGCAGCAGCTGAATCACCTCCCTACTGCTGTAGAGCTGGGGCTGGGTTGGCCTGAATATTTGTAGTAACAGCTTAGGCCAGCGCCTGAAAGGCTGCCCGAAATTTAGTATGAGACACATTTTCATTCAATGGGTCAGTGGGTTGAGGTTGCTAACCATCATTATTTCTTCTTGCTCGACGTGGAGGCATATTTTTGAAAGAGGAGAGCACCAATCAATAGCATAGAGAGACACTTTAAGCACAATAGACTTCTGAAAAAAAAGAATCACATTTTTTCCTAAAACATCTTGTAGCCTCTTGCTCATATATGTGGCGCGCTACACACCGATGATCAAGACTATACTTAACGCGGCTTGTCAGACTCCCTAGGACACCTTAAAACCTTAGGCTCTGATACCAAGTTTGTAACGCCCCAGAAAATGGGTCCCGAAGCGTCACACGGTGCTTGAGAGTACGAGTAGCCCCAAGCTAACCCTTTGAGTCATTTTCATTCAGTTCAACACAAATCAACGGGGTTTCCATAAATAACCCTCAAATATCAACAGAGTAATCATCATCCAAGAATAAAAGAATTTCAGAAAGATAACAAAATACGACTTATTAGTCAACTCCCAACATATATACTAGTCTGAGAAGCCTCTAAGAAAATCAACAAAACTAGCGAGCCATTGAGATATGCCCCAACTAACTCATACTCCGTTATCTAATGTAAACAATTCTGTGAAACCATCATCAGACATCACGTCCTCGAAACATGAGGACTCACCACAATAGAGGATGTAGAACAATATGCCCAAAGAATCACTGTCGAACCTTGAACTGAGCACCTGAACCTATATTCGAAGAAAATGTAGCCCACATCCGAAGATGTGGGTTAGTACCATGGAAAGGGATCGAGTATATGGGGGTGTATATAGTTGTACAAACATCATCATAAATATTTATAAGAAATATGCAGGATGTATGAAAGACTCACATATCCCAAAGAAAATCATCATAATCATGAGAGGATGAAATAAGTACAATAACACATGTGAGTCATCATATAATTTGTCAATCACTTTCAGTTCATCAAGAAAATCAATTCTCATAATGTAAATATCATTTAAATCTTTTGAAAGAATAACTTTCACAATTCCACTTTCAAATCACTTCACCATTCACCATAGACACAAGGAAACACACATACACTAGGAGATCCTACAACTGACATAAACCATGTGAGCTACATGGAGTCCAACGCACAACCCACGTTGGGGAGAGCCATCCTATCCTTGCCATCGGAGTAGGACTATCAATATCAAATCCATACAAACTAGTGATCACTATATAAATAAGCCTCAGGATTACTCCTATGGGGGCACGTAGTTCTAGGGAAGTAAGGTCACTTTATACCTTCCACTCAGTGCTAAAGATTTCTCCCAGACTTAGCATAGATCATTTCGAAGACAATCCACAACAAAACAATTTTAGTAATATATAAATATACATCGGAAGCCATCATGCTTCCCATCTATCAAAATCAACCACGTTGTGGATTTCTTTCATACTCGAGTTCAAAACAACTCCATTAAGACCAAAAGGTCAAATCATTCAAAATATCTCAAATATTCAACATCAACATGCTTATAACACATACTTTATAAAAAAATACATTTTTCAATGGGATTCACGACCCAAATATCAAAATCATGATAAATATCATTCAAGATTCATGTTTTATATCTCCACACATGTAAATTCATCTTTCAAAATCATAAGCATCAAAATTTCATAATAATAATCATAAGATATGGGTTCATGCTTCAAATTCATAAAAATCAAATAAAAATCATGCCTTTATAAAGAAAATTACATTAGGGCACAAGAACGAAAAAGAGTTGTTGTTGAAAAACCCCACATACCTTGAATAATAAAATTTAGATCGATACTCATTTTTGAGATGTTAATCGTTCCATTGAATGATGGTTCTTGGAGTTCTTGAAATAGGAACTTGGAATCTTGAATAAATTTGCAGAATTGATGGTGAACTTTGGAGGTTCTTAAAGTTGGATATAGGAGCTTAGGGTTTTCTTTTTGAGGGAATTTGATGAAATATAACATATAATGCTTCTAATAGGCTTTAATATAGAGTTTGGACGGATTTTGGGTTAGGGTGAATGACCAAAACGCCCCTAAAAATCAAATAATTATCGAATCTATCGTTTGGTGGACTGTTTTGATAGTCTGAAGTAGATCAACCATAACGTTTTACTCCGATATCCAAATTAGATGAAACCAATTTCATTAGAAAGAGGACTCTCATATATTTCCATTGATATATAGTATCTCACCCAGATTATTGTGTATGAGGAGTTATGATCATTTGAATTTGATCCAAAAATTTGCTTTTGATAGGATGAAGTAGATCGACCATAACTTTTTGCTCCGATAGAAAAATTGGATGAAACTAATTTCATTGGAAAGAGAACTCGTAGAGATTTCTGTTGATATATAGTAGATCACCCAGATCATTATGTACAAGGAGTTATGATCGTTTAAATTTGGAGCAAAAATACACCAGGCCTCAGTACTTTTTCCTACACATTTTATTGTTCACTACTATTCATGGTTTGATCGAAATGTTCATAACTCGTCGCTCGGGTGTCTGTTTGGGATGATACATATATCGTTGGAAAGCTTATTCGATACTCTACTTAATAGTGGGTTATAATCTAAGACATTCCAGACAGAAAATTTATAATTCATTCTAGAAGATAGAACCCAACACGTTTACGCACAAAATTTCAACGAAAATTTTCCTGGGGTACTACAGGCACTCTAGTATTATTTGTGTGAAAGAAAGACAGTTCTCTTATAATATGTATAGAATACCATCAACTCAATAAGATCACGGTCAAGAACAAGTATCCTCTTCCCAGAATCGATGACTTGTTTGACCAACTTTAGGGTGCCAGTTATTTCTCTAAGATAGACCTCAGATCTGGCTATCAGCTCAGATTCAAAGAATATGACATTCCAAAAATAGATTTTCATATGCGGTATGGTCACTTCAAATTCCTAGTCATGTTATTTGGTCTTACCAATGGCCCAGCCGCTTTCATGGACTTGATGAACCATGTGTTCAAGCAGTACTTGGACATGTTCATCATAGTCTTCATAGATGATATTCTGGTCTATTCCCACAGTGAGTGCAATTATGCAGACCATCTCAGGATATTACTTTGGACTCTCAGAGATCACAGCTTTTTGCCAAATTCGGTAAGTGCAAGTTTTGGATACGTTCAATAGCATTCCTTGGTCACATCATTTTTTATGATGGCATTAGAGTAGATCCTCAAAAGACTGAAGTAGTAAGAAACTGACCTCACCCTGTCTCTCTATCATATATTAGGAGTTTCTTGGGTTCTCCTGGCTATTACAGATGGTTTGTTGAGGGATTTTCTTCTATTGCATCCCCTATGTCTAGATTGACTCAGAAGAAAGTCACGTTTCAATGGTCAAATCCTTGCGAGAAGATTTTTTAGGATTTGAAGACTCAACTCACCTCAGCTCCAGTCTTATCTCTCCCAGATGGTTCAGATGGGTTCATAGTGTATTGTGATGCATCCAGAGTGGGTCTAGGTTGTGTCCTCATACAGCATGGTAAGGTCATAGCCTACGCCTCCAGAAAGCTTAAACCCCATGAGAGGAATTATCCTACTCATGATCTTGAGTTAGCAGCCGTAGTCTTTGCCTTAAATATTTAGAGGCATTATCTCTACGTAGTTCATATAGATGTCTTCATAGATCATAAGAGTCTTCAGTATATATTTTCTTAGAAAGATCTCAATCTTCGTCAGAGGAGGTGGTTAGAGCTCTTGAAATATTATGACATGAAGTATCCTCTATCATCCAGGCAAGGCCAATATAGTGGCTGACACTCTCAGTAGACTGTCATGGGTAGTGTTTCTCATATGGATAATAGTAAGAAGAAGTTAGCTCAGGAAGTACATCAGCTTACCAAACTAGGTATTTCCTTAGTCGATATAGATGAGGGTGATATATGGATTCAGAGTAGTTCAGAATCATCTCTAGTTTTCGAGGTAAAAGAAAAACAAGATAGAGATCCCAGCCTTGCCAAGTTGAAAGAGTCAGTTCAGGATTAGAAAGTAGAGGTTTTCTTCCAAGGGGGAGATAGTGTTTTGCATTGTCAGGGTCATCTCTGTGTTCTAGGTGTAGATTACATAAGGCAATGAATTCTTATAGAAGTGCATGGTACGCGCTACTCTATTCATCTAGGGGCCATAAAGATGTACCACGACTTGTAGGAAGTCTATTGGTGAAGTGGGATGAAGAGAGATATTGCAGTGTTTATGGCTAAGTACTCTACATGTTAGTAGGTTAAGATAGAGCATCAAAAGCCTAGTGGTCCTATGCAGGAGTTCATTATTCCTACTTGAAAGTGAAAGAAGTGAACATGGACTTTGTGACAGGTTTACCTCAAACTCGTCATCAGCATGATACAGTCTGGGTCATTATAGATAGAATGACCAAATCATCCCTTGTTCTTCTAGTTCATACCTCTTATTCAGCCAACGATTACGCCAAACTCTACATCAAGAATTTGGTCAGATTGCACGGTGTTCCATTGTCCATTATCTCAGATAGAGGTACCCAGTTTACCTCTTATTTATTGAGAGCATTCCAAAAGTTTCTTGGTATCCAAGTTCATCTTAGTATAGCCTTCCATCCTCAAATAGATAGTCAAGTAGAAAGGACCATTCAAACTCTAAAAAATATTCTAAGGGCGTATGCAATTTATTTCAAGGGTAGTTGGGATGACCACTTGCCTTTGATTGAGTTTGCATACAACAACAACTATCATTCCAGTTTTCACATGGCTCCATTCGAAGCACTCTACGGTAGAAGATGTAGATCTCCAATTGATTGGTTTGAAGTTAGTGAGGCCTCAATCATAGGTCCTGACTTGGTATTCAACACCATAGAAAAAGTCCAGTTGATTAGAGAAAGACTCCGGGCTTCTTAGAGCCGATAGAAGTCTTATGCAGATGTTCGTAGAAAAGATCTCGATTTTGAGATTGGCGATCATGTCTATCTAAAGATCTCTCCCATGAAGAGAGTGAAGAGATTTAGCAAGAAGGGAAAGATCAATCCCCGATATGTTGGTCCCTTCAAGATTCTCAGTCGCTTTGGCAAGGTAGCCTATGAGCTTGAATTGCCTTTAGATCTAGCCTCAGTTCATCCAGTATTCCGTGTCTCTTTGCTCAAGAAGTGAATAGGTTTCCCAGCAATTGTAGTCCTTATTCAGAGCATTGATGTTCAGAACAACCTCTCTTATGAGGAGATTCCAATTGAAATCCTAGACAATCAGACTCATAGATTGAGGAACAAACAAGTCCCTCTAGTTAAAGTTCTTTGGCAAAATCAGTCCGTCGAGGAAGCTACTTGGGAAGCAGAGGTAGACATGCATACCAAGTATCCTCACCTCTTTCTTGTTAACTTAGATCAAGCTCAAGGTAACAGTTCTCCTTAAGCTTACTCAGCTTCATGCTCAGTGTTCATCACAAACTTGGTATGCATTTCATGTTTATGTTCCTATTAGAAACTTGGTATCAAGTACCATTGCATATTCATTCATGCACTCATGTATCAGTTCAGTTATGTAATTATGATTCAGACATGCATTGTCATTGTGAGAAACTTAGTTCTTCAGAACACTCAGTCATGCATTCATGAATCAGTTACACATGTATCAGATATGCATGTTCAGTATTATATGTTCAGCTTGTCAGTCATGTCAGTTATGAGATCATGTTCCAGTTATTCATATTTAATATGTACATCAATTGTCTTTTCTCCCCTCTCATTCAGTCTCATTTGAGGACGAATGTTCTCAAGGGGGAGATATTGTAATACCCCATACTTTTTCCTAGCTAATTTCATCTAAAGAATGTTCAGCACTAGCTTCTACATTTAATGATGTTTATTCCATGAGAAATTTTTAATATTTTCACTTTTTGTCATATGGGAAATTCAATAAGCTTTCCATCGATATAAGATTCGCCCAAATCCGATAACCGGGTCAGAAGTTACGACTATTTCATGTTTTCGTCATAAAACAGAGTCATATTGGTCAATGGCGCACCGCGCCACAAGTTAAAATGACAATTGTCCTTTTCCAGTGTATCAATGTGATTTCTCCCTGATAACGCTCAATCTACAGCTCTCGTAGAAGTGTAAAGCGGTCGTTGTCAAATATATAACCCAACTGGGTTGGGTATCGTTCCCACAGGGAATAGCCAGTCAACAAGTAAGCAAAGATTATTAGACTTTTGGTGCAAGTCTCATGAAAGGGGGGATTGTAACGTGCAAATAATGTAATCAAAATAGTAAAGTAAAAACAGAAAATAGAAAAGTAAAAAGAAAGAATGTTTTAGTAAGACGTTAAACAATGAGAATTGAGAGTTAGGGTTATGTCCACCTTATGAGTTATACGTCTCTATTGGCTATGAGTTATGCGGAATTCAGACATGCATGTGCTTATAGAGAATTGTATTCTATGGTAAATCCAAGCGTCTTTCGACCTTAATAAGGACTATTTCACTTTAACTCTTTCGAGCTTAAAGCGTGTCTAACGGTACAAATTCTCCAAGAGGTTAATCCAGTTACGGCACTAACTTTTTAATAGGGGTTGGTGCCCTATTACCTTGACATTATCTCTTTTCCAGACATATAACTTTTCTTTCGAACAAGTTAATGCTATACTGGCGTATTCTATGCGTTTGCAACCACAAGAATTTGCATTAATATGAAGAGAATAATGATATAAGCAGCATACGTGTCGCGAATTCACAAACTCATAGCAATAGATAGTATCTCATACGGCTTCCATAACCCCAACAGAGAAGTTTAGCTACTCATGAGTGCGATGGAACTCACAATAGACATTATTATTATACCACAATAAAGATATCACGTGTAGTATGGTGTGGTATGGCTTTAGGCGTGAACTCTCTTTAAAAGTAGCGTTTCTCTTGTTGTGGAATTTAAGAATTGAATAGATGAATAGAAGAAGAATAAAAAGTAGAATTACTGGAAGAATTAGAAGTAGTAGTGAGTTGTGGAATAAGAAGTAGAATGAGAATGATAAAAATCTCTAGCAAAATAGGGTATTTATAACACCCATATCCTATTCCTACTAAGCTAATGCATTACTTAACCCAATCCTACTAGGTTACTGCATCATTATCCTAATAAGTTACTGCTAGTCCCCAAAGTCTTTAGAATTGTTGTTTTTGCCCGGGACAGATTTTCCATGCGCCTCTTTTGGTCCTTGGCGTCCAAGCTTTCCCTTCCTTCTTTCGTGAAGCTTTCTTTGGCATCAAGTTATCCATAAAATGCTGAAATCTGCATCATTTATACCTGAAAACTTGCTAATCACGTTTGTTAGCTCACTTACAGGAAAAAGGACTAAAAGTGCATGAATTATATAATTTGTCCTCAAAACTTAGCTAAAATATGGGTAAAATATAGTACTTTAGGCGTGTAAATTCGCCTATCATAAACACCCCACACTTAAAGCTTTGTTCGTCCTCGTACAAACTATCATGTCCATCTAAACATCCACTTAGGGTTTCACAGTAACAACACAAAATATTCATCAAGACAAGCATAGCAATCATTAACAAAGAGTAGTTTTCTGATCATTACTAGAAACAATTCAACCTCCAACATAGACTCGTGATGATGGTCAATTCGTATTCAAAAAGTTAAGGCATAGAGAATCATACACAACTACCCAAAACTCATCAACCATGTGTGTCTCACAAAATATAACCCATAATCACTCACAAGTATTGTATATATTTCGAACATGGGTATAAGATTTTCCTTGCTCTCACTCTCACAAAGAATTCATATGTTGCAACTGATGACCATAGTTTTTCCCTTAGTGTAATGCTCCAATAAATATCAGAATGTTAAGCTTAGGATCAAATAGGTCTTTTACAGGTTGTAATGTAGGCTAAGGGACGGGTAGGACTATTTTGGCCAGAAATAGCGACTATGTTCCTAAGCGCTTTAATACATCACAATATGCCATTAATACTTTTCTTTCAAACAACCTTTCTACTTTCTTTTATTCTACCACCCCTTTTTTCCACCTTTGTTTTTCAATTTTAAACATAACTAACTTTTCAGTTTTCCTTTCCCTTTTTTTTTCTTTTCATAACACCTCTTATGATAGCAATTCTTTTTCATAACAAATTCAAGCACCATTACATTCTAAAGCATCATACTCACCCAATTTCCTCTTATTTTGTCACATGTCTTTACACTTTAAAGTACTTAATATTTTGGATCAAATTATGGTCTTGAAAAAATGGATTAGGCTTACAGATGAGGTTGTCAAAGAAAATAGGCTAAAGGCTCAAAGGGGTTAACTAGGATAATGTCCATGGGTAGGTAAAAATAAGGTAAACAAGTCTAGGTTGCCAAAGAAATGCCTAAATCATATCCTAGACTTGTACTCCTTATTTTTGCTTTACATACATACCAGGCAAGTTCTAGCATCGGCCACAAACACAGAATATACTATATCCTCACACACACAAGGCACATGGTCGACTTTATTGGGAGTAGCATAGACTCTTGACCCAACAGATGAAGGAATTGAACCACACAATATCACATAGTGAGTCACAATTAGAGCCTAAACGTCTCAATAGTCATGATTTTAGCACAAACTCTTGTCATAATCTCATGCTGCCTATTACAATAATTTCATGCGAAGTTAAGTTAAAAAAAAAATTTAACTAATAAAAAAAAATAACTACTAAAATGAAAAACAAAACAAACATAAATGCAAATGCAGATAGAGAAGTATAGCATGCAAATACCAGCACCCCACACTTAGACGGGACACACTGCCCTCAGTGGAAAATAAATAAGAAGAACCTGGTTAGTCGGACTCCTCCTCTATGTCTGGGGTCATACCCCCTTCGTTGGAATCATCATTGGAGTCTTCGTCATCAGAATTCTCCTCCACATTGGAGTCTGGCATTCATCGATCATCATCGGTCGGCACATCATCATCAAGAGGTTCCTCAAAATATGTACCTACTCCACATATCTCCTTCGCGTGCTCATTTATTGGGTAGTCATAATCCAGCTGTTGGAGCTCTGCAGCAGTTGGAACACGACCACCGCTCATCATTGTAAACCGAGTCATGCCATAAAGATGGCGAAAGAAACTTTCATCTCGAGCATGCCTTTCTAAAGTGGTAAGGTTGACGCCATGCGTAGTTTCAGCATCCTTAACCTTCGTGAGGTCAACCTTCTTTGGGTTGTGTGGGAGTTTATGATCAGTCGGTTCCTCTTTGATGTCTTCCTTCCTCAATATTGCGATCAACAGATTGCCAAAACTGAAGTGGGACCTCTTGTGTAGCCTAGCTTTCCGCATTGTGGATCGAATAATTGCCCCAATGTTGATAGGGACATTTGTCATCAATGCGTATACCAAGCACACTCTATCTCGTATTATCTTTGTGTACTGAGTCCCTGGAATTAGGCAAGAGTTAACTATGCGCAACCATATTCTTGCTTCTTTATTCAAAGGAGCATATGGGAAGGTGTTGTGTCATCCGGTGTCCTTGTGTCTACTCCACCGTGCCATGGACCTTGTTCCACAGAGAGTGTGTCGAATGGCTCTATATGGAGGTCTACTGTACAGTCCTTTGAATGGTGATGGATCAACAGCAGGCAAGCCAAGAAAAGAGTTGAAGAAATCCGCATTGAGTTGTAAAACTTGGCCCCGAATCTTGACCTCACTTCCTGTGGTTTTTGGTGACCAGTTGGCATAGAATTCTCTTGTTAGATCGAGATTGCACTCTCCCATGTCTCGGAAGATAAAATCAAGATGTAACGCCATGATCTTGGCCAACATTCGCGGTTCTTTCTTTGCTAGGCTTTCCTTGTTTATCAAGTCCACATGAACATATTTCTTCTCTTTGTTGTTCCTATACCATTCCTTTTCTTCCTCCTCTAAAACCCATTTAATTCTGAACATGCGGCGTGGTACTTGCATCGAGGAGGACTCTCCTTGCTCTTTGCGTCCTCTTTTCTTTCCTTTTTGGGAAGTGGTTGCCTTATCTTTGCCTTGTCTTGCTTTGGGTGCCATTGTACCTGAGATTGATTGATGCCTTTGGATGATGTTCTTGTGAAGTAAAAGAGCAAAAGGAAAATTTTGGAGAGGATTTGGAGACTATAGGCGGCGCTTATGCTAGGTTTCCAATGTGTTTTTGGTTCAAGACTAAGTCTCTTATTTATAGGGGGAGGTTGGGTCGGGTTTTGACCCATTTAAAATCGGTTTAGGAGACAAGAAGTGACCATATGCGGTGCCTTTTGCTTTGCCTATGCTTGGCATAGGCGGCGCCTTTTGCATAGCATTGTTGAGCATAGGCGGCGCCTATGCCATGGCATTCTTAGGCATAGGCAGCGTCTTTCACTTAGCATATGAGATTCAGAGACAAAAGGCATTGGCATAGGCGGCGCCTATGCTATGGCATACTTGGGCATGGGCGGCGTCTATTCTATGGCACACTAGATTCCGAGAGCTTAGGCCATAGTATAGGCCTTGCCTTGTTCGTGGCCTAGTTTTACATAGGCCTAGCCTTGTTCGTTGCCTATATTTTCATAAGCAATGCCCAATCCATAGCCTTTTGCTTCTTCATTCCTAACTTACTACCTTTAACATGCAATACGTCCAAATCAAAATTTGAAACCGACCTCCTCGTTTTACACCTCTTTGTACCTACATTTACTCAAAAACAACAAAGACGATTAGAACGATGGGTTGCCTCCCATCAAGCGCCTTAGTTTTGGTGGTGGCAAGACTCTTCTTTTTGGATTTTTATTTATCAAAAGCAAACAATTAATAGAACGAAAGAAATAAAAAAAAATGAAAAATGATGGGTTGCCTCCCACCAAGCGCTTGATTTATTGTTGCGGCACGACATAGCTATCTCGATTACTTAGACTTCATCGAGATAGATGGTGGATCATTTTCTGAATGGATTCAGATGACAATGAGGCTTACTTGTAGGCATGCAATCTTCTTCGAGATGATCCTTGTGCATGCCTATCCCAGGAGGGATACCAATTATATCATCAATAGTCCAACCCATGGCTCTCTTGTATCTCTTCAGAGCAGAGATGAGAGTCTCTACGTTCTGTTCACTTAAATCATCCGCCATACTTACCGGAAGTATATTTCCACTTTCCAAGAACACATACCTTAGATAATCGGGGAGATCTTTCGATTCTAGCATTAGTGGCTCTTCAATGGAAGTCTTCGCTGTTGGTGATGGTTGATTCTTAAGATCAAGGTCCGGCTATTTTGGAGTATGAGAATAGGACCCTATTTCTGTTAGAGCACATGTAGTTTCTTCATAATCTTCATCATCCTTATGCTCAACATTCAGTAGCGCAGCAGACAATGGCTCAACAGTAAGCTGTTTCGCTACAGATAATGCTTTCTTATCCTCATAATGAACATCAGCTACAGAGAACACATTCATATCGCTGGGTTGCTTCATTGCTTTGCATATATCAAAACGGACTACTTCATCATTCAACCGAAATAAAAGCTCATTAGCTCTCATGTCAATAAGCACACTTCCTGTTGCAAGGAAAGGGCGTCCCAAGATTATGGGAACTTCAGAATCCACCTTACAATCCAGAATAACAAAGTCTACAGGAAACATGAATAAAGAAACCTTCACCAACACATTATTCAAGATACCCACAGGTCGTTTTACCGAGCTATCAGCCATCACGAGCCTCATATTGGTTGGTGTCGGATCGCCTAACCCCAACTTCTTGTAGACGGATAGTGGCATCAAATTGATGCTAGCACCCAGATCTTACAATGCCTTGGCAAAGTTCAAAGATCCAACAGTGCAAGGAATAGTGAAGGCACCAGGGTCGGCCTTCTTCTGAACTAGTGATCGGGTAGCGATTGCGCTGCAGTGATAAACAGTATCCTTCAACTCATAGCTTGCTACTCGCTTCTTTGTCAAAAGATCCTTCATAAATTTCGCATACCCAGGCATTTGTTCTAGTGCCTCTACCAACGGAACATTAATGGTCAGCTGCTTTAACATATTCATGAATTTGCTGAACTTTGTATCATCCGCAATCTTCTTCAATCTTTGAGGAAAAGGTGGTGGTGGATAAGGAATTGTTTTCTCCACGGCTTTCTTCTCCTCTTTCTTCCAAATGTTGGCCTTTTCAGACTGCAACGTACTAGGGGTGACGTCATGGACGTCTTGGTCAGCTTCTATGGTGCCCTCATCTTCTTTATGTTTGTCCACTTGCTTGCTTTGGGATGAATTTTCCAGCACCTTACCACTCCTGGTAGTAATAGCCATACATGATCCGTCATTCCTTGGATTTTGCACAGTGTTTCTAGGTAAAGTGCCAGCTTTTCTTTGATTGAGTGCTGTTGAAAGTTGGCTTAATTGTTGCTCTATTTGTTTTATTGAAGTGGAATGTGAGTCAACCAATTGCTTCATTGAGGACAAATCATGTATTACCTCCGTTACTCCCGCGCTGGTTGCCTCCACTCCTTTAATAGTTTAGCCATCATGTTTTCCATGTTTCCAGAACCAGATGTAGTGGTGTCACGTCTTCCTGGGGGAACATACAAACCACTATTATCATTCTTGTTCTTCCAACTACCTTGGTCCTTGTTTCCAGATTTATCATAATAGTTCCGACCTTGGTTTCCTTGGGTATTACCTCGGAAACCCCCCTGATTGTTCAAGTAGTTGGCTTCTTCTTTCGAATTAGATTCGTCTCTTCCTTTTGATGCAACAGCTTTGACTTTTTCGGTCTTCCCTGATAATAGATGCTTTGTAAGAAGATCCACTTGTGTTTTCATGTGCGCCATATCTTGATCGCGTTCTTCTTCTCTTCTCCTTTGGTCTGCAGTCATTCCAATAGATAAAGTGGGGCTTGCTACCTCAGAATCCCTGGTATGCCAAGCTCTACTTTGCTTCGTCATCCGATCTAGCATATTTCTTGCCTGACCAAAGGTGAGGTCCATAAATGATCCTCCAGCCGCATTATCCACCACTGGTTTAGTTATTGAATTCAAGGCTCTGTATAATATCTCCATCAAGTGGACATTGGTCATATGATGGTTTGGGCACCGCATAAGCTTCGTCTTGAACCTCTCCCATGTTTCGCGGAGAGCTTCAGTTGGAAGCTGTCGAAAATTGTTGATCTCATCTCTCAACTGTGCTTTCTTGGATGGCGAAAAGAATCTTTCTAGGAAAGCGTCTTTCAATTGCCTCCAATTAGTAATAGAATCAGGAGTCAACCCATTCAACCATAGAGTTGCCTCTCCATATAGAGACAATGGAAATAAGCGCAGCCGAATTGCATTCTATCCAATGCCTGGATTGTCGAATGACTTGCATGTTGAGATAAAATTGATCAGATGCATATTCGGATCATCACCTGCAAGTCCACCAAATAATCCCTTGAGTTGCAGTAGTTGAATCATGGTGCTTATGATATTGAACTTGACTCCAGGTTCCAAGAGTGGCAGAATAATGGCTCCTGTGGCACCAGCTCCATCAAGATCATCATCATCATCAAACGGTATTTGCACGGCTCGGCGTTCAAGCCAAAATCTTGCTTGACGATCTCTTCTGTTTGCCGGTGTCACAACTTTAGCATCACGCCTCGGGTTTAGTAACTCATCATCACCCAAGTCCTCATCATCAGGATCTGCTACTCGCCCAGGGTTATCGATATTTTGCTGATGCACTTGAGCAGCGGCCAACGCAGCTAATCTAGCCTGCTCCTGTTGAGCAGCCCTTCTCTCAATGTCACGTTGCACCTCCATCCTGCCAATACGTTGTGGTTCAAGGTTTATGGGTAATAATGGTTCTCCAGAACTTCGAGTATTGGGCATGCACTGAACAAAACCTGCAGAAAACAAAAACAACAACTAAAAGTAAAGTACGAGAATCTTTGACCAAAGGGTCTAGTAATTATCACAAACTTAGTTGACAACCGTATTCCCCGACAACGGCGCCAATTTTTGATAACGCTCAATCTACAGCTCTCGTAGGAGTGTAAAGCGGTCGTTGTCAAATATATAACCCAACTGGGTTGGGTATCGTTCCCACAGGGAATAGCCGGTCAACAAGTAAGCAAAGATTATTAGACTTTTGGTGCAAGTCTCGTGAAAGGGGGATTGTAACGTGCAAATAATGTAATCAAAATAGTAAAGTAAAAACAGAAAATAGCAAAGTAAAAATAAAGAATGTTTTAGTAAGACGTTAAACAATGAGAATTGAGAGTTAGGGTTATGTCCACCTTATGAGTTATACGTCTCTATTGGCTATGAGTTATGCGGAATTCAGACATGCATGTGCTTATAGAGAATTGTATTCTATGGTAAATCCAAGCGTCTTTCGAGCTTAACAAGGACTATTTCACTTTAACTCTTTCGAGCTTAAAGCGTGTCTAACGGTACAAATTCTCCAAGAGGTTAATCCAGTTACGGCACTAACTATTTAACAGGGGTTGGTGCCCTATTACCTTGACATTATCTCTTTTCCAGACATATAACTTTTCTTTCGAACAAGTTAATGCTATACTGGCGTATTCTATGCGTTTGCAACCACAAGAATTTGCATTAAGATGAAGAGAATAATGATATAAGCAACATACGTGTCGCGAATTCACAAACTCATAGCAATAGATAGTATCTCATACGGCTTCCATAACCCCAACAGAGAAGTTTAGCTACTCATGAGTGCGATGGAACTCACAATAGACATTATTATTATACCACAATAAAGATATCATGTGTAGTATGGTGTGGTATGGCTTTAGGCGTGAACTCCCTTTCAAAGTAGCGTTTCTTTTGTTGTGGAATTTAAGAATTGAATAGATGAATAGAAGAAGAATAAAAAGTAGAATTAATGGAAGAATTAGAAGTAGTAGTGAGTTGTGGAATAAGAAGTAGAATGAGAATGATAAAAATCTCTAGCAAAATAGGGTATTTATAACACCCATATCCTATTCCTACTAAGCTAATGCATTACTTAACCCAATCCTACTAGGTTACTGCATCATTATCCTAATAAGTTACTGCTAGTCCCCAAAGTCTTTAGAATTGTTGTTTTTGCCCAGGACAGATTTTCCATGCGCCACTTTTGGTCCTTGGCGTCCAAGATTTCCCTTCCTTCTTTCGTGAAGCTTTCTTTGGCGTCAAGTTATCCATAAAATGCTGAAATCTGCATCATTTATACCTGAAAACTTGCTAATCACGTTTGTTAGCTCACTTACAGGAAAAAGTACTAAAAGTGCATGAATTATACAATTTGTCCTCAAAACTTAGCTAAAATATGGGTAAAATATAGTACTTTAGGCGTGTAAATTCGTCTATCATCACTCCCACGTCGTACCAAGGTTTCAGGCTGCAAAAGAAGAGGCAACACAATTGCTCCGCGTCGCGCCATCCCTCAGTTTCCCAATTAATAAATTCCAGTGACATAGCGCGATAGCGCTGTGTCGCGCCAAGGTTTCAATTCGGAAAATTTTTACTAAAATTATAAGAAGCGTCCAGGGTTAAAAGGGTCAATTTTTCACCCCTATTTAATCCCTTTAACACGTGATTCAACCACTTTTCACCCAAAATACACTCTTTTCTCAAAAACCTCTCAAGAACAAAGTAGGGCTTTTCATAGAAGATTCAGAATCAAGAATTTCCTCCATCAATCTTCACGAAATCACGAACTAAGGTATGTATAGTGTTCATTCATGTACTCCTTTCATCCATAAAGCCCAAGAATCTCTTTTCTAAAGTCAAGATTTTAGATTTTCTTTATCAACTTCATGTTGGGTTTATTTTGTTTATGTTGAGAATGATCAATTGAATTTAAATCCATGTTGGGTGATTAATGTTATGTGGAATTGATTTGTATAGATGTATATTCATGTGAACCTATGATTAAACCCTAGGATGATGAAATTAGATGTTGAATCATGATGTGTAATTGTTGAATAATGGTGTCTACATATATTATGCCTATCATATGTTTGACTAAATGTCTAGATGAAGGAAAAGTGTCTAACTAGCATGATACCATGAAATCCCCATATATGTACAAGTTATGCCTATCACATGTTTTGATAAAATGCTTCTATAAATGTATTATGGATTATGATGTTAGTTATATGTTCAAGTAAGTTATGCTTGGTCAGTTTCCTTCCATCGAGTCCTAGGGGTACTCGTACCCTAAACATTAGTTGTGTGCCTAGAGCCATGTCATTTTTTCATGATACTCTCAGTCAAGCTATGAATCCTTAGACTTCAGACAGTCTTATGACTCAGGAAATCTCCAAGATCTCATGAACTCAGCCAGTTGTCAGATATCAATAGTATTCCATCAGTCAACGGAATTCAATAACTCAGCCCATGCTCAGTTCAGTAAATCATGTTCAGAGTCTATTCAGATGGGAGTAAGAATTAGCACCGAGTGAACCCATGGATGGAAACACACACTATCAGATGAGGGTGTGATTCTTAGAAGTCATCCTTGCATTTCAAAACTATGTAGCCATCATAGGTTGAGACATCAACACTGTCCGATAAGGGTTGATGAGGTGGATAAGCACTGTCAGATAAGGGCCCAACCATTCTCTTTTGGGGACACTATCAGATGAGGGTCACCCATAGCTTGTCCTTACTAGTGGCACGGTATTGACACCCTTTGTATTTGGGATTACAGATTGGACCCCAACTCAGCTATAATGGCATATTAGGGGCATGTCTATTAGATAACTACTTACCATAATTTCATGTTACAGAATCAGGACTTTAAGATACAGTCAATCAATCTCAGTAATAGAACTCAAATAGTTCTTCAGATTTTAGGACTTTCAGATACAGTCAATGTAGAAAAAGTACGGAACTCAGATAGTTCCATCAGATTCAGGACTGTCAGATACAGTCACTCATGTTATCAGTCATATTCAGATTCAGTAATCATGTTATCACAGTATTAATATCAGTTGTTATGTCTCACACATGTATTCTGATACTCATGATAGTTAGGCAGTTATTATTATTGTTCATGCTTATGAACCCATGCATTCAGCCTACCTTACATGCATACCAGTACATTCAAAGTACTGACGCATTTGAGCTATGGTGTCTTATACCATAGGTTCAGAGACACGAGCTCCAGAGCAACAATAAATTCCAAATATCTGCAGACAGAGTTAGAAGTGAGTCCTCATCTTTGATGGACTTGATTATTTCCCTATTATCTCATTAATCATTTTATTAGTTGGAGTTAGTTAGGGACATGTCCTATCAACTCCTTACTCAGATAGCTCAGTCAGTTAGAGGCTTTCTAGACTATTATGTTTCAGACTTCAGTATTTTTAGTTTTGTTTTGGGTATTCTGTTACCCCACACAGATGTTATATTATTCAGATTATGTTCAGTTTTGAACATTTCAGCCTTTCAGTTCATGTTTCTGAATTATTCAGTATATTATGCAGTATACAAGTACAGATATCAGTCATGGGTTATCTTATGGTCCTTCGAGGTCATGAGCACCATGTAGCATTCTGGATACCAGATCCGGAGTATTACATTATAGCATGCTAACATGTGTTCTCCATTCATGTACAAGTTAATGCATTACAAGTGTTACATTATAGTATCAGTCATGTCACGATCAGTAGTACTTTTAGTCTGTTATAGAACTTAGTCAGTTATAGAACTTAGGAAAACTCAGTAATCTCAGTATCAGTCCAGTCGAGTTCAATATACTCAGTTCAGTGTCTTTCAGTTAGGAGTAGGATTCTGCACCGGGCGAGCCTAAGAATGGGGGCACACCCATTAGTTAGGACTGGGTCCCTAGAAGCAATCTCTAAGTTCCAAAACTACATAGCCAGTGTAGGTTATGAGATGTCACCCTTTAGATATGACTGACATACTCAGGGATCACTCGCTAGTTTAGGACAGATCTCAGGGGTCACCTACTAGATTAGGACTGACTCCAGTTCAGTTCTACAGAATCAGGATTATTAGATACAATCAATTAGTATCAGTAACTCATTTATCAGAATTTAGTACTTAGCTTCAGAAAAGCTCAGTTACAGTATACATTCTGTACATGCGCAATATTACATACTCAGTAGTTATAGTAGTTTTAGTTTTCATGTACTCTCGTGTTCAGTTACTCTATGTCATTCAGTCAGTATTGTTCATGCATATGAATCCTTGCATTCATCCTTACCTTATCTAGCATACCAGTACATTCCACGTACTAACGCATACTTTCTCTTGCACTATAATGTCTTATATCATAGGTTCGGACGCTCCGGTTTTCAATCGTGCATAGACAGATTCAGATTTAGCTAGCAGTAGATTTAGAAGTTATTCCTTATCTATCGAGGATATGCTTTTTTTTAATAGTTTAGTAGACTCAGTATTTCAGTAGAGAGAGTTAGTTGGGGGATTGTTCCATCAACTCCACTTTCAGACAGTTTCAGTTAAAGGCTTTTCAGACTAGTTGTCAAACAGTATTCATTTTTATAGATTTTTATTTCAATTGTTACACTTTATCAGTATTTAGATTGTGACCCTTATGGCACCTCATCCAAATTCCGCATTTATTTCATGATTATTATACACTACTCACAGCAGATATCAGTCATGCGTTAGCTTATGGTCCTTCGGGATCGTAAGCACTGTATGACGACTAGGGGGTAGTCTCGGATCGTTACATGTAATTAATTAAAACTTAGGCTAAATGAGATAATTCGAGACTTATGTTTTCCAAGCCATGTAATTTCCCTTATGAGAACTACATTTAGTCTGATACCAAAATTAATGGTGATAAATGGGTGGGCTGAACTTAATATGAACGAGCTAAGAGGAGTATAGAGTTAATAAATTAGCAAGTTATTGGTTCGTCCAAAAGTTGCTTGAGCTAAAATACGGGAAAATTCAATCCACCCAATTCTGCCAAGAAAAAAAATGTAAGTTTTAATTATTTTATTTGTACTTTTATCTATTTTTATTGCCTAACAATTTTTTTCTTTATATGATTATATGTAACATATCAAATTGATAAATGAATATGTTATCAAAAATATTTTGACAAAATTTCTTTAGAAATCATTTGGACTAGATATCAATTCAAATTTGGATGAGCTGAAATGTGTTGCATCGAATAGGCTGAGCTAATAAATAGTGGATTAATAATCTGCCCAAACTTAAATAAATTGAACAAATTATGATTTCAAGAGCTAATTTTACTACCTCTCACCAAAGCCATTTCCATCATAACCATAACCAAATTTGAATTATTCTCAAATTCTTTTCCTAAAGCTAAGTGTTGTTTCTTTTCTTCTCCTTCGACCCAAGGAAAATAATTTTTCGATCATTTGTCAACTTTATCGATCATATAAACAAATATACCTAAAAATGACTATTAGCCAATGATCCTGCAAGATCCCTAACATGTATATGCATCCCGATCTATTTGTCTCATTGTAAAGGAGTTGTTTAGATGGCCATTCCCCAAATCCAACAATAAATAAAATTAAAAATCTTACTTAGACGTAGAAAATACGATATAATTAAATTGCATAATTAAGGTTTGAAATAATTACAATTCTCAGCTAAGATTTAAATTAATATCATATATATTAACTTTTATATTAAAAGTGCACGCACATAAAATTAGATTCACTAATTATATTCTAAAATTATTTATTGAGATGGAATTATTATAATTTACTTTGGCACCTTTTAAAAGTATTTAACAACGAGAGAATTTGTTGTATTTACTCTTCTAAGAAAACTTAATCCTACTTTAAATAAAATCTTTGTTAATTGCTTATGTTTGTCTGCATGTATGCCATAAATTACAAGAGGAAAAAAATAATAAATTACTTGTCTAATCGACAGATAAAAAATTAAAATATCAAGTTTTAAATAACATCAATAACCTATAAATAATATTATAAGAATAATATTTATTTTGATAACTAAATCTATATTAAGCTATAAACCGAATGAAAAAATTATTATTATGTGTTTATAATAAATTCTCAAGAACATTATGTTTAATTAATTCAATATTTAAAAATTAAAAATTAGATATTCAAAAGTATATGAAATTTAAAGTTAGTGGGTCTTTTTCAAAATATTGATTAAAGTTCATAATTTTTTATGAAAATTGAAATGTGAAAAATAATTTAAGATGAAGAAAAGAATAATAAACAAAAGTGATATTGACCAATTATAAAGATCCATATGTGAATTGTTAAAAGGAGAATAATGACAAAGTAATAGCCACAGGTAAAATTTTACACGATCAATTTGTGATGTGAGGACTACAAAAAAACCTCCGTTCTTTCGTATCAAACTCAAGTGAATTGATATTTTATGTAATCACATGATTTAAAAGAATATAAAATAATTATAATTCGCAAAGATCGTAAAAATTAAAAAATATTAGCATTTTTATGAATTTATGCACGTATAATTTCTTTAGTTATAGCTAGAAATATATTTATTTAGAAATTTTGATACATTTTTCTTCTTTTTCTAATATTCTCAATTCGAGTTCTTCTCTACAACTAGGAAGATGAAGAAAAAAGTCATCAAAAGGATCAACTGGCTTCCTCAAGTCTTCTTGCTTGTGGTGGAAAATATATAATTTTATGTATAATTTTTATGAGGCAAGAATTTATGCTAGTAAAATATTGTGCTTTAAGCTTAATTTGGTGTTAAATTAAGAAAAAAAAACTAAGCTCATCAAAGTGAACATCGAGAATCAATTAATTTTTTATGTACACTTATGCTAAACAATCTTAATTCTTAATTAACCAAAAAAAAAATTTAAAAATAATTTGATCTTTATTCATATCATTGCCTTAATTTTTAACATTATCAATAATTTTAATTTTTAGTATATTAAATATGCCAAATATTTTCAATAGTAATGAATAAAATTGTCCATACTAGTCAAGATGCAGGTGACCCCTCTCAGCACCACCGACACAGTAGTATCTCCCCCCCACTAAGCCACCAGACCCCTCCGGCAGAAGTACATATGACGGACTCTATCATGGAAGATATCTCATCTAAGGCCCCTTCCTTCAGGGACATCCTAACATACAAGAGTAGGCAGCTTAACAATTGCTACAAGCCAGATAGCCAAACCAATTTGTCTACCATCGATAATACTGATGAGCCCATACTTCTAACGAAAATGGAAAGGAAAAGAATTTATGAGCCCTGGATTAGATCTCCAGTTTTTTCATTGAAAGACTTTTTATTAGATCTCCACGGATGATTAATAGGTATAAAAACACGATGATCCATATAGCACGTCTTTCTACTATGTTTAAGATAGCAAGAATTAGTGCCATAATTACACCACGGGAAAGCTAGATTTCTTTTTGTACTCCAACCAAATAACATAGCATATGCAGGGAAGTTACTGATTGTCCACAGAAGAATTGCTCTCATTTGAAAGGTTTAATTTCTTGAAGCATCATATGTTTCAACACCTGTTTGCCACAAAAAATTCAACTTATCAATCAATGGCTGTAAATAAACGTCAATATCATTTCCAGGCGAACGAGGCCCAGGAATGAGTAAGGAAAGCATAGAATACTCTGGTTTCATGCACATCCAAAGAGGCAAATTAGACACCTTCATCATAACTGGCCATGTGCTATGAGATATACTCATGCTCCGAAATGGATTGAATCCATCAGTTGAAAAACCAAGTCTTAGATTATGAGAATCTAGTGCAAAATTTAGATACAAGCTATCAAAATATTTTCATGTTTGTCCATCAACGGGGTGCCTTAACTTTTCATCTTTAAAACGCTCCTCGTCATGCCACCTCAATGAATCTACTGTCTTTGAGAACATAAATAGCCTTTTGAGTCTAGGAACTAAAGAAAAATATCTCAAAACTTTTGCTGGAACACGATGAAGTTTTTTAGAAGTCTCAACGACCTCACAATCTACTTCAGGAAGTTTAATATATCAAGAAGCTCTGCAAACATGTCACGATTCATCATTCTTATGGTCATTTCTAAACAGCATACAATCATTAGGACAAGCATGAATTTTCTCATAATCAAGACCGAGATCCTTGACCATAAACTTGGCTTTATTGTATGATGGAGGAATGTTCAACTCTGGCATTGCCTCTTTTAATAATTCTAAAAGAGAAGTGAATGATTCATTTCTCCATCCATGCAGACACTTCAATAAATATAAATGGATTGTGAATGATAATCTAGAAAATTCTTTAGAATCGGGATATAGCGCTTGGCTTGCCTCATCCATTAAGTTATAAAACTTCCTGACATCTTTATCTGGACCTTCATAAAGTCCTTCAGCTTGTGCAACATGTCTAAATTTATCATTCAACAATCCATCAATATCATCATTTGAGTTATCCATATGATCGTCACCATTCAAATCGATTTCCCATTCCCCGTGATTGATCCACCTTTTATAACCATCAACAAATTCACGGCCAATTAGATGATTATACACTACATCTCTTTGAGTCCAACGAACATTACAACATTTATCAAAATTATGCATTGGTTGATGATAAAAATTTCTTACCTAGTCATGGCACTTTTGCTAAGTTGAACAAAAGTTTAAATCGGCCTCTTCAGATCTTTCTGAATGTCCTAACAAAAAGTAAGTAAAATTAATAAGTGACAGTAACAAAGACATTTCTAACCATCATAATACTGGTGGCTATTCGAAAAAAAATAATATTTCTAATATTCTGGTGATGAATGAACTAACTTTCTAACCTGTAATATATTGGGATACCTATTTGAAAGTGGAGAGACTGCTAACAATTCTCAGACTGCTCATAATGTGGAAAAGGCTACAAGTAATGAGCCTACCCCAAAGCCATCTGTTGTTTCACAATCTGTGGATAACACCAACAATGTTTCAGTAGGCATTCACAGTAGCAACACAAACAACTATTTACAAATGATCCCAATGAAAGGCAATTTCACAGTTTTAAAATAAGGAAATCATTTTATTAAAGTGGTTGGAAAGCCCCAATAAACAAGTGAATACAAGAAAATGGATGACTTGCAGAAGGACAGGTTTTTTAAAGAATGACATTTGATAATCTAGACTAACAGGAACCTCATGGATGCACCAAGGTTCACTCAAAACCAAATATGATCTCCCCCTACCCGGTACAAATTCAGTTCTGTTCATTTTTTATCCAAGGATAGTTCTGTAAAAGGTTTCAGCATATCATAGGGTAAGATAAATACATTATACCTACCAAGGCACAAAACAAGAAACACCGATACCAAACAAAACATCCACAATTTCATAGCATCATTTGGCATTGACTAGGCTTTAATATATCTATCGTTCTACCTTTTTTCTTAGAGAGTGACACCAGGAAACATGAAATAGCATCCAGCAAAGGAAATAAAGAGCAGTTTGATCAGATCAGTAATTTAATTTCTTAACTCATTTTAAGATGAAGACCATAATTTAATAACAGCCACATGTAACTGTTTTCCAAGATTCGCGTCCTAAAGACAATAACAGCTTTCAAAACAGCAGAGAAAAAAATAAATTAAGCCCTAGCACCTTCAACATTCATCTGTATATGTAAAGATTGCTTCTTTGAAGCAGTTTAAACGTACTTTGGATCGAAGAGTATTGTGTTTCTAAGGTTCACTCAAGCGATATAATTCGAGTTTGTTTTCAAAATTTTTGTTTTTTTTGAATTGTATCATGAGATCCTGGAAATGAAAAATTGAAACAAAAAAACAAGAGAAATAATTGAGACAACTATGAAAAACTGCAGCGAAATCTTTAGTCCGACTACGCCTTGTTCGCCTCCTGATGACTCATTTCAGCATATCAAGGCCATGACTTGTTACAGATTTTAAGAAGAAAAAAAGAATATTGAGTTTAATAAAAGCTTTCTACACTCAGTTCATAAAACTAGAATAATCTAAACGAAATTCTTGAATCGATAAAAAATCAAATTCAAGAATCATAATTCAACACCTCACATTCTCTTCAATCGTATAAATCAGAATAACAATACACCCAAAATTGGCATTCCCAAAATTCAATAAATCCAAAAGAACCAACAAATTCCCAAAACCAAGCTCAAAAAATGTCAAAACAACCAAAAGGGTGTTCAAATTCACTGATTGAGGAAAAAAACACCAAAAGGAGAGATTGACTATAACCTTTAGGTTCTCGCCGGTGGTTTTTACTCCTCGCCCCTCTCCAATGGTCGCCCCTCGCCGGTTGTTCCCCTTTCGAGCCGACGGCGTCTTTGTCACCAGTGTCGGTGTTATTCAACGATGAAGAGACTTGGTTCCGTACTATTCGACCTAAGCTTAATACCTGTGTTAATTTAGCTTAGGGTTTTTCATTTTTAATATCCTCAACTCTTTTTGGTTAATTATGTTGGGAAAATTAAAATATTTGGGAGGCAGATTGAAAAAATTTTAATAAAAATTTTAGACCACAATTATAAAATGTTATCTTTTAAATTATAATAATATTACACTTTAAAATGTAGTCATATATGTGAATAAGTGTTTTCAATTATATCATTATTTGACAATATTTATAAAGTGTGGTCTACATTATTAAAAATCATGCTTTCAAACCGTTGTCAAACGTAATGTGGCCAGAAGTTAAAAATTAAGATTACGCTTTAAAAGTGTGGTCTTTAATGGTCTTTAATGGTATAGACCACACTTATAAAATGTGGCTTAGATTTAGTGTGGCCTTAGGCCAAAAATATTGTAGTGTCACATTCACTATACACCGAAAAGCAATTGGTAATTGGTGACTACATGCAGATGATTGTTGGGACAAACAGGGGGAATATCTACTTTTCTATATGCAACTGCCCTCTTTATTTGACATTTTTGGAGGAAAGTGTTGACTTTCTTTCTATTTATGTGATAGTTCTTAGAAGTTCTTTCTAGGATAAGGTATGTTTCACTAAACTTTTAGATTCATTGGTATATGTCAGATTTATTTGAAGTGATTTTTTTACTTGTCAGTGAGAAAAATATATTGTAAAAATTAAGGTATCGAAAATGTACGGTAAGAGAAAAATATATGACATGAGATATTAGAAATTAATAATTAAGAAATACTAAAATAAATGATAAAGAGAAAAATATATTTTAGAAATTAAAAAGTCTATAGGCGTAAACATGCCCTCAGTAAAGTTAGTTTCATTATTTTTTCCTTCACTTATGAAAATTATCTTTAATTTCAATAGTTCAGGACAACTTTACCTTTTTACTTACAGATTTCTTCGTCCAAGTTGGTTGACAAAAAGGATCAACTATTTGTTTAGTTTATAAATCTGAACAACATGCTGCAAACTATTTTCCATATAAGAAAATTTGAAATTTTGTTAATTTTAACTCTCAAGAACAACAACACTTACCGGAAAGTAGTATTTGTTTTTACTTCTTTCGTTTTTATTAGATGTCTAAAATTAAGTTTGTTGTGCGGCACCATAATGTCCTCGGCATGGAGTTGCACTAACTATTTTAGATTATTTCAGATTTCTTCCTTTATTATTTGAATTAACAATAAATTGAATTAACAAGTTATTAATTCAAAGTGCTATTATTCTAATAGAAGTTGAAAGACTAATCTTTTTATCCTTATTTTTTTAAAAAAAAAAAAGCAAAGTGCTGAATTTTTAAAATTTATGTTATCTGACAATAATTTCTGAAGAATTTTATAAAAGTGTATTTTAAAAAAAAAACATTTAATTAAATATAGTTTTTCAAATTTACACGTTTAAACAAATTATGATCTATTTTGATTAAGAATGGAATCGATGAAATTATAATAATTTTTAAGTTTAATCAAATGTATATTTGGGGTCCTTCTTAATATTGTTCCATCTACTTAAATTTGTGTAGGTTCGATATAAAAAATTTCTTATTAGAGTCCTATTGAAAATCAAAAAATTATATAGACTTAAAATAATATTAAGAATTTTCAAGTTGTATAGTATTCAATTTAATATTATTAATGTGGCATACACATGCAATGCACGTACACTAGACTATATATATATATATATATATATATATATATATATATATATATATATATATATATACTTATGTCATATGTATTGTATATTTCATATATTTATGCATTTGATACGTATTTCATATGTATTCAGTTATATAGTTAAATTGTTTTTGTAGTTCTATTCAACGGTCTCTCTCTCACACACACAAACACAAACATACATATATGTATAGATATATGTATTTGATGTCATGTGTATTTGTATATGTATCTATAAGACACTTTAGTAATTTGTATCAGCCCTATTTGTATTTATATTTTGTATTTGTATGCGAATTTCAGAAGCCAAATACATCTGTTACTTAACTGTAGTTATGTTTTGTAATTAGACAAACATTAGCTATGACAACAGATTTTGCCTAATTGCTCTACGAAATTAATCGATGACAAAATGCATAGCTTAAAAGATAAATCAAAAGGGAGCAAATCCTTTTCCAGAATCAACAAAAGACCTTATTATTGGATTGAATTATTTGATTGAACCTTATTAAAATGAAAAACAACAACACAAATCATGGTTCAATTTTACAGAATAACAAACATGGTTTAGTTTTGGTTTGTCTTGTGAACTCTTTTAGGTCCATTATTATAATTAGTTGCTGGTGGTTTTCCTGGACAGCGGCACCTGTTTGTTTCATCACATATGGGATTTACGTCTATGCAATCTACCACCGTAACACAATCGTCATCACTTGAGCACGCAGCATTGCTTCCTTGTCCTACCAACATTCATGGACATGTCAGTGGTGTATGCCGAATATTTTTATAAACGATGACAAATAGTTGAAGAAGTGAACAAATGAATAAAATACTACAATAACAAGTGACGTAATTATACATATTTAGCTAAAAAAAAATGATGAAGCAGTATCTCGTGACATTGCTTGGGGCACATTATATCCGCCTCTAGATTAAGTTATTGAAACAAAAAAAATAACTAGAGTTAAGTTTTATATAACATATATTTCTTATTAGTATGAATGATAAATGGCATGCTCGATAACAAGTTAGATTACTAATGTAAAAATGTCATGATATGAAAAAAGACACACAAATTGCTAAATTTTTCTGAAGTTGCAGTTGGTAGTTAAGAAAATGCAATGATCATACAATTGCCTGCCTGTCCTAACTAGCAATATTATTGAAAAAAGAAATTAACTAGAGTTATCATATTTTATAATATAACAAGAATATACACAAATTGATTTAAACTTATTAGATTGCTTACCCAACAAAATAAGCAAAAAGGAGACCAAGAAAATCTTAAAGAATGTTGCCTTCTCCATTCTTTTCCAAGTTTTGTAATAGCTCAATAGTAACGATATGATTGCTATTATTGATTTTGATTATTACTCTTAGTAATATATTTATAGGGGAATAATACCCCTGCAACAAACTCTGAATTGATGAAAATTTAATAACAACTTTTATTTCCTGTCCATATAATGAAATAGATAAAATCTAAGACTAAGATAATGAAATATTTTGTGCATGAACAACTTTGGAATGTGGATCATTTCCTTTTGAAGTTTGGCAAGTGACCTAAAATGAAATTTGTTTTAAACTCATTAAAAGATTTAAATTATATACCTTAATAGTTTAACTTTTCTAAATATTATTATTATTATCTTTAAGAGCAGTGCAAATTATCATTTTTTATTAAATTAACAATTAACGTTTATAACAAAAGTTATCTGTAATTTCATAATTATTATACTGATTGTATAACATGAAAATTACACTATCCAAATTACAAATATTTAGACATTTCCTACAACAACAACATATATACCCAGTATATTCCCATCAAGCAGGGTTTGGGGAGGGTAAGTCTACGCAGTCCATACCACTACCTGAAAATTACCTTTAGACTCAAGAGTTTGCCTCCAAACCTTCAATTTAACATTAACTCCACTACGTGTCTCATCAATCAAGACCACATCATCCGCAAAGAGCAAACAATAAGGCACCTCAACCTGAATGTGTCGCGTCAAAACATCCATCACCAAGGACAAAAAAAATGGACTAAGCGTAGAACCTTGATGTAATCCCATCAAGACAGGAAAGTGCTCTAAGTCCCCTCCCCTAGTCAGTCTTGGATTCGTCGTACATATCCTTAATCGCCCTAACATACACTATAGATATACCTCTAACCTCCAAACACCTCCAAAGAATCTCCCTAGAAACTCTATTATAAGCCTTTTCTAGGTCGATAAACACCATGTGCAAATTCTTCTTCCTTTTCTTATACTGCTCCATCAGTCTCCTAACGAGATGGATGGCTTCTGTAGTCGAGCATCCTGGCATAAATCCAAACTGATTTTCAGAAATAGTAAGAGTCCTCCGCAACCTCAACTCTGTCACCCTCTCCCAAACCTTCATGGTGTGACTCAACAACTTGATACCCCTATAATTATTGCAATCCTGAATGTCATCCTTATTCTTATACAACGGAATCATAGTACTCCACCTCCAAGCTTCAGGCATCCTCGCCGACTTAAAAATTATGTTAAACAACCAAGTCAACCACTCCAAACTTGCCCCTCCTGTGCATTTCCACAAAACCATCGGAATCTCATCTGGCCCCGTTTCTCTACCTCTACAAATCCTACAAATAGCCCCCTTAAACTTTTCTACCTTAATGCACCTACAATAACCATAATTGTGAAACCTTTTGGAATGCTCCAAATCCCCCGACACAATGCTAGTATCACTTCCTTTGTTCAGAAGCTTATGAAAGTAAGACTACCATCTCCTTCTAATACGCCGCTCCTTTACAAAACATTGTCATCCACATTCTTGATACACTTCACCTAATCCAGGTCTTGAGCCCTCCTCTCCCTGGCCTTAGCGAGCATGTACAACTTTTTATCCCCACCTTTACAATCTAACACTGTGTACTCTTGAAAGTAGCATCCTTAGCCCTCGTGACCGCTAACTTCGCCCCTTGTCTAGCAATCTTATACTGCTCCCTATTCTTCCGTTTATCTTCTTCATCTTTACTCTCCGCCAACTTTGCATATGCCATCTTATTAGCCTCCACCTTCCCCTTTACCTCTTCGTTCCACCACCAGTCCCCTTAGTGTTTGCCTGAACGACCTCTCGAGACCCCCAATACCTCTCTAGTGGTTTTCCTGATGTAATTGACAGTCTCTTCCCACATACTATCTATATCCCCTCCACTCCCCCAATCTTTTCTCACCATTAACTTATCCCCTATATCCAGTGCACTGGCCAAAGTCAAACTGCCCCATTTAATCCTTGGCTAATCCTTCATATCTCTCCTCCTCCGCTCCTTTAAGATCTCCAAGTCCATCACCAAAAATATATGCTAGGTCGAAAGACTCTCACTTATTAAGACCTTACAATCCTTAAAATACCTCTATCTCCTTTCCTACGGAGCAACAAGTCAATCTGAGTCTTGACCACCAAACTACAAAAGGTAACCAAGTCATGAACTTCCTTCTTTGAAAAGTTTGAATTAACTATCACCAGTCCAAGTGCCCGGGAAAAATCCAGAAGTGTCACTCCTTCAACAATTTAGACATTTCCTAGATACTATAAAAATGCATGTATATACTATCTTTAGTATTTTAGTTCCACTTGATTAAATTCGAATTTAACTACAAATTTGAACAACAGTCATGATCACAAAATATTTTATTTTCAATATTTCTTATATAAAACATATTTTATTTTAGTTTCATTTCTTGATTGC
The DNA here is from genome assembly GCA_030864225.1 of Capsicum baccatum var. pendulum. Classification (NCBI taxonomy): domain Eukaryota; kingdom Viridiplantae; phylum Streptophyta; class Magnoliopsida; order Solanales; family Solanaceae; genus Capsicum; species Capsicum baccatum. The sequence goes on from CM061558.1 coordinate 108,578,925, forward strand.
TTTGAGTATTTACCTCCTTTTTTGAATTTACGAGGTGCACCTTTGAAAAAAAAATTCAAATTACACAGGGAACTAGCAGAGCCCTAAAATAAATTGCATGTTTATTTTAATCCCACGAGACAAATGAGTGGATTAGACTTAATTTGAGTTAGTTAAGATAAATTGAGTTAATCAATGAACCGATTATTGATCCTCTCAAAAATTACTTAGACTGAATTATTACCCAACCCGCTCTACTTTTACTAAGTTTTGTTTATTTTATTTATTCTTTTATTACTTTTTAGTATCTTATAATTTATTTTTTGGTTATTACGACTATATATAAGATATAGAAAAAACCTTTTTGAATTAATTTTTAAAAAATTTCTCATGAATTAATTTTAACTAGTTATCAACCCAAATTTTGATGGGTGACATTGGATTAGAGTGAAGTGGGCTGGACTAATTTATGGGTAGTCAATAATCATCCCAAATCTGAATGAGTTGAACAAATAAATAATCAGAGGACAAGGGTTCGACCTTGGTTATGGACAAAATTCTGTGGGAGTGGTACCACCTTAATGGGCCCTGCAACGCGCGATCCGGATTAGTCGGGGTTCCAATATGACCACCGGACATCGGATGGAAAACCAAAAAAGTAAAGTGAAAATTATATAAATTTCAATCCTTTTAAAGGGAATTACTCTCTATCCTAGCTTTTTTAAAAAAAAAATACTTGGTTTAGTCTACATGGCTTAATCACATTTTTCTGAATACATTACTTAATTTGGTCTACACGTGATCTAGTAATTATTTCCTCAGCATTGATATTTAACAAATAAAAATGAAAAAACTTTGAAATTTGTTGTGTTAAATATGACATAACATTTTCATAACTATAAAATCATGTTATTAAGGCTAAAATTTTGATAAACCCTAGACTCAAGTAAAGCATAACAATAATCGAAAAGGAAAGAAAATACAACAGTAGTAAAAAAAAAAGACATGTAGAGAATAGTGGAGAAAAGAATAACAATAATAACAAATAATAATGATAACCTAAATAAAAGAAACAATAGGTAATACTTGAATCGAAGAATAAGCACTAGGAGGGTAATAATAGTAGGTAAACTAGGCAATGTTCAACTATCTTCTAATCTTTTATCTTAGCCCTCGATCTCTATATCCTTGACAAGATGCATATATGTATTCCATGTCTAGTATAATTTAATAAAAAAATACACAACACCACAATTTATCTTTAATAAATTATATAAAATCCCTATCCGTTCTATTACTTACCTAAATTTTTTTAAAAAAAAAAAACTGTCAGGTACATCCACAAAATTATAAATTTTTTGATATATATTTCAATTATGTATCTCCCTTTGGTCTAATTAATGTATTATGTATCTCGACCAAATAATTTCAAAAATGAATGTATCTTAGTAATCAAAATTATGTATTTCGATGCTAATTATGTATCCGAGAAAAAATGGAGTAATTAACTATGATATTCTTAAGTTCAAAATTAGGTATCTCAACTTCAAAATTATGTATATGAAAATTACAAAATAAGGGATTATTGTAATTTAGTAAAGAGTAGGGATAGAGATTAATTAGGGGTAAATGCAAGTTTTACTTATTTTCTAAAGGCTTGGCCATCAAAGTAAATGCAATTGGTCACCGACATGGTTTGTGGTGTAGTGGTGAAATTTCTCCATCCTTAACCAGATCACTTAGGTTTGAGCCCTAGGTATGAAGAAAATCCAATTGAGAGCTCACCGCCTCCCCCCCCCCCTCCCCGAAAAGCCCTACAATGCGCGATCTAAATCAGTCGAGACTCCAATATGAATATTGAAATGGGAAAAAAATGTAACAAATCATTTCTTTTGTTGTCCATCCTAGATGCCTATCTTCTGTGGTATGTGGATCTAGCAATATGACTATTCGATTTTCTCCTCCGGTAATTAAAGGTAAGGTTTGATCCTTCTCTTTGTATCTTTTGCTTAAGATAATATACAAGGTAATAAAGGGATCGAGTTAAATCTTTATTATCACTGAAGGTAAAAGATTGAAGGGGTGAGACAAATATGATCATGATCATGACACTTTTTGAGTATTTTTGTAGACTAGTCACTAAAGGGCCCTTTTGTCATTTTGTCTATTATTGTAATGTAGTATAACTAGAATATTGTAGGATTTATTTCTTTAGTTGCTTAATGAAATTGATAGAACACTCCTCTTAGATAGAGAGAGTCCCAAAATCATAACTTGGGTCATGTAAAAGTGTGAAATCACTTATGTGTTGCATTGCTTGACACATTGGTTCTTGGGTGGTGGACGCCTCTCTTGTGTCAATTGTAAGAGAGATATGATTGTAGTGTGTAATGTTAAGGGTCCAAGAGTGTCATATGTTCTTGGGTTCTTAAGATTATACCTCCATTTGTCTATCTATCTTTATTTTATTGTAACTGTTGATAGTGTTCTTGTTGTGTAACCTTGTAATCGTTCTATTGTTGAAATCTTATTGTGTTGTTCATCTTCTTCTTGTTGTTACATTAGTTTGAATTGTCTGTTTGGGTGTCAAATACACTAGTACATCTTGTATTCTTGTTGGTGGTGGTGAATCCGAAAGTGGTCATCAAAGGGGTCCTCGATTCTTCAAACTTGTGGACTATTTTGGTGTATGTTTTTTGTCTTCTTGGTCTCTCTTGTATCATTTGGTATCAGAGCAAGATTTGATTTTGTTCCAAAAAAATCAATATTAGGATTGTTATCTTGAAAATAAAAAAAAAAAGTGAAAAAGAAGAAAAAAAAATAAAAGTTATTGTTCACGTTTTTAGGGTTTTTCAATTTTTGAGACTTGATTTTTTTGTGTTTCTAATGTTAGATCCTTGTTCCCTAACACTATTAGAGTCTAGAAATTAATAATCCCAAGTGTCAAAATCAAAAATCCCCCAAAAAATACTAAACCCATTTTTGACCCTTGATCAAATTTTGAGTTTTTGATTTTGTGTTTTTCTTGTGCTTTTAGTGTTAGATTTATGTTCTCTAATACTATAGGAGTATAGGATTCGAATTTGAGGTAAATTGAAGGTGATTTGAGCTATCCACCATTGTTGAGCTTGAGTTTGAAGAAACTTGAAGGTGAGATCTCATTATGGGAGGTTGTTTTAAACTAACGTGTGTTTTGTTTTGTAGGATTTATGTTGAATTGTTGTGTGTGACTTTATGGACTGATTGGGTGTCTTGTTGGACTGTAACTTGAAGGGTTATTTTCGGTACAACTACAATGGAACCCGAGGCTTCAAATGCTCAAACAATGGACAATAATGCCATCAATCTCATTTTGGCTCGCCTTGAACTATGTCTCGAGATATGGCTAGGTTGAATGTGGGTCTTGAGAAATTAGATACGGATGTGGCATCAATGAGTAGGAGATTAGAATGTAGAAAGACAAAGGAGTCAACCTTCCACCCCTCAAAACAATTCCCCAACTAATACTCTCAAGACCTTGTACCGAACATTATATCCACCAATTTCCACAAATCCAACCAATCTTTATTCCCGAAGTCAAGAACAAGATGGACCAAACCATCATTCATTCCACCAAGTCTAACAAGACGGGATTGGAACCCAAATACCACTACCAAACCTGAACCCTTTCATCCAAACTCCACTTGACCAAATACCTCACTATCCAAATCCAATCCCGCTACTACAAGCTCCACTTAACCTAAATAGACCCATCCATGTTTAGGGCTATGGTAGGGGAGGACAAGGTGATGGTTATGGGCCGTATGATGATGTTTACTTGAGGGAAGAAAGAATGAGGGTTAGACATGGGGAGTTAGGCTGAGAGGTGAGAGATGTCTACCCAAACTGAGATGTAGGTCACAATACCATCAAAGTGAGCTTTTCCATTTTCAAAGGTGAGAGTGATCCCGAAACCTACCTTGCATGGGAGTTGTCTTGTGACAAGATATTCCAACATAATTATCTCACCGAAGAAAAGAAAAGTTGTTATGTTATAGCTCACTTCGAATGGTATGCTAATACATGGCGGGAGTATGTTAAATGGTTTGGGAATAAGATGATTAAGGAACAACCTCCTCCTTGGTTTCAGTTGAAGAACCTTATGCGGCAAAGGTACTTGCCTGAGACTTATAGGCATGAGCTCCTTGAAAAATTGTATAATTTGAGGCATGGGAGAAAGATTATCATGGCTTACTATGATGAATTTCAACAATTGATGTTGAAACTTGACCATCGAGGCAAGCAAGTAAGTCATGACATTGTGCGGTTCAAGGTTGGGTTAAACAAGGACATCTCCACTCGCATGACGGTTCACATATTCGACACATTAGATGGCATTTTTCACGCGGCTTTAGAGGTTGAAAGGGAGCTCAAAGAGAACTCATTCATGTCTGCCCAACCCGAGGCCACCAAGGCTGTCCAAAAACATCCACCAAGGTATGAAGGTAAATTGAATTCTATTTTCAATCCCAAGGGGTTTCAATGCTTCAAGTGTCAAGGGTGGGGGCACAAGGCTAGTGAGTGCCCAAACTGGAGGAATATAATCCTAAGGGAGGGTAGATTGTACTATCTGGGAGAAGAGGTGGGCATTGAATCGGTTAATAATGATGGCAAACAGGAAGATGGATAGCAAGAAGAAGCCGAACTGTAAAATGAAGAGTATGGAGAAGATGTGTGGCTGCAAGAAGGAGATTATGAAGTGTCTTAGTAAAAGAGGTGAGCCCGTGAATTTATAGTCTAATTCCACTCAAGATGGAGAGGATGATACAAGTATAATCATGATCATGATCATGACACTTTTTGAGTATTTTTATAGACTAGTCACTGTCATACCCCTTTTTCGCTCGAGAAGATCAAGGTCGAAGGATTTTTCCAATTAAAGTGACGGTATTGAATAGGGATTATTTTTATTATTTTCAGAGTCGCCACTTGGAATTGAGTTGGGGTGTTCCAAGTCACCTTATTGAATCCCTAATCAAAAGGAAATAACTCTTTGTTGGTCTGCGAAAACAGAAGAGCGGGTGAGGAATTCTGTTGACCGAAGAGAAGGTGTGAGGCACCCCTCGAGTCCCGTGGTTCTAGAACGGTCGCTTTTATCAACTTATACTTAACTTAAATTATTTTGATAGATTATGTTTTACGGCCTTGAAATCACTCATTTTTATTATACTTAAATTGTTTATATATTTTATATTAATTAAATCGGTGAATATTATTTTTAGAAAAAATATTGATCAAGGTGCTGCATCCTTGAATTTTTAAATGTCTTAAAAAGATGTGTACGCCGCATTCTTAACCGAGATAAAAAAATTTAAATATGTCTAAAATTTGCCTAGCGTTAAAGACTTTATTTGTCTATTATAAACTCAGAGTGCTTTTTAACTTTAACAATAAAAAAATAAAAAAAAGCAATATTCATTTGAAGCGATAAATTAATATAACAAACAATTATCAAGCTTGGTTAACTACAACGAAATAAATAAATAAATAAATAAATAAATAAATAAAAAATAAAAAGTAAATGTAGGTTTCCTATTCTTCCTTATGGATTTGTATACAATTGATTGACATTCATCTATTATACAAATAGAAAATCTCTAGTAATATTTCATGCCATAAAATAATACAAATAGATGTATTGCCTATAGATATTAGGCAACAGTTATATTTTTATTGTACCAATAGGAAAACTTTTTCTAAATCAAAACGTGGCTAATCAAGTAATATAAAGATATGTTTTTTTTTAAAAGTCACAACACACTTACTTAAATAGTCCAAGTTATATGTATACGTAGAAATAAGAAAAATAACAAATAAAATATTCTTGACCTTTTCTCTCTAGATGGGTAAAGGACAGTATTATAACATATTTAGTTTTCTATTTTGTATACTAATAAAAGTGGTAAGAAATATATTAAAAGACAACAAAGTCCCAAACTTCCTTGCTAGTTTTAACTTTTGCCTTCTTCTTTATTGAATAAAATTCTAAACAATTTTTTGCTATTTAACTTATCATTACTGGAATCAAATTATCATGGAAAACCCATTTTTTATACATATTTACACTAAAAATGAAAATACCCTCATCAAGCCTAGATTGGATTTTATAGGATACATGATTACAACAAAATTTAATCCGACATATCTACATTAATAACCAAAATACATATCTAGATATCCAACATTCAAGAGTATTAAGGCTTAAACAAGAACAAACAATCCCCAACATTAATTACACTAAAAAAAAAAAATGAATTCACTCAAGGAAATATAAAGTTTCAATTATTAGAATAAGCTTGATTAAGTTTTCGCATAACTGTCAAATTAAATTTTATAAAGAAAGATTGAAGGTTACCTCTCGTGAAAATTAATTTCCAACGAAATTCGCTACAATCTTGTAATTCGCAAAGTTAATAACAACTAACTTTTGAAGCCACAAAATCGAACCGAAACCTCGAAACAGAGACTCAACCCTAAATCGTAATTCTTCTTCTTCCCTTTTTTTCTCTTAACTTTTCTTTCTTTCTATTTTTGTTTTTTCCAATTTGTATCCTCTTTTGTTTTATCCTCTCCCTTCTCTGTTTTTTTTTATGCATGCATATATATTGCATATCTACTTCTTACTTTCACATATTGCTCTTTTTTTTTGTTTCTCTTTTTTTCTTCTTCTGTCCGCTCATGCATATATGTTTTTACTCCATATTATTGGAGGGGGGGGGGGGCGGGGGGGTTGGAATCTTTCTTTTTAAAGAAGATAATAATAATAACAAATAAAAATAATAAATAAATAAAATAACAATAATAATAAAAATAATATAATAATTACTAATTAATTTTCATAACTAAGAAAATACAATAAAAATTTTGAAATAGTTAAAAATAAATATAATTAAGATAGTACTAAAACTACTAAATTATTTGTTTAAAATTTAAAAAGAAAAATATTTTTTAAAATTTTTTGGATTATTTTTATAAAAATTAGAATAAAATAAATAAAACATCTCAAAATCAAATTTATTTTTTAACTAAAAATTTATTAAAATAAAATAAGAATTTAAATAATATTAGACCAAATATTAATATTTAATATCAATATATATATATATATATATATATATATTAAATTTGGGGAGAGTCAAAATCACATGTCTACATTTTACTCCTCTTTGTTTGAAATCTCAAAAAGTTTTCATACAAAGAAGTAGACAAAGAGATGACTTTTGACCCTCCAATTATTCTAAAAGTAAAAATAAAATAAAAGATGTAACCGGGTCCTGGTTTTGGACTGCCTATATATCCCGAGTTATAAGAGAATCAGGTCACGTGTAGTGCAAAGGTAACATGGTAAGAGAATGAGTTAGACGTCGAGTGAGATTCCGTTCGAGTTTCTGATTTTCGAATTTCTTCTTTTACATTGAAATGAATAACAAAAAATAAAATAAAGATACAAGTGAAAGATCCTATCTATGCTGCTTTTCTGAAATCTCGACTTGAATCTTCATGACTTCTCAAATGGTGAGATAGTCGTTATTCTGAGTTGAACTTGAAACATGAAATGTTCCTTCTCGTTGGCTTTTGGCATTAGAGAGGAACTTAATAATTTATTTATTCTTCGAACTTTCCTCTGACTTGAACTTGACAATCTTGACCCTATTCTTCAGACGGGTTTTTGATCTATTTTTTTCTTTACCCTGTTCTTCAGGCGGGCTCCTGAACTTACAATTTCTTCACTCTGTTCTTCAGGCGGGAACCTAAACTTACAATTTCTTCACGCTATTCTTCAGGCGGGCTCCTGAACTTCCTTTTTCTTTAAATATATTCCTGAACTTAAAATAAAAGGGGAAATGGAAAAATAACATCCTATTCTTTAGGAGGGTCCTGAAGAAAAAGTAAAATTCAATGAACACGAACACAATTTTTGCCCTAGTTTCATTTAGAAAATGACTCAACTAAAAGGTACGTCTTATAGGAATCAAGAGGTACGTCTTATAGGAATCAAAAGGAATGACTCAACTAAAAGGTATATCTTATAGGAAACAGGGGAAGACTCGACTAAAAGGTACGTCTTATAGGAATCAAGGGGAATGACTCGACTAAAAGGTACGTCTTATAGGAATCATGGGGAATGACTCGATTAAAAGGTACGTCTTATAGGAATCTAGGGAAATGACTCAACTAAAAGGTACGTCTTATAGGAATCAAGGGAAATGACTTGACTAAAAGGTATGTCTTATAGGAATCAAGGGAATGACTCAACTAAAAGGTACGTCTTATAGGAATCACGGAGAATAACTTGATTAAAAGGCACTTCTTATAGGAATCAAGGGGGATGACTCGACTAAAAGGTATGTCTTATAGGAATCATGGGGAATGACTCGACTAAAAGGTACGTCTTATAGGAATCAAGGGAGTGACTCGACTAAAAGGTACGTTTTTTAGAAGTGAATGTTCAAGTTAGAAAGTGTTTCACCTAACAAATGAAAATTGACTTATTCAGACTAGGAAGTGTGTCTCCTAGGGGTTAAATGAAATGATTCAACTTGAAAATGCGTCTTCTAGGAGTGATGGTTCAAATTAGGAAGTGCATCACCTAATAAATGAAACTTGAATTATCCAGACTAGGAAGTGTGTCTCCTATTGATTGAATGAAATGACTCAACTAGAAAGTGTGTCTTCTAGGAGTGATGGTTCACGTTAGGAAGTGCATCACCTAACAAATGAAACTTGAATTATCCAAATTACGAAGTGTGTCTCCTAGGGGTTGAATGAAATGACTCAACTAGAAAGTGCGTCTTCTAGGAGTAATGGTTCAAATTAGGAAGTACATCACCTAACAAATGAAACTTAAATTAACCAAACTAGGAAGTGCTTATCCTAAGGATTAAATGAAATGACTAGACTAGAAAGTGCGTCTTCTAAGAGTGATGGTTCAAGTTAGGAAGTGCATCACCTAACAAATGAAAAATGACTTACCCAAACAAGGAAGTGTTTCATCTTGTTGATATCTAAGCTTTAAAGCATTTGAATTGAGGGCAAATTCCTCTCTATTTCAAAAAAAGACCAATTATAATTTTAAAATGTGGTGGTTGATTTGTGGCATTTGGATATTGAGGTAACCACTCTTGCATTTGTCATACTCAGCTCCATTTCAATCATTGATAATTATCGTTGACTTGCATTTTTGACCCCCGAATTCTTTCTACTGGAACTTTTTGTCTCAAATCATATTTCTTTTGTATGATGCTCTTGGGTTTAACTTTACACATATCTTTCACTTCTATGAATCCAAAAATTATCATGTGACAAGCATTCTTGAATATCTTACTTTATTATGAAGCATGCTAACTTGGTACATCAGCCCTTTGTCATGCTTTGTGCAATTGAGGGAGTTGATAGCAAGTTTTGAAACTCTTTCTTACTTGACTTGACGTGAATTCGACTCAAAAAAAATGTGAAAGATGACAGTGATTTTTCATATGACGACAAAAATTCAGAAACAAAAATAATAAAAAGAAAAAGAAAAGGGGAAAAGGGAAAGACAAAGTGCATCTCTTTTTTAAATCAACTTAAAGGAAAACTTATTTGAGTATGATAGCTGATTCTAGTGATTATGATATGCATTTTTGAATTAAACATTCAGATCTTTCCACACTAATCATTGTCAACTTTTGTCCACTTATTGAGTTTAAAACCGAGCCACTGCTGAATTTGTTCGCTCTTACAATACTTCTTCGACTTGTGGCACCTCAATGGGTTTTTACCAACAAGCCTATCTCATTTTTATTTATTTCTCAACTCATTGTCGCCTTATGGTGCCCCAAAAGGGTTTTCACCAATAAGACTCTCTCATTTTCATTCTCAACTTTTTTTTTAAGAAAATAACATCCAAAATATGAAATATCACTCACCCATAAGATGTTAAGCCTTGACATTCTCAAAGATTGATCTGAAAGTCTTTCTTTGATTGTAACTTGGCTTTTGGAAAGGATTAGAAAGAAAGGGTGGCATGAGGTTCAAAATTTACATAACACTGGGTGAAGCATATAACTTTTGAAATCAACTTTTTTAAGGAAATAAACTTTTGCCCCAGTTTTATTTCATTTTGGGTAACTTGAATTTTCTTTTGATTAGACCGAACCCCAGAGTAGGGCTGTCTATGTATCTTGTCATAGAAAGAATCAGGTCAAACGTAGTTCATGAATCTTGTTCTTTTACTTTATTTTTTTCTTGACTTTTCTCTCTCTCTTTTTTTTTAGAGAGATATTTTTTCCGACTCCATTTTTCTTGACACTTTTCTGAATCTATTCTTTTTCTTGACATTTTTTTTTTGACTTTTTCAAATTCTATTTTGATTCCAAAAGAGGGATGTGAAAGAAAATAACACTAAAGCTCAAAAGGGGTAACAAAGGATGACACAACATTTGGGTAGCAGAATGAAATGTCTTCGTCATATCAATCCTTAAAAACACAAGTACATAACATGTAATCTGAGAGTAGAACATGAAGATCATATGCATCTTTTTCAACATTGATCGTGACTAAACTCATGCACTTGCGTCACTTCTTTTAAGCTTGTAAAATATACATGTCCACTTATTTTGTACTTTTCTCTCGATGGATGACTCATGCCCTTTTGAAACTAACTTCCTTTTTCTTTTCCTGACAATGGATATTATAAATCCTCTGATCGACACTATTCAAAATTCTCGAATTGAATCTTCTAATCGATGATCAAGTTATTTTTTGATTCACAAAGTGATAGCCTTAATACATTCAAGTGAGGTTGTAACTATGTCCCCAAATACCTGAAAACTTACTTATTTTCTTATATGGTTTTTCTTTCAATCCTGTCTTCTTGGTCAAATATTTCAGGATTAGATTAGATTTAAAGATCAGTCTGTGAATTCAACATGCATATCACATCACTAGAATCACCATAGAAAGAGCTCTCTAAATAAAAAGAAAGACAATTAAATAATATATAATAAAAAATAAAAAGGACACATATTTGTTGACAGAAAGATAGAAGGATTTGAATGAAATGATAATAAAATAAGATAGATCCCAACCCAACCCTAAAATAATTCGGGTAGTAGAAAGAAAACAAAACAGACTACCAAAAATCCTTCCTCGTGGGTAGCAGATTGACTTCTAAATTTCTGAACTTAATATTTTAGTCATTGAATTACACATCGACTTTAATGGAGTCTCTACAATCATTGCTGCATCATCTTTTTTTTTTAACTCAATTATTTTGAATTTATCACCTCAAACTCTCTCCAAAATAAGTCGTCATCATTTTCTCTATTCCCCTACTCCTCTTAATTGATTTCATAACCTTTTTAGATAATTCAATGTCCTACTTTGGTGTTTTGGACTCTAGAGGCAAGTGAACATTATGAAACATATACAAATTCTCGTTAAAAAACTCTCTTTTTCTCTCCAAGTACTTGTATGTTTCTCACATTTTGCTTCAAACTTTTACCTTCCTAGCCATTTCTTCTTATTCCTCATTTCTAACAGTCTACACCACCTCATCTCAGACCATATATTATTTTCTGTGGATTATTTTGACTTTTCTTTGGACCTGGAGTTGTATGGATGAGAAGCCAACTTAGCCACAAACCAACCACCTTAACACTATTTTAATTATGGTAAAAACTAATGTAAATTTTTTTTTTTAAGATCAACGAATCCATGAAAGACTGCCTACGTATCTCATTAAGATGAGAATCAGGTGTGCGTAGTTCTTGAAGTATATGTCGTACAAAACTAAGCCTCAAGACCCCTAAAGGTTCACGGCTGCTAAGATTTATATATATTTTATTTTATAAAACTTAGCCTCATGATCCCTAAAGATTCAGGGCTATTAAGATATATATAAAAATTAGACTTGATAATTAGAAAAATAATTATGAAAGTAATCAGATTTTCAAAATATTCCCCAACAAATCTACGAACAATATTTTCAAAAGATAGGGTCGTATTCTGGGAAGGACTTCCTACGTATCACACTAAAGAGTGAGAATCAAACATTCGTAGTTCATAAAGACCGTAAAACTATGTTATTAAAAATTTTCCTTTTTTTTTTAAATAAACTTTTTCTTTTTAAAAAATGATTCACTAAATGTGAGGATAATTTAATCTCTTGCATTTTAAAGTTGCTTAAAGTCGGTCAACAAACAAACAACCTTCCAAACAAATTTCAAAGAGCACGTAGGATGCACATGTTGGTTTTTATAAAGTAGGTCACCTGTCCTAGACAGACCCGACCCCTGTACCGAGTCCCACTAAATCAAATGCATATGATGCAAATAAAGCGGTGCCTAATAGGGATAAGACTAATAGGAATAGGTGTCTAGACTGGCTTACCCGAGTGGACACTCGAGCCGGGGAGGGACAACTTGGTCGGTAGCAGGGCAACACCGCCTTCGTTGCCGATCTGAACCCCGCATAATATGTGTGACTATAATCCTTCACCAAGTGCCTTGACACTCCAGCAATCTCAAAAATAAAGTAGGATGCATACGCTGCATTTCTTCTATCCTATTTTCGAGACTCAGAGGGGGTGCGCAAGAGAAGACAGTATGTAATACAGTTCAATCAATATCAAAGCTGTAAATAAGTGATAAGTAGAACATAAGGCCAACAAACAAAATATCAACAATAATTAAAGAAAGTATAAGTCAATATAAAAAGCTCGAATTCTTATTATTCCCCATCAGATTCGCCAGAGATGCCACACCCTTTTTTCGCTCGAGGAGGTCAAGGTCGAAGGATTTTTTCAATTAAAGTGACGGTATTGAATAGAGATTATTTTTATTATTTTCAGAGTCGCCACTTGAAATTGAGTTGTAGTGCTCCAAGTCACCCTATTGAATCCCTAATCAAAAGGAAATGACTCTTTGTTGGTCTGTGAAAACAGAAGACCGGGTAAGGAATTCTGTTGACCGAAGGAAAGGTGTGAGGCACCCCTCGAGTCCCGTGGTTCTAGCACGGTCGCTTTTATCAACTTATACTTAAATTATTTTGATAGATTATGTTTTAAGGACTTGAAATCACTCATTTTTATTATACCTAAATTGTTTATATATTTTATATTAATTAAATCGGTGAATATTATTTTTAGAAAAAATATTTATCAAGGTGCTGCATCCTTGAATTTTTAAATGTCTTAAAAAGATGCGTACGCCGCATTCTTAACCGAGATAAAAAATTTAAATATGGCTAAAATTTGCCTAGCGTTAAAGACTTTATTTGTCTATTATAAACTCGGAGTGTTTTTTAACTTTAACAATAAAAAAAGCAATATTCATTTGAAGCGATAAATTAATATAACAAAAAATTATCAAACTTGGTTAACTGCAACGAAATAAAATAAATAAATAAATAAAAAAAAAAAAAAAAAAAGTAAATGTAGGTTTCCTATTCTTCCTTATGGATTTGTATACAATTGATTGACATTCATCTGTTATACAAATAGAAAATCTCTAGTAATATTTCATGCCATAAAATAATACAAATAGATGTATTGTCTATAGATATTAAACAACAGTTGTATTTTTATTGTACCAATTGGAAAAGGTTTTCTAAATCAAAACGTGGCTAATCAAGTAATATAAAGATATATTTTTTTTTTAAAAGTCACAACACACTTAATTAAATAGTCCAAGTTATATGTATACGTAGAAATAAGAAAAATAAAAAATAAAATAATCTTGACCGTTCCTCTCTAGATGGGTAAAGGACAGTATTATAACACATTTAGTTTTCTATTTTGTATACTAATAAAAGTGGTAAGAAATATATTAAAAGACAACAAAGTCACAAACTTCCTTGCTAGTTTTAAGTTTTGCCTTTTTTTTTTTTTTTTGAATAAAATTCTAAACAAATTTTTACTATTTAAATTATCATTACTAGAATCAAATTATCATGGAAAACCCATTTTTTATACATATTTACTCTAAAAATAAAAATACCTTCAACCTAGCCTAGATTGGATTTTATAGGATACGTGGTTACAACAAAATTTGATCCAACATATCTACATTAATAACCAAAATACATATCTAGATATCCAACATTTAAGAGTATTAAGGCTTAAACAAGAACAAATAATCCCAAACATTAATTACACTAAAAATAAATTAATTCACTCAAGAAAATATAAAGTTTCAATTATTAGAATAAGCTTGATTAAGTTTTCGCATAACTGTCAAATTAAATTTTTTAAAGAAAGATTGAGGGTTACCTCTCGTGAAAATTAATTTCCAACGAAATCCGCTAGAATCTTGTAATTCACAAAGTTAATAACAACTAACTTTTGAAGCCACAAAGTCAAATCGAAAACTCGAAACAGAGACTCAACCGTAAATCGTAATTCTTCTTCTTCCCTCTTTTTCTCTTAACTTTTCTTTCTTTCTGTTTTTGTTTTTTCCAGTTTGTATCCTCTTCTTTTTTTTTATCCTCTCCCTTCTCTGTTTTTTTTATGCATGCATATATATTGCATATCTACTTCTTCCTTTCACATATTGCTCTTTTTTTTTTTGTTTCTTTTTTTTTTTCTTCCTCTGTCCGTTCATGCATATATGTTTTTACTCCATATTATATAGAGATGTAGGAGGGGGGAAATTGAGGGAGTTAGAGGGAAAAGTTGGGGTGGTTGGGGTAGTTTAGGATAAGATAGAATTTTTAAATTTTAAATCATTTTTTTAAAGAAGACAATAATAATAACAAATAAATATAATAAATAAATAAATAAAATAACAATAATAATAACTAATTAATTTTTACATTTAAGAAAATAGAATAAAATTTTTGAAATAGTTAAGAATAAATATAATTAAGATAGTACTAAAACTACTAACTTATTTGTTTAAAATTTAAAAAGAAAACTATTTTTTAAAATTTTTCGTATTATTTTTACAAAAATTAGAATAAAATAAAATAAAACATCTCAAAATCAACTTTATTTTTAACTAAAAATTTATTAAAATAAAATAAGAATTTAAATAATATTAGACCAAATATAAATATTTAATATTAAAAAATATATATATATTAAACTCAGGGTGGATCAAAATCACGTGTCTACAGTCACTAAAGGGCCCTTTTGTCATTTTGTCTATTATTGTAATGTAGTATAACTAGAACATTGTAGGGTTTATTTCTTTAGTTGCTTAATGATATTGAGAGAACACTCCTCTTAGATAGAGAGAGTTCCAAAACCATAACTAGGGTCATATACAAATGTAGAATTACTTGTGTGTTGCATTGCTTGATACATTGGTGCTTGGGTGGTGGACGCCTCTTTTGTGTCAATTGTAAGAGATAGGTGATTGTAGTGTATAGTGTTAAGGGTCCAAGAGTGTCATATGTTCTTGGGTTCTTAAGACTATACCTCCATTTATCTATCTTTCTATCTTTATTTTGTTGTAACCGTTGATAGTGTTCTTGTTGTGTAACCTTGTAATCGTACTATTGTTGAAATCTTATTGTGTTGGTCATCTTCTTCTTGTTGTTATATTAGTTTGGATTGGTTGTTTTGGTGTCAAATACACCATTATATCTTGTATTCTTGTTGTTGGTAGTGAATTCGAGAGTGGTCACCAAAGGGGTCCTCGATTCTTTAAACTTGTGGACTGTTTTGGTGTATGTTTCTTGTCTTCTTGGTCTCTCTAGTATTAAGGGGTGGATTTGTTAGGAAATTTTTTTTGAAAGTGGGTATTTTTTAAAATATTTGTGTCAGACAGTAATGGCATACGTTATGAGAAGGGGAACTGTAACGACCCATTTCACCGTTATTAGATTATCCATGATAAATTCATGAAAAATCTTATCTTTCTTCCTTAATATTAACTTGAGCCCAAAATAGTCATCATTTTATTTAGAAAAAATTACACAAACTGACAAATTTAAGACCATAATTACAATAAATGACAACACTTTTAAAAAATTATATTTTATAGCAAAAGTAGCATCTTTTGTCCATTAACTCTACACATGCATTTTTCACTCTTTCTTTCCTATTTTCACTCCATTATTTTATCTCTCTTCAATTTACCCAAAAAACAAACTTCACAAAAATCGTCTCGCTTTTTTTTTCACACAGATTAGTAGATTCCTAAATTAGTAGATTCTTTTTTCATAAATTACTCTTATTTAAATTGGTACATTACTTTTCCAAATCAAACTCAAATCTCAAGATTATTATCTTCATAATGTTCAAAATTTCAAAATAAAGCATCATTATTGTTTTTTTCTCTTCTATATCCCTAACTTTTTTATTGTTAGATTTTTTTTCATCTTTTTTTTATCATTTTATTTTTTTTGTTTTGAGTTTTTTTTCTTTTTCATTTTTTTCATTCCACTTTATTTTATCTCTTCAATTTCTTTTCTTTTTTTCATTTTTCGATTCTTCTTTTTTTTTTTTTGCCTATTTTCGTTTTTTTCTTTTTTATTTCTTTTTTCGCTTTTATCTTTACAATTATATTTCTCTTTCTTCTTTTTCCCCCTTTTTCACTTCTTTTTTCGGATGTTTTATTTTGAAATTTAATCACAGTTATGGAGAGCAAAAAATATTAATGATGCTTTATTTTAAAATTTTAAAGATATTTATATTTGTATTTTTATTAGATTGTAGGTCATGTGAAGTATATGTATTTTTTATACACATATGGTTATGTTGATATATTTTTTGAGAGGGTGACACATATATTTTTTTAGTTTTTTGTTATTGTTGATGATGTGTATTATGTATTTTTTGATTTAGTTATATGTAAATGTATATAGTTATAGTTGTTACTGTTTAAAATGTGCATTTGTCTTAATTGTTTGTATGAGTCACGTTTATATTTCGTGAATACATATGAAGATATATATTATAGTTATGTTCGTTAATGTTTGATATGAATATGATATGTATTTCATAAATACATATCAGAGTCATATTTGTATTTTTTATATGATAATATACATATGGATCAGGCGTATATTCTGTAAATACATATGCAGAGCAATATGTATTTTTTGTAATGTAATATGTATTATGTAAAAGAAAACATATGCATACTATGTATCTCGTATTTTTTTTAAAGTACATGTAATATAGAATTATGTCATTATTTTGTATAATAGGTGTCGTGTGATCATATATTCATGGAAAGAGTACTTTCAAGGTTTGCACCACATATAGGATGTCACACAGTCAATGATATTGAAGAAGTATTAAGGCGGTGTTATCAAAGGAGCAGTACAAGAATTTTTTGTCATAAGAATATTTATGGTGTCTACACGAAGAAGAACAAATATGTAGTTCAAGAGAAATTAGATAAATATATTACGTCACAAATGTATTATAATCTTTTTGGGGGCATGTGCATGTATTTGTATTTTATATATACAAATGCATATTCATATGTATTTTTGTATGATGTTGGATTTGTTTTTGAACTGTTCTATATCATTTTAGAGGGTAACATATGTACTTATTCATATTTTTTACTATTTAAGATATGTATCATGTATTTTTTGATTACTTATATGTATATGTATATAGTTGTCTTTTTTGTTATAGAGATTTTGTGTCCTATATGTTTATATATACATATGAGTCAAATATGTATTTCTGTAAATACATATGCAGATATATATGTATGTTTTGTACTGTAAATACACATGCAGATTTGTATGTCTATTTATTTTGTACATATTTTTGAATATGAATATGTGATATAGATATTTGTATTTTAAAAATAAAAGATAGATACAGAAAATTAAAAAAAATAAAAAAATAGAAAAAGAAAAAGAAAAAAATGAAAAAGAAAAATCCAAAAAAAAAAAAGAGAAATAGAAGCTAGAAATAGAAGTGTAAAAATAAAAGCAAAAAAAATAAAAATAGAAACAAAGAAGAAAATAAATAGGAAATGAAAAAATATGAGAAAGGAGAAAAATTAGAAAATGACAAAAAAATAAAGGAAAAAAGGAACAAAAAAAAAAGAAAAATAGAAGAGAGAAAATAAAGTGGAATGAAAAAAAAAAGAAATCAAAAAAAAAAGCAATAAAAAAAAGAAGATGAAAAGAAACTAAGAAGATTTTTTTTCTTTTTGAAGATCATGATCTTCAGATTTGAGTTTGGTTTGGAAAAGATATCTACCAATTTAAATAAGATTAATTTATGAAAAAAAAATTTACTGCTTTAATTAAGAGCAATTTATGAAAAAGGAATTTAGTGCTTTGAATACATGGCATAATTATTCCTTATTTAACAACTGATTTGAGTAAAAGAAGGACAATAAGTCTTATTGTATTTGTATTTTAGTAGCAACACTTTTATAAAATACAAAATATAAGTTGCTATTTAAGGTAATTATGAAATAGTTGCTATGAAACTCCTAATTATGAGCTTAAGTTTGCTATTTATGAAATTTTTCCTATTTATTGTGTCACCTCAAGCTTTTCGGCTAAGATTTAAACCTTCCAATATCTATAAACAACATAAGTTTCTAAACTTCTAAAAATTTTCCCACTTTTAAAAAATTACTTAAATCCCAACATTTCACACTTTTTGGTTAAGTTGAGATAAAAGTTAAAACCTAAAACTAAGAAATCGATTCTTTACCAAAAATAACTCATTTTCTCCTCTTTGTATGCCTTAATTCAAGCAACAGTTTCTATCCAACTCTTCAAACATTAATGGCTACATTAACGCCAAAATTTTGGTCACAATTTTCTCCTCTTCTTCTTCTTCACATTTTTTAATTAAGGTATTTTTTTCTCCTAAATTTATCTTCACTTTCTTCTTATTATGTTCAATGGTTTTTCTCAAATCAAATTAAACAACGTCATATCCCTTTTACTCACCCAATTGATCATTTGGAGTTTCGTGTTAAAGATGATGATGTTTTTGGTGCTCGAGTTATAGGTAAAGCTACTATTTTGGCAAAGAAAATTATGCATGTTGAGGTTATTTCTGGCTGCTTTTCCATTATCGATACTTCATGTAAACCTTCTAATCCAATAATATTTTGCTGCGCAAAGCAAAAAATAAATTGAAACCTCCGACAGTCATATCTGGAAAATATCTGGAACCTTCGGCATGTTCAGATCTGAAAAATAATTGGTCGTGATACATATTTATATACACGTGATAAGTTTTTTCAATTTCTTGTATATTTGATTTTTTTTTGATTTTATATATGTATCTAATGTTTTGTAAGTATTATTTAAATTAACTCAACAATATATACATGTTTACAAGCTTATACACATATTTTCTCTTATCTTGTATCACTGTTTCACTGCTTATGAATAGTATGTATCTCGTATTGTTTAACATTTATTGATTTAAGCATATCAATAGATACATGTATTTCAACCAAGATACATATTTGTATTATCTTGTATCTATAATATTATGTTCATACAATTTTTCTATATATTGTTCTGTGTTATTGTAGAGTTATTGCATCTAATGTTATTTTTTTAATTTGATATTTTTTTAGGATCCATTCCGACTGGAATATGTTACCAGGATAACACAACAAGATAGTGGAAGTTTGTAAGTATTACATTACCTTTTCATTGTTTTCATTATCTTAGACACGTATATATGTATTTTTAATTCAATTAGTAATCGCTATGTAGGAATTGTGGTGTATTTGTAGCTATTTATGCCGAGTACCTGAGCGAGGAATTAGGCATTCCCTCATCGGGTATTGATTCTCAATACCATCGCATGAGATATGACACTCTTTTGTACAAGTATGGCTCTGTAAAGGTGGAGAAAGGATACTTTAGTGAGAATGACGATCCACCAAGGCCAAGGAGCAGTTTCACACAAAAAGAAAAAGTCTGTGCTTTACATATTGAGTAGTTGTTTATTTGTTGGCTAGTTGACTGTTATATAGTTTGATGATGTTAGTACATGTTGTTATTATTTTTTATAGATGTTTTCAACATGATGGAATCTACCTTATCACCAATGATTGCCATATGGCTATTCCAGATTATGATATATTATTATTTTATTGTACGTTTTTGTTACACTTTACAAAGTCATCATATTTAACATTTTTGGGTACATTGTATTAGATACATATTTATAACTATACGATCAAGTTTATTGAAACATATGTAACTAAGTCCAGTAATAAAAGTAACTAACACAACATTACATTATTCAACATAACGATACATCGTACAATTAAATCTCATATTCAATCATAACATAATTTTCTTTTTCTTAATTTTATTTTTCTTTGCAAGACATTTTGTCTCTAAACTGAATAACAACTTTGAGCTAAACGTAATTGTTCATACGCTTCATACTGTTCACAAAATATATTTTTCAATAGATACAAATTTTTTACGATTGTATCAATTGTTAATTACGTAATGTTAGTCTTGTGCAATATGTAAGCAATTTATCAATGAACGTTCAGATAAATCTTTTTATATCATTTAGTTACTTTGAATTAAATAATGAATTCACAAATACATAAGATATTCATTAAGCTTCTTAATGTGAACATTTTATTTATTTTTCATTAGAAACTTTTTTTATTTTTATATGTATCTAATGTTTTGTAATTATTATTCAAATTAACACAACAATAGATACATGTTATAAGTTTATAGATACATTTTCTCTTATTTTGGATTACTGCTTCACTGTTTATGAATTATATTTATCTCGTATTGTTTAACATTTATTGATTTAAACATATCAATAGATACATGTATTTCAACCAAGATATATATTTATATTATCTTGTATCTATAATATTATGTTCATACTGTTTTTCTGTATATTGTTCTGTGTTATATTTTTGGATTAAACATGAAAACAACTTTGTATTTTGGCTAAATTCAATCAACAAGAGATACATATTTTTGTTTATCAAAATGTTTGGCTTTAAAATTGAAACAATGATGAATTACACAACTTGACAGACTATAATCCAATAAACTTAAAACGAGTAATTTGACAACCTAAAACTAGTAATTTGACCCACAAACTTAAAACTTAAAATTCTAAGAAAAGAAACTTAAAATTCAAATTATAAACGAGTTGACAAACAAATCATGAGTACATCTCTTGATTATAATCTTACTTTTAATCTATATTCACGAAGGAAGAATTGCATACATTGTGACATCCGACAGTGAAATAACTCGTGAGGAAAAATCTTCATTGGCTTTTCTTGAGATAGCGATTGAGACAGACATTGGTACATCTCCGACTAAAACCATCAATTTTGTATTCTTCGTGCTTGATATCAGACAAACACCGAAATGTACTAATAAGACGCGATATTCATTATTATGAATCATCGGAAAAAAAGAAGAACAATAAATAACAGAGAAGAAGGGATAACTAATTGAGATCGACATTGGCACATCTCCTACTACAACCATCAATCTTGTATTCTTCGTTCTTGACATCAGACAGCCAAACACCGGAATGTACTAATAAGACGCGATATTTATTATTACGAATCGTCAAAAGAAAAGAATAAGAAAAATAAATAATAGAGAAGAAGGAATAAAGAATTCTTTTTCAATAATAATGAATTTCCTTTCTTTTGAATGAACCCATTAAAACTATGTATTCATTTCAAATAACCAAACTAAATCAACAAATCAGAAAAAATGGACGTCTGAAACTTTTGACGAAGCCGTGAATTTTTTTGGGTATTTTCAAACAGATTATGAATGTTGTTTTGGATTAGAATGGTGGAATAACAAGATAATTGCCATAAATCATGGGATTTATTTTTGTTTTAACCATAATTAGTTAGATTAATTGTACTTTTAATGCTAATTTATCCGTTACATCCCTTAAAAAGTGCAAGTTAGTTTACTTCAAACATGTATCCCTTATTTGTATCTAATTTAATTAACATGTATCATCAATGACCAAACGTTGGGATTTTACGAGATTTTTAAAAAAGTTGGAACTTTTAGTAATTCCTAGTAAACATGTTGTTATATATGTAATTTTTACTTTAATTATTCATGAGTACTAATATCAATACTTTAGTTTGAAAGTTATTTAGGTATAAATTAAGGTCGTACAATATATCTAACACAAATTTAAGTTTAAAACTTTCTTTTTGATAGAGTTTCGATATGTGTTTCTATTAGGGCCAACTTTAAATGACCTTATCTCTTAGAATATAAGGAGCAAGGGGCCCCAATACCCACCAAATCAAAGATCTCTGAGTTCTTTTTATAAGCAATAAATCGTTCATCAATTTGAATTCAAAGTAAAACGTGACGACTGTTTACTGAGCACTGGTCGGGCAAAATAGAAATTTCTTTGTAGCAAAAATTCTTGTGGTATTTAAATCACTTTCAGCCGTGTTTTAGATCTAAGAACCCAAAAATTCATCCCCCAACTCTAGAGAGGTGATTTTACCAAAGCTTAAGGTGAATGTCCTTCTTTGAGGTAAGTTTTTTCATTATTTTCTTCCTTTTTTATTCCTTTAAAATCTTAGAATCCTAAGAAAGACCTTTAATGGTAGATTTTTTTTGGAGAAAACTTATGGGATTTTTTAATACGACCTAGAGCTAATTCTAAATTCTAAATTAAATATTTCTAAAATGAGTTTCATAAACTAGATTATAAATTTTGATGGTTAGGAACCTTCAATTCCGTAAAGATAAGACCTTTAGCATAAAAACTCCATTAATGGAGATGAGTTAAGCTTGAAAGAGCTTGTTAATGGTTAATTGACCTTGGAGAATGATATAGACGTTGAATCAAGGGTAGAATTAGTGGGTTTGAATCCCCAAAATATTTGTTTGAAGAGTAATTATTTTATTACTCATATTATTACTTGATTTTTTAGATGATTGATTATTCCAAGGCATGAAGAAAAGAAAAGAGCATTCTTGTTACAACTTGTTTCTTCCAAAAACTTGACGTTCAGTTAGGCTAGGTTAATGAGTTAAAGATTGTGTTGTTTCATATTTTTATAATTTAGAATTGATGGGAGAAAGTGTGTCTAGACCTGTGAACCTAGAGTTAAGGTTGACAAAGACCTAAGAACTTTACTTTGATTCTGAAAATTATGTTATTGAATGATTATGTGCTACTTCTGTGATACTATATGTTATGTGTCCGGAAGAAAATTATTTGTGGATAAACTGTGCAACCATGATGTCATTAAGTTATTCTAGTGATGAATCGAGCTAAGTTACAAAGATGTTAAGTTTTATGTTGTGCAATAATGTGATGAGGAGAACTATGCTAGGGTCAAATATTGATGAAGATGGTAATATTTAAGGGATAAATGACTTGAATCATTATTAGAGTTATATTATGTGGAAAGAGGTAGAGGATAATGTTATGCTTGAATATGCTAGTTATAGGAGGTGATGTTAGAACTCAAGTTGTGGTATTTAAGAAGGTAGTGGTATTTAATAATTAATAAGTAATTAAGGCTCCAATAGTGACTTGTATGCTTAAGTGTTAAATTGGGATTTATTTTATGATATTCTTGTTTTAATATTGATAAAAATACTTTATCTATTGGGTGCCCATGAGGACTCCAGAATCAAAATATGCCATGAAACTAAAATAAGTACCAAAAATATGTCATGTATATAAAAAGTGACGAAAATATACATAATTCACTTTTTGATACCAATTCTCTTTAACGACAGGTGCCTGTAACGATCTAAAAATTTGATGAAATATGTGAAATTTGTGATTTTGTGTGATTTAACTATTTTATCCCTCCTTGTAGTTGAATTATGCTATTTCTGGGATGTGCCATTTTATAAAGCTCAGTGCCATGGCATATTTTGGTTTCAAAAACTGACATGTGCTTGGAAAAGTGACACTCTGTACTTACTTTCTATATGTTGGTCGACTTGCTTCATTTATATTTGTTGTAATTGTAGCTTACCCGATTAGCTAGTTATTATTCTTTAATGTTATAAGAGAGTGTTTGATTGTTAGTCCAAGAGGTTAGTGTGAGTTATCTATGATTACTCAGTTGATCCTATGGATGTGGGTAATGGAAAAGGTAATCCAAATAAAGGGATTATAGTGATGATTTAGCGTTACATTGTGGTGGATGGTATGAAAAATGAGGCTAGACTATGTTAGTGGTGAATATAATCTCATTAATACAGTTAGAGAATTGTAAATTATATTGAAAAAGTGTTATAATGATATTACAACCTTAATTGAATTATATTCCATTTAAAATGTCATGATTTAACATGTATATTCATTTTGATGTATTTTACTCGTTGTAAAGGAGTTGTTTAGATGGTCATTCCTCAAACCCAACATTAAATAAAATTGAAAATCTTACTTAGACGCAGGAATACGATATAATTAAATTGCAAAATTAAGATTTGAAATAATAACAATTCCCAGCTAAGGTTTCAACTAATATATATATATATATATATATGATTCCTTATGTATTTTTTTTTTATATTTATTTGATTTGTCTTATGTCATGTGTATTGTATATTTCATATATTTATGTATTTGATATGTATTTCATATGTATTCAGTTATATAGTTAAATTATTTTCGAAGTTCTATTCAACGGCTCTCTCTCACACACAAACACATACACATATGTATATATATATGTATTTGATGTCATGTACATTTGTATATGTATTTATAAGATAGGTTAGTAAATTATTTCAACCGTATTTGTATTTATATTCGAAAGCGAAATTCAGGAGCCAAATACATTTGTTACTTAACTATAGTTACTTTTTGTAATTAGAGAAACATTGTCCGTGACAGTTGATTTTTCCAAAATGTTAACTATTTCAGAAATGCGTAATTGATCTAGGAAATTAATTAAAGACAAAATGCATTGCTTAAAACATAAATCCAAAGGGAGAAAATCCCTTTCCAACATCAACAAAAGAACTTATTATTTGATTGAACCTTATTAAAATGAAAAACAACACAAATCATGGTTCAATTTTACAGAATAACAGACATAAATTAGTTTTGGTTTGTCTTGTGAACTCTTTTAGGTCCATTATTATAATTAGTTGCTGGAGGTTTTCCTGGACAGCGGCACTTTTTTGTTTCATCACATATGAGATTTACGTCTATGCAAGCTACCACCGTAACACAATCGCCATCACTTGAGCACGCAGCATTGCTTCATTGTCCTACCAACATTCATGGACATGTCAGTGGTGTATGCAGAATATTTTTATAAACGATGACAAATAGTTGAAGAAGTGAATAAATGAATAAAACATATCTAGCCAGAAAAAACGATGGAGCACTAGCTAGAATTAAGTTTTATGCATTGACTCTATAAATATATTATACAACATATATTTAGTAACCTACAATGAATGATAAAATGACATGCAATAGAAATTTAATTACTAATGTAAAAAGTCATAATATTTTATGTGGATATAATTTGCTTAATCCTATTCATGATAGGAAAAAAGACACAAACTGCAATTGCTAAATTTCTAGAGTACAAATTGCTAGATAAGAAAATCCAATAATTACAAATTGCTTGCCAGTCCTAACTAGCAACTTTGACATTACTGAAAAGAAGAAATTATTTTGTAATATTAAAAAAGACACAGAAATTGATTTAAACTTATCTAGATTAAAATTGCATACCTAACAAAATAAGCAAAAAGGAGACCAAGAAAATCTTAAAGAATGTTGCCTTCTTCATTCTTTTCCAAGTTTTGTGATAGCTAAATAGGAACTATATGATTGTTATTATTGATTTTGATTATTACTCTTAGCAATCTATTTATAGGAGAATAATACTCCTGCAACAAACTCTGAATTAATGAAAATTTAGTAACAACTTTTATTTTCAGTCCATAAATGAAATAGATAAAATCTAAGACTAAGACAATATAATATTTTGTGCATGAACTAATTTGGAAAGTCTCATTTTCCTTTGAAGTTTGGCAAGTAACCAAAAATGGGATTTTTTTTAAACTCACTAAAAGATTTAAATTATATACCTTAATTGTTTACTTTATTTAAATATTATTATTATCTTTAATAGTTGTTCAATTATCGTTTTTATGAAATTACCAATTAATTTTTATAACAAAAGTTACATGTATTTCGTAATTATTATATTGTTCTGATTGTGTCACAAGAAAATCACACTATCCATATTTTGAAATATTTAGACATTTCTTCTCTCTCTATATATATAAAGTTTGAAACTATTCAAACCATAAATTACTGCTAGTGTATCCATATCTATGCTATTTATTTTTTCTTTTTCTTTATATTTTCCACTTGAATAAGCACAAATATATATATTATAGTCTTATATATGGACAAATTATACTACTACTACTAATAATAATAAGCAAGAATATATATTACTTATATATATATATATATATATATATATATATATATATTCTTTATTATATGTATTATAATATAATATATCGCAGATTATATAGTTAGTATAATACTATAGACAAATAAATTTAGCAAGCAAATTATTATAACAAGTTATTAAAGCAGATAAGTAATTTTAAGTTATTAAAGCAGTGCTATCACGGTTGTGTCTCGATGTAGATCCTCTAATTATTCCTAATTTTAGTAGCTCTTTTATTTATATTTCAAAGTCTTTAAGGTCTTCATTTGTAGCTTCTATAGATGCTGTTTTTATAGTATATTTTGAATTAATTATTTCTAATTTGCAGGTAATTTGATTGGAACCCCAATGTTGCAGGGGTTTTTCTCAGATTATCTCTAGCTTATCTAGGTTTGTATTATTTTCTCTAAGTCTTTTTGATCTTTTATTACTCCTATCTGTTGTATACCCTTCTTAAAATTGTATAGTTCTCTATCCATTTCTATTAAAGTACAGTCTTTTTCTATTCCTTCTACTACTAATAAATCTTATAATTCTTCATACATTGTTGCCTTTTTATTATCATTACATGTACAATTTTCTCCTTTATCACATTCTAGTGATATTTCGGGTTTTATTTGGTCATCTGAGTTTTCATCTGGCTTATCCTTAAGAAAACGATATTTAATTAAAGTAGATTGTGTCTGTATTGGTGAGTGAGTAATATTACTGGCGAATATTACTCAACTTTTTGTAAATAAACGTCCTCCATTATTTTGTATCATAAAGTCTAATTCTAACACAAAGTTTGCTTTTATGTTTAAATCTCTAACTAGTATTTCACTAAGTGTATATGATGGTTGGTAGAATTTTTCACAAGTATTAATAAAACTTATTTTTGATTTTGGTATATAGTCTGTATAGGTATTATATGTTCCATCCATTTGCATGGATTCTTGAGGTTCTGGCAATTTTTTTAATTTGTTTTGTTGGTAAAATTATGTTGTTTAAAATGCTCCTTGTACATCCAGAATCAACTATAGCTAAAGTCTCGAACTCATAGTCTTGAATATTTATTCTTGCTAAAACTTTGATTGTACTAATTTTCTTTTGTTCATTACATGTTTTCTTATTTTTTTATCTCTTTGGTAAATGTTTTATTCTTCCATAAAGGGGGATATTTATAGGCATTTATGGACTTCAAATCATAACATTTTTTTGGATCTCAAATCCTTTTTAAAGACTTTATCAACTTGGGTGGGCCCGACGGCTAATATTTTTCTTTAATTCAATCCAGAATATACTATAAAAACAACATCTATAGAAGCTACAAGTGAAGACCTTAAAGACTTTGAAATACAAATAAAAGAGCTACTAGAATTAGGAATAATTAGATCTACATCGAGACATGGGTCAACAACTTTCATAGTAAGAAATCATAGTGAAATAATAAGAGGAAAAGCTAGAATGGTAATAAATTACAAAAGACTAAATGATAATAGTGTAATGGATGGATATAAGTTACCAGACAAAACAGAATTAATAAATAGCATACAAGGAAAACAAGTATATAGTAAATTTGATTGTAAATCTGGATATTGGCAGATTAAAATGCATGAAGATAGTATCGAATGGACAACTTTCACATGTCCAAAAGGACATTTTGAATGGTTGGTCATGCCGTTTGGATTAAAAATGGCTCCTCCAATTTTTCAAAGAAAAATGGATGGTATTTTTAGAGACTATAAAATTTTTGTATTAGTTTATGTAGATGATATTTTAGTCTTTAGTAATAATATGAGAGAACTTTCTCCACAAACTAGAGAAGAAGTTTGGACTGAACTACAAGAAGTACATAATAGATTAAGAGAAGTTAGAGAACAAATAGTTTATATTAACCACGAGCTTTGGGTAGATAAGGTTTTAAGAGACATATATCCTTTTTATTTGGCTTAATGAATACACCACATAAAAATACAAAAACATTAAAAGAAATCGAAAATAATTTGTATAGTTTATACATACAATATAAAAGACGTCATACTAAAAAAGAAGACCCTATAACCTTAGATAAATTAATTACTACAATATCCGAAGTAGAATATTATTTAATAAAACATCTTAAGGCTAGAAATAGTAATAAATGAAAAGACATCCTTTTGCTAACGATATACGACTAAGATATTGGTTTTTAAACGAAGAAATAAAACAAAAGGCAGAGTAAGAAGAACTAGAAATATTTTTAAGTATTTATTTAGATTTATTAACATGTATAGACACTTCACAATCAGAATTATTCAAAGAATATTTAAGTGAAATAAGTTGGGAATTCCAGAAAATTAGTATTAACATATCTAATCATAATAAAAGAATAAGCTATTATAAGAGATGTTGTGACCAAGTCATTATTCCTTTAGGGTAAAAATACATGAAAATGCATCATTTTTTGGGACAAAAACAAAGAGAATATAATCATTTATATAAAGAAATAAGACAAAGAAATGATATTTTAAGAATAGAACAAAGACTAATAAATCAATAGAAATAACATAAACTACAGAATTACCAGAAGCAATCATTATTCAGACTTTATAAATTTAGTAAATTGCATAGATTATAAAAGTTTGTTAAAGTGTATATTGAAAAGTATTAGATATTGTATAAACTATAGAAATTTTAGAATACAAACAGCTAGAAAACAGTGTAGTAATGATACACCCTCGTTAGGATAAAGAATAGTGGTGTAAAAATAGATAATTTATAAAAGCTAGAATATTTAGATCTAACAATCCCAGCAGAAAAGAAATACAGACATTCTAAAGATAATTCTCTTATTAGATGTAATTTTAACAATGGAGTACATACATTACATGGAGAAAATCCACAATTAAATACCATTACAGATTTTATAATAAACCTAGGAGAAAAGACTCAACAAGAAAATACAAAAATATTAAAAACTCTAGAGATATCAGAAGACCTGCAAAACAAACAAAAGAAATTGTTAGATAAAATAGAATTAAATTTTGATTTCTTAAAGAACCAACAAACAGAATTAGACAAAAAATTCAAAATTTTAATTAATAAAGACAAATGTAATTTGGAAAATCTTGAAATAAAGCTAGTATTACAAGAGGTACAAAAAGAAATTAATAAAATAAAAAATATAATACTCTCATGAATGATATACTACAAGATGAACTTTATCTAGCAATACTACAAAAGGCAACACAGATCCAGCCAAACCCCGAAGGATTATCAGATCATCAATCTCAGAGAAAAGCAGACTCTTTAATCATAAAATAAAATAATATTATAATTTTGTTACTATTAGAATTGAATAAGAACCTAAAAAGGGAAAAACAAAAAGATAGTCAAGATAAAAATATAGAAGAATTAATAGAACAATTAAAAAAGATAGAAATAACCCCTCAAAAAGAATTAAAAGAAGCTAAAATAACTAAATCAACTAAGCCAAAAGCATGAACCTTTTTTCAGCATCCCCAAGTAGACAAAGATCAAGTTTTACCCAAAACAGTCTAATAAATAATGTGCTATCAAAAATAATAAATAAACCAAGAATGATTTCAAGACAACAGTTAGAAGAGGTAATAGACGTAGATAAAGAAATACAATTATTCCAACAAAATAGATTAAAACTGTTAAATGATAAAACGTTATATAATGAAGGAATGTTTTCAAGAGCACAACTATATAGGCATTATAGAGAAGAACAGATGTGTGTTATCGGAGAAAATAGTTGTAGCATAAATTTAATAAGCTCAGACTCATTAAAAGAAATTATAAAATTAAACATGAGTCTTATGCACATGGGATTAATAGTAATAGGCATAAAAGGATTAACTAGAAAAAATTTAGGAACTAAAGTATTAATCACAATATCTGATAATAGATGGTCAGACTCAGAAAGATCTATAATAGGAATAACTGAAGTAGACATGAATAATAATGGAGGATTTTTTATTGTAGTTTGGATTATATGATAAATACCTTAGAATTCGAAAAGCATATTAAAATAGGTGTACAGACTAAAAGATATGAAGAAATAAATAATGAAAATAATTTACTTATATGTGTAGGATTTATAGAAAAACTTGCCACTAATAGTAGTATAAAGTTTAATCTAAAAATAGATGATGTAGTAAGATTAATGGGAAATAAAGATATTAAATTACTGAAACCCCTAAAAATAAACTCAGAAAAATATGCAGGATTAGAATGAAATTTAGAAAGATTTACTAAGAAAGAAATACTAAAGTCAACCGACCATTTAATGTATATTAACAATAAAGAACAAGCTTCAGTAAGATTCATAGACTACCAATATACAAATGAAAAAGAGACTGATGAAGAAATTAAAGAATGTGAGAATACTAATTTTATAAATATAGAAATATTAGAAGAAGGTTTTGAAGTAAATAAAGCTATAATAAAAGAAGAAGCCCTATATGAAATAAATAGCAATAACGTATTTAAATGCATAGGCTGTAAATTAGGAAACTTAGACCTTGAGGAAATGAAAGAGCATTTTATAAAATGTGAATTAAGAACAGATAATCATGGTTATACACGTAAAAAGAAACTAAAAGGTGAAGACACATAATCAATTTATAGTATAGACGAAAGTATAAAAGAATTTATGGAAAGTGCGGCAAGTTCCTCAAGCCCTTTCCAAAGAACAACCGCTATGCAAAACGTACCCTTAACAATAGGAAATTTACCAAGACATAGAGTATTTAGAACAAACCCAAACACTCTGACAGAACAAAACATAAAACCTAGAGGAAAAAGAATGCCAATAGAAGAACCCATTAGATTACAAGAAGAAGGTAGTAAAGGAAAAATTTTAAACTTGTCGGCCCATGACCCTCAGGCATGGAATAATGTAATAGACATATGAAAAAATGTAGTTGTAGCAGATTACATACAACATATACAGGGTAATCAAGAACCAGATGCAGAAATTATGTATAGATATTTAGAAACATTTGTAGGAGAAAGTAATAAAGCACTTTGGGAAGCTTATAAGATAATATTCCCACAGGACATTCAAGAATTAGTAGAACTAGGAAGAATGCCAATAGAAGAACCCATTAGATTACAAGAAGAAGGTAGTAAAGGAAAAATTTTAAACTTGTCGGCCCATGACCCTCAGGCATGGAATAATGTAATAGACATATGAAAAAATGTAGTTGTAGCAGATTACATACAACATATACAGGGTAATCAAGAACCAGATACAGAAATTATGTATAGATATTTAGAAACATTTGTAGGAGAAAGTAATAAAGCACTTTGGGAAGCTTATAAGATAATATTCCCACAAGACATTCAAGAATTAGTAGAACTAGGAAGAATGCCAATAGAAGAACCCATTAGATTACAAGAAGAAGGTAGTAAAGGAAAAATTTTAAACTTGTTGGCCCATGACCCTCAGGCATGGAATAATGTAATAGACATATGAAAAAATGTAGTTGTAGCAGATTACATACAACATATACAGGGTAATCAAGAACCAGATACAGAAATTATGTATAGATATTTAGAAACATTTGTAGGAGAAAGTAATAAAGCACTTTGGGAAGCTTATAAGATAATATTCCCACAAGACATTCAAGAATTAGTAGAACTAGGCTATAATTCATACAATTTTATAAACAAAGTACATACTCTACTAACAGGTCAGGATCCCAATAGAGGATTAATAGTATCACAACAAAGAGCTTTAATAAATTTAGAACAACTAAATATTAATCATTGGTCAAGAATTAAAGAATTTTTAAATGATTACTTTTATTATTGTACAATTAGTAGGAACTCATTTGATCAGACTCTAAGAGCTAGATTATTTAATAAGAGATAGAAGAAAAATGGTCCAAGAGAGAAGGAGTAATACAAAACACAAACAATCCATGGTTAATAGGACAAAGAATACAACATGTAATGGATATATTACAAGAAAAATGTACAAATATACAGATACAAAATCAATTAAAAAGAAGTGATACTGATTTTTGTAAAAACATATATACTACACAACATTATGACCAAGATTATAAAAAGAAAAAATATAGAAAGCCATATAAAAAAGGCTATCGCCCTAAGAAGAAATATTATTTAAGAAGATCAACTGCAAAGAAGCCATACCTAGATAAGGATAAATATGTAAGAAAAAATGACACCAGTAGATACTACAAAAATAAATTAGAATGTTTTACCTGCGGTAGCATAGAGCACTTAGCAAATACTTGTCAAAAAAGAATCAATAATAAATCTTGGAATGCACAATTAATAGAAGATGTAAATAAAAATTTAATAAATGTAGATGAATAAATGTCAGATAATGAAAGTATATACTCTATTAGAAGTATGGAAATCTTTGAAGAAGAAATAATTAAATCTGATTCTTCAGATTCTGGAGAAGAGGAATTTATAAATGAAATAGGATTAGAAAAGACAAACTCAGACTATTATGATTTAGTAAATTGATAGAAGAATGTGAAGATGAGTTTGAAGAAGGAAAAGGATTAGACAGTAATCAGTGTTGTTTTTGTAAATGGTTTCTAAGTAAAAACAAAAGGGCAAAATGTTACAAGGAAGGATGCATAAAATGTATAGAAAAAACCTCAGAGATCCTAAAAATTGAAAAATCAACAAACAATTTATGTAATTTTCATAAGAAACAACTTGAACCAATAGTTAAAACACCAGACGATAAATTATTAGAATTAGAAGAAAAACTAAAAATATTAGAAATGAGAGTTTATAACCTCAAAAAAGAAGAAGTAGAATTATTAAATGATTTGCTGAAAATAATAGAGTTAGACAAAAAAAATCAATGATGATACCATTTGAAGGAATGGTATGTAATGAAGAAAAGAAAATTAGTACAGTCAAAGTTTTAGCAAGAATAAAAATTCAAGATTATGAGTTCGAGACTTTAGCTATAGATGATTTTGGATGTACAAAGAGCATTTTAAACAGCAGAATTTTATCAGCAAAACTAATTAAAAATTGGCAAAACCTGAAGAATGCATGCAAATGGACGGAACATACAATACTTATACAGACTATACACCAAAAGAAAAAATAATTTTTATTAATATTTGTGAAAAATTCTACCAACCATAATATACACTTAGTGAAATACTAGTTAGAAATTTAAACATAACAACAGACTTTGTGTTAAAATTAGACTTTATGGTTCAAAATAATGGAGGATGTTTAGTTACAAAAAATTGAGTAATATTCGCCAGTAATATCACTCACTCTCTAGTACAGACACAACCTGCTTTAACTAAATATCATT
Organism: Capsicum baccatum var. pendulum; assembly: GCA_030864225.1. Classification (NCBI taxonomy): domain Eukaryota; kingdom Viridiplantae; phylum Streptophyta; class Magnoliopsida; order Solanales; family Solanaceae; genus Capsicum; species Capsicum baccatum. The sequence goes on from CM061558.1 coordinate 108,612,624, forward strand.
TTCTTAAGGATAAGCTAGATGAAAACTCAGATGACCAAATAAAACCCGAAATACCACTAAAATGTGATAAAGGAGAAAATTGTACATGTAATGATAATAAAAAGGCAACAATGTATGAAGAATTACATGATCTATAAGTAGTAGAAGAAATAGAAAAAGACTATACTTTAATAGAAATGGATACAAAATTATACAATTTTAAGAAAGGTATACAATAGATAGGAGTAATAAAAGATCAAAAAGTCTTAGAGAAAATAATACAAATCCTAGATAAGCTAGATATAATCAGAGAAAAACCCCTACAACACTGGGACTCCAATTAAATTACATGCAAATTAGAAATAATTAATCCAGAATATACAATAAAACAACATCTATAGGAGCTACAAATGAAGACCTTAAAGACTTTGAGATACAAATAAAAGAGCTACTAGAATTAGAAATAATTAGAAGATCTACATCAAGACATAGGTCAACAACTTTAATAGTACGAAACAATAGTGAAATAATAAGAGGAAAAGCTAGAATGGTAATAAATTACAAAAGACTAAATGATAATACTGTAATGGATGGATATAAGTTACCAGACAAAACAAAATTAATAAATAGAATACAAGGAAGAAAAGTATTTAGTAAATTTGATTGTAAATCCGGATATTGGCAAATTAAAATGCATGAAGATAGTATAGAATGGACATATTTCACATATCCAGAAGGACATTTTGAATGGCTGGTCATGCCGTTCGGATTAAAGATGGCCCCTCCAATTTTTCAAAGAAAAATGGATAGTATTTTTAAAGACTTTGAATATTTTTGATTAGTTTATGTAGATGATATTTTTGTTTTTAGTAATAACATGAGAGAACATTTAGGACATTTACAATAAGTTTTTAAATTATTTATATATAATGAAATAATAATAAGCAAAAAGAAAATGAAATTATGTAAAAATAGTATTAATTTTTTAGGAGTAGTTATTGGAGATGGTAGAATAAAATTACAACCACACATAGCTAAAAAAGTCTTACAAATGCCAGATTAGACAAGGCTAAAGATTTACAAAAAAATTTAGGACTTTTAAATTATGCTAGAGCTTTTATCAAAGACTTAGGTAAAGTAGCACGACCGTTATATTCTAAAACAGAATCAACAAGCCAAAAAACTTTTAATACTGAAGACATAAAATTAGTCCAACAACTTAAAAGCATGATACAAGACATCCCATACTTAACGTTACTATTAGAAATGAATTATTTAATAGTCAAGGCAGATGGAAGCCTTCAAGGATGAGGAGCAGTATTAAAAGCAAAGCCTAACAAATATAGTGATAAAAAGGATGAAAAAATTTGTGCTTATTCAAGTGGAAAATGTAAAGAAAAGGGAAGTTAAATAGCATAGATGCGGAGACACTAGCAGTAATTTACAGTTTGAATAGTTTTAAACTTTATATATTAAATAAGCCCGAAATACTAGTAAGAACAGATTGTGAGGCTATAGTAAAGTTTTATCAAAAAATAAAAGATAAGAATAGTAGTAAAAGGAGATGGTTAAATTTCCTAGATGCTACTTCAATCTATAATATTGTTTTAGAACATATTAAAGTAAAAGATGATAACTTAGCAGATCAACTAAGTAGATTAATTAAAGAAGACAACTAACGATTTTTGTTTCAGTATGACTATAGGGAAAGGACAAGGCAAGGCAGAATCCTTATCATCCCCAGACTATCTAAAGACACTAATGAGCAACACTCATTTCAGACCACTTACGATGCTAGAACAGCAAAAATTAGATAGAATATTTTTTGGACCCTACAACTTGGTTAGTTACGAACCATCCAACTTAACTTTCAGATGAAAGACGGAAGTACAAGTGGATTAGCCGTAAATATGTCTACTTGACAATTTACGGATATCATATAATAGAAGAGACAATAGTTATTTTGTTTGAATTCTAAATTCATTAAATTATTATTTTTACTGAGAAAAATACTACTAACAGGTTTAAATTCTATGTTGTTTTCAGAGAACATAAACAAGGCGTGTTCCAGACTTGGATAGAGGTAATGGATGCCATAAAAGATTATAAAACACCTTTTTATAAAGGTTTTTATGATCTCTCAGAGACACTAGACTATACCTGGAGAAATCTGGGACCAAATTATTTTATTACTCCAGCTTTAAGACCAGAAACACAAAAAATTTCTCAATATAATATTAACAAAGACACAAACAAAATTATTTTTCGTGATCATTGTTTCTCTATGACCGAAGCTTTTAAAAGACTGAATCAAGCCAATGAACTTTTAAGACAAGATAATGAAAACCTTGTAAAAGAAAAAGGACAGATGTTAGAACATATAAGTGTTTTACAAGACCGTATAAAAATACTTCATTTTGGACTTTCACAACAGAATCAACCAATTTATGAGACCCAGCCAAAGAGTTTTCCATCTTCTTTAAAAATGAAAAAACCCACTGTATCGGGTAATGATACAGCTAGTCCAGCTCAAATGGTGGTTGGTAAAGACTTCTGAAGTCCGTTAATGGGTGTGCGTTCCCCAATGAATTCAGAAAGACCTACTGTATTGGGTAGTGATACAACTAGTCCAGCTGAAACGGTAGCTGGTAAAGACTAATCAAATCCGTTGACGACTGGCACTTTACCAAAAAGTGTAGGGAGAATACTCTCAGCTAGTTTTAAAACCACAGGTACTCAGACAATAGATGAAGGAAGTTCTTCTCAGAATAAGAAGGGATTTTCATTAAGAAAAACGAAAAAAGAAATATAGAAAAAATAGTTGTAGACTCAATTAAAAAGTTGTTAGCAGAACAATTGCCTAAGGAGATAGCAATGAATCCAGAACCACCAGAGCAAAGACCCAAAATTTCTTTAATTCCATGAGAAGAAACAAGATCACCTAGAACTGGAACAAGTCTAGGGTTATCAGACGGAGACAGTGACGAGTATGAACGAGAATACAACTCAGCCATGGATCAATTTGCCCAAGATTCAAACACAGACGATGAATCAGGAATGGAGTTTGACTCAGAAGATTTACACAATTTGGATATGTAAGCAATGACGATATCTACAAAAGATAAAATAATAGACGTATGCAATATCAGATTAATTAATGGACGGAGGAGAATTAAAGAAAGATATTAGCCGTCGGACCCACACAAGTTTATAAAGTCTTGCTAAAGTCTTTAGAAATGATTTGAAATCCACAAAAAATTTAAGATTTGAAGTCCACAAATGCCTATAAATACCCCCCTTTATGGAAGACTAAAAGATGTACCAAAGGGAGAAAAAAGCAACAAAAAATCAAGAGTGAGAAAGTTCTTTAGTTTTCTTAAGTTCTTTAAGTTTATTAGTTTCTAAAGTTTGTAAGTTACTTAAAAAAAATGAGTGTGAAAAGTGTGAAAAGTTTTCTTAGTTCTTCATTTTCCGGTAGCTTTCAAGTTTTTAGGGGACTCCCGAAAGGGAAACCTCACTTATTCCTTAAGACATATAAATAATAGTTACATATATCTTTGTATTGTTTTTTCAAGTTTGTAAATTATGTTTGAAATAATCAAGTTTATTTTCTTTCACATGTGTTTTATTAAGATCTGGATCACCGGCGGTTTTCCGCCAGTTTTTCTGATCTTGTAAAATTTGTAAATTACTTATAAAAATACCCTCATTATATAGTTATTCCTTTAGTATTTTATCAATAACGATGGATTAATCTATAAATTTCTAGGGACTTGGAAAGTCCGAAGAAGATTAAAAAGGACTGTTGTTATACTCTCGGGGTGTGATTAAAGAAGATATTGCTAAAATACTTAAAACTGAGGAGAAACAGATGAACAGGGTATAAATTAAAAAAAAAATCAAAAAACCAAAAAAAGCAAAAAATAATTTATTTTATGAGAAAATATACTTGGATCTTTATGACTTGGACTCTTACATTAGACTAAGGATAACGAAGGAGGGAGTACTGAGTAGGACTTTACACCATGTTAAAACACAACCGCGATAACACTGATTTAATAACTTAAAATTACTTACTTACTTTAATAACTTAAAATTACTTACCTGCTTTAATAACTTAAAATTACTTACCTGCTTTAATAACTTGTTATAATAATTTGCTTGCTATATTTATCTGTCTATAGTATTATACTAACTATATAATCTACGATATATTATATTATAATACATATACTAAAGAATATATACATATACATATATAAGTAATATACATTCTTGCTTATTATTTTTACTAGTAGTAGTATAACTTGTCCATATATAAGACTATAATATATATATTCTTGTTAATATTATATATATTATTATTCCTAATATAGAATACATATCTAATATACATACTAACATATATATATACTTAGACTTATATTGCTAGTTACTATTTATTATTTTTATTTATATTACCCATCTATTATTATTATATATCTGTCTTTATTATAACCATTTGTTTATTTTATTTTTATCTGTCTATATTGCCTTTTATTATCTATCTAGCTATATTACATCCACTTGTCCAATAAAATAGACAAGTGGATGTAATATAGCTAGATAGATAATAATAGGTAATATAGACAGATAATAAAAATATAATAGACAAGTGGTTGGCTAGATAGATAATAATAGATAATATAGAAAGATAATAATAAAAATAGATAAGTGGTTATAATAAAGACAGATGTATAATAATAATAGATAGGTAATATAAAAAAAATAATAAATAGTAACAATCAATATAAGTCTAAGTATATATATATATATATATAAGTATATATATATGTTAGTATGTATATTATATATGTATTCTATATTAGGAATAATAATATATATAATATTAACAAGAATATATATATTATAGTCTTATATATAGACAAGTTATACTACTACTAGTAACAATAATAAGCAAGAATAAATATTACTTATATATGTATATATATATTCTTTATTATATGTATTATAATATAATATAATATATCGTATAAGTGTATATATATATATATATATATATATATATATATATATATATATTTTAGAATGATAATAAGATGGATAAATATAGTAAGCAAATTATTAACGCGGTTAAGTAATTTTATGTTATTAAAGAAGGTAAGTAATTTTAAGTTATTAAAGTAGAGTTATCGCGGTTGTGTTTTAATATTGTATAAAGTCCTACTTTGTACTCCCTCCTTCGTTGTCCTTAGTCCAGAGTAAGAGTCCAAGTCATAAAAATCTAAGTATATTCTCTCATAAAATAAATTATTTTTTGCATTTTTTGGTTTTTTGATTTTTTTTAATTTATACCTTGTTCATCTCTTGCTCTTCAGTTTTAGGTATTTTAGCAATATCTTCTTTAATCATACCCCAGGAGAATAACAACAGTCCTTTTTAATCTTCTTTGGACTTTCCAAGTCCCTAGGAATTTATAGATTAATCCATATTTATTGCTAAAACACTGAGAGAATAGCCATATACTGAGGGTATTTTTATAAGTAATTTACAAATTTAAAAAGATCAGAAAAACTGGGGGAAAACCGCCGGCGATTCAGATCTTAATAATAATAAAATACATGTAAAAGAAAATATAAAATTGATTAATTCAAACATAATTTATAAAATTGGGAGAAAAATACAATGATATATGTGACTACTACTTACATGTCTTAAGGAAGAAGGTTTTCCTTTCGAGAGAGCCCTGAAAGTTGACAGCTACCGGAAATGAAGAAACTAAGAAAACTTTTCACACTTTTCACACTCTTTTTTTTTTTGAAGTAACTTACTAACTTTAGAAACTAAGAAACTTAAAGAACTTAAGAAAACTAAAGAACTTTCTCACTCTTGATTTTTTCTTGCTTTTTTTTTCTCTCTTTGGTATATGTTTTAGTCTTCCATAAAGGGGGGTATTTATAGGCATTTGTGGACTTCAAATCTTAACTTTTTTTGTAGATTTCAAATTATTTCTAAAGACTTTAGCAAAACTTTATCAACTTGGGTGGGCCCGACGGCTAATATTTTTCTTTTATTCTCCTCCATCCATTTATTAATCTGATATTGCATACGTCTATTATTTTGTCTTTTGTATATATCATCATTGCTTACATATCCAAATTGTGTAAAGCTTCTGAGTCAAACTCGATTCTTGAATCATCGTCTGCATTTGGGTCTTGGGCATATTGATCCATGGTTGAGTTGTATTCTCGTTCATACTCGTTACTATCTCCGTCTGATAATTCCAGTCTTGTTCCAGTTCTAGGTGATCTTGTTTCTTCTCTTGGAATTAAAGAAATTCTAGATCTTTGCTCTGGTGGTTCTGGATTCATTTTTATCTCTTTAGGCAATGTTCTGCTAACAACTTCTTAATTGAGTCTGCTACTATTTTTTCTATATATGTTTTCTAATTTTTTTTCTTAATGAAAATCCCTTCTTATTCTGAGAAGAACTTTCTTCATCTGTTGTCTGAGTACCTGTGGTTTTAAAACTAGCTGGGAGTATTCTCGCTACAATTTTTGGTAAAGTGTCAGCCGTCAACGGATTTGATAAGTCTTTACCAGCTACCATTTGAGCTGGACTAGCTATATCATTACCCGATACAGTAGGTCTTTCTGTATTCATTGGGGAAAACACACCGATAACGGATTTGAGAAGTCTTACCATCTACCGTTTGAGCTGGACTAGCTGTATCATTACCCGATATAGTGGGGTTTTCCATTTTTAAAGAAGATGGAGAACTCTTTGGATGGGTCTTATAAATTGGCTCAGTCTATTGTGAAAGTTCAAAATAAAGGATTTTTATATGGTCTTGTAAAATACCTAAATGTTCTAACATCTGTCCTTTTTCATTTACAAGGTTTTTGTTATCTTGTCTTAAAAGTTCATTGGCTTGATTTAGTCTTTTAAAAGCTTCGGTCATAGAGGAACAATGATCACAAAATATAATTTTATCTGTGTCTTTGTTAATATTATATTGAGAAATTTTTCGTGTTTCGGGTCTTAAGGCTGGAGTAGTAAAATAATTTGGTCCCAGTTTTTTCCGAGCATAATCTAGAGTCTTAAAGAGGTCATAAAGACCTTTATAAAGAGCTGTTTTATAATCTTTTATGGCATCCATTACCTCTATCCAAGTCTGGAACACGCCTTGCTGATATCCTCTGAGAACAACATAGAATTTAAACCTATTAGTAGTATTTTTCTAAGTAAAATAATAACTTAATGCATTTAGAACTGAAACAAAATAACTATTGTCTCTTCTATTATATGCTATCCATAGATTATCTAGTAGACATATCTGCGGCTTATCCACTTGTACTTCCGGCTTTCGTCTGAAAGTTAAGTTGGATGGTTCGTAACATACCAAGTTGTGGGGTCCAAATATTATTCAATCTAATTTTAGCTGTTTTAGCATTGTAAGTGGTCTGAAACGAGTGTTGCTCATTAGTGTCTTTAGATAGTCTGGTGATGATGAGGCTTCTGCCTTTCCTTTTCCTTTCCCTGTAGTTATACTGAAACAAAAATCGTTAGTTGTCTTCTTCAATTAATCTACGTAGTTGATCTGCTAAGTTATTATCTTTTCCTTTAATATGTTCTAAAACAATATTATAGATTGAAGTAGCATATAGGAAATTTAACCATCTCCTTTTAATACTATTCTTATCTTTTATTTTCTGATAAAACTTTACTATAGCCTCACAGTCTGTTCTTACTAGTATTCGGGCTTATTTAATATATAAAGTTTAAAACTATTCAAATCGTAAATTACTGCTAGAGTCTCCGCAGCTATGCTATTTAACTTTCCCTTTTCTTTATATTTTTCACTTGAATGAGCACAATTTTTTTCATCCTTTTTATCACTATATTTGTTAGGCTTTGCTTTAAATACTGCTCCCCATCCTTGAAGGCTTCCATCTGTCTTGACTATTAAATAATCCGTTTCTAATGGTAACGTTAAGTCTGGAATGTCTTGTATATGCTTTTAAGTTGTTGGAATAATTTTATTTCTTTAGTATTAAAAGTTTTTTGGCGTGTTGATCCTGTTTTAGAATGTAACGGTCCCACTACTTGTAATACCCATGCCTTTTTCCTAGCTAGAAATAATCTCAAGGATGCTAGGACTTACTTTAAAATGCAAACCTATCTTTTTACACTTGGTATTTTTGATATTTTCATTTTCTATCATGTGGGAAATTGAGTTAGCTTTCCAGCGCTACCAATTTTGTCCAAATCCGACATCAGACGAGGAAGTTATGGACGTTTTACTTGGAACTCTCAGAAACGCCTAGGTATGATGGCCAAGTTGACGGACCGCCACTTTGACCGTCACAACCAAGGAAGTTGAGCCACGTAATGGATAAGGACTGACGGATGAGTTGAAGGATCATCAAAGTTGTGACGGACCATAATCCAGGCCGTCAACTCTTATCTAGTGAACCCCATTCTAGTCCACGTCTGACGGGCTAAGTGAAGGACCTTCAAGTGTCTGACGGACTGTCAAGTTTCTGACGGACCATCAGTCGGACCGTCACACACCACGTTCAGTTTATTTCCAGGTCGTTTTAATAGAGGTATTTTGGTCACTTACCACTCGCCTATATATACCCATATAAGTCCAAATTCATTCATTATGCTCATTATTATTTCACAAACAAAAACTAGGGTTTCTCTCTGAATTTAATCCCCAAGAACAAGACCCAATCTTCTTCAAGAATCAAATAATTCAAATCCTTCAAGTTCAAAAACATTAAGAACCTTGAGTCAGGTATGCGTAGTGTTCATTTATGGACCCCTTTCGTTCATAGAGTTCAAGAACCATGCTATTAAATGAGAAACTTTGATTTCGTTGTTGTTATGTGATGTTGTTCATGTTAATGATCATTGTTTAAGCTTCAAGATATTAATATAAGTTGACTTCCATGATGTATGCATGCTTGTAGTTAAAACCCATAAATTTGGGTGGTTCAAGATGATTAAAATTGTTGAGAAAACCTATGCCCCAAAGTGTGCATGCAAGGTGTTTGTTAAAATTCCTAGAATGCTAAAAATCATGTTCCCATGACCCCATAGTATTTAAATGACAAGCTATGTCAACTCTTAAGATGATTCCACATGAACTTCCATACTATTGATATGTGTTGCCAGTATGATTATGCAATGAACATGATATTAAGATTGTGCAAGTACTTCCAGGTGACGTGAAATCCTTTCCATGCAATACATTGTTAATAACCATGCTTAGTATGAAATCCCTTATGTACGATATTATAAATTGTGGACTCAAATCTTGTGATCAAGTCATGTCATGTGCATCAGTTTCCTTCCATTGAGTCCTGGGGGTATTCGTACCAAAAAAATATAGCTTTGTGCCTAGAGCCAAGTCACGTTATCCTGATAATATTAGTCAAGCCATGATCTATTGAACTCAGTCAGTCATGTGACTCAGGAAACCTCTGAAATCTTATGATCTCAGCAAAATCTCAGAGAGTAGTAGTATTTCGTCTGTCAACAGAAGTCAGTTACTCAGTCCTTATACAGTCAGTTAATCATGTTTGGTATCTTCAGATGGGAGTAGAAGTTAGCACCGAGTGAACCCAAGGATGGGAACTCACCTGCCAGTTTAGGGTGTGATTCTTAGTAGTTATCCTTGTGTTCCAGAACTATGTAGCCAGCGCAGGTTGAGACATATTAACCTGTTAGACTAGGGCTGATGAGGTGGATTAACCTGTCATTTTAGGGTTCCTACCATTCTCATCTGAGTACCTTCCAGTTGAGGGTCACTCACAACTGTCCTTACCAGTGGCGCGGTATTGACACCCCTCCAATCGGGGCAGAGATTGGAACCCAACTTAGCTATATGCATTATTGGGGCATGTCGGTTAAACAACTACCTCCCACAGTTTTAGGCTTAGTCTCAGTAAAAGAACTCTGATATGCAGAAATTTGGTGGGTCTAAATATGCAGAAATACCACATTAACATCTAGTTATACTCAATCAAATATGACCCTTACAAAATCAAACACTAAAACTTAATGGATTGAAAAACTCTTAGCTTGCCCACACATGGTACAAACAGTGGAAGTCTGAGAGGTTAGAGGATGCAGGTCCTATAGAGTGGGAGGAATTTATCACGTCTTTCTTAGACATATTCTTTCCCCAAGAGATGAGGGAGGTGATAAAGCTCAAATTAAACTCTTGAATGGGTGTAAGTGATTGTTGTCAATATAAAACCCAACTAGGTTGGGGTCGAATCCCACAGGGAATAGGGTGTGAACTTTGATTTGTTTACGAAAGACTTTACTGGTAGTTTACTATTTCTGAAAGATGGGGGTTTAAGTTCACAGTGTGTTAAATATCACTTTAAATACTTCAGTGTTTGTAATCAAGATAAATGGGAAACCAGAGCTATGTTCACCATGGGTTTCAGGAATTGACATATACTAGGTAATGCTAGAGATTCTCAGAATGAGTAGAACAGCAGAATATCCCTGACGATTATACTATCTGACTTATCTCTCAACCTCATCAGACAATTTATTAGCTAATTCTCTCGAACATAGATAACTTATCTATTTCCAATAGGATGTTATCATTAAATAGAAGGTTGGTAGCTTCCGAGTCCCTATTGATAATTTACGTCCCCTAGTCTATTTCTCCGTTAGAAGAAAATAAAACCTAAGGCATAATCTAATGTTTGCAACCACTAGATTTCAGTTCAAACAACAAAATTTCATGATATTTTACTACTCTTTGAATCCGTTAATCACCTAGCATCATATCAAACCCTAATCCATGGATCCCATAACTCCGGCTAATGAAATTAGCCTCTCATGATTTGATGAACAAAATAACAAGTTGAATTCATGGTTATAATGATAAACTTATGAATGGATAGAAAACAAAAAGTAGTTCCTCCGATTTAATCACAAGGTAGAAACCCCAAAAATAGTTGATACAAAAGCACAAGAATATTTTATGAAAGAGAGCAAAAATGTGTGTCTCTCTTCTTAGAGTTGATGTATGATAGATAATGATTCCCCTTTTAAAAACTCTAAGAGATGCTATTTATACTAAAGCCTAATTAAGGAAATAAAATAACTAAAATTAATAAAATTCTCGGAATAGGTGATGCCCATGCTGACGCCGTGTCAAGAGTCTGACACCCTATCCCGGATAGCGTCAGAAATACTTCAGTTGCCTTCAAAATCTGTCTTAGGCTGACGATGTAGATGACACCGCATCACCGATCTGACGACGTATCACCAACGTCGTTAGATTTTTTCTTCAAACTAATTTCTCTGGTTTAGGCTAACGCCCTTTGTGATGCCTTATCACCAACTTGACGCCTTATCACCAACGTCGTCAGAACTTCTTCTCAAGCTTCAAGTTTCTTGTTAAGGTTGACGCCAATGCTGATAAGATATCACAAGGCTGATGACGTATCACAGAGGTCGTCAGCCATGATTTCTTCTCTTTTGCTCAAATTTTCAACTCTTTTGCTCTATTGTCGTTTGTTTTTATTCCTCCACCCTTATATAGCAATATTATGAGCAAACACATCAAAACAACAAGAGTTCCTTTAGAATTCACAATTATTTTGAGCTAAAAAGCATTAAATGTGTTAGATTTTGCTCACACATCAACACTCTCAACTTACAAAAATTGCTTGTCTTCAAGCAACAAACTAACTAAGAGAATACAAAGAACATTCAGCAGTCAACAACCATTTTAGCTCAAAACTCAGTTACCACCTCCAAAGTCAACCAATTTAACTTACTGTGTATCTGGTTGAAAAGAAGCAATGTAACACAAAGGATTCCAACTATGGCATCAACTAAGTACCAAAAATCATGCTTATGTCAATATGACACTACTCTAACAAGTAAGTCACATAGAAACATACTAGTGTGCCCTCAAAACAAAGAATTTCCCTTTTTTCTCTCATGAAAAGTCACAATATAATCACGGGGATAATCACAAAAGCACTCACTCTCAGAATGAAGTTCAAACCAATGCATGCCAAATACCATATGCTTTCTCTTATCGTCATTACCAAAGTGTCCGGACCGATAATCTAGGATCACTATAGGTCTTTCTTTGGCTTGTAACATAGGCTAGGGGCTGGTATGATATTAGATGGCATTTAGAGTGACTAACCTCCTTCGCACTACCTTAACTTGTGGGGTCCACTTATTAACCTCTTTTTCTTTCTTTTTCTTTTATTTTCTTTTTGTCTTTATCACACATTCAGAATGGGTGTGGTTATTCTTTTTATTCAAACAAATTTCTTTTCTTCCTCTGTTTTACCACCACCCAATTTTCTATTTCTTTTTCACTTATTCTTTTTCTTCTACTCTACCCATCTTCATACCCAATTTACATCACGCACCCCTATGATAGCCACCCTCAACTTAGGCTGTTTGCCTAAGTCAAGGTGCACAGTATCCAAGGAGGACCAGGGCCAAAACAGGTTCAAAATGATTTAAAAAGGGAAGGTGATAGGTATCATAGAAAGAAAAATGGTCAATTAAGGCTCAAACTGGGATCAAGGGATATCATACATTAGAGGAAGGTCATTTAGGCTAATAGTGACTTAAATTTAAAAACGGCCTATGATCCTTTCCTAACCCCTATATTTCAACTATGGTAAGACGAGCTGGGCAAGTTCTAGATTTGACGCTACAAAGAGAACTCTACATAGTCTCTCACACACATGGCACACAAGCAATATCACTAGCTACTACTACATATCTAGTTCATGCAATTGTTCAGCCGTGATGATTAGGTAACTAAACTAATGCCATTATGAGATGCACAGTGGTCATACTAAGGTGCAATTCATATAGTCATGCAAAACAAACCTTCGGAGAGGTATTCAAAATCATAAAATTAGTTAACTACCTACAAAACTTGCACTACTCCTAGTTATTTACAGAATATGCTACAACAACATGCTACCCTACACCCTTAACTTAAAATAAAAAAAAACTGAAACTAAGGGTTAGGGCATACCTGGAGTCAATCAAGTCTCAAATCATGGGTCCTCGACCCTACAATAGTGTTATCCTCATCAGGAGCTTCTCTTTGCTCCGGTTCAGCTGTTCTGCTAGATGAGGATCCTATAGCCCTCACTCCCAGTGCTTCTTCCCATTTCCAGTTATCCTCTTGGGATTCTTACGTTGCCCTTTTTAGATCCATTTCCTCCTGTTCTATCAACTCATCATCTGCCTGCAGTGTCTTCTCTGCCTTTTTGTTCTTCTTCTTTACCTTTTTCTCGGCCTTTCTCTCATTCTCATCATCTTATTGTTTCTTTCTCTTACCTTTTTCAGCTTTTTTATCTTTTTTCTTTTTCTTTTAAACTGTCTACGCAATAAGATCAAGGATTGTAGGTTCATCCTCAGATTCCTCAGCTTTTTTCCCTATAGGTATCATAAACAGGTGTTGTTGTACTACCACCATCTCAGCTTTTACCTTTTCTCTGGCCACTCTGAATTCAGAAAGCTTTGCTTTAGTTAGCTCCTGTGCTCTTACATCAAAATGGTTCTCCAGATCTGCAACCCCTGTAGGAAAAGTAGAAAAGGACTCAAGAGAAGCCCTGATTCTTTTATCTACAGCAGCAGCAAACTTCTCAGCAAAGGCACGTAGCTGGGTCTCACACCATCTGGCCAGTTTGGCCATTTTTTTATATCAATAGGCTGGGATGCAACTTTCGCTGGTGCTGTAGGAACTGATGGACCTGGCTTATCATCAGGAATTGAGCCTGCCTGAGCTGCCTCAGAAGCTTGCACCTCAACTTCAGGTACTAAACTAGGGCCTGCAATTGATGGGTTCACCTCACCCCTTACCCCTCACCCCTCTATCAAGTGTCAGCCTTGGCTAACTTTCCTCATAACAAATAGGATTGTGGGTCTTGGTGGTATATAAAGTCTCATCAATCCCAGCAATATATAGTACCCCTGCCTCTGTGCATAGCTTGGTAATCAGACAAGGGAATGGATAAGCTGTGTCAGACCTAGTTACCTGAATCTTGATCTTTTCAGCAATAATCTACCCAAAATTCAGCTTAAGATTGGCCACAAGACATGCGACCAATATTGCTCGATCATCACCCAGAATGTTATCTCCATCGTTCGTCATCAAATGGGTGTGCACAACACCTCACCAGAATTTTTCCTCTTGAGTCAAAGAAGCCTTGTAAATATGCTCACTGGGTTGGGTTAGCCATAAAAGGTCTCCCTCAGTTATAAGTGTAGCTAACCAAGGATGCTGGTCATCCTTACTCTTCAGACGATGGTAGAATACAGGAATTGTGACCTGAGGATTAAAGTTGGGTCCATGTAGAAACCTATTGATAGTCATATCAGAAATATCTACATTTACCCCATGAACCAGAACTCTGGTCAGCAAAGGCTGGTCTGCTGTGGTCTCTCCACTCTTACACATGTTCTCTAATCTAGCCTGGTAGTTTGCATAGAACTCCCAGACAACTGTAGGAAAAAATGGTTTACCGACCTTAGAAGTCCATTACAGCCCATAATCTCTAAATTTCTTCTCAACTGCAGGATACCAAGCAAATCCTATAATGATGACTCTCTTCTCTGGAAACACCGGCCATTTGGTAAATCTTCTTTTTGTTATAATCAACCCTTTGAGGAAAATGTCCTCTGCATCTAGCATTCTCTCAAACCTCCAGATTCTTGCATTTTATCAAAGTTCCCCGAACTGGGGGTTCCTTCTCATCTTGAATCTCAATTACGGGAGTTTCATAGGATTTTTCCTCAGAATCAACTTTGTCAGATTCATGTTCTGCCTCTGGTTCTTAAGATTCAGCCTTCTTAGACTCAGGCTATTCGGAATCAGTTTGCTTAGAACCTTCTTGCTCAGAAGATTCACTCTCAGCTGGGGTGGTAGTCTCAGTATAATCACTATCCTCCATCACAATGGGTTTAGGTGGAAGAGGTGACTTTGGACTGGGTTTCTTTCTCCTCCCCTGAGCAGTGGTTCTTCATCTTCGTAATCAGAGTCTTCATCAATAAGCTTTCGAACCACCTTAGGCTTGGCAACTTTCTTTGGAGTGTTAGGATTCTTGCTTTTAGGTGCCATTAAAATGTTCCTGGACCATAAGACAAACAAAAGTTAATGATCAAGGTATAACAGTCAAAACATGCTATTCAAGTTCACTTAGCATTATCATCTAACTTGTGACAACGTGGCTGATAAGGCATCATATTTGTGATAACCTATCAGCTATGTCGTCATCCTTAAATAGGACTGCCATACTTTTTTCAAACTTGTGATGACATTCCTGATAAGGCGTCACAGTTGTGATAGCCTATCAGGTAGGTCGTCGGCCTTAAACAATGAACGCTCTCTTTTTCAAAGTTGCTGACAATTTAGCTAATAAGGCGTCACGCTTGTGATAGCCTATCAGCATCGTCAGCTCAGAATTTCCCCCCACTCAGTTTGCATTCATAATTTTGGGACCAAATTCTTCGTATAATCACATGGAATTTTTATTTTTGTACTTAGGGTTTTTATATTTTTGCAATTTAAGCATAACTTAACCCTAATTTCTGATTTCCATGCTATTACAACTTGAACTCAAGTTTCTTCCTTTAGAGCATCATGTTTTCAACAACTTTACCACTTCAATGATAGAAGAACAAAGTTATGAGCATACCTGATGAGTTGACTCTACTTGATTACGTCTGAGAGAAAAAAAGATGAGAGATAGACTCTGATTTTCCTTTCAATCCCACAACTATCAGGAAAGAGGTTTCCTTGAATACTTGGGAGTGTTTTGAAAGGAAGTAAATATCCTACTAAGTAAATAAATAATACTTAAATAAGGAAATAAAATAAAGTGGGAATCTGAAGGGTTTGGATCTGGGCCGGGTCGAATTCGGGTCAATTTGGGCCTAGATTTTCAAAAACAAAATGAGGGTTGGCGACAACTTATGATAAGCCATCACAACTGTGATAGCCTGTCACGGAGGCCATCAGCCTTAGCAGAGAAGGTCTCTATTACTGGTCTTTTTAACGACATTGGTGATAAGCCGTCACAGTTATGATAACCTATCACGAATGTCGTCAAGACCACTTGGCTTGTATTCTTCATTTTTTACGTTGACCTTTTTGTACCTCTTCAGTTCCTTCCTATTACTACCTAAATGAATAAAAACAAAATGTATAAAAATAAAATTTTGGGTTGCCTCCCTATAACGCCTGATTTAGTGTCGCAGCATGGCTTGGTTATTTTGACTACTCAGACTTCATCAAGATACCATATCACTACCTCATTACCATATTTCTGGAATACATCGACAACTGAAAAGATATTTATCTCCTCCAACTGCTTCATAGGAGGATGCATTTTGAATATGGCCTCCCTTTTTCCATACCTGAACTTTAGCTCATTGAGCTCCATATCAACCAACACTCTTTCCGTGGCTAATCATGGTCTACCCAAGGTGATGGGTACCTCAAAATCAACATCACAATCCAATATCACAAAGTCTGTCGGTAGAATAAAGTCATCCACCTTTACTGGCACATCATGCAATATACCAACTGGTAGTTTCACCGATCTGTCTGCTATCACAAGATGCATCTTCATGGGGGTAGGTTCCCCCAATCCTAGTTTCTTGTAGATATCAAGCGTTATCAGATTAATACTTTCTCCTAAGTCATATAAAGGTTTGGTAAACTTCATGTACCCAACTATGCATGGTATAGTAAATGCTCCAAGGTCAGGCTTTTTTTGCACTAAGGTTTGTGAAGAAATGGAACTATAGTGGTGGATGTTGTCCACCGGATCATAGCTTACCTTCCGCTTTTCTGTTAGCAATTCCTTCATAAATTTAGCATAGTTTGGCATTTGCTCAAGTGCCTCCATCAGTGGCACGGTCACTGTCAATTGTTTCAGTATTCCCATGAACTTGCTAAATTTCTCGTTATCTTCTTTCTTTTTCAATATCTGAGGAAATAGAGGTGGTGGTCTTGGCATTTGTTTCAATACCACTTCCCCTTTCTTTTTGTCTTCTTTCTTTGAAATATCAATAAAGCCATCCAGCTTCTCAGACTCCATTGTATTGCGTCCTTCTGATTTATCAACACGTACCTCTTTCTCTACAGCTTTGCCCGTAGCAGGGCTAGATATCACCTTACAATTCCGAGTGGTAATCGCTATACAAGAGCCATCAGTCTGTGGGTTCTAAACCATATCACTAGGTAAAGTACCAGATTTTCTCTGGTTTAGAGTAGCCGAAAGTTGGCTCATCTGCTGCTCCAACTGCTTAATGGACGTAGAGTGTGAGCTAACGAACTGACTGAGGGTACAAAACTCACTTTTCATATTAGCTACCCCCGAGTTGGTTGCCTCAAATCCCTTCAATAACTTTTCCATCATGTCCTCCATGGACATCTTTCCAGAACTAGTTATCGCAGCATCCCGACTTCCAGGAGGAATATACAAACCACTCCTGTCATTATTATTTCTCCAATGTCCCTTCTCCCTATCTTTATAATCAGGCTTGTCATAGAAAGTCTGGCCTTGGCTCCCTTGGCTATTGCCTCTGAAACCCCCCTGATTACTCACATAGTTTGCCTCAGCCTCAGCACCTGTAGACATAGTACCCTGAGATTCCACAGCCTTAACCATCTCAGTCTTGCCTGATAGCAAGTGCTTTGCCAGTAAGTCCAACTACGTCTTCAAGTGGGACATGTCCTGATCTCATTCCTCATCCCTTCTACGCTGCTCTGCAGTAACACCACCAGTAATAATTGGGCTATCCACTACAGAATCCCTAGTGTGCCAAGCTCGACTCTTTTTGGTCATTCTATTCAGCATGTCGAAAGCATCCATAAAAGAGAGGTCAATAAATGAACCGCCTATAGCGTTGTCCACAATAGGCTTCGTCACAGAGTTGAAAACTCTATACAAAGTCTCTATCAAGTGAAAGTCCATCATATTGTGGTTCAGACACTGTGTAAGTTTCTTCTTAAATCTTTCCCAGGTTTCGTGTAGTGCTTCAGTCGAAAACTGTCTGAAGTTGATAATTTCGTCCCTCAACTGTACTTTTTTGGAGGGTGGAAAGAACCTATCTAGGAACAAATCTTTAAACTGTCTCTAGTTGGTTATAGTATTAGGCTTTAACTCATTAAGCCACATTGTTGCCTTCCCAGACAGAGAAAAAGGAAGTAATCTCAATCTAATCGCATTCTGGCTCACCCCCGGATTGTCAAAGGATTTGCAAATGGTGATGAAGTTCACCAAATGCATATTCAGATCATCACCAAGCAAGCCTCCGAATAACCCCTTTAGATTCAGGAGTTAGATTATGGTACTTGTTATGCTAAACTTTGCACCTGGTGCCAATGGTGGAGGAATGATAGCACCCGTTGCACCAGCTCCATCCATTCCTTCATCATCTTCATTAGACTTATATTGCATAGGTTGTTGACCATACCTTTCTCGGACTGGACAATTTCTATTGATGTTTCACTGCACTGGTGCAGCAACTTGCTTATCTCTCATTGGGTTTTGAGGATTCAGAAATTCCTCATCACCCAAGTCTTCATCATCAGGGTTTTGGTGACGTGCTTATTGACCCAAAATTTTCACATTTACGTGAGCCCTGGCTAAAGTAGCTAGTTTTTCTACTTCATGTTGTTTAGTCATTCTTCCAATTAGTTGAGGTTCTGGATTGATTGGTAATAGAGGTTCTCCAAAACTTCTCGTGCTTGGCATAAACAAAACAGTACCTACAATAAACAAAAACAACAAATAAACGTAAATCACAAAAACTTAACTATCAGTAAATTTTTGCGCACAAACTTTTTTTCTACAACCGTATTCCTCGATAACTGCTCCATTTTTATAACACTTAAATTACACTCTTCAATGGGTGTAAGCGATCGTTGCCAATATAAAACCCAACTAGGTTGGGCTCGAATCCCACAGGGAATAGGGTATGAACTTCGATTTGTTTACGAAAGACTTTAGTGGTAGTTTACTGTTTCCAAAAGATGGGGGTTTAAGTTCATAGTGTGTTAAATATCACTTTCAATACTTCAGTGTTAGTAATCAAGATAAATGGGAAACCAGAGCTATGTTCACCAAGGGTTTCGGGAATTGACAGATACTAGGTAATGCTAGAGATTCTCAAAATGAGTAGAACATCAGAATATCCCTGAAGATTATACTATCTGACTTATCTCTCGACCTCATTAGACAATTTATTATCTAATTCTCTCAAACTTAGATAACTTATCTATTTCCAATAGGATGTTATCTCAGGTAGATTAATCCGGTTACGGCATTAATCATTAAACAGAAGGTTGGTAGCTTCCGAGTCCCTATTGATAATTCATGTCCCCTAGTCTATTTCTTCGTTAGAAGCAAATAAAACCTAAGGCATAATCTAATATTTGCAACCACTAGATTTTAGTTCAAACAACAGTATTTCAAGATGTTCTACTACTCATTGAATTTGTTAATCACCTAGCATCATATCAAACCCTAATCCATGGATCCCATAACTCCGGCTAATGAAATTAGCCGCTCATGATTTGATGAATGAAATAACAAGTTGAATTCATGATTATAATGGTAAACTTATGAATGTATAGAAAACAACAAGTAGTTCCTCTGATTTAATCACAAGGTAGAAACCCCAAAAATAGTTGATACAAAAACACAAGAATATTTTATGAAAGAGAGCAAAAATACTTGTCTCTCTTCTTAGATTTGAATTCTGATAGATAATGATTCCCCCCTTTAAAAACCCTAAAAGATGCTATTTATACTAAAGCCTAATTAAGGAAATAAAATAACTAAAATTAATAAAATTCTCAGAATAGGTGACGCCCAAGCTGACGCCGCGTCAAGAGTCTGATGCCCTATCCTAGACGATGTAGCTGAATCCGCATCACCAATTTGACGGTGTATCACCAATGTCGTCAGATTTCTTCTTCAAACTCAATTCTCTGGTTTAGGCTGACGCCCTTCATGATGCCTTATCACCAACTTGACGCCTTATCACCAACGTCGTCAGAACTTCTTCTCAGGCTTTAAGTTTCTGGTTAAGGCTGATGTCAATGCTGATAAGCTATCACAAGGCTGATGACGTATCACGGAGGTCGTCAACCATGATTTCTTCTCTTTTGCTCAGATTTTCAACTCTTTTGCTCTATTGTTATTTTTTTTATTCCTCCACCCTTTTACTGCAATATCATGAGCAAACACATTAAAACAAAAAGAGTTGCTTCAGAATTCACAATTATTTTGAGCTAAAAAGCATTAAATGTGTTTGCTTTTGCTCACACATCAGGAGGCCAAAGTTCATGAGTTTATCAACCTCAGGCAGGGAAATGTAACGGTTAGGGAATTTACCTTTATGCATCAACACGCAACCCAACCCAACTCTAGAAGCATCACAGTACACCACAAAATCATCTACACCATTTGGAAGGGTTAACATAGGGGCCGAAGTGAGTTGAGTCTTCAACTCCTGAAAACTCTTCTTGCAAGAATCAGGCCACAGGAATTTAACTTTCTTTTGGGTCAATCGAGTCAAAGGAGACGCAATAGAGGAGAAACCCTCAACAAAATAATGGTAGTAGCCAGCTAGACCCAAGAAACTCCTAATATCAGATAGGGAAATAGGTCTAGGATAATCTTTCATAGCTTCTATCTTTTGAGGATCAACTCGAATACCTTCAGAAGAAATAATATGACCCAGAAAAGCAACTGACCTTAGCCAAAATTTGCACTTGCTAAATTTGGCAAATAGTTGATGATATCTAAGGGTTTGCAAGACTATTCGGAGATGATCTGCGTGGTCGTTCTCACTTCGGGTGTATACAAGAATATCATCTATGAACACAATAAGAAACATATCCAGGTACTGTCTGAACACCTGATTCATGAGGTCCATAAAAGCTGCTGGGGCATTTGTTAGCCCGAAGGACATGACTAAGAACTCAAAATGACCATATCGGGTACGAAAAGCTGTGTTTGGAATATCATACTCCCTAACTTTGAGTTGGTGATAACCGGATCTCAAGTCTATTTTTGAGAAGTAACTGGCACCTTGTAGCTGATCAAACAAGTAATCAATTCTAGGAAAAGGGTACTTGTTCTTGATTGTGACCTTTTTAAGCTGACGATAGTCAATGCAAATCCACAATGAACCATCTTTATTTTTCTTGAATAAAATGGGTGCACCCCAAGGAGATACGCTAGGCCTTATAAAACCCTTATCTAAAAGATATTTGAGTTTCTCTTTCAACTTCTTAAGTTCTGCGGGGGCCATACGATATGGATGAATAAAAATAGGCCACATGTTGGGGAGAAGATCAATTATAAATTCTATCTCTCTATCGGGAGGTACCCCTGGGAGATCTTCTGGAAAAACATCACAAAACTCATTAACAATGTTGATCTACTGAATGGTTGGAGTCTCAAACTTAGTATCTTTAACTAGAATGAAATGATAGATGCAACCCTTGGATATCAATTTCCTATCTTTAAGATAGGATATGAAATGTCCCTGGGAGATACAGAATTTCCGGACCACTCAAAGGCTGGCTCATTGGGAACTGAAACTTAACTATACGACTATGACAGCCTATAAATGTATAACAAGAGTGAAGCCAATCCATACCCAGAATAATGTCAAAATCAACCATGTCTAGCTCAATCAAATTTGCAAACGTTACTCTGTGAAGGACAGTGATAGGACACTTCTTCTATACTTACTTAGCAATAACAGGTTTACCTACTGGAGTAGAAACTACAAAAGGCTCAGGAATATTTTTAGCATCGCTCTCAAAATTCACAGCCACTAACGGAGTCACATAAGAAAGACTTGACCCAGGTTCCATCAACACATCCACATCAAAATGAAATACACAGAGTGTACCAGTAACAACATATAGTAAATCCTCCTGCTCCTAGCAGGGTGGTATAGCATAAAAGTAATCTTGGCGCTGACCACCGGCAGTACTAAATGAGGCACCCTGAGGAGGAGTAGGACGAACCAAAGGGGCTGGATCACTAATAGCCTGACTCTGGGGACGAACATCACGGCTCCCTTGTCTAGCATATGGGCAATCCCTGAATTTGTGGCCCAACTTATCACAACCAAAGTAACCCCTCTGACTGACTAAGCACTTACTGGGATGGTCCCTACTGAACTTTTTATATGGGGGAGGACGAGGTCTGTTACTCACACTATCCTGAGATCTGGACACAATAGGTCTATCATCCTGCTCCTGCCTGACTCTAGATGTGGGAGCACTAGCTGATGATAGTGTTGGCACAAAAGAAAGGCTATGAAACTGAGACAGGATCCCTCCAGAAAATCTACTCTGACTATACCCCTACTTTTCTGATCTAACTCTCTTATTCCCTCTCTCTCTCTCTCTTTTACCTTGTCTGCTTCAATCTGCTAAGCATGTATCATTAATCTAGAAAGATCCATGTACCTATTGAGAATAGCGGACCATACTCTTTCACAACATAACTTGATACGCCAGTCAAAAGTTTCTCATACTGGTCCTGGAATCAGCCATCATACCAGGAGCATACTTAGACAACTGGTTGAATTTAAGACAATACTCCTTAACTGTCATGGAGCCTTGTCTCAAGTTCATAAATTCTTATAGTTTTGCTTCCCTCATCTCCGGGGGAAAGAATCAGTCTAAGAACACATCCTAGAACAACAACCAAGTCATGGGAGCGACATCCTCCCATTTACTCTTCCTTCACAACTCCACCCAATCATAAGCAACATCTTTCAAGCGATAGAAATATAACTCTACACTTTCTTCATCCATTACATGCATAATTTGGGTGATCTTTTTCACCTCATCAAGATACATCTGGGGGTCCTCACCTGCCCTTGACCCATAAAACTCTAGCGGATTCATCTGCATAAAATTCCAAATTTGAGCTACTGCAGAATTATCTTCTTGTGGAGGTAGAACATCAGCCTAAACATTGGCCTGAGCATTGGCAGTAACTGCCTGGGCTAGCTCCTGAAAAGCTGCCCAAAATTCGGCATGAGTCACCGTCTCATTTAAAGGATCAACGGGTTGAGGTCATTCGTTGTTTTTGTGAGCTCTATGAGGAGGCATTTTCTATCATAAGAGAGCACAAATTAATAGCAGAGAGAAACAGACGTAGGAACGAAAGATTTCTAAAAGAGAGAAATGACTTTTCCTAAAACATCCCACAACCTCTTGCTCATAGATGTGGAGCGCTACACACCGATGATCAAGACTCTATATAACGTGGCTTGCCAGACTCCCTAGGACTCTTTTAAACCTTAGGATATGATACCAAGCTTGTAATGCCCTAAGATCCAATCCCAAGACGTCACATGGTGCTTAAGGCCACATGTGGCCTTAAGCTAACCCTCTGAGCCTGTCATCACTTCTATAACTCACTATGACAATAATCAAGCTGTAATAAGGAAGAATAGTCATGTCCTAAACATACTGGAATACAAAGAGATACTATCTTGTACAATCAAAATACTAAAGTTCTATACATACTGGTACTCTAGTCTGACCAAGCCTCTACTACATAAGACTGAGGAGCCATTGGGACAGATCCCCAACTGGCTCGTACTGAACTGGGAATAAACAACCCTATACTATCAAGACAAAAATCAGGGACATAGGTCCTCAAACCATGAAGACTCACCAACTGTACGAATGTAGATAGAGGTACTCGAAGATCACTGTCGCTGCTGAGACTGAGCACCTAAACCTACATCACGAGAAAATGTAGAACACAAAAGAGTATGGGAATTAGTACTTGGGAATGTACTGAGTATGTGGGGGTGGATGCAACATTTTAAATAATATCATAAATGTATAAGAAAATCATGCATGCTGACAATAATACCTCCCTTTGCTTGAATTATCTGAAACATTATTCCCATAAGTCATCAGTAATAACACATGCTTCATAAATCTCATAAATCATTTAACTCAACTCAAACTCTTTGACTCATGACTTAGAGTGACTCGGTAACTCAAGGTACTTAGATCATCATGGATGTGGGAGTTTCTTATTAACGACATAACTACACCATGTGAGCTGTATGGAGTCCAATGTTTTGACCTCCTAAAGAGAGAGCCCCACATTAGCGGGGGTGTCGTACTTTTGCCATGGAGTACAACCTTAATTTCTCAATCACAATCCCATACTCATCCTCTGTCTCACAATCATCAATATCAATCCTATGGTGGTATGTAGTTTTGGAGAAATACCATATTTCCCGCTTGGTGCCAAATACTCCTCGCAGACTCAGCTCAGAACGCGGTCGAAAATCCACCTTAATCAATATCAACTCATGGGTCTATTATAAAGACCATAACATAAATATATATCTCTTCTGTAAATCTTAAACATCTTGTAGATTCCTAACTCGACTCAACTCAAAACAATCTTTCTCAACATCAAGTACATTTGCTTATCAAATCATTTCAAATATCAAAAGATTCAAGGAAACATCATAGGACTCATTCTTGACTCTCAAGTTCAATATCAATACGTATTCAATAATCAACTTCTCATGGAAGGCTTAAATCATGAAACTTATCTCAACTCATTCGGAAATCATCAATTCATAATAAGAATATTCAACTCATAGCCTAAATCCTCAATTCAAGAAATATGATGGTAAATATATCATAATATCAAACTTAATCAACTCAAATCTCATAAATCATTAATAGAGAATTTTGGGTGTAATCCCACTTTGGAAATTCTTGTAAATCAATAATAGAAATTAAATCTTTAGGAACAAGAACGAAAGGAGTGTTCTTGTTCAAACCCCACATACCTTGATTATGGATTGGAATGAAGAAACTTGTTATAGACTCCTTTTCCACTACTTGAGTTAGGGTTCTTGATGTTTTTGACTTGGTTACCTTGAATCTTGAACCAATTTGTGAAATTTATGGTTGGATTCTTCATGTTCTTGGAAGATTTGGATTGAATTTTGAGAGAGAACCCCTAGTATTCTTGATGAAATGGAAGAAGAATGAAGTTTTATTCTTTACTTGGATATATATAGAGGGTCAAAATAGGTGAAAAAGACCAAAATACCCTTTTGAAAACGCCCCTTAATTGCTGAAAAAAATGGTTGACGACATCCGTGATTGGCCGTCAGACCCGTGATAGGCCTTCACGAAATATCGTCACAAAAGAATCAAATTTTTGATTTTATGCCTAAGGCTGACAAATTTGTCAGAAATTTCATCATAAAGTGACGACGTCATCAGAAATGGCGTCAAAAACGTGACAGCCCGTCAGAAACGTCAGCAGCCTTTTCCCGATTGATATGCTGGAGTAAAATGGGTATAACTCTTTGCTCTGATATCGGGTTTTGACAAAATTGGTATCGTTGGAAAGATAATTCAATTATGTATCTTTTTATAGATCATGAGATCAAAAATTCCAAGTATAATGAGAGATATGCTAGTTTAAAGTTGACTATACCAATATCCTTCCCAAGAATTCAATCGGTAAGGAATGTTTTGATTCACCCAATTGTTAGGACATATTTAAGGCCTTAATACACACCATCCTTAATAATAAAATGATCCAAAACATTATAATTTATTTCTCATGAGCTTGATTCGTGGTTGCACTATTGGTTAGAGTCTCGGGGTATTACAAAATAACAACATTTATTCCAACATCATCAACAACAAAGAAACAACATCCTTTGTTCCAAAACCATCAACAACATCACACCATAAATTCCAACAATACCTACCTCACCAAAAACATCAATAACAGCATAAACAACAAAGGAAAAAACAAAATACATACCAAAAAAATAATACTGCCAACAAGGCTTTTAAACTTCTCTCAATAGAATACTTTTTTTGCATATTGTAATAAAAAAATCTCGGTTCGTTTATTCAACACTAAAAGTTCCTTCAAATTTTTTAAATAAATATCATATGGTTAAATGGTAATTAAATAAAAAATAGATGTAAATAACTTGCAAAGAAGAAGACGAGAATGAAAGTGCAATAGTGAACCATACCTTAGCATTAAAAGGGGCTAAAAACAGTAATTTTAGTCGAGAAAAATATGGATCGATTTAGATATGAAAGGATATTTATGAGAAAGAGAAGTGAAAAGAGAGAAGAGAGAAAAAAGGTTGTGAAACCCTAAGCTAAAGAGGAGAGAAAGAAAAAGATGAGAGATGAATAAAATAAATTTAGGACTAAAGCTGAGGAGATGAGATAATTCTAGATGTATCGTGTACATAGACGTGTGTTTCAATATTCATTAATTAATATAATAAATATTCATTAATAATTTGTGGGGCACGAGGAAGACTTAGTTTAGTTACATTGAAAAGACAAGATAAGACTACTCAATGAACACATTTTTGAGTTATCCAAGAAAAAGAAACTCTTCATTTTTTACCGTATTTTGTAAGTAGTACTTACTACTTTATCTACTTGGACAGAAGCTTGCTTTAAAATTGAAATAAAAAAAGATTTCCAAACAGATATGTCATTTGTTGCAATAAATAGTAATATCTGTTTAAAAATCCCAATAGAAGTCTTCTGTTACAACAGATACAAATATCTGTTTTAAAAACCCTTTCCATTTGATAATTAAATATGTAAACTGTTACAACAGATATCAATATCTGTTTAAATATCTCAAATGCTCAGTTATCTGCGACAACAAATGCAAATGTCCATTTGATAATTAAATATATGTTGGTATCTATTCTAATAGATGACTAGTGACATTGAAAAGACAAGATATGACTACTCAATGAACACATTTTTGAGTTATCCAAGAAAAAGAAACTCTTCATTTTTTACTGCATTTTGTTGTACTTACTTTTACAAGTTACTCTTACTCGAATAGAAACTTGCTTTAAAATTGAAAAAAAAAAGATTTTTAAACAGATATATCATTTGTTACAATAGATACCAATATCTTTTTGAAAATTTCCAACAGCTTAATCATATGTCCTAACAAATTCAAATGTCTATTTGATAATTAAATCAGATATGTCATCTGTTGCAACAAATGTGAATATCTGTTAGAAATTGTGTTCATCCTAACCCGAGCCGTTGATCGATTAGTCAGAGTTGAAATGAGCTCTCCTTAACTTAATATTGGGATTAACATTAGCTACATTGATTTAGGTGGAAGTAGGGATGAATGAATGAGCTCATAGGGTCAACTTCAACTTCCACTGAATCTTTGCAATTGGCGTTGGTATTGTGTTCATCCTAACCCAGGTCGTCGATCGATCTCATTAACTTAATGTTGGGAGTAATATTACCTACATTGATTTATGTGGAAGTAGGAATGAATGAATGAGATCATAGGGTTAACTACAACTTCAATTGAGTCTTTGCGATTTTCGTTGGTATTCCATTCATCCCGACCGGGGTTGTCGATCAATCTCATTAACTTAATGTTGGGATTAACATTACCTACATTGATTTAGGTGGAAGTAGAGATGAATAAATGAGCTCATAGGGTCAACTTCAACTTCAACTGAATCTTTGCAATTGGCGTTGGTATTGCGTTCATCCTAACCCGGGTCGTTGATCGATCTCATTAACTTAATGTTGGGATTAATATTACCTACATTGATTTATGTGGAAGTAGGAATGAATGAATGAGATCATAGGGTTAACTACAACTTCAACTGAGTCTTTGCGATTTTCGTTGGTATTGCGTTCATCCCGACCGGGGTCGTCGATCAATCTCATTAACTTAATGTTGGGATTAACATTACCTATATTGATTTAGGTGGAAGTAGGGATGAATGAATGAGCTCATAGGGTCAACTACAACTTCAAATGAATCCTTGCAATTGGCATTGGTATTGCGTTCATCCTGACCCGGGTCGTCGATCAATCTTATTAACTTAATGTTGGGATTAATATTACCTACATTTATTTAGGTGGAAGTAGGTATGAATGTATGAGCTCATAGGGTCAACTACAGCTTCAACTGAGTCTTTGCAATTGTCGTTGATATTGTGTTCATCCCGACCTAGGTCGTCATTCTCATTAACTTAATATTGGGATTAATATTACCTACATTGATTAGGTAGAAGTAGGGATGAATGAATGAGCTCATAGGGTCAACTACAACTTCAAATGACTCTTTGCAATTGGCGTTGGTATTACGTTCATCCCGACCTGGGTCGTCGATTGATCTCATTAACTTAATGTTGCAATTAATATTACCTAAATTGATTTAGGTGGAACTAGGGATGAATGAATGAGCTTATAAGGTCAACTACAAATTCAATTGAGTCTTTGTAATTGGCGTTGGTATTGCATTCATCCCAACCCGAGTTGTCAATCGATCTCGTTAACTTAATGTTGGGATTAATAATATGTACATTGATTTAGGTGGAAGTAGGGATAGTGAATGAGCTCATAAGGTCAACTACAACTTTAACTGAGTCTTTACAATTGGCATTGGTATTGCGTTTATCCCGAACCGGGTCATCGATCGATCTTATTAACTTAATATTGGGATTAATATTACCTACATTGATTTAGGTAGAACTAGGGATGAATGAATAAGCTCATAGGGTCAACTACAACTTCAACTGAGTCTTTGCAATTGGCGTTGGTATTGTGTTCATCCCGACCCGGGTCGTCGATCGATCTCATTAACTTAATGTTGTGATTAATATTACCTACATTGATATAGTTGGAACCAGGAATGAATGAATGAGATCATAGGATCAACTACAACTTCAACTGAGTCCTTGCAATTGGCGTTGGTATTGCGTTCATCCCGACCCAGGTCTTCGATCGATCTCATTAACTTAATGCTATGATTAATAATACCTACATTGATGTAGGTGGAACTAGGGATGAATGAATGAGCTCATAGGGTCGACTATAACTTCAACTGAGTCATTGCAATTGGCGTTGGAGATGCGTTTATCTCTACCCGAGTCATTGATCGATCACACTAGCTGAAAATCGCTCTCATTAACTTAATGTTTTAAAAACTAGTACTCCCTTCGTTTTGGTTTAGTTGGCCCTCTTTCTAAAAATATTTATTTCAATTTAGTTGTCCCTTTGATAAAATCAAGAGGATTTTATGATGTTCTTCCAATATTTTCCTTTACATTAAATGATTAAACAAAGTGTATTTACTAAAATTCATATTCTCAATGCATAATTAATAGGGTTATTTAAGTAAAATAAGCCTGTATTAAATAATTTTTTAAGGGGCGTGCCAAGTCAATAAGGGTCAACTAAAATGAAATGGAGCGAGTATATTTTTTGAAATTTCAAAATAATTAATACCAATTCGGACCAAATTAACAATTTCAAAACTTGTCATTCTTTTCCAAAATTACAAATCAACCCACACAAATCATCCATTTGTGAGAAAAACTTTTTCTCATTTCAAATCTCAAGTTCTCGCTCCCCCTCATCTCTCTCTCTCTCACAAGAATACAGACAACAACTACTCAACATATTCCTCAACCCTTTAAACCAGATTGATTTTCTTCCCATTTCCAACCACATAGTTGTTATGTTTTACTTTATTCTCGCTTGTATCCATTGTTTTCTCTGTTTTTGCAGGTAATAGAGTTCAAGAAGATTTCTACATTAGTTATTTATTCTAAAAATTAGGGCTTTTTAGTTAATAATGAAAAAAAGACTTTTATTTGTATTATCTGCGAGAATGGGTTACCAATTTTGTGTTTTGATGTTAAAAAAGTAGGAAGCACCCAAGAAAACCCTAGTTTCGTCTCAGTGTTTTGTTGACTGTCGTGGTATTGTTTAATGGTGTTTGTTGTAGTGTTGGTGGATGTTGTTGTTGGTATCAGTATTTGTGTTTTTGGTGGTATTATCAGTGGTCTTGGTGTTGGTATTAGTGCATTGGTGGTGGTCTTGGTGACATTGGCGGTGGCATTAGTTATGGTGTTTGTGTTCCATCTGTTGCAAAAGGTGGAATATCTGTTGGGAGATATTAAATAGGTCTTCAAACAAATTCCCCATCTGTTCCAACTGATGGCTTATCCGTTGAAGTATTTTTTTGTCGTAATGTGGCGTAGAATAATTTTTTGAAATTTGTCTTAGCTTTTTTTTTTGTTTTAAATTATGCAGACATCAAATGCAATGTATTTTTTGTTTTTTTTATTATTTGTAGTTAAAAGATGTCTCCCAAAATAAAATAAACTGACAGTGGATAAACTTCTGACCACCCAACAAAAATGTCTAGAGTACAGATAGATTCAGAGGAACTTCCTGAACAATCTCAATCGAGGAAAAATGAAGTCAAGGAAAGTGATAACTCCTCCTCACTAATGGGGCGTGAAATAATATCAAAATGCCAACATGATTTTTTCAAAATCATTAGTATCGACAAGTTTCAAGTTGCAACACCGATGGTAGCCCTGACAAAGTAACTGGTGATCTTGTACTTAAATGTTAGTTGGGGAAATATTTTAATGAATTAAGGAGAATTATGAAGAATGAAAACATAGATGAACTTTTTAATAAGAGTTGCTTTGCATACTTTCTTGAGCTGCCTAAGAAACGCACTCTTCATTTCCTAATGAGCATGGTATATGGTCTTCTCAAGCGCAGGATCAAGTATGCGAGGGATGATAAAGATCTGAAGGAGGGCAAAAAAAATATGGATGAAATCTAGATCAACTACTGTGGCATGCCAGTTTGTTTTGGGTCAAAAGAGTTTGCCATAGTGAAGGGCTTGAGATGCGATCGTACAGAAGAACCTCTCATCAAGGAAACACCCCAAAAAGGGTCCAACAAATGCAAGGGTAAAAACATGGGTTGTTGGGCATTATTGGACGTAGTAACTATAAAGCAGTGGATTTGATGGTAGATCTCGAGGATAAATACATACCAAAGCACTGTAGGAAGAAATTGTGCTTAGTTTGGTTTGTCCATTCCGTTTTATTGGCAGGAGACGTCAGGAAAGTCATAGAAGATGATTTGTTGGCGCTTGCTGTTGATTTTGAAAAATTCAACAACTATCATTGAGGATTTGACAGCTACTACTTGATTGCCGAATATTTACTGACAAAGCTATCCACAGGGACGATCACATTATACGGCTTTCCCTAGGCTTTCATGATAAAATTGATCACTATTTTTACTCATCCATTAATTTATAATGACTATATACCTATTATGACTTTTCTTTTCTTGCTTCATGTTTACATTTTCCAGGCTTGGGCATGTGAAGCCATTCCTCCCTTCTGAAAGTAGTTCAAGGATTACCGGATGAGCTTCCTCATCCAAGGATCCTTAGGTGGTTGGCGGCTGCAAAAGAAGGAAAAAATATATTAAGGAGCAAGATATTGATCTATTTAACCCTCCGGATGATGCATTATGTCTTCTTTTAACTAAAATAATTTGCCTCAAAGAAAGATATTGAAACAGATGTTCTATTTGTTGTGACCGTGGTTTATCTGTTGCAATATATTACCCGTCAACTGTATCTGGTGCAACAAATGGGTAATCTATTGTGATAGATGATCCATATTTTGTAATAGATTAACCATCTATTGCTATGGTTCTCTGAACCTGATTCAATGGATTACCCATCTGATGTAAATTATACAACAAATGTATAATATAATGCAACATATTGTCAATCTATTGTGACATACAGATTAGCTGTTGTGGGATCTAGATCATCTGTTGCATAAGTTGGCTGTGTTAACATCCAT
The DNA here is from genome assembly GCA_030864225.1 of Capsicum baccatum var. pendulum. Taxonomy (NCBI): domain Eukaryota; kingdom Viridiplantae; phylum Streptophyta; class Magnoliopsida; order Solanales; family Solanaceae; genus Capsicum; species Capsicum baccatum. The sequence goes on from CM061558.1 coordinate 108,644,388, forward strand.
GTAACCCAATTGATTGCATATTATTGTTATATGATTTAAATACCTCCTATCTTTTTTTATAGGTTATGCATCCTTGGATCATGCCTACCAATGATGAGCTAGGGATGACTTTTTTTCTTACTCTGGGTCTTGTTGATACAAAAGAAAACCCAACGGTAGAGTTAATAAAGAAGAAATTAATTGGAGCAACATCCATAAGAAGAGCAGTTAGGAATGGTCTGCCTAATGTTGAAGCTCTTCACGACCAACCTCAAACTGTAACAGATCCGGGTGCTTTTTCTGGGGGTGTTGCTGATGGAGTTGTTTGTGATGGTGGCAGCCATCCTGCCACTGTTGTTGCTGCTGCTAGTCATGATTATGCACATGCTTAACAATAAATAAATAATTTTAAAAATACCCCTTGAAAAGATCCCTCTCACCCCTACACCAGTCCCTTTCACCCTTACAGTGGTCCCTCTCGTCCCTCCTCACCCTCATGTTCTCATTAAAAATGAAAATTTTGCAAGGATAGAGAGGATAAAATCCTTGAAAAGCTAGAAGCTATTGATGAAGCTACCGAGGAGTTGAAATCTAGGAGGGCTGTCATACTATCCAATAAGGTGACCGAGCTATGCACTCCTATAGTGGCAGTTAGGATAAAGAGAAGAAAAATTAGATAAATTCTCTCCGTTATGAAAATAACAAAAACTGAAACTCCTCCAACTCCAAGAGTTGTTGAAGTTCAGGGGCCGCTGAAGAAGGTGGACATATTCGTGGCTCTTGGCAAGGAGAAGAAGGACGAACTATAACAAATCATGAATGGCAGGAGTAAGGTTAAAAAAGAATACACCATGCATTCATTTGCCGCCAAAGACTTCAAGAATATGACAAATATACGTGTATGGTACGAGGACAATGTAAGTTTACTTTTACTAACCTAGCCTTCCAATCTAACCCATGAAGAAGAATCTACGCAACATATGTGTAATCTATTGCAATAACTTGGTATTATGTTGCAACATAATACACATTTGTTGCATGAGTTGCGTTGGCTGGGTAATCTGTGAACTGATTCAGAGAACTCTCTGTATCAGATTCTTTCCACTGTGTTTTTATTATTTGTAATTACTAACCTATTTAAATTAATTGGATTCTTATACTACAGTATGTTGATGGAATTCTTTGCCTCATGAAGGACGGGCAATCAGTGTACCCGGATGCTTATGATGCTGCTGATAGGATAATAGACCTCAACTTCTACAATAATTTCAAGGATAGGTATGCTCATATCCATAAGTAAGCTGATTTCGGTGACCAAGGACTTGATCAAATATTTTCTATATTCCAATGGGATGAAGAAGCGATTAAATCTGCTAGAGGAAAGAGGCCATATCCACACGAAAAGAGCTGGACCAAGGCAAAGAGAGTCCTTGCAGTCATGAATGTGGAAGTCAAATATTTTCTCACTATTGAGATACTAATCTACGAGGGAAATATTAAGGTTTATGAATGCAACTTAACTGTCTTCAGCGAGGACAAGTTTTTAGCCCACATGCAACCACTCTTGAAGTTGTTGTCCAAGTTGTTGACACAGAGTAAGCTGATAGATCATTTACTGGCTGAAGTCTTGATGAAGGAATTATGGGATTTTGAAGATCAAAATAAGAACATCAATCTCCAGAGAAATAGAACCGGTGCAGTATGCGGGCCATACTCTCTTGCATACATCGAGTGTTTGCTGACTGACACAGAAATGAACAGTATATGCGACACTCTTGTGGGGAGATGAAATGGGTCAGGTCTTATAGGGTACTAACTAAATGGTTGGAGCCTGTGTATAAAGAAGAAAATGTACAAAGATGGAGACGAACACGATAATAATTTTTTATTTTAAGCTACCTCACTTTACATGTAGTGGCAATAATTTTTATGTATGTGGATAGTTAAATTTTTACTATGCAATAGATAGTATATCTATTGTAACATATATAATACCTGTTGCGACAGATTAATTATCTGTTGGAGTAGGTTGGTCATCTGTTGCATTAATAGATATTTCCCGGTCTGTCTGTCGCAACAGATATCAAATCTATTGCAACATATAGTCTATCTGTTGCAACTGATAAATAATCTATTGCAATAAATCAAGAAGGTAGGAAGACCTATTATATAATTTCCAATAGATAACCTAACTAAATGGTTGGAGCCCGTGTATAAATAAGAATATGTATAAATATGGAGACAAACACGATAACAATTTATTTCAAGCCACCTTACTTTACATATAGTGGCAATAATTTCTCTGTCTGGCAAAAGTTGAATTTTTATAATGCAACAGATTATATATCTGTTGTTTTAGATAAAATACCTCTTATAACAGATTGATTATCAGTTGGAATAGGTTGGTCATCTGTTGCATTAAGAAGATGTTCCCAGTCTGTCTGTTGCATTAGGTATACAATCTGTTATAACATATAATCAATCTATCTATTGAAACTGATCAGTAATTTGTTCGAGCAAATAAAAAAAGTAGGAAGACCTGTTGTATAATTTCTAGCAGATGACCTACGTGTTGCATCTCATATTACAACATATGTCAAAAGCTGTTTGACAAGATATGTCGTCTGTTGCAGTAGATGTATTATCTATTGCGATATTTGAATCTAGTATTCCATTTCAATTATCATGTTCAAAACTAAGGATTAAATTATATTCATAGACAACATAAAATAAATTGAAGCTTTTGAAAATTACATGAAATAAATGAAATGTAAAAAAATCATTATGGGCACAAATGATCTATTATACAAATAAATCGACAAGTTACAACAAGGAGGATAGGTTATTACATTGACGTACTAAAGCTATAAATATCTAATCAATATGAACAAGTTGTTCTTCATCCGGTATTACGGAATTTGGGTTTGGTCATTGTGGATCTTTAGTGTTGCTTGCGTATGGCTTTTGAGCTTTCGCTTTTCCGTATTTCCATAAAAGAGCAGCATATTTTTTGTGGAGTAATCCGTTATCAAGTCCATCATTTGGTACTTGTAATCCATCACTCAAATACTTGGCGTAAGGGGCAACAAAAGGACCGCAGTTCCTGCGTTTTAAGAAAAACAGATAATCCATATCTTGCAGTTCATGCAAGAATTGTGAAATTTATAAAATGAAACTAAATCATGACACTTATACTTACAGGATACCAATGGTCTGTTGAACAAGTCCTCAATATATCGTACATAAAATGGATTACCCATTTTATCCCGGTATCCTTCAATCATTGACCAATCAGTATGAACCTTTTGGTCCAAAAAAACACTCATATCAAGGTAAGTAGGAAATATTTTGGCCATCTTTTGTATCTCAGACAAAGGACCAGAATGTCTCCTTCACGACATTGAGTCATAAACTTGGATGCTCCTCTCTTTTAGAACGACGACAGCCAAAACCCAATGGAATTTATCACCACAATTGATTGGGATATACATTTCGTTGACCAAATACCAAGGTAAGCCAGCCGGAATGCTAAAACCTTTGATGATGTTGATTAAGCATTCCTCATTTCGGGAAACTTTTAGCTGTTGTTGACAATACCCATCATAGTCATTATTGATGTAAACTTTGTACAAATAATTGCATGTTGTGTATCTTTATTATTCTTGTGTTTGCAACTTGGCCTTCTTTCAGAGGTAGAAAAAAATGGCATCTATGTGCTGCGCATATTATCAAACATTTCAGATTATGTGATGAAAAAATTAATATGCAGATGCAATTAAATAAAGTATTAATTAATAGTAATATGTATGGCATTTAAACCTTATCATTCCAGCAAGTTTGGGGCTGTGACATCAAATAAAACCAATTTTTTATTTTGGGATGTGCAACAATAAATTTGAACATATTAAAACCAAGACTCGATTCATTCACTTTGTAGCGTTCGTCATTTTAGTTTCTACATGATGATTTATATGTGTTAATGTCACGTTCTTACAACAAGAATCGTATAAACCAATATCTTTTAAAATTGATTTATGTACCTGCCGGCATGATGCTTTAATAGCCCATCGGTATTCCATTCTGAATAGTCGTTGATCAACTGCATTAGTTTTTTTGGAGTCTCGTCTGAGATATTGAACCCTCCAAACAGGTAATTCGTTTGTTCTCCTGAACTGACAGGCTCCACGTTTTCTTCTTCTTTGGAAGTAGTTGATGGATTATAAACTGTGATATTGTGGTCTTAAGAAGTGTCTTGTACCGTGACATCCACATGGAAAGCTAGAATTGTCAATGCTAATTACAGATAAACAACAGACTGTCCATCTATAGCAACAGATGATTCTTATATTGCAACAGATGGATCATCTTTTGGGATGAATTTGAACAGGTAAATTAGAGCAGTATGATAATTTCAAATAAATAATCCATCTGTTGCAACATAATACTCATCTATTGCAACCGATAACGCATTTGATGCAACAGGTTAGACAAAAGTTGCAACAGATGTATATATCTATTTGATAATTTTTAGCAGATGTATCATCTATTTAAAATAGATATGTTCCCATTTGTTTGTTGGAACCGGTGATGTATATTCACCTTCTTCAGCTCATTCTTCTCTCCTGTGGCCCTTGTACACAGAATATCGGTGCAAGACAAAGACAGAGGCATTGCAATTTTGCTTTTTTCGATACTTGATGATGCCTTGGAAGTATCTTTCCTTCTCTTTTTAGCCACCTTGATCTCTAGTGGAGTGTATGGATATGAAATCCTCTTTGATGGAATGACACCCCTCTTAGATGCCATTTTCTTTACAGAAATGGTTAGTACATTAATAGCATTAATCACTCCATCGTGTTTCATCTTGCAGTCTTGACATTTACATGTAGAACATTCTCTAGATGTGGCAAAATTTGTACAACTAGTATGATCATAATCATAATGGCTTGTTGTTTTAAAAATGGTAAGAGGAGCACTATTAGACCCAACAACAGCACCACTCCCACTGCCACTACGACCACCATCATCAACAACAACAAGCCCACCCTCTAAAATTGTTTTTATTATGATTGTTGTTGCTCCAAACAATTCTATTTTTATTCCATTAACGACCTTAGGGTCCGGTAAAGTTTGCACAGATCGTAAAGTAAGAAAAAATGGCATCTTCAACTCTTAGTTGGTCGGAACAAGCCACGGATGGATAATCTAAAATAAATTGGTACATATATTAGAATGATGATGAAATCATTTAAAATAATCATTAGTTAAAATAAAAATTTGATTAGAATTGGACTCACTGCTTCCTTGGGGGGATTGAAAAGATCAAGAAATTTTGTATTTTTATCGGTTTTGGTCGACAAGCATCTCAGGATTCTTGGATAGGAAACTTCTAAAAATATTTTTCATGAAGGCCCATGAAAAGCCATATAAGTTGACTATCTTTGGCGTCAACGGAGTCAACAAATATTGGACAGTCACTTTGAAGCTTTCATAACCCCAAGGATAGTTGTTAAATGCCTCAAGATCCTCGGAGAGATTTATTAAATCGGGGCTTATGTCGTTATTAACGTCTCTCGCCCAAAGAATATTATGTACAAACCAAACAAAGCACAATGATTGCTTGTGATTCTTTGAGAGTCTTTACCTTTTAATGCTTCTATCAAATTTTATTTTTAAAGCTTGGACCAACAATGGACACTAGGTCCTCACGATCACTCGACTTGCCTTTGCCTTTTTGGGTGTGCGAGGTGCTTTGTTTTGGATCAGAGTAGGTATAACTTGAGAAGGAGAAGGAAGATAACATTTTAGTCCGATAACTATGGAAAAATCCTTCCAACCAAAATAAATAGGCATGCCACAATAATATATCCACACGTCATCCATCTTGTCTTTATTTTCATACATAAACCTACGCTTGAGAAGATTGTATACCATTTTCATCTGGAAACGAGCATTGTTGTCCTCTGAAAAATTAAGATATTTCCCAAAGCATCTTTCCCTGAAATAAGCATCCAATTTTTATTCTCAGAGTATTTTTTCTGAAGGCATCGAAAGCTTTTCCCATGGCTGAATTAACCATAAAATCACCCGTTAAATCTGTGGCACCATCGCACTGCATTCTCATAGGATAATGATCAAAGTTGAAGGTTTTGACCAACTCTCAGGTGGAATATCTTTTAGCATTTGGATCATCTCTTTTGAGACATTCCTCTTTGTCGTGTTCATTATCTTCTGCTCCTGATTGAGGTAACGCTTGTAAAGCAAGATCATAGAGTGGTTGATGTAGCCGAGCTGCTACACTTGTTCCTTTACTTGGACTTGATTTGGTTTCTTTTCTTTTTAGAGCCATATTATCTTAAATTAATAGGAACATAAAATAGATTATAATTGATTAATGCATCGTTAAAAAGGATAACAGTAAATCTAACATGCACAACAGTAAAAAAATACTTCCAACAGATAACACATTTGTTGCACCAGGTATGTTATCTATTACAATATATAACTGACCTGTTGTAATGGATGAGTAAACCCTTGGAAATAATAAAAACAAATCTCTAATTCATCCAATCCGGATGCAATGGATGAGTAAACCATTGGAAATAATAAAAATAGATCACTAATCTATTGCACTAGGTATGTTATCTGATGCAACATATAACCAACCATTGCAACAGACGAGTAAACTATTGGAAACCATAAAACAGATCACTAATCTATTTCACCAGGTATTTTATCTGATACAACATATAACCAACCTATTGCAATGAATAAGTAATTCGTTGGAAACCATAAAAACATAGCACTAATCTGTTGTACCAGGTTTGTTATCTTTTGCAACATATAAATGACCTGTTACAGCGGATGAGTAATCCATTGGAAATAATAAAAATAGATCACTGATTTGTTGCACCAGGTATTTTATCTGTTGCAACATATAACTGACCTGTTGCAACATAAGTAAACCTTTGGGGAGAGTAAAATTAGAACACTGAATTGTTGAAATATATCACTCATCTGTTGGAAAATGAGTTATCTATTGGATTAATATTGTTCAAATTTCCTCCAAACAGGACCATAAAATAGATCACTAATATGTTGGACCGGGTTTGTTATCTGTTGCAATATATAAATGACCTGTTGCAATGGATGAGTAATCCATTGAAAACAATAAAAATAGATCACTAATCTATTGCACCAGGTACTTTATTTGTTGCAACATATAACTGACCTATTACAACAGATAAGTAAACCTTTGGAGAGAATAAAAATAGATCACTGAACTGTTGAAACATATCACTCATCTATTGGAAAATGAGTTATCTGTTGGATCAATATTGTTTAGATTTATTCCAAACAGAAGAGTCATCTATCACAATATATGAATGATCTATTAGATTATTCATCTGTTGCATCGATTTTCATAGTTGCATTAGATTTTGATTTGTTGCATCAGATATTAACATCTACTGCATCAGATGTCTTCATCTGTTTCATCAGATGTCTTTATCTATTGCATCATATGTTTCATCTGCTTCAACATTCTTTTTAACTAAAATAAAAAATCAACCCAGCAACACCAACACATCACACACACACACTAAGAACATCAACTGTGAACAAAAATCACCAATAAATTTGAATCAACAGTATGACAACAAGAAGAAGAAATGCCAAAAATTAGGGTTTTATTCATTCCACACTTTAATACTAGAAGAGTAGTTGACTCAAGTTCCTTTGTTGATTCATAATGTTTTACCTATGAAAAAGGAAATGGGACGACGAAGAACCCGAAGTTCTTATTGTCGGAGAAGTCTTCACGTTGATTGATGGTTGAAATTCAAAAGGAAACTCACCTGACTATTTTTCGCCAAAGATTAAAGGCAAAATTTTACAGAACTGTTGGTTGGGAGAGAGTTGAGATAAACCGTCAAGAGAGAGAGAGGAGAGAGACTAGTTGATTTGGATTGAAGAGGGGTGTGGGTTTGGTTGATTTGTATTTTCGAAAAGATTTGAAAGTCTTGTAAATATTAATCAACTCCACAATTAACTTAATCAAGTTTCAAAATGATGTTTGACCCTTTAAGTTGGTCAATATCACCAATCCTTCATTCAAGACTTAAAAGACACCTTTTCTTCAATTTTCTCAAGTAACATCAAGTCAAAAGATGCAAATTAAACTCTTTTCCAACAATATGTAAACAAGAGACCTTTATTAAACCTTAGGAAAAACATAAATCATGATTCAAATTTGCACAATAAAACAAACATAGATTAGTTTTGATCAGTCTTTCCATGTTGAGCTGGTGGATCTTGTGGACAGCCACATTGATGTGTAGCCAAGTTACATATGGGATGTGCATCTATGCATCTCACAGTCTTTGCACAATCTATATCCTTAGTGCATCCTGCCGCATGGCTTCCTTGTCCTAGCAAAATTGACATAGTTGAATAGGTTAGTGACATACGTAGAATTTTTGTTACGCGATATTAATATTTGAAAAAGTGAACAAATGAATGAATTACTATAATAAGAGGTTCATCTATCTATCTATCTATCTATCTATCTATCTATCTCTCTCTCTCTCTCTCTCTCTATATATATATATATATATATATATTCCTTCTGTTCAAATTTATGTAGCACAGTTTGAATTTTAAGAGTCAAACTGTTTAATTTTAATTGTGAATTTGGGCATGAGATCTTTAAATTTTTACGCTTGGAACTAAAGTACTATGTGTCACAATGATTGACAATTCTAAAATATTTAACATGTATTTTAAAAAGTAGGTCAAAGATGAATTTTTCTGAATCTTGAAATTCAAATTTATCAGATAAATTCAGATCGAGGGAGTGTCTAGTGAAAATATTTGATGAAGTAGTGTCCTGTGACATCGCTTGGGACAAGGTATATTTCTCCCTGGAATAAGTTCAGTGGTATAATCAAAAATAAATGATAAGCGTCATACTATACATGATATGTCAAATTATCTATAAATAGCATAAAAATCATTGCATTATCAATGTATATAACTTAAATTCTCTTCATAATATAGAAAGGATTTTTATTTTATTTGTCAATTTTAACGAAAATAAAAACACTTGAGCTAAAATAAATATACCTAAAAAATGACTATTAGCTAAACCTATCAACTGGGCTGGGCTGGCCCGTTCCGACTTGATAAGTCCGCCTATTAAGAGGGCCTAACCCAGCTTGACCCAGACTGATGAGCCTTCAGGCTACTGGGTCGCCAGTTTTGGGCTGGGCCGTCTACGTTGACAGGCCTGGTGGACTGGCCCTGTTCCAAACCCAGACCAGGCCCACCGGTTACCCGGACCAAGTCCAGTTACATAACTTTTTATTTTAATAATTGGCAATTGTGGGTTGCTGACTTCCAACGGTCAAATGGACCATTGGCCCAACGGCTATAATGTCATTTAGGTCCAACAACCATTTGGCCAAAGTTTGCTATTTAAAAAAAAAATTACATTTTTTTCTATAAATACCCTACAATTTTAAATCATTTTTCACACAGACAACTCCTCTCATTCTCAAAAATCTCAATCACTCTCAAATATTCCAATTATCTCCTAAAGTGCTCAATTTTATTTTTTAGTTTTACAATTACAAATATCAAGTGGAAGTTTTCTAAAGTGACAGCTTTTGAATACTTCCAAAATTTGATATTATCATTCCATCTCTTATATTTAATTTTTAATTTGTGTATTCACTGTTGAATATTTATTTTATTATTTTTATTTATTTTAAATATTTCTTGTTTGAATTATAATAGGGATAAATTAAGAAACAACGGTAAAAGTGTCAAAAATATTTATTCCTAAAGTGGTAGTGGTAGTAAAAAATAAATTGGTGGCGGTTCTGGTAGAGGTAGTTCAAGTACTAGATATATCTGTGTGCCTCCGGTACCGGTTAGTCAACCTTTTGAGGAAGAAATAGGTGTAGGTGCTCACGATATGAATTATGCAAAAGCCTAGAAAAATTATGGTATAGAAGAAGAAAATGAAGTAGATGTGGTTAATTTAGATGTTGACAGCATCCAAGTGCACACGTAAGTGTACATGGCCTTATCAAGTAGTAAAGTAGCTTTCAAGAAGCCAAGTATCGATCCCATAGGGACTTGGTTAAACAACCATTCGATTTCAGTTCACAATTTAGATTCAACTAGTGCAAAAGTAACCAAAATAGATATTTGAGTTTGTAAATTGCAAATAAAGTAAATAGTGCGTAAAGTAAAGATCTTGGACAATCAATAGGAGTAAAACCCAGAGTTGAAGCTCTTTGAACAATCGTACTATGTTTTTGAGTTTTATTCATAAATTCACTTATCTTGGTTGTCGATTCGTAGGGTTAATCTCATGATCATGGTCTTCCGATCTCTAACCAATTACCTAATATGGACATTACAACTACATCATTGAGAGAGGATGTAATTATTCAATTAAGTTCTTTAAGCTATCATCATACGTTTGAATCAAGTAAGGTATCTAAGTACATCTCTTTCCTGAAACAAATTCATATTTTTTATTTCATAAACGACTACGAACCATACTTTGTTCAATCCCACATTCTATCTCCCTATTCCCTCTCCCGAGTTCATAGGGTTGGCAATGGGTGTATTCTAAGGGTGATAAAGCCTCAAAATAGTTAAAATAAGATTGAGAACACAACAAACAATGATAATAAAATCAATGAACTAATATCAAAACCATAATACACACGTATTCGGCTTCAACCCCAGAAAGAGGGTGTTTAGCCACGCATAGTCATAATCGTAATCACTAGATTGTAATTAACGACTAAGAACATGAATGAACTAAATTAAAATGATAAAAACCTAAGTTATGAAGTTTGTAGAATCCTCATTGATGTTACAAGTCGTCCAAATATCAATAACATTATGTACAAAGATGTATTTATAATGGACAACAAAACCTAAGCCACATAGGATTCAAAGTGCAACTCTTTGCCGTGTTTGGATGGGGTTGCGACGTGAGGCTGGCTTGACTTGACTAGGGGTCGCAATGATAGGATTGCTTGGGTAAAATAGGGGTCATGACGCGAGTATGGATTGAGTCAAATGGGGTTTGCGATGCGCCCCTATCGCAACACCTCTCTGGAATTTGCTTCTCGAAAATTGGTTAAGTATTGGACGTTCCTCTATTCATTCTTAACTTTGTGGTGTCTTTACCTTGGTTGTACATCCTAAAATTCAAATATATATCATCACAAACAGCTCATAAAAGATCCTAAAAGAACACACCACCCATATTAGAGGTTCAAACAACACAACATCTATCACAACGAATCAAAAATAAGAGCTTAGACTAGGTTGATCTCCATGATCTTCCACTTCATGCTTTGACTCTATACTTGACTCACTGGAACTTTGTACACTACCAAAAAGTTTTTCCTCATATAATGACACCATTAAAACCATTTATAACACATTAAAAACCATAGATTCCAACAAAAGAGACTAGACAAGCACCTAGCTCAAGTTAGTAACACTAGTTTCATTGATTGTACTCTAGGTGATCCAATTAAACCCAAACTTGTTTGGAATACACTTTTCACATTTTAATCACACACTTTATCAATTAGATGCTGATTTATATCAATTTCAACACCTTAAGCACTCAAGTTATCCTCAAAACAAGGCAAAATAAGCTAGAATAGTAACACTAGAGTGCATAAATACACCCAACATCACCACCCCACACTTAAACCTTTGTTCGTCCTCGTAAAACTCTTTAATTCAAGAATCCTAAGTTGTGGATACTCTACACTTCTACTAAATGTAAGACACTCAATCTAGTACTACAAAGACTAAACAGAATGCAAGTTTCTACACTAAGCATGTTATATACAAAATTTAAAGCTCATGAACACTACTCTAAAACATCCTAGCCTCAAGAATTGACTCACCTAAGTGGAAAACTCATTCTTATCATTCAATAAAGGACATAATATTAAGAACCCACATTCATCAAATATGTGCCCCTCAGAATAAGAGAGTTACCCATAATCACTCACAATTAAGCAATTCATAACATAATGGGTACAAGAAATAAATAATGCCCACTCTCACAAATAATTCACAAGTTACACACATTGACCCATAGGTTTACCCTTAGTGTAGTGCTCCACTAATATAAGAATGATGAACTTAAGATCAAATAAGTCTTTTTCGGGTTGCAATGTAGGCTAAGGGATGGGTAGGAACTATTTAGGAATAGTGATTAACCTCTATAAGAACTTTAATACACTACATTATACATTTAAAACCAAACTCCAACAACTAAATTACACCATTTTGCCTACCCCTTTCTTTTGTTTTGCCCTATCTCTTTTAAGCATTTTCACAAACACTTGGTGGGCACATAGTTTATTACCACATGAATCAATTTTTTCTCTTTTTTCACAACCATGTCAATATTTCTTGCATAAATTTATATCACACCCATCCACCATACATCAATTATCAACACCAATAACTATTACCTTGGGCATCAAATTCACCTTTTTCTTCTTCAACTTCTCAAACTCCTTACTAAATCAATTCTTTATTAAAGCGCTTAGGATCTTTTTGGATCAAATTAAGGTCCATATAAGAAGGGATTAAGGTATTTATGTGTCTACCAAAGAAGAGGCTAAAGGATCAACGAGGGTTTACTAGGATAATGCACAAAGGGTAGGACAAATAGAAGGTATAAAACAAGGCTATCAAATAAATGCCTAAATCAGCTCCTAAACCCATACTCTTTATTTTTCTTTACACACATACCAGAAAAGTTCTAGACATCACATGCAAAAAGGAATATACAAACACCTTACATCACACATGGTACATGCTCAACTCAATAGGATCATCATAGACTCCTAACCAAATAATAACATGAATTCAAATTTAAGCCACAAGTACAAGAATCATAAAATTGAGCCTAAGAGTCTCAAAAATAGTAATTCACTCATTCAACATGCTTTTATCACTAAAAAACTTGCACCATGCAATCAAAAATATAACCAACAAGAATATATTCCTAACCTAAAAAATTTTAAATTGAGCCCAAAATTTGGAATTTCTCCACCCCACACTTAAAAATCTACTTTGTCCCCAAAGTGAACTTTAAAGTAAGAGATAGAAATACTCTCTGAGGCCTCTAGGCCTAGCTAGTAGCCTCTTTTTCATTTATGGGATCCGTGAGACCCCACACTCAGTCTTCACCATGCGTCAAACTCAGATTTTCAGTACTCTGACTTCCTATTAACCCGTAACTCAATCAAAAACAAAAACTACGTGAAGTAAAAAACTAAAAAATAAAAATAAAACATACCTACTGAACTTGGGTTGCCTCCCAAGCAGCATCTGGTTTAGTGTCGCGGCATGACCTAACTACAACTTAGTCGTTCTCTTTCCTTCTCTTTCTCACGCTTGGTCTCCATCTTCTTATTCTTTTCACCCTTCTTGGGTGTGAATTTTCAAGAGCAACAAAATTTTCAAATTTAGCCTTTTTAGGGTCATTAATTAGTATCAAATCAAGCTTAGGCAGTAGAAGCTTAGGCTGCTCAATCAGGTAGTCAAAAGAGGTCTTTAGTGGACTAACCACCCTACACTCGTCCCCTTCAATCACATTGATCATACATAAATCTTTATAGTGGGACATTATTGTGGGTGCTTTGTATACATCAAATACCACTTCTTTATCCTCTACCCCCATTTTGAGTGTGCCTTCTCAAACATCAATCAACGCTCCTCCAATTTCTAAGAATGGTCGCCCAAAGATGATTGGTACCTGTTCTTCTGCCTCAAAATCAAGAACAATAAAGTTAGCAAAAATAACAAATTTACTAACTTTTATGAGGACATCCTTAATGATTCCTTCTGGATAGGCCACCGATCCGTCTGCCAGCTGCAAAACCACCTTAGATGATTTATGCTTTCCCAAGCCTAATGTTTCAAATAGAGATAGGGACATCATATTTATGCTATCCCCTAAGTCACACAATGCATAGACCACTTTACTCCCAATTCGGATAGGGAGAATAAACTTCCCCGAATCTCTTAATTTCTTGGGGATTTTCTATGTCATCACAGCGCTACACTTTTTAGCGAGTGCTATTGCCTCCACATACTAAAATTTTACCTTTTACCAATCACATCTCGCAAGTACTTTGCATACTCGGGTATACCCTAGAAAATATCTAACAAAAGTAAGTTAATGTGAAGCTCTCTGAATGTATCAAAGAACTTCTTGAACATTGCGTCCTCCTTCATTTTAATTTTCCTCTGAGGGAAGGGAAGTGGCAGTGTCTTCTTCACTTTTTCTGGAATAATTGTTTCTTTCAAGTACTCAGACTTCCTTTCTTTTTTAGTAACTTCTTCGGGAACTTGTTGGGTCACCACATCAGCATCTACCTCCTTAGTTGACTTTGAAGGTTCTCCTTGAAGCTCTTTACCACTCCTAAAGGTGATTTCCATAACTTGGTTTGGATTTTCTATATCTGCTGGCAAGCCACCTTTTGGCCTAGTATTCCATGCTTGCTGCAATTTCCCCACTTGAATCTCCAAGCTTCTCTGAGCTATTTGTGAATTTTTTATGTCTGCAGCCAATTATGTTTGATTAGCTAAAAGTTGCTTCAACATCTCTTCCATTTTTATTAGGCTTCTATTTGAAGCTTATTATCTCACTGGGAAGTTCACAGTCTTGCCTGATGGAAAGAATCTAATGAGGAACTTTTTGTCTAAGTCATCCCATGATGTGATTGAATTGGCTAGCTTTGCATTCAACTACCTTTTACCTTTCCCCAACAGTGAAAGGGGAAAAAGTGTCAGCCTCACATAATCTGTACTTACCTTAATTGGAATGAATGTGGCAGTAAGATCAATGAAAGTCTGCAAGTGGACTTGTAGGTCCTCGTGTGAAAGACCTACAAATTGTCCACTGCTGAAAAGAAGCTGTACCATGTTGTGTTTTAACTCTAAATTCCCCAGCAGTCGATCTTTGAATTGGGGAAGTCAAGTTCGTAGGAAGTGGGACTACCACTTCCCTGACTGTCCTTTATGCTTATTATTCTGCAACCATTATCACAAGATTCTCTTGGTCTTCTTATATTTGAGAAAATTATGGGAGACAGATTACGTCTCTCCTTCGTTGATGAAAGTGTTGTTTGGGTTTGGGTCTTGGTTCAACCAAATCCCTATCCCTTGCCAGCTTCCTAACCTTAAAATCAGTTTTCTGCAATCACAAAACCAAGACCAAGCATAAACACACCAAATAAATTTAAAAGTAGAACTAAAATAAACAATTTCCAAATAAAAAGTCACCAACAACGGCGCCAAGAACTTGACAGCGCCTTGTAATACCCATGCCTTTTTCCTAGCTAGAAATCATCTTAAGAATGCTAGGACTTAATTTAAAATGCAAACCTATCTTGGTACACATGGTATTTTTGAGTTTTTCACTTTCTATCATGTGGAAAATTGAGTTAGCTTTTCAACGGTACCAATTTTGTCCAAATCCGACACCAGACGAGGAAGTTATGGACGTTTTACTTTGTTGGAAATGCCCAGGTATGATGGCCAAGTTGATGGACCACCACATAAGTGACGGGATGCCACTTTGACTGTCACATCCAAGGCAGTTGAGCCACGTACTGGATAAGGATTTACGGACGAGTTGATGGATCGTCAAAGTTGTGATGGACCATTATCCAGGCCATCAACTCTTATCAGTGAACCCTATTTCTGGTCCACGTCTGACGGGCTAAGTGACAGACCGTCACACGCCATGTTCAGTTTATTTCCAGGTCATTTTAACAGGGGAATTTTGGTCACTTACCACTCGCCTATATATACCCAGATAAGTCCAAATTCATCCATTATGTTCATTATTATTTCACAAATAAAAATTAGGGTTTCTCTCTAAATTTAATTCCCAAGAAAAAGACCCAATCTTCTTCAAGAATCAAAGGATTTCAAATCCTTCAAGTTCAAAAACATCAAAAACCTTGAGTCAGGTATGCGTAGTGTTCATCTATGGATCCCTTTCGTTCATAGAGTTCAAGAACCATGCTTTTAAATGAGAAACTTTGATTTCCTTGTTGTTATGTGATGTTGTTAATATTAATGATCATTGTTTAAGCTTCAAGATATTAATTTAAGTTGAATTCCATGATGTATCCATGCTTGTAGTTCAAACCCATGAATTTGGGTGGTTCAAGATGATTAAAATATTTGAGAAAACCTATCCCCCAAAGTGTGCATGCAAGGTGTTTGTTAAAATGCCTAGAATGGTAAAAAAAATCATGTTCCCATGACCCCATAGTATTCAAATGACAAGCTATGTCAACTCTTAAGATGATTCCATATGAACTTCCATGCTATTGACATGTGTTGCTAGTATGATTATGCAATGAACATGATATTAAGGTTGTGCAAGTACTTCCATGTGACATGAAATCCTTTCCATGTAATACATTGTTGATAACCATTCTTAGTATGAAATCCCTTATGTACAATATTATGAATTGTGGACTCAAATCTTGTGATCAAGTCATGTCATGTGTGTCAGTTTTCTTCCATCAAGTCCTTAGGGTATTTGTACCCAAAAATTATAGCTGTGTTCCCAGAGCCAAGTTATATTATCCCAATAATCTCAGTCAAGCCATGATCCATAGAACTTAGTCAGTCATGTGACTCAGGAAACCTCGAAAATCTTATGATCTCAGCAAAATCTCAAATAGTAGTGTTATTCCGTCAGTCAACGAAAGTCAGTTACTCAGTCCTTGTATAGTCAGTTAAATCATGTTCAGTCTCTTCAGATGGGAGTAGAAGTTAGCACCGAGTAAACCTAAGGATGGGAACTCACCTGCCAGTTTAGGGTGTGATTCTTAGCAGTCATCCTTGTGTTCCAGAACTACGTAGCTAGCATAGGTTGAGACATCTTAACCTGTCAGACTAGGGTTGATGAGGTGTCTTAACTTGTCAGTTGAGGGTTCCCACCGTTCTTATTTGAATACCTGCCAGTTGAGGGTCACTCACAACTGTCCTTACCAGTGGCGCGATATTGACACCCCTCTAGTCGGGGCAGAGATTGAACCCCAACTTAGCTATATACATTATTGGGTCATGTCGGTTAAACAACTACCTCCCACAGTTTCAGGCTCAGTCTCAGTAAAAGAACCCAGATAGTTCTTCAGATATCAGTATACCAGGACTGACAGATACAGTCAAATTCAGTTATAGTATGGAACTCAGATAGTTCCATCAGATGTAGAACTATAAGGCATAGTCACCCATGTATTCAGAACTACAGTATCAGTCATGATCAATTATCAGTAAACTATGTATTATCGTACAGATTTAGCTATCATGCATTTTCGATCTCAGTTTCTATGTATCCATGTTTGCACTCTCACGTTCATATTAGTCAGTTAGTTAGCATTGTTCATACATGTAACCCTATTTATGTTCAGCCTACCTCACTCGTATACTTAGTACTCCAGTTTTACTAACGCATTCATGCTATGGTGCTTTCTCTTTATGTTACACCATAGGTTCAGAGACATGAGTTCCAGACCAGTAGTAGCAGTCACATTCCAGTATATAGAGTTGCAGTGAGTCTTCTTCATTCGAGGATGATATGATTTGATTCATTTATTATTTCAGTTAGTTTTTAGTTTACGGAGTTAGTTGATGACATGTTCCTTTAACTCCTTATTTAGTCAGTACTTCAAGGCTTTCAGATACAGTTCAGATTTAGTTCAGATTTGATTTAGTTTTCAGTCATTTTGGGTATGTTTCATCCATATGGATGTTATTTTACCAGATTCTTTATTTCAGTTGAACCTTATGGCCTACATGTTCATATTTTCCATATTAGTATGATATATATTATAGTGTACAGGTATACATATTAGTCATGGGTTAGCTTGTGGTACTTCGGGGTCATGAGCACTGTGTAGCATTTCGGTTCAGAAAATCAGGGTGTTACATGCCCAAGCGCACATTCAAGTGTACGTGGTCTTATCAAGTAGTAAAGTGGCTTCCAAGAAACCAAGTATCGATCCCACAAGGACTTGGTTAAACAACGATTCAATTTCACAATTTAGATTCAACTGGTGCAAAAGTAACCAAAATAGAGATTTGAGTTTGTAAATTACAAGTAAGGTAAATAGTGCATAAAGTAAAGATCTTGGACAATCAATAGGAGTAAAACCCAGGGTTGAAGCGCTTTGAACAATTGTACTATGTTGTTGACTTCTATTCATCAATTCACTTATCTTGGTTGTCTATTTGTAGGGTTAATCACAGGATCATGGTCTTCCAATCTCTAACCAATTACATAATGTGGACATTACAACTACGTCATTGAGCGGGGATATAATAATCCAATTTAGTTCTTTAAGATATCATCCTACGTTTGAATTAAGTAAGGCATATAAGTACATCCCTGTCCTAGACACTAATTCGTATTTCTTATTTCATAAAATACTACAAACCATACTTTGTTCAATCCCACATTCTATCTCCCGATTCCCTCTCCCAAGTTTACAAGGTTGACAATGGTGTACTCTAAGGGTGATCAAGCCTTAAAATAGTTAAAATAAGATTAAAAAAACACAAACAATGATAATCAAATCAATCAACTAATATCAAAACCATAGTACAAATGTATTCGTCTTCAACCCCGGAAAGAGGGCGTTTATCTACCCATAGTCATAATTGTAATCACTAAATTTTAATTAACGACTAAGGACATGAATGAACCAAATTAAAATGATAAAAAACTAAGTTATGAAGTTGTAGAAGCCTTCTTGATGTTCCAATTCATCCAAATATCAATAAAAATATGTACAAATATGTATTTATAATGGACAACAAATCCCAAGTCTCATAGGATTCAAAGTGCAACTCTTTGCCGTGCTTGGATGGGGTCGTGATGCGAGGATGGCTTGAATTGACTAGGGGTCATGAAGAGAGTCTTTATTGGTTAAAATGGGGGTCACAACGCAAGGCTGACTTGAGTCAAATGGGGTTCACGATGCACCCCTATCGCGACACCTCTCTTGAATTTGCTTCTCGAAAATTGGTTAAGTGTTGGACGTTCCTCCATTCATCCTTGACTTTTTGGTGTCTTTACCTTGTTTTTTCATCCTCCAATTAAACTATATATCATCATAAAAATCTCACAAAATATCCTACAAGAATACACCACCCATATTTGAGGTTCAAACAACACAACATCTATCACAAAGAATCAAAAACAAGAGCTTAGACTTGGTTGATCTCCATAATCTTCCACTTCATGTTTTGAGTATATAATTGACTCACTTGAACTTTGTAAAATACCAAAAAGTTGTTCCACATATAATGACACCATTAAAACCATTTAGAACACATTAAACACCATAGATTCCAACAAAAGAGACTAGACAAGCACCTAACTCAAGCTAGTAACACTAGGTTCATCGATTGTACTCTAGGTGATCCAATTAAACTCAAACTTGTTTGGAATACACTTTTCACATTGTAATCACACACTTTATCACTTATATGCTTATTTATATCAATATCAACACCTTAAGCACTCAAGTTATCCTCAAAACAAGGCGAAACAAGCAAGAATAGTAACACTAGAGTGCATAAATACACCCAACATTAAATATAGATAATGAAAATATTGTGAGATGCCCGCAGTAGGAAATGCTAATGTTAGACCTGAATTGGTTAATCTTCCTCCCCGTCCTTCAAGTGCCCCAATACCTCGTAGAAGAAAGTATTGCATATGAATTTTTTGAAAATAGAAGGAAAAAGTAAGGTGCAATGCAATATTTGTGAAATTGTATATGAGCATAAAATCGGAGGCAAAAGAGGGGGTATGGGTTCGTTTATGAGACATTTAAGAGATAGACACACCAGAGAGTTAAGTATTGCATAAGGTGGTGAGGCTGTTAGTGGGCCAGCACAAACTCGATTGAACCCAACAACCGGTCAATTAATTAAGAATTATAATAAAATGAAGAACCGGAAAGAAATAGAAAAAATGATAGCTGTGGTTGTTTACCTTTCACTTTTTCTTCTTCGGATGTTTTTATTAATTATATTCAAGCAATTTATAATCCTAAGTTTAATGGTATTCCTAGAAGTACTTGTCGAGCCGATATTTTTAGACTCCATGCACAATATGTTTATTATTTATCTACAATATTAAAAAATATTCCATGTAGAATTGATCCAACTTCTGATCTTGGTCGTGCTGTTAATAAAAATGATTATTTGATAATTACTTGTCACTAAATAGATAATAATTTAGTTATGCAAAAACATATTCTAACTTTTTTGTATGATGAAGGTCGTAGACATACTAAAAATTTATTTTTGAATCTATTACTAAAGTTGCAGAATGTTACGGTATTGATAGAAAATTTTTATGTATTGCTTTTGATAATGCATCAAAGAACAAGACTGCTATTGACAACTTAAAAGTTGACCTTTCTCCACCATTACTTGAACTATTTCATGTTAAGTGTTCTTGTCATATATAGAATTTAATTGTAAGAGATGGTCTTGAATTTTTTGAGCTTTATATTGAAAAGGACCGGTATGCTGTTGAATTTAATTAGACCGATATTAATGCCTAAAGAATGTGATACTAGATGGAATGCTACTCATATTTATTTTAAAACTTATGTTTCTTATAAAGTTCCTATTACAATGACTTTTAATCAATATTCTGATTCTTTTTTCGAGTGTATGCTATGTGATTCTGATTGGGCTGCAATTGCTGATCTTGTTCAGTTTTTTAAATTTTTTTATATAGCTACTGTTGAATTTTCTGGTGCTTATTATCCTACTGTTTGTAATATTTTAGCTTATTTAGCTGACATTTCTTGTTTGCTTAAAGAATATATGAATAGAGAAGGTTACAAAAAAGTTGTTACTGTTATGTTTGCTAATTTTAAAAAATATTTTTTTCGCTTTTCCCAATTTACTTGGTTGGTGCTATAATAAATTCATATATGAATATAATACTATGACCGAGTTTAGTTCTATTATTTATACTACCTTAGAGATAGAGCCTGAAGAAGAACGTTCTTTGTTTATGGCTATGAGTGATGCGAAAATTTACATGAAAGCATTATATAACCATTATGCCAATTAACTTGATGTAGTTGTACTGACAAATATCACTCAAACTATCGCTCCTCATGCTCCCGAGAAGCCATCATCTTCTAAAAGGCCAGCACATAGTGGTTTTACTGATTACTTTTATGATTTAAATGTTTGGGACAGGATTGCGACTTCAACATACAGAACAAGTTCTCGGAAAGAGCTTAAGTATTATCTTCGATAACCGATAGAGGATCGTACAGCAAGGACCAACGCGTTGGATTGGTGGAAGAATAATGAAAGACAATATCCTGTGCTTTCAAGATTAGTTAGAGATATATTGAATGTTCCAATGTCAAATGTTCCAATGTCAAATGTTGCATCGGGGAGCGCTTTTAGTCAGGAACGACAACAACTTGGAGACAACCGACACTCATTGAGAAGCAATGCTATGAATGTTCTATTTTACCTTAGATATTGAATTAGAAAAAATGAAGAAATCAAGGAATAGAGGTGGAGCCGAAAGACAAATAGAATCTTGAAGAAATTATGACTTCAAGGGAGAACTCAGCACAATCAAGTCCAATGCAAGGTTTTTCCCCCATTGATTTTGACTTTCTATGACAGTTCCCGTTAATATTAACATGCATGAGTTGAAAAAAATGATGCAAAATTTGTAGATTTTTTATTCATGTAAATTATAAATTTTGAATCTTTTTGCAATCAATAAAATACAACATTCATTTACTCCTTACTTTGTAATTTTTTTTTTCATTTAAATTGAATTTCTAGTTTGAATTAAATACTTTTAATACATTACTATCAAACTTTACACTAAGTAATGAACATAACAAACATGTATACATATAATGGAAAAATAAAAATAATATTAGCAAATATTACTTAGACAACTAGTATTGACATATAAAAATACTTTAAGTTTATCTTTTAAGTGTTGTATGTAAAATTGTAAATTTTTGAATATATGTTCAAAACTTCAAGTATTATTATATTAAGTAGTATACATTGTAATCTTGAATTTATATATGTGTGTATATTTTCTAAGTACTATAACATGTAATGTATATATCTTTCAACTTTCAAGGGGTATTTAAAGCAGTCTATATTCTACATATATGTGTATACATATTTTTTATAAACTCTAAAGTAGTATATATTTAACGTATACATGTCTATATATTTTCAAATTGTATATATGTTGTATGTATATTATTTCAAGTGGTATATATTCTACATATATGTGCATATATTTTCTATAGACTAAAATAGTATATATTTAATGTATACATATGTATATATTTCTAAAATAGTATAATATGTAATGTATAATGTTATATGTGTATATATTTTCTATAGATTCTAAAGTGGTATATATTTAACGTATACATGTGTATATGTTTTCTAAAGTAGTATATATATAGTGTATATATGTTGTATGTATGTTATTTCAAGTAGTATTTTACGTAGTACCTATATTATATTGTACGTATATATGTGTATATATTGTCTATAGGCTCTAAACTAGTATATATTTAATGTATGCATGTGTATATGTTTTCAAAAGTAGTATATATCTATAGTATATATGTTGTATGTATATTATTTAACATATTTAAAATGTATATCGGTGTCTATATATTTAATAAAACATATAAATTAAAATTTATTTATGTATTTTTTTTTTTAACATTTTGATCGGTTTTGATCGATCAAAACGGGATACACGCTAAGTGTGCCGGTTTCGGTCTATTTCAGCGGTTGTTAGTAGTTCCAATCTTTATAGCAATGATTCTGCAATATCCCTAAACATGTATTCATTCCAATCTATTTGTCTCCTTGTAATTTGGGAGTTGTTTAGATGGTCATTCCTCAAATTCCGGTATTAAATATAATTTAAAAAATTATTTAGATGCAGAAATTACAATACAATTAAATGACATATTTAAAGTTTGAAATGACGGAAAAGGTTCAAAAATGCCCCTGAATTATTCTAAATTGCTCAAAAATGCCCTTCGTTAGATTTTAGGCTAAAAAATACCCCTTCGTTAAATATTTGGCTCAAAAATACCCCTCCCTCTAACGAAATTCAAAAAAGGATCAAAAATACCTCTGAACTATCTGAAATGGGTCAAAAATACCCCTCTATTAAATATTTTTCTCAAAAATACCCCTCCCTTAACGAAATTAAATTATTTTGACTATTTCGTTAATTTATATAAAGTTCATCATTTAATTTACATTTCGTTAGTTTCTTTAAGTGAAAATTTATATTTCTTTAATTTCGTTAATTTATATTTCGTTAATTTCTTTAAAGATTAAAAAGATGTAAAATGAAAATATCTTTTTAGAATAAGTGTATGTTTATTTTCCAAATCAAATTCAACCAATTTATATTATAATTCAAATACTTTTTTCATTATCTTATTTTTAAAATTAAAAAAATACTTTTATGTAAAAAAAATTAAAGTATTAGGGTTAAAAAGTTAAAGTTAGGGTTTAATTCAATCGAAATAATTTAATTTCGTTAAGGGGAGGGGTATTTTTGAGCCAAATATTTAACAGAGGGGTATTTTTGACCCATTCCAGATAGTTCAGGGGTGTTTTTTATCCTTTTTCGAATTCCGTTAGAGGGAGGGATATTTTTGAACAAAATATTTAACGGAGGGGTATTTGTGAGCCAAAAATCTAGCGAGGGACATTTTTGAGCTATTTCAGATAATTCAGGCGTATTTTTGAGCCTTTTCCGTTGAAATAATTACAATTCCCAGCTAAGATTTAAATTAATAGCAAATGTATATATATTTGATTCCTTATGTATTTTTTATATTTATTTTATATGTCTTATGTCATGTATTGTGTATTCCATATATATATATATATAGATATATAGATATAGATATATATTTCATATGTATTGAGTTATATAGTTAAATTGTTTTCCTAAATCTCTCTCACACACATATATATACGTATGTATTTGATGTCATGTGTATTTTTATATGCATTTATAAGATAGGTTAGTAAATTATATCAACCATATTTGTATTTATATTCGAAAGGGAATTTCAGGAGCCAAATACATTTGTTACTTAACTATAGTTAAGTTTTGTAATTAGAGAAACATTGTCCGTGACAGTTGATTTTTCCAAAATGTTAACTATTTCAGAAATGCGTAATTGATCTAGGAAATTAATTGAAGACAAAATGCATTGCTTAAAACATAAATCCAAAGGGAAAAAATCCTTTTCCAACATCAACAAAAGACCTTATTATTGGATTGAACCTTATTAAAATGAAAAACAACAACACAAATCATGATTCAATTTTACAGAATAACAGACATAAATTAGTTTTGGTTTGTCTTGTGAACTCTTTTAGGTCCATTATTAAAATTAGTTGCTGGTGGTTTTCCTGGACAGCGGCACCTTTTTGTTTCATCACATATGGGATTTACGTCTATGCAATCTACCACCGTAACACAATCGTCATCACTTGAGCACGCAGCATTGCTTCCTTGTCCTACCAACATTCATGGACATGTCAGTCGTGTACGTAGAATATTTTTATAAACGATGACAAATAGTTGAAGAAGTGAAGAAATGAACAAAATAGAGTATAATAACAAGTGACATAATTATACATATTTAGCAAAAAAAATAAAAAAATGATGAAGCTGTATCTCTAGAGTTAAGTTTTATATAACATATATTTATTACTAGTAACCTACAATGAATGATAAATGGCATGAGCGATAACAAGTTAGATTACTAATGTAAAAATGTCGTAACATTGTATGTGGATATACCTTAATTGAATCCCATTCATGATATGAGTAAAGAAACAGAAATTTCTAAATTTATAGAGTCGAAGTTGGTAGATAAGAAAATGCAATGATCATACAATTGCTTGCCTGTCCTAACTAGCAACTTTGACATTATTGAAAAGAAGAAATTAAGTAGAGTTATCATATTTTATAATATAAAAAAGAAAAGAAAAAAAAAAGCAGAAATTGATTTAAACTTATCAAGGTTTAAATTGCTTACCTAACAAAATAAGCAAAAAGGAGACCAAGAAAATCTTAAAGAATGTTGGCTTCTTCATTCTTTTCCAAGTTTTGTGATAGCTCAATAGTAACTATATGATTGTTATTATTGATTTTGATTATTACTCTTAGCAATCTATTTATAGGAGAATAATACTCCTGCAACAAACTTTGAATTGATGAAAATTTAGTAACAACTTTTATTTTCTGTCCATAAATGAAATAGATAAAATCTAAGACTAAGCCAATATAATATTTTGTGCATGAACTACTTTGGAAAGTGAATCATTTTCCTTTGAAGTTTTGCAAGTAACCTAAAATGAAATGTGTTTTAAACTCATTAAAAGATTTAAATTATATACCCTAATAGTTTAACTTTTTAAATATTATTGTTATTATTATCTTAAAGAGCAGTGCAAATTATCGTTTTTATTAAATTAACAATTAGCGTTTATAACAACAGTTATGTGTAATTTCATAATTATGATTCTGATTGTCTAACATGAAAATTACACTATCCAAATTAGAAATATTTTAGACATTTCCCAGATACTATAAAAATGTATGTATATACACTGTCTTTAGTGTTTTAGTTCCACTTGATTAAATTCGAATTACTACTATATATAAGCAGGCAGTTGGCAGTCGACATGCTTGCTTCCAGCTTTCTGCTTACTCCGTGATTTTACTATATCAATCCTAATTAATTATTATATGATATTTATGTATTAAAAAATTAATAAAATGTAATTTTAAAAAAAGTAAAATATATATTTATAAAATGTCAGTTTCAGCTATTTCAATCATAATTTTACTATATCACCTCTAAGTAATTATTATAAGTCATCTAAGTATTAAAAAATTAATAATATTTAATAATAAAAAAGATAAAATAAACGTAAAACAATAAATTAACTCTTGATGTTTTAAATTAATTTGACATCTTATATGAGACCCACTTAAAAAAATATCACAAGTATTTTTTATAATAATTTTGTTATATCACTTCTAATTAGTTATGATGACTCATTCAAGACGTGTCGGTTTCACTACTTCAATCGTGATATTTGGTTGACTCTTGAAATTATATCAGTGTCTCTTAAATAGAAATAAAAAAAAAATTACACATATCAATAATTAAAAACTTAAATTAGTTTTAAAAAATCTAAATTGACTATAAATACCATAAAATTTTGAACAAAAAGAGTATTATAAATCACAATAGCAAACAACTTAAAATAGAAATAAACTGATAAATTATTTTTTGATATTTTAAATTAACTTGACGTCTTATATGGGACCGCTTAAAAAATTTTCACAAGAATTTGTTATAGTAATTTTACTATGTCACTTCTAATTAGTAGAATAGAAGAAAAAATATCATAAATCACAGTAATTAAACAAATAAATTATTCGAAAAAAAAATTGACTATTAATGCCACAAAAGTTTGAACAACTTAAAATATTATTATACAAAGTTCATCAATCTTAATATAATAATATATGCCTAACTTAGAATTTATCAACCAAACAAATAAAGGTTTTAACTAAATGATAGAATTATACATAACGTAAAATTTTTAAGGATCAATATTGAGTCGTGCGTAGCGCGGAGTAGAGGTGGACATATTTTGGTTTAAACCGAAAAACCCGAAAAACCAAACCGAAATTTAATTTTGATTTCGATTTTTTGATTTTTCGGATCGGATTCGTTTTGTAAATTTAGAATTTCGGTTTTTCGTTTCGGTTTTCGGTTTTTTAAAAAAAATCGGTTTAAACCGAAAAAATGAAATTTTATAAATAAATAATATATATATATATATATATATATATATTTTATTATATAATATATATATATATATATATAATATAATATTATGTTATATATATTTATAATATTTAGTAATTCACATTCACAATTAACATTTAACAGCAAATTCGCATACGCCGCAGGCTGTTTATGGATTGTTTTAGTGACTCAAATATTTTATGGACTATTTTGGTGACTTTGGCCTGTTTTATGGACTATTTATGCAGAAAGTATGTTGTTTCATGGACTATTTTTATGAGTTTTGTGTTGTTTTGTAGACTATTTATGCAAGGTTACATTATATGTAATGATTAATGACGTTATGTATTATGTTAAGCTTATGATTATTTCATTTCATTTCATCCATGTTGAGTTATTTATAATTATTTATATTTGGGAATGAAAAATAGGTTTGAAAAAAATAATTTTTCTAAAAAAATCCATCAATTTTAAATGCTCAGCTATGAAAAAGAGAGGCTAACTACTTTAATATTTCAAACCGAAATAAAAATCCGAAATAACCGAATCGAATTTGTAAAAACCGAACCAAACCGAATTTATTTCGGTTTGGTTATGGATGTGATTTTTGTCAATCCAAAAATTGATAAATCAAATCGATATTAAACAATCAGACCGAACCGACCAAACGCCCACCCCAGCGCGGAGTAAGCTGGCTAGTTTAACTACAAATGTGAACAACAGTCATGATCACAAATTATTTTATTTTCAATATTTCTTATATAAATCATATTTTATTTTAGTTTCATTTCTTTATTGCTTTTAGTATTTACCTCCTTTTCAATATTTCTTATAAAAATCATATTTTATTTTAGTTTCATTTCTTTATTGCTTTTAGTATTTACCTCCTTTTTGAATTTATGAGGTCCACCTTTGGAATTTTTTCAAATTACACAGGGAACTAGCAGGGCCCTAAAATAAATTGCATGTTTATCTCAACCCCACGTGAAAAATGAGTGGATTAGACTGAATTTAAGTTAGTTAAGATAAATTGAGTTAATAAATGAACGAATTATTGATCCTCTGAAAAATTATTTAGACTGAAATAAGTTGGACTAAATGCAAATCATTACCCAACCTGCTCTACTCTTACTAAGTTTTGTTTATTTTATTTATTCTTTTATTACTTTTTAGTATCTTATAAATAATTATTTTTTATTAGTACGACTATATATAAGATATAAAAAAAATCTTTTTGAAATAATTTTGACAAATTTCTCATGAATTAATTTTGACTAATTATCAACCCAAATTTTGATGGGTGACATTGGATTAGAGTGAAGTGGGCTGGACTAATTTATGGGTAGTCAATAATTATCCCAAATTTGAATGAATTGAATAAACTAAAAATTACACAAGTACACAACTTATCTTTTCATTATTACAAAAAATTTTAACTCCCTAAAAATATTATAAAAATCTAATTTTTTATGTTTCTCTCTCTAAAGGAAAATATACATAAGGTGTTGGGTTTCTTTCACGGCTTTTTTTTCCTAAAGACAAGGCTCTTTCCCCCCCTAAAAACAAGGTTTCAATCAAGCACCAGTTACCATTTTGAATACAACCGTACTTGATTCCAACTGATAGCATTAAAGTTTAACTTAATCTCCTTTTCACATTCTGACTTTTAAGATTTGAGGTTAGTAATTTTTCTTCAGATTTTACTTGAATGGGATTTGGAGATTTTACAATGAACAAAATGTTGCATGTTTTTATTAAGTAATTTTTTGGGTTTCTACTTTACCAAAATTTAGTTGTTATATCATTATTGTCCCTTTTTGGTTTAAAAATCGTATATTTCAAGTACTAAATTAACAACTTAGTACTTAGTAAATGGATGATTCTCCTTCTTTTAGTTTAGGATTAACTCAGTTAGAGCATAATGAACCAACAAATTCTGTAGTTGGATTTGTTCCCGAAGTTTTTGATTAGGAAGAACCTAATTTTGATGAAAACAGATCTAAATATCGTAAAGACCCCAACAAGATGAAAAAGATTAAAAAAGTTGCTGCTGAAAAGTCGAAAAAACAATCAGAGAATCCTTAAGGAAAGCCAAAAAAGATGATACTGCACGTCCACGACTTCCTACAGTATTTATGATTTTTTTTGTTTTTGATTTTTTTTTTAAAATTGTTATGGGTATTTTTTTTTAATAATCGAAAGTTTTAAAACTATAAACTAATACGAGATTGTTGTTAGTTGTTAGTAGATAATGGATTTTTTAATCAATTTTAACTTCTGTCGTAATCTGTTTATGGAAATAAAAATAAATCTTTGCATATGTTGGGTATATACATTTGTGGTGAGGTGATTGTTTGAATTACAATGAACTATATAGTTCATATACATAACTAATAAATGGGTGTCTATACATTTATAAGTATGTATGTGTTAAACTACTACTGAGATGTCTAGTTCATATACATCGTGTTTTGCATTGTATATGTGTTCATTTTTTATATGAGTAGTTGAGGCATTTGACAACATCTATGTATATGTTAACATATACATCACTGGTGATATGTTGTTAGCTATGTTATTGAATCCTTAGATCACACACTTTATTTTATGTATATGTTAACATATACATCATTGGAAAGGCAAATGGACAACATCTATGAATATGTTAACATATACATACCTGGTGATATGTTGTTAGCTGTGTTATTAAGTCCTTAGGTCTTACACTTAAGTTTATATGTCGTTAATATACACAAGTTTTGTATATGCATTGACAACATATGCTCAAATATTATGTGTTGTTTCATTTTTAAATAGGGTATGAAATACAGGATAAAAAAGGTCCCTACCCATCCGTTGCATTCCGAAAGTTATTACAACTGAAATTTTGGAGCAGACATAAATGAGTATCTTGGTGAAGAAGTTCTAAATCTATTCCGTGAAATAATTTTTGGATCATTTCTAGACATGCCGCAGTGTAATTATCAGGGTCAAATATTCAAATACTTACTTATGATTGAGATAGAGCAAGACAACCCGAAGAAAATTCATGTTTACGTGCAGGAAATCATTCTCAAATTTTTTATTGAGTATGCCATTATATCCGGTCTTAAATGTAAAAGGAACATCAGGGAACACCTCTTTATTGAATCATTGAAGTCCACATTAATAACGAAGTATTTTCCAGGTTCAAAACGTTTTATTAAAAGGTCTTTTCTTTTCAGCGATTCAAGTTGGGGAAGTTTGACAATAATTCTGATGCATTGAATATGTCAATAATTTAATTCATTCACACGTTTCTGTATTCACAAGTACGTGATGCTACCATTAACAAATTGAATTTTATGATGGTTAAGATTAGTAGTTACGAATAATTTCTATGGGGGAAGAGTTCATTTCAAAATCTTATTGCAATATGAAGACAAGATTTTTTTGTTAAGAAACAGTTATACTCGATTGGTGGAATGCTTCATGTGCTAAATGTTTGGATGTATGAATGTTGTTTTGAGGTAGATAGTATGATATTGAGCGGGTGAAAAATGTAATTCCACAAATTTTCAACTGAAAGGTAATTGGTATCAAAGTAAAGCACGAGAAGTTTATGGGTGGTATGTTCAGTAAGGTAAGTATGCAGTACATTTTTTGACCTTATATTTATATTTCAATGTTCTAACTTTAACAGATTGTTAATGTTGCCATCATTTATGATGTAACAGTTTGTATACAATAATTTACGGCCAACTCGTGAAGAAGTGCAAACTCTTGATTTGCAAATGATTGAGGGATTTGAATTAAACAATGATGAGTCTGAATTTTCACAGGAACATGCCGCCGAGCATTCTGATAAAAGATCTGTTGTCTACATAGATTCACATTCAAACCTCGACATACAAGATTTTGAGAATTTTAGTACAGTCCCACCTATAGAAATTCACAAAAAGGCAGATTTGATTACAGATGCATCAACATCATAATTTTCTAAGAGGTGGAGGACAATACATTTTGATAATGCAAATATCGAGGAGCAAGTTTGTGAGAAAATATTATTTTCTGTTTCAAGAAAAACTCTGTCAACTGAATAAACACCAATTTCTTCTTTAGAGCGTGTTTCTGCTGCAAAGACAACTCCATCATTATCCAGCAAGTCAGTTCGTTAGAAAAATTCTGATGAAAAACGGGATGAGATAAAATTATTTCTGCAGTCTTATGTAAGTTTTTTCATATGGTGAGTACGATGAAATAATTTTTTTAAACCATTAATATGTTTACTGTCTTTGACTATGCAGGTAGACACAACAATCAACTTTCTTCATGATCTAATTGTCAAACAACATGAAGACTCAAATGACAAACTGGATAAATAACACACTGAACTCATGCAAAGTTTGAAACACAACAACCAAAAAATGAAAAGGTAAACTAAATTTTATTTACGTTATATAATTAACTAATTTATATTTTATTCTGATTTATATTTGTGTATTTTTATATTTTTTGAATTAGAATTGTCATATGTAATTTTTATTATTTTTTATGCATGTTTTATAATAAACATAAAGGTGTGACTTATGTTATATAATATACATACATTCTGTTATGTATATTATATTAACACATGACCTTGATATGTGTATTGACAGAATAGGAGTGAATTATGTTATGTATATTATCTAACATACATAACTGTTCTATATTTAGTCCACAATACAAACACAAGTTATACTCATAAGTCTGCTATGCAGTTTATTGCTATGTATATTAAATATCAATATTAAATTGCTATGCAACATATACACATAAGAGTGCTATGTATATTACTACTATGTTTATTACATAACAGTATTATAAAATATATACATAAGTCTACTATGTATGTTACCTAATATACATAACTGTGTTATGTGATTTGTTATGTATTACAATAACATAATTTTATTACACAACATTACAACAATGATATGTGTATATTGCATCATATACACATAACACTGATATGTATAATAGTTAACTTGCTAAAACTATACTACGTGTGTTAGAGGATATACATTTATTTAAAATCTTTAGATAAAATATTTCATTTCATATTAAAAAATAATAATTCAATTTGTTATTGACATCAACGTTTTTATTTTTATATAAGGCCGGTGAAGAATCAAACATTCCAGCAAAAAAGGAAGGACTCAAAGTAAGTACTAATTGAAATCAAATTAGTGTTATTTCTAACAATTAGTTTAAACCAAATTGATGTTTTCAAATTTAAATGTGCATATCTTCTATAACAAATTATAAAGGATCATCATTTCGATGGTTCAACTATTGAAAAAAAATCATCACAATATTAAGTTGACGAGATGGATATCATGCCAAATATTGAAGACAAACAAAAAGAGATACTTTCTTAAAGATGCATTACTATTATCATATATTTATGTTATCAAATTTTTTTCTTAACTATATACTGTACTAATTTCAACAACATTAGAAAGTGGAAGAAGAAAAAATAAAAAATGTACCATCTAAAGAAGATGTTGAATATATTGATATCTTCACAACCTTGAAAGAATAAAAAAGGTATTTTTTTAGAAATAATAATTATACATAGTTTGTTACATATATTAATTTTTCTTTAATTCTATAATTTTATGATTTTTCCTCAGCTGAAAATTTGATGCAGATTGAATGTTGTGTCTGACAGTTATATTTGATTTACAATATATATGTGTAATATTATATGTATATTATTATAATACACATATGCAGCACATCAAATTTTTGAAAGCATTTATTAAATAATGCAATTCTCATTTTTTATTCATAGATTGTCGGTGATACTGATAAATCAATAGACATAGATTCTGGTGATGATTCAATGGATGGTTACTATTTTGATTGAAACCTCAGTCCCATACGAGAACAATCTGATGTTACACATCTCAAATTATAACATTTATAATTAAAATATTGAACTGACTTAGTTATGTATATGTTGTATATTATCAATGCACAGATGTGGAGGGATGTAGTGAAGATATTGCAACAGCCAGACTAGATGCTATCGTCGAATTCGAGGTAAATCAGAATCCGGATAACCCCAATGTTGGAACATCTACTACTGTGCATATCCATTAAGATCACATGATAAAAGTTTTTTTTAAAATATAGATCAAATATGTAAGAAATGTATTATTTTATCACTTACAATTAAAATTATAGAATGACCTACTTTTGTATATGTTTTATGTTATCTTTTCAAGGATATTGAAGGAGTTAGTGCTGATATTGGAACTTCCACATTAGAATCTTTCGTCGAAGTTGTCGAAAATCTGAAACGTGATAGTGCTAATATTGAAACATATACTATACAAGTAAATTCAGAAAGTCACTTTTTTTAAAATTACATGTCTTATTTGTCACACATCGTACTACTTTTACTAGCGCGTTAAATCAAAACTAACAATAAATACTTAAAATTTAATGTTAGGTTGATTACTCGAGTACACTTCCTGAATCGTCTCAAGGCGAGTTGGATGTCATATTGGAAGGTCTTGCAGCATCGGTGGATGATCTTTCTATAGAAGTTGTTTCCCCCGTCAGAAGCAATCGTGAACCAGCACATCTTTGATAGTTAGCTTCCTCCAGATTTTTCTGATATTGTTGTTGTGGTTCATCAAGCTGCAAAAATTCCTGCTAAGAGAATCAGGACTAAATTCAAAGTTTTCAAGTCACCATACACAATAAAATATGCTTCTGGTTCTAAAGTCATTTAGGATCAAATAGGAGAAACGAAACAGAAATTCGCTTTTGATGATTTGCTAATATTTGACTATATGCCAAGAGGTGTAATTGAAGAGTACAAGCAGTGGGTTGAGGAAGGACTATTGAAGTTTCATGCTAAAAAGTAAGTTTTTATCAGTATTAATAATTTTTTTTTCTCAATGAACGTACTACTTTTTTTTTTGTGTACTAATAAAATTTTATTTTTTCATTAAAAAATGAATGATGATCACTACAAAGCAAAATCATCTTCTCTTGGAGTTCAAGATATCGATTTTATTGTTACTCATGCACGATAAAAATTAATTTTACTTGATATCTCAAATAAATGCATAGTGAAATGATGAGATATTTAAACTTTTTTATTTTACAATCATTCGTTTTAACTTATTTTAATAATGAAGTTTAGCCAACGAACATCATCTATGTATATGGTAACATATAAATCAGTTGTGATATGTTATTTGGATGTGTATACATATAAATCAGTTGCTATGTATGTTCTTGATATGTATAAATCAATTGTATGTTCTTGATAATATACATCAGTTGGCGGTATTTGATATGTATACATCAGTTATACATCAGTTCTGGCAACATATACATCTGTTGTAACACAACTTGATATGTATATGTTTGCCTTAATCTATGTATGTTCTTGTTAATTGCTATGTATGTTAATAGACTAATATTTTCATTCATGTGTATATTATTGAATATTATGTATATGACAAAACAAATTTATAGATACAAATTTCTCGGTGTTATGTCGATTAACCTTAACAGTTATGTGTAATATTTTCTTCTCATATAATTTATTACAAACATATAAATGTGTTAAAGGTATGCCACTGTTAACGGTTCAATATTTTTAATTTAGCTGCTATATCTCTGCATACTATATGTATATGCATGCTTTATCTAGATATATGTCTAAAGTCATTTTTCCTAAAAGCATGTCATGTATATTATATATGACATAATCAATTTCATTTGTTTTTCTCCTTTGTATCATATTGATGTCATATTCTATCATTTGCGGAACAAATCAAAATTAAGGAATGATCAAAATTATAGGTTCACAACAACTAACTATTTTTTCAAGAACTGCATTAAGAAGACGTACTCTAGATATTATCCCAATGATACAGATAAAATCCTTTCTACACAATAAGATTTTGCTCAGTCTGTTGTTATGGCCCAAAATGAAGAGGCAATAACAAACATAATTAAGGGATATTGCATGCCATCTGGTTTACCATGGCACCAATTTGATGAGGTGTATGTTTCCATCAACTGCAATGAAAATTTTTACTAGGTATTAGCTGTTATTGATCTAAATGATAGATGCATACGCATCTATGATTCACTGTCCAGTCTAAAAAATATGAAATCAATTAATGAGATTCACAAGTTGGCTTTGATGCTGCCAACTTACCTATTTGACAACAATTTTTTTTTTAAAAAAATCTCATATAGATTGGGCTAATCTTGAAGCATATAGGGATAAGATGAGTCAAAGTACACAGTTTGTGCATCAACATCCCTTTGAGGTTGAGTATTTTAAAGACATTACACAACAAAAATGTGATAGTGTGTAAGTATACTTCTATACTATTTTTGTTTGCAATATTACTGTACATGTGTTAATGTATTTGCACTTTTCATTTCTAGTAAGTACTACGTAATAGCGTGTAAGCTTTTTGTATGCATAACAGAAATTGTGGAGTCTTTGTTGCTGGGTATGCAAAATACCTAAGTAAAGGAATGAATGTGACTTCTGTTGATTTTGAAGCAAAATACCATCGAATACGTTACGTGATACTCCTTCGAAAATATGGTATTCAAAAAGCAAAGAAAAGTTATGTTAGTGAAAATGATGACCCTCTAAGACCAAGGACAAAAACTATACCAATTTCTGATGAAAGTGGAATAGTTAGCATTGAGTGGTCTTAGTGAAGAATATTGTTAATTTTTTTTTCTGTTAGAATTTGTTATGAATGTTCAAAGTTAAAGTACTTTAGTTGTTTTGTTGGCAGAATACAAAGAATGATTTTTTTTTTTTATGAATATGATGAGGCTTTTCTTTTTCCTATGTATTTGTTAGGAATGATGAATGTTGCATTGGTGAATGTTATATATGACAACACATACATAGATATGTACTTTTTATGTGTGTTTATGTTTTCATATACATAGTACATTATAAAACTTACAAATTTATATTGAAAAATATACATAAATATACATGTAATTTTAAATAATAAACATAACCTACATTTTTTAATGTGTGTATATGTTTTCATATACATAGTACATTATAAAACTTACAAATGTATGTTGGAAAATATACATAAATGTACATGTAATTTTAAATAATAAACATAGCTGAGACACAATTTACATCTTCAGACAATGTATATTAGCTAATATAAATAGCTGTAATTTTTTAACTGAACAAGAAAATAATAAATCAAACTGTTATTTTAAACTTAAGTATTCTCAACTTTATTTCAATGCATAAATAAGAAAGTAAAACATATCAATAAAGTAATTCCTGAATAATTAATAATACAAAATCAATTATTACTATTCAAGAGTATAGTAAAATAGTCACGACCCGAGTTGGGGCCCCCTGGCTACGATGAGTATCCCAAACCATGAAGGCCCGGGCACTCCTTTCATATACAACAAGTAAAAATGCAAAAATTAAAAAAATGGAATCCTGGTCATGTTCTGAGTTCAATCTAACAATACATAAATAAATCCATAAACATCTAAACAACATCTACTTCAGTCTGTGAAATCTCTAATACATCAGAAATTAACAACTTGTCTGAAACTAGGACAAAGCCCCCAGTCGGACCTAAAACCAAAATGAAATAACAATGTTCTAAAAACAGGCCTTTCAAAATAAAAAAGGCTCACCAACTGCACACTTCTGTCTGATAAATCTATGGCTTAGCGGAGCCTCTGGACAGAGACTTAGACCCTGAAATATAGGGGGTCAATACAAACGTAATGGTATACAGAGCAATCCAAAATAATATATTTATTTATAAAATAAGTGAGAGGAATTCATAAAATATTTTACATATAATATATGAAAACACATGGGCTATAATACCCCGTACCTTTTCTAGCTAAAATCCGCCCTAGAATGTTAAGGGATAGCTTTCAAAATTAAGAATAATTATTTCCTGTGGAATTTTCCTGATTTAGACCTTCCATTGTGTGAAAAATTTAATTAACTTTCCAACGATATAAGATTCGCCTAAATTCGATGAACGAGTAAGAAGCTAGGGCTATTCAATCATAAATCACCGTGATTTGGGTCCTTAGCGCATCGTGGAGACGATTTATATGAAAATTGTCAAATTTCAATGAGACTCTGCAATATTGGCACGTCGTTGAGAGGTCAAATTTTCCATTCTTCAAGATCCAGTGAAACTCCACAATTTTCCTACATCGCAGAGAAGCCCTTTTTCCCATTTGTCCATTTTTAATAGCGCATCGCGGTGATGTCCCAAATGAAAATCTAGAAGAGCATCATGATAGATCCAAATTGCGGTGTCTTTTCAGGTCCCATTTGACAGTTTCTAGTAGGCCACCGCAATCATGGCGCGTCGCGCCGTAGGCCAAATTTGGAAATTTTTCCAGTTCCGAAAAAAATTTAAAAGGGTCTCTTTTATCTTTTCCCAAGCCCTAAGTCATGAATAACAGATGATTTAACTTATCCTAAGCATAATACATTCTTTTTTCACCAAAATACTCTCAAAAAAAAACTTAGATCACCAAAATTTCTCCCCAAGAATCCAAATTCCTCCATTAATTCTCCAGGAAAATTCAAGATTTAGAAATTCCAATACAAGAACTCTAAGAATTCATCTCTAAAGCATCATTAGGAATCCAAGATTCAAGCTTTTCATCAAAGATCATCATTAAGGTATGTGGGGTTATGAACAAGGATACTCCTTTCATCCTTGTGCCCAAAACTTATTTTTAATTACAAAAGTTATTTAATTTTATGTGATTTTCTATGAAAATTAAAGTTAGGGTTTATACCCAATATTGCTATTCATAAGATTATGAGATTTCCATTGATTTAGAAGTTGAATTACATGATTTTGTTCATATTGTAGAAATTTCCTGATTTTATGATGAATTATAGATGTTTACATTATCAAGCATGAATTTTAAAATGTTTTAACATAAGTTTGATGCTTGGGTCATCAAGCCCTAATGAGTACTGCTATTTCAAGATTGATTGTGCTATGAGCACTTTATGACTAGATTCTTTTCATATTATTGATAAAGATTCGACCTTTTCGTCTCAGAATAGATATAAAATCTACTTTATAGTATTTAGATTAAAGATTTAGCTTTACAGATACACAGTTGGTTTTCATCATAAACCATTAGACTATTTTAAAAGTGGATTTTCATCAGAATGAGCATACAAATTTAATGGGAGTAGTATTTAGCACCGAGATGGGTAAGTTACTATGTTTTCATACCCAAGAACTACCTGCCAATGTAGGATTTAGATTATTCCCACTTCTATGTGGATGACAGATATGTGATCACCCAGATAGGTTATACTCTCAGGCAAGAGTATGACTCCTCTTCCCAACATGAGGATTCCTCCTTAAGGGGACAAGAACATTGGACTCCATGAATTCTCACATGGTTTATGTCAGTTAAGAGAACCTCCCTAAGAGTATTTTCCAGATTGTAAAAACTAGGTTTAAAGGCTCATAAACTTATGCAAATATTACTTTACTTAAGATTTCAGTTACAGAAGTACAACTTTTAGTTTTCAGACATAAAAGATGAGCTCTTTTTACTTAGCCTATTTGATTTGAGAATAAGAACAGAATACAGATTTCAGAACTAAGTGTAATGACTCACAAGATTTATATTATATGCTTTACTATTCATGATTTATGATCTTTAGATTTCAGATTACTCAAGCCTGTGTGATTCATTTACATTTAGCATGCATGATTTTATAAATTATGATGATATTTCTTACCTATTTGCATTCAATCCCATATACTTAGTACATCCTCAAAGTACTAATCCACATATATGTATGTGTACTATATTGTCTCATAGGTGCTCAGTCTCTGCAGCGTGAGTGATTTCAAAGCATGTAATCTAAATCTTTGTAGTTGGTAAGTCCTCATAGTTCGGGGACTTAGCTATTCATATTTTTAGTTTATTAATAGATGTTTCCGTATTCATTTCAGACAATTTGAGTCTGCTGGGGCTTGTCCCAGTGACTCTACAG
The DNA here is from genome assembly GCA_030864225.1 of Capsicum baccatum var. pendulum. Classification (NCBI taxonomy): domain Eukaryota; kingdom Viridiplantae; phylum Streptophyta; class Magnoliopsida; order Solanales; family Solanaceae; genus Capsicum; species Capsicum baccatum. Next base: position 108,683,421 of record CM061558.1, read on the forward strand.
ATTCAGTTAGTAGAGGCTTGTCGGACTACTAGATTCATTTTAGATTTTTGATTTTGTAGCTAGATTTTTCAATATTGTTGTACCAAGACTTGTGAGTTAGTCTGATTCAGATAAGATTTCTACATTTATTATGTTTTTATGTTTATTTTATCCTATTTTGAGACCCAGACTTAGGAGAAAGCAGCCAGGGTTAGCTCAGGACTACTTGTAGTTTGAAGCACCGTGTGGCATCCCGGGAACTCAAATTTTGGGGCATTACAAAGTTAGTATTAGAGCTTAAGGATTAGAGATTCCTAGGGAGTCAGATGATGTGTGAGTATATGCTAACACATTTGAGGCTTTTAACTGAGAATAATTGTAAAGTCTTAAGCTTTTGTCATTTTTAATTGTTTTATCTTTGATTTTGAAGTGAAAGTCAAAAGGCAAGAAAACCAACAATGAAGGAAGTAAAAGAGTTGAAATCTAAAGCAAATAGAAGAGAACTGTAGCTGAATACATTCCTGATAAGTCATCAACACTCTGATAGGTTATTGGCTTCATCATCAGTCTTAAACATAGAGTGCGATTTAGTTGGAAGAAGTGATGATGACATGTGCTAAGCCGTCATCCTTGTGATAAGCCATCAGAGTCGCCGTCAGCCTTAGACAGAACATGGGAGCTGAGGTGAAAAAGTGACGAAATTTTATGATATTTCATCACAGTTTTGATAAGCCATCAGGATTCACCATCATCCTTAAGCAGAAATTGTCAAAATTGAAGAGGAGCTGACGACATCCATGATAAGTCGTCAGCCTCTTTATAAGGCGTCACGCATGTCGTCACCTAATCCGAGAAGAACACTGAACTCTATGATTTTGTTTTCATAATTAGGCTAAAGTTTTTAAAGCATAGTTTAGGGTTTTCTAAGAGGATTCTAAACCTATTTTGGAATGCGCGTATTTTGTTATTTTCTATCTAATTTCTTGGCTTGAACAAAACAATTAACTTTGAAGAGATTATCATTAATATTTTAGGATTTCTACTTTGATCTAATCTGAGAAACACTCATTGCTATTCATCTTGCTATAAGTTCCTCTTTCAAATTATGAATTCAACTTGTTGTATCGATTATTACATTATGAGTGGCTAAATCCCTTTAATTTGAATTATGAGATCTATGGGTTAAGTCTCGGTAAGTTTCTATGTGTTCAAGATTCTAAAGGTAATAGGACTCCTTGATGATTCTGAGGTTTTAATTATTGTCTATTAGTTGCAAATGATAGATAGCACTTGCTTTGATTTACTTGAGATAAGAAATCAACTATAGTAGAAAGTGAATTATTGATAGGGACTTGGAAGCTACCAACCTTCCATTTAATAATTGATGTTGTAACAAGGTTAATTAACCTGAGGTGAAGTCTGTTCAGTAAATATAAATTCCCTAAGTTTGAGAGGATTAGGTAATTAAATGCTTAAGCAGGTCGAGAGACATTTAGTCATAACTTTGATAAAGACAATCTGTTGTTCCTACCAATTGTGAGAATCTTGAATCACTATTAGCATCTTTCAAGTACCAAAACCCATAGTGAACATAATTCTGGTTTTCCATAAACTCTTAATTACAAACACTGAAACTAAAGTGACCAACAATTATTTGCTAAATTCTCATAAACCCCAATTTACAAAAACCTACTATCTATCAATTGATTAACTCGCATAGAACTCAGATTCACACCATATTCCTTGTGGGATTCGACCCCAACCTAGTTGGGTTATATATTGACAATGATCGCTTACATTCTCATATGAGAGGTATAGTTTAAGCATTACAAAAAATGACGCCATTGCTGGGGAATACGATTGCAAATTGATATTTATGTGCGCTAATTGACTGTTAGTTACGTTTCCTAGTTTTACATTTATTTGTTGTTTTTGTTTTCTACAGGAATTTTGTGGTATATTCCAAGAACCAAAAGTTTTGGAGGACCAGTATTATCATTTAATTGGAAATCGTAACTAATCGGCAGAATGGCAGACCAGCAGGAGGCTGACAATTAACAGCCTTAGCTAGAGCTCATGTGAATGTGCAGAATGTCGGTCAACAAATACGATATCCAAATCCTGAGGATGAATATTTTGGAGATGAGGAGTTACAAAACCTTGGTAACCCAAGGCTTGCAGAACAAATAGATGCACCAGTATAATGTAATACCAACAGGAACCGTCCGTTCAGAGCAAGGCAGGATCGCCAGCCTGTCCAATATGATTTCAATGATGATGATGATGGAATAGATGGAGCAGGTGCTATGGGTGTAATTATTCCTCCAACATTGGCACCAGGGGTAAAGTTCAGCATTACGAGTAGTATGGTTCAACTCCTTAATCTAAAGGGGTTGTTTGGTGTTCTTCTTGGGGATGACCCAAATTTGCATCTGGTGAACTTTGTCATCATCTGTAAATCTTTTGATAACCCAAGAGTAGGTCAGAATGCTATCCGTTTGAGATTGTTTCCATTGTCACTGTCTGGGGAGGCAACATTGTGGCTTAACGAGCTGACACCTGATTCTATAACCAACTGGAGATACTTGAAAGGATCTTTCCTAGAAAGGTTCTTTCCACCTTCCAGGAGGGTACAGTTGAGGGACGATATCAGTAACTTCAGACAGCTCCCAACTGAAGCTTTGTATGAAACCAAGAAGAGATTAAAAAAGAAACTGACACAGTGTCTGGACCACAATATGACGGACATATACTTGATGGAGACTTTGTACAGGTCTCTTAACTCTGTGACAAAACCAATTATAGATAATGCTGGTGGTGGTTCGTTTATTGATCTTAAATTCCTAGAAGCTTCAGAAATACTAGAGAGAATGACCAAACAGAGTCGATCATGGCATACCAAAGACTCTGTGGTAGCAAGCCCCACTATTTTTATGGGTATGAATGCAGAAAAATGCAAAAGAGACGAGGAGCATGACCAAGACATGGCTCACCTAAAAATGCAGATGGACTTGCTAACCAAGCACCTGCTATCAGGGAAGACTGAAAAGGTGAAAGTTGTGGGATCTCAAGATATAGTTGATGTTAATCCATAAGAAGAGGCAAATTATGTTAATAATCAGGTGGATTTCTGAGGAAACAACCAAGGGAATCAAGATCGGAATTATTATGATAAGCTTGGATATAAGAATCAGAAGCAAGAAAATTAGAGAAGCAATAATGATAGGAGCGGGCTATATGTCCCTCCTGAAAATCATGAGGCTGCTACAACAAGTTCTGAAAAGATGTCCATGGAGTACATGATGGATAAATTATTAAAGGGAGTGAAGGATACCAACTCAGGTGAGACTACCATGAAGACCGATCTATTTTCTATTAGTCAGTTGGTAAACTAACACTCTACTTTGATCAAGCAGCTGGAATAGTAAATGCGCCAACTCTCCACAGTGCTAAATCAGAGAAAGAGTGGAACTTTACCTAGTGATACAGTCCAGAATCCGTGGAATGACTGCTCATGTATGACGATTACCACTAGAAGTGCTAAGATATTACCTGGCCCTTCTGTGGGCAAAAATGTAGTTGATGAGGTAGTTGATGATGAACTGGAAGAAGGTATTCTAGTGGAGTCTGAGAAGATGGATGGTTCTGATGATCCTATAGAAAAAGGGAAAGAGAAGGAGAAGGAGGTAGTGGTTAAAAATCTCCAAAGACCACCACCTCCCTTTCCTCAATGATTGAAGAAAAAGATTGATGATGTAAAATTCAGCAAATTTACGACAATGCTCAAACAATTGATAGTGAATGTCCCTTTGGTGAAGGCACTCAAGCAAATGCCAGGGTATGCTAAATTCATGAAGGACCTTGTGACTAAGAAAAGAGCGGTGAGCTACAAACCAGAGGATAATCTCCATCATTGTAGTTCTATTTCTACAAGGACCTTGGTGCAAAAGAAGCCAGACCTAGGAAGATTCACTATTCCTTGTACGATTGGGTCTTTGGAATTCGCGAAGGCATTATGTGATCTGGGACGAGCATTAATCTGATGCCGTTGTCTATATATAGAAAGATGGGTTTATAAAATCCCACACCCACCAACATATGACTCGTGATGGCGGATAGGTCAGTTAAATGACCTGTTGGTATTTTGTATGATGTGTTGGTTAAGGTATCTAGCTTCATATTCCCTTTGGATTTTATTATTCTAGATTATGAGGTGGACTTCGAGGTGCCCATAATCTTAGGTCGACCTTTCTTCACAATCAGAAGTGTGTTGATTGAGTTGAGAGCTAATGCGCTCTTATTCAGGATGAATGATGAAGTGGTGCAATTTGAGGTGTGCCAATCAATGAAGCAGAATAAAGAAATAAGTGTGTTCTCAGTTGTTGATATGTATTATGAGGATGAACAGGAGGTGTCAATAAAGGAGCAAATTGTTATCGAGTCTTTAGCCACAATTCTGATGAAATTTGATCATGAAGGCATTACGGAGTATGAAGAGACTATTTGTGCTCTGTTAGGATTGGGTTCATACTCTTATGCTCCTAAGAATATAGACCTTGATCTTTCTAATTGACTAACACCACCGGCTAAGCCATCCATTAAAGAGCCACGGTGTTGGAATTGAAAGAATTTCCTGGGCATTTAAGGTACGTGTTTTTGGGCAACAAAAACATGATACCCATTATTATTGTGGATGATTTGGGTGAACATTAGATAGAAGCACTTATTTCAGTACTTCAGAGGCACAAGATAGCAATAGGATGGACTATCTCAAATATTATTGGCATTCCCCCTGGCATCTGCACGCTTAAAATAAAACTTGAGAAAGATTGTATTCCAACCATTAAGCACCAATGCCGTCTTAACCCACCATTTCAAGAGGTGGTTAAGAAGGAAATTATTAATTGGTTGGATGCAGGAGTGGTTTACCCTATTTCTTGACAACAAATGGGTGAGCCCAGTTCAATGTGTGCCAAAAAGGGGGCATGACTGTGGTTGCAAATGAAAGAAATGAGCTGATTACACTCAGACCTGTGACTAGGTGGAGAGTTTGCATGGACACCACAAACTAAACTCATGGACATTGAAATACCACTTCCCGATGCCCTTTATAGACTAAATGCTTAATCGTTTGGCCGAAAAGGGGATGATATTTCTTCTTGGATGGTTATTCTGGATATAGTTAGATCTGTATTGCTCCTGAACATTAGGAGAAGATGCCATTCACATGCCCTTATGGCACCTTTGCATTTAAGAGAATGTCATTTGGGCTATGCAATGCACCCGCTACTTTTCAACGGTGCATGATGTCTATCTTCACAGATATGGTGGAGGACACCATAGAGGTATTTATAGATTATTTCTATATGGTGGGAGATTATTTTGAGCTATGTTTGGCAAACCTGAGTATGGCCTTGAAATGATGTGTTGAATTAAATTTGGTGCTTAATTAGGAGAAATGCCACTATATGGTAAAGGAGGGCATCTTTCTCGGGCACAAAACTTCAGCAAAAGGGATAGAGGTTGATCGATCCAAGTTTAAATTATTTGAGAAACTACCATCTACTATTTCAGTGAAGGGAGCGCGTAGTTTTCATGGACATGCTGGTTTTTACCGGAGGTTTATAAGAGACTTTTCGAAGGTTGTAAATCCACTTTACAAACTTTTAGAGAAAGAAGTGAAGTTTTCCTTTGATGATGATTGCTTGAAGGAATTTTAATTCCTTTAAAAGAAGCTGGTCGAGGCCCCTATCATCGATGCACCGGACTGGTTAAAACTGTTTGAGATTATGTGTGATGCAAGCGGTGTTGCTCTTGGAGCTGTATTGGGAAAAAAGAAGGAAAAAATATTTCATCCGATATATTATGCCATCGAAGCACTGAATGGAGTGCAAAATAACTACACCATCATAGATCAGGAACTCCTGGTTGTAGTGTATGCTTTTGAGAAATTCAGGGCTTATCTCCTTGGGACCAAGGTGGTGGTCTACACTGACCATACAACCTTGAGGTATTTGATGGCTAAGAAGGATGCAAAACCAAGGCCGATTAGATGGGTGTTACTTCTATAAGAATTTGACTTTGAAGTCAAAGATAGAAAGGGCTGTGAAAACCAGGTTGCAGGCAATTAGTGATGAAATAGAGATAAATTATGCATTTCCTGATGAGGAGATCTTGGCTGCTACTGCAGAAAAATTAACTTGGTACGCTGATTTTGCAAATTATGTTATGAGTGAGCTCATTCCAGAAAATCTTTCTTTCCATCAAAGAAGGAAATTTCTTCATGATGTGACATATTACTTTTGGGATAAGCCGTATCTTTTTTGAAGATGTGCTAACAATATTATAAGAAGGTGTGTGCCAGAAGTGGATGTATTGTGTATATTGGAAATATGTCATGCTTCCCCAGTTGGAGATCACCATGTAGGTGACCGAACGGCTAGGAAGGTGTTGCAGAGTGGCTACTATTGGCCAATATTTTTCAAGGATGCTCATAAGTTTATGCTGAAATGTGACCAATGTCAGAGGTAGGGGTCGATATCCGAAAGACATGAGATGCCTTTGACTAAGATTCTTAAAGTGGAATTATTTGACATCTGGGGCATCAATTTAATGGGTCATTTTGTAAACTCGTATGGAATGAAGTATATTTTAGTTGTTGTTGACTATGTCTTGAAATGGGTCAAAGTTGTTGCATTGTCTGATAATGGAGGAAAGAGGGTTGTTGCTTTTATCAAGAAAAACATCTTCTCTCGCTTTGGAGTACCATGTACTATTATAAGCGATAGAGGATCTTATTTTTGCAACAAAGTGTTTCGAGCTGCCTTAGCAAAATATGGGTGAAACAGCATAGAGTAGCCACTCATATCACCCATAAACTAGTGGGTAAGTGGAGGTGTCAAATCGAGAGATTAAAGCCATCCTAGCCAAAACAATAAATGCTAGTCGACAAGACTGGTCTCAAAAGCTTGACGATGCCTTGTGGGCATACTCAACTTCTTTTAAGACAACCATTGGCATGTCACCAGTCCAGTTGGTCTATAGAAAATCATGCCACTTACCAATAGAGCTGGAGCACAAGGCTTTATGAGTATTCAAAAGGTTAAATTTGAGTTAGAAGTAGACAACAAAGCTAAGATTGGGACAACTGAATGAGATGGATGAATTTCATATCAGGGCATATGAAAGAGCAGACCTATATAAAGAAAATATGAAGAAGTATCATGATTGGAGGATTAAGAAACGAGAATGCCAAAAAGGTGACTTGGTGCTTCTGTTAAATTCCAGACTCAAACTATTCCCAGGTAAGCTTAAATCCAAGTGGTCAGGCCCATTTAGAGTTAGTCAAGTCTACTCATTTGGAGTAGTAGAACTTGAAAATGAAGATGCCAGCATCTTCAAGATAAATGGGCAACGAGTTAAACTTTATATTGGTCTAAAAGACTCAATGAAAAGTACTGCTACTATCTGTCTTGATGAAGTCTGAAGTAATCGAGACACCTAAGTCATGTCGCGATGTTAAATCAGGTAATACATTGGAGGCAACCCATGATCTCCGTTCTTTATCTACTCCAGGTATACCCTAACCCTTAGTTTAGTTTTCCTTTAATTTTTAGTTGAGGGTGTAGGGTGAGTTATTGTTGTAATATTTTGTAGTTGACTAGGAGAAATACAAGAACCTGAGGCAGTTAACATGGTTTTGTTATTTTGTGAACACCTCTCAAGTGTTCTAATGCATCTAATTGTGATCACTGTTCATCTTTGTATGGTATTAGTTCTAGTAATTTGATAACCATTGCTAAACAATTGCATGAACCATATAAGTAGTAACTTGTGATATACTTATGTGCCATGTGCGTCTGATATTTTACTTAGTTCCCTTTGTATGTTGGATTTAGAACTTGCCCAGTTAGTCTTACCTAGGTTGAAGGATAGGGGTTAGGAAAGGATCATAGGCCATTTTGATATCAGTCCCCTTTTAGCCTAAATGACCTTCCCATTATGCATAATATCCCTTGATCTCTATTTTGAGCCTAAATAGCCTATTTCTTTTTATGATACCTATCACCGACCCATTTATATCATAATAAACCTGTTTTGATCCTGGTCCTCCTTGAACACTGTGCACCTTTACTTAGGAAAATGTCCTAAGTTGAGGGTGGATATCATAGGGGTGCGTGATGTAAAATGAGTATGAAGAAAGGTAGAGTAAAAGAAAAGAATAAAACGATGGGTGCGGTGGAAAAGAGCAAGAAAAGAAAAGTTGTGAAAAAGAAGAAGTGATTGTAGAAAATAACCGCACCCATCTTAAATAAGTATGATCAAGAAAAGAGAAGAGCAGAAAAAGGTAAATGAGTGAGACCCCAAAAGCTAGTGTAGTTTCAAGGAGGCTTAGTCACTTTAAATATTATCAAGTATCATACCAGGCCCTAGCCTACATTACAAGCCAAAGAGAAGACCTATAGTAATCCTAGCTGACCTGTCTGAAGATCTTGGTAATGAAAATAAGGGTAACCCTATGGTATTCGGCATACATTTATTGGAACTTCATTCTGAGGGTGAGTGTTTTGTAATTGTCCCCATGGTTACATATGTTATGTCTAATATAAGTACAATGGGACTTCTTTGTAGTGAGACCACACTGGTTACATTTCTAGTTGCTAACTTGTTTGGATAGTGTAAGCTTGATACATGCATGGTTATTGTTGCTGATTTGATGCCATATATTGGTTTCTGAGTGTCATGTTATTGCTCTTCAATAACATACACAGTTGTTTGTAAATTGATTGACCTTGGATATGGTGAAAATGTTTTGAGATAATATAGATGAGTGACTACCAAATGCACTTTGTATCCTCCTGGTTGTGTTTTAGTTGCTCGAGGACAAGCAATTGTTTTAAGTTGAGGGTGTTGATATGTGAGCATATGCTAACACATTTGAGGCTTTTAACTGAGAATAATTGCAAAGTCTTAAGAAAATTTTATCATTTTTGATTGTTTTATCTTTGATTTTGCAGTGGAAGTAAAGAGGAAAGAGAACCAACAATGATGGAAGTAAAAGAGTCGAAATCTGAAGAAAATAGAAGAGAAGTGTGGCTGACGACATTCCTGATAAGTCATCAGCACTTTGATAGGTTATCAGCTTCATCGTTAGCCTTAAATAGAGAATGACATTCAGTTGGAAGAAGTGACGACGACATGTGATAAGCCGTCAGCATTATGATAAGCCGTCAGCATTATGATAAGCCGTCAGAGTCACCGTCAGCCATAGACAGAACATGGGAGCTGAGGTAAAGAAGTGACAACATTGTTTGATATGTCGTCATAGTTTTGATAATCCATCAGGATTCACCGTCAGCCTTAAGAAAAAATTATCAAAATGAAGAGGTGCTGACGACATCCGTGATAAGTCATCAGCCTCCTGATAAGTCATCACACATGTCGTCACCTAATCCGAGAAGAACACTGAACTCTTTGATTTTGTTTCCATAATTAGGCTGAAGTATTTAAAGCATAGTTTTGGGTTTTCTAAGAGGATTCTGAACCTATTTTGGAATATACGTATTTTGTTATTTTCTCTCTAGTTTCTTGTCTTGAACAAAACAATTAACTTTGAAGAGATTATCATCAATATTTTGGGATTTCTACTATGATCTAATCTGAGAAAAACTCGTTACTATTCATATTGCTGTAAGTTTATCTTTATAATTATGAATTCAACTTGTTTTATCGATTATTACATTATGAGTGGCTAAATCCCTTTAACCCAAATTATGGGATCTATGGGTTAGGTCTTGGTAAGTTTCTAAGTGTTCAAAATTCTAAAGGTATTAGGACTCCTTGATAATTCTGTGGTTTTAATTATTGTCTATAGGTTGCAAATGATAGATAGCACCTGTTTTGATTTGCTTGATATAAGAAATAAACTATAGTAGGAAATGAATTATTAACAGGGACTTGGAAGTTACCAACCTTCCATTTAATAATTGATGTTGTAACAAGGTTAATTAACCTAAGGTGAATTCTGTTCAGTGAATATAAATTCCCTAAGTCCGAGAGGATTAGGTAATTAAATACTTAAGTAGGTAGAGAGACATTTAGGTATAACTTCGATAAAGACAATCTGTTGTTCCTACCTATCGTGAGAATCTTGAATCCCTATTAGCATTTGTCAAGTACCAAAACCCATAGTGAATATAATTCTGGTTTTCCATAAAATCTTGATTACAAACACTGAAACTAAAGTGACTAACAATTATTATCTAAATTCTCATAACCCCTAATTTACCGAAAACTACTAACTAATCAGTTGATTAACTCGCATACAAGTCAGATTCACACCGTATTCTCTATGGGATTTGACCCCAAACTAGTTGGTTTATATATTGACAACGTTCTCTTACATTCTCACATGAGAGGAGTAGTTTGAGTGTTATCATCAAACAAGCTATGTTACGTAGAGTCTTGATCATCGGTGTGAAGTGTGCCACATTTATAAGCAAGAGGCTATGGAGAATTTTAGGAAATTATATCTTCTTTCATGATATATCGTGCATTCAGAGTCTCTATATACTTCTAAGTCGTGCTTTAACGTGATAGAAAATGCTTTCTCGTCGAGATAACACACGCAGAAATTATAACTAGCCACCTTAGGCCGCAGATCCTTTAAATGAGAATGTATCACATGCAAAGTTTTAGGATACCTTTTAGGCGCTAGCCCAAGCTGTGACAGCTAATGTTTAGGGTAAACATCAGGTTACAACCCCACGTTAACATGATGGGGACTTAGCCGCAACTAGAATTCGAGATTTTATGAGAATGAATCCGCCAGAATTCTTTGGGTCAAAGAAAGGTGAGGACCTACAATTTTATCTAGATGAGGTGAAAAATATTACCCAAATTATGCATATTTCTCAAGAAAAGAGTGTTGAATTGGCATCCTATATGCTGAAGGATGTTTCATATGATTAGGTGGTGATGTGGAAGAAAAGTAGAGGGGAGAATGCAACTTCCATGACTTGGTATATATTTCAGGATACGTTCTTAGACAAGTTCTTCCCACATGAGATGAGGGAAGCTAATATAGAAGATTTTAAGAACCTAAGGCCGTCTCAATGACATCGAAGGAGTATTGCCTCAAGTTTAATCAGTTATCTAAGTATGCCCCTGATCAGATGGCCGAACCTAGGTCAAGTATGAGTAAGTTAGTGACTAGTGTGTCTAGGTTGGTAGTTAAGGAGTGTAGGACTACTATGCTCATTGGAGACATAGATCTTGCTAGATTGATGATGCATGCTCAGTAGATTAAGGTAGAGAAGTAGAAGTAAAAAGAGAGTGTGAATAAGAGAGCTAGAATAGGGTAGTTTGATCATGGTCAGAATAGGTTTGGAGGAGGAAATAGTTCGTAGTTTCAGAATTGTTCATCTATGCCTGCACCTTTTTCAGCCAGTGCTCCTGCACCCGAGAATAGGTAGGAATAGTGGGGTAAGTTTTCTATGTATAGATCTCAGAATAGTATGAGTGGGAAGCCCAATCATCCCCGATGTGCTAAGTTTGGTAATAATCATATGGGTGAATGTATGTGGGGCCAGAAAGGTTGTTATGGTTGTGGCTAGGTGGGTCACGGAATCAAAGAGTGCTCGCATGATAGACAGAGAAAAAGAGATGTTCATCCCCAGACTTAGGCTACTAGTGCACTAGCTCCTCTAGGTTGCCCAGCCCCTCCTCAGGGCGCATCATGTAGTACCGATGACGGTTTATGCCAGAATCGGTTCTATGCCTTACTATCCCATCAGGAGTAGGAGGATTCACCAGATGTTGTTACTTATATGCTTCATTTCTTTCATCTTGATGTTTATATGTTGTTAGACCTTTGGTCAAGCTTTTCTTATGTGACCCCATTATTTGCAGTAAATTTTGAGATAAGTTCTGAAAAGATCCTTGAGCCTTTCTTTGTTTCTACTCCAGTAGGTGAGTCGGTTGTTGCTAAAAAGATTTATAGAAAGTATCCTATCACTGTCCTCTATAAAGTCATGTTATCAGACTTAATAGAGTTAGATATGGTTGACTTTGATCTTATTTTTGGTATAGATTGGCTTCATTATTGTTATGCAACCATAGATTGTCACGCCGAGTGGTAAAGTTTTAGTTTTTAGATGAGCCAGTCTTTGAGTGATCAGGTAATTCAGTGTCTCCCAAGAGTCATTTCATATCTTATCTTAAATCCAGAAAATTGATATCCAAAGGTTGCATTTACCATCTAGTTTGAGTCAAAGACACAAAGTATGAGACTCCAATAATTCCGTCAGTCCGTGTAGTTAATGAGTTTCTAGAATATCTCCCAGGGATAACTCCTGATAGGGAAATAGAATTTAGTATTGAAATTTTCCTAGATACTCAGCTGTAATACCCTGCAAAGTCCTCTTCCAATTTAAGCCTTAGAGCGTATTCAGTGAAGCAAAAATTCGAGTCTAAAAGTTTCAAAAGTGTCTTCCCAAGTATGAAATACTTTGAATCGTGTGGAATTTCCCTAATTTCCAATTTTTTCCATGTAGATCATTGAATAAGATTTCCATTGATTCCAAATTCACCCAAACCGGACACTCGGGTGAAGTGTTAGACCCATTTTAGTGAGGCAGTGTGTCACCTGGCCTTCTAGTGCATCGCGGAGCTAGCCAAAATGGCAACCGTCCAATTCTAGCAAGCCTCCGCGATTCCTCCGCATCGCGGTGAAATTCTAGTTCACAACATGTTGGCAAAATAATCTTCACCACATCGCACCACTGTGCAATTTCCCAATTGTCAAAATCCAGTGAAGGTTTGTGATTGTGGTGCGTCGCGCCAGGACCAAAAATTGGGCTCCAATTTAGAATTTTCTCAAAGGTATTTTGGTCTTTTCTACTCATTCCCAACCTCTATAAATACCTACTTAAGGGCTTTGAGCCTTATTTTCTCTCCTTCCACCCAAAAAAACTAGGATTTCCAAAAAAATCAAACCCCCCTCTCTTCTTCAACCTAAATTCAAGGGAAAATCAAGAGGAATTAAGAAATCTTCCGAAGGCTTTCAAGAAAAGAGTTTCCCCAAGGTATGTAGATGTTGATTCTTTGCTCCCTTTCATCCAAGAAGTTCAAGTACCATTTTCTAAATCTTAAAGATTTTATGTTTATGAATTTTAATGATTTTTGTGAGTAAAGATTGATGTGCTTTCTATGATTGAGTTGTGATTCATGTTTGTATACAAGATTATCAATCCTTGGCCCTAATATGTGGTATTTATGTGGTAAATGGATTGTGTTTTTGTTGTTGATATTGAATAATTTCCAAGATGGAATATTTATATGGTTTTTACAAATCTATGTTATTATGTGTGTTGAAGACATGTAAATTTGGTTAATCATGGTGAGTATGTTGATGATTAAACCTATGCCTAAGTCATGCATGTGAGGTGTTCGATAAAATGCCCAAGAGACTAGAAATCATGTATTGTAGTTAAATTGTGACCTAAATGACAAATGCATGCTTCACCCTTATGAATATAATGACTTCTATGATATTGTTATGTGTTATGGTTGTTGATGAAATGTTCATGAAGCTCGGTCGGTGGAAGTATAGCATGTCTTCTCTAGGCTAGTATACGATGGTGAACTGATGTTGATGATCCTTAAATGTTTGGAGTGATCCATTGATGATTGGTATGATGAATAGAGATCTATGTTTCTTAAATGCTCGAAGTGATGTCTTAGTTATTGTGAGGATGAACATATGATATGATTCCTAAATGCTTGAAGAGATTCTTTAATGAATGATTGTGATGATGATAATGAATGAATGGTTGTGATGATGGAGGAATGATTATACTTTATTTTATGTTATCGAGTCCTAGGGGTATTTATACCCGACAATTTAGCTGCTGTCTAGAGCCCACGTCAGTTTCACGATAATTCCAGTCGATCCATGATTCTCAGAACTCAGTGCACTATAGAACTCTATATCCTCAAAAAAGTGCAGAACTTAAGAAAGCTCAGTAATCTCAGTTATCTCTGTAATCTCTGTATCGCTAACACTCTAGCCTCAGTCTTGTAATCAGCTCAGATCTAATAGTATTCAAATGATTCAATTCTAATCTCAGAAGCAATTCAAGTAATTTATTCAAGCTTTGTATTGTTAGTTAGATACCAGGATTCCATACCATTTCCGCTAGATACGGAACTAAGTAATCTCAGCATAACTCAGTTAGATCTTTTGGGAAACATGATCAGTATCAAATTTAGTTTAGTTGTGTTCAGTTAAGAATCCAGTCAGAGTCATTCATTTGGGAGTAGAAACTAGCATCGAGTGAGGGAAGGGATGGCGACTTTTCCTATCAGTGAGAGAGGCCGGAGTCGTTAGTAGCAATCTCTAAACTCCAGAACTGCATAGCCAGCGCAGGATACAAGAGTCACTGTTAGAAAAGGTTGTCACCTCTAGAGAGAGAGTATTTTACTATTATATTGCCTTAGGTCAACTTTCTGCTGAGGATCATCCGTTAGAGAAGATTTACCCGAAAGAAGAGATAACGTCATTACCCGTGGCATGGTATTGGCACCCTTCCAACCGGGGGTAGAGGTTGGACCCCACCTATGGTAGGTCGGGGCATGTCAGTTAAGTGACTACTTCCTGTAGTTTCAGATTTAGTTATAGTCTCAGTTTTAGTATCAATCTTCAGAAATCAGGACTGTCAGATATAGACATTTATCATTAGAAGAAACTCAGATAGTTCCATTGATTCATGGATCATTCCATCAGATAGGGTTTGTATCATATACAGTTATTTGATATCATATTCAGAGATATGCCTCCAAATAGGCTTGATTCACATTCTCAGATTCTATTTAGCATCCTTGTTGTTAGATTTAGATATATTCATATTTCTTATCATTGATAATAGTTTTTCAAATTATCCGTTAGAGAGGTTGATCTCAAATCCTGTCAGTCGAAAGTAGTAAAGCTCAGAATTTAGTCCTTGATGTAAGTACATTTACATCCTCAGTTATCAGTATCAGATGAATCAGTGATTCAGTATCTCAGTGTCATTAGTGAGTTCAGTCTGCGATAAAGTGATATCCAAGTTTCAGTATCTAGAGTTGTGATGATTGTAATTATGGTCTGTGCATTCATATATGTGTTCTAGTGCAACATTTTCATGATTATTCAGTTTAGATATTGTGCACGCATGAGCCTTTGCATTTAGCCTTACCTCGTCTACATACTCAGTACATTCCTGTACTGACGCATTTGCGCTATGGTGTTTTATTTGGCACCATAGGTTCAGAGGCACAGGACCCAGAGTTTCCTTAGTAGTTCAGTTCCAGTTAGCAACAATAGCAGTGAGTCCTCTTCTTTTGAGGACGAATCTCAGTTTACTATTACTGCATCAAATTTTGTTTATTCTTAGTTGACTGAGTTAGTTAGAGATGTCCCATAAACTCCACATTTCACACAATTTAGAGGCTTTTCAGATAGATGACAAATGTATTAATATTCAGCTTTTAGTTTTGAGTATGTATAGATATGTTGAACCTTATGACTAGTTTCCATATTTATTTTAGATACTATGCAGTGTATAGGTACAGATATCAGTAAAGGGTTAGCTTGTGTTCCTTCGGGTCCATAAGCACCATGTGACATCTTGGGATGGGACTCGGGTTGTTACATTAGCCTATTTCTATACCTCCTTATCGTATGGATCCCACAGAGCTTAAGGAGTTGAAAGAGCAACTCAAAAATCTTTTACATAAAGGTTTCATAAGGCGTAGTGTTTCTCCATGGGGTGCTTCCGTCCTATTCATGCGAAATAAAGATGGTTCTTTCCGAATGTGCATTGACTATCATCAGCTAAATAAAGTCATAGTCAAGAATAAATATACTCTTCCTAGAATTTATGACTTATTTTATCAACTCCAAGGTGCAAGTTATTTCTCAAAGATAGACCTTAGATCCGGCTATCATCAGCTTAAAGTAAGAGAATGCAATATTCTAAAGACAACTTTCAGAACCTGTTATGGTTATTTTGAGTTTCTAGTCATGTTGTTCGAGCTAACCAATGCCCCAATATCCTTCATAAACCTCATGAATTGAGTTTTCAAATAGTACCTAGACACGTTTGTCATAGTTTTCATAGATAGATATCCTTGTGTACTCTTGTAGCGAGGATGACCATGTAGATCATCTTAGAATTTTCTTCCAAACTCTTAGAGATCATAAATTGTTCACCAAATTTAGTAAGTGGTAATTTTGGCTAAGATTAGTAGCCTTTCTTAGTCATATTATTTTCGTCGATGGCATTAGAATGGATCCCCAAAAGACAAAAGCTGTAGAAATTGGCCTAGACCTATCTCTCTATCCGACATTAGAAGTTTCTTGGGTTTAGCCGGCTACTACCGCCATTTTGTTGAAGGTTTCTCATTTATTACATGACCCCAAAGAAAGTTAAGTTCTAGTGTTCAGATTCCTATGAGAAGAGTTTTCATGATTTAAAGACTCAACACACTTTAGCCCCAATATTAGCATTACCTAATGGTATAGATGGTTTTGTTGTTTATTGTGATGCCTCCAAAGTTTTTTTGGGTTGTGTGTTGATGCAGAACGGTAAGGTCGTAGCCTATGCCTCTTGACAGCTTAAGCCTCATGAAAAGAATTACCCAAACCATGATCTTGAATTAGCTGCTGTTATGCTTGATTTGAAAATCTAGAGACATTATCTGTATGGTGTGTATGCTGATGTGTTCACAGACCATAAAATCTTGAAGTAAGTGTTTACTAAGAGGGAGTTGAATCTTTATTAGAGGATATGGTTAAAATTATTTAAAGATTATGATATGAGTATGTTGTACCACCCGGGCAAGGCTAATATAGTGGCATACAACCTTAGTAGGTTATCTATGGGCAGTGTTGCTCATGTGGAGAACGATAAGAAAGAGTTAGTTCAGTAAGTGCATTAATTAGCTCGATTTGGTGTTAAGTTGGTTGACTCAGCTGAGGGGAGTGTTTGGGTTTAGAGTAGTTTCGAATCTTCCCTAGTTTCAAAACTGAAGGAGAAGTAAGACAAGGATTCTAGTTTGGTCAAATTGAAGGAGTAAGTTAAATACCAAAAGTTAGAGGTTTTATCTTAAGGGGCGGATGGTGTGTTGAGATACCAAAGTAGGTTGTGTGAGTAATACCCTGAAGTTTTCTAACTAATTTCGTCCCAAGATTGTCTAGTATTATCTTCTAAATTGAATGATGTTTATTTTAAGGGGAATTTGTAAAATTTTCACTTTTTGTTATGTAGGAAATTCAATAAGATTTCCATCGATATAAGATTTGCCTAAATCAGATAACAGGGTAAGAAGTTATGACTATTTCAAGTTCCTGTCATAAGATAGTGCCATATTAGTCAGTGGCGCGCCGCGCAACAAGAGAAAATGGCATTTGTCAAATTCCAGTAGGGCTCCACGATAGTGGCGCGTCGCGCCAAACTTCCAAGTCACAAACAAAGTGGCAACGCGATGGCTTCACATCACGCTATTCCCCTATTTCCCAATTGTCAAATTCCAATGACACGACACGATAGCGCCGCATCGCCCCAGGGGTCCAGTTTGGGAAATTTTCACCAATTTAAAAGACATGTCCAAGGTTAAAAGGGTCGATTTCCCACTCCTGTTTAAGCCCTTTAACATGATATTCAGCTATTTGGAACCCAAAATAAACTAATTTCTCTCAATTTTCTCTCAAGAACAATCTAGGGTTTCAATCGGGGATTTAATTTCAAGAAAATCTCTCCTTCAATCTTCGTTAAACCAAGAACTAAGGTATGCGTTATGTTGATTTATGGATTCCTTTCATCCTTAAAGCTCAGGAATCCTATTTCAAATTGCAAATCATGATATTTATGTTGTGGGTTGATTGTAACCATGTTTATCTTATTATATGATTCTCAAGTTGGAATATTTATGTATTTTTCATGAAACTACATTAGCAAGTTAGTGAAATTCATGAATTGATTTATTTATAATGTGTCAATTTGATGATTAAGCCTATGCCTTATGGGTGCATGCAAGGTGTTTGATAAAATGCCAAGGAAGATAGAAATTTTGTACTATAACTAAATTGTGATCCAAAATGACTTCCATGTTATTCTTATATATTGAAATTTGTTTGTTGGATTACTCATGAGTTAGCCTTATGAAATTGTGCTATGTATACATGCTATCTTATTTACTTACCAAGCTATGATAATCAAATACCCATGAAATATCTTCAATTATTGTATTATGGATGGTTGATGATTGGTCATGCATTCAAGAATGTAATGCCTTGTCAGTTTCCTTCCATCGAGTCCTAGGGGTACTTGTACCTAGAAAATATAGCTGTTTGCCTAGAGTTAGTGACATGTTTCACGATATCCTCAATCAAGCCATGATCAATAGAACTCAGTCAGTCATGTGACTCAGGAAATCTCAATACTATTCTGTCAGTCAATGGAATTCAGTTAATTCAATTCAGTAATTCATGTTCAATGTCCATTCAGATAGGAGTAGGAGTTAGCACCGAGTGAACCCAAGGATGGGAACTCACCTGTTATATAAGGGTGTGATTCTTATAAGCAATCCTTGCGTTCTAGAACTACATAGCCAGCCTAGGTTGAGACATCATAGCCTCTTATTTGAGGGTTGATGAGGTGGCTTAACCTATTATATGAGGTTTCCCATCGTTCTCACTAGAGTTACTTGTTATATGAGGGTTACTCACAGATTATACTTACTAGTGGTGCGGTGTTGACACCCTTCCAATTAGGGTTACAGATTGGAACTCAACTCATCCATAATGGCGTATTAGGTACATGTTGGTTAGATAACTACTTCCACCAGTTCCAGTTATAGAATTTAGGACTGTCAGATACAGCCAACTTAGAACTGTACAAAACTCAGCTAGTTCCATTAGATTTAGGACTATCAGATACAGTCACTCATGTTATCAGTTATATCAGTCATCAAAACTTAGTTATCAATCATGTTATCACGATCTCAGGTATAGTTATTATGTGTGCATGTATGTATTCTCACGTTCATATTAGTCAGTTAGCTAGTATTGTTCATGCATATGAACTCCATGCATTTAGCCTACCTCATATGCATACCTATACATTCAAAGTACTAATGCCTTTGTGCTATGGTGTTTTATACCATAGGTTCTGAAGCATGAGCTCTAGAGCATCAGTAGATTCTTGATCTCAGCAGTTAGTTAGCAGTGAGTCCTCATCCTCCAAGGACATGATTATTTATTTATTATATAAATAATTAATTTATTAGTTAGAGTTAGTCGGGGACCTATCCTATCAACTCCTTATTCAGACAGTTTAGTCAGTTAGAAGCTTTTCAAACTAGTGTGTTCTGACAGTTATTTCAGTGTTTTGGGTATTTCATACCTTATCCATATGTTATGATTTATAAGTTATGTTACAGATTTGAACCTTATGGACTTTCAGTTCATGTTTTTCCATTTATATGGTATATCATGCAGTATACAGGTACAAATATCATTCATGGGTTAGCTTGTGATCCTTCGGGGTCATGAGCACTGTGTAGCATTTCGGGTACCAGATTCGGAGTGTTACAAACTTGGTATCAGAGCCTAAGGTTCAGTAGAGTCCTAGGAAGTTTGAAATCCGCATCTAGTAGAGTTTTGTGCATGGGTGTGTTGTGTGCCACATTTATGTATAGGAGGCTATGAGATGTTTTAGGAATAGTTTCCCTTCTTTCAGTAGTCATGTCATGCTAGAGAGAATAATTTAAAGTCAATCTCTCAGCCTAATATATTTCTCCCCTTCTTCTACAGAACATGCCTCCTCAAAGAAGAAATAGGAATCAGTAAGCCCCTTAGCCTGAAGATCCTTTGGGAAAACATATTTCTCATGTAGAGTTCAAGGCTGCATTCACTACTCTTTCTCAGTCAGTTACTGCTCAGAATGAATGACCATCTATTATTCCGGCCAACCCAGTGGCCAATTCAACTGTAGCCAGGATTCTGGACTTCACCCGAATATATCCTCTATCCTCTCTTGGGATTAAGTCAGATGAGGACCCTCAGGAATTCATCAATCAGGTTTAGAAGGTTACTAACATTATGGGGTTTACTCCTATTGAGAGTTTTAAGCTAGATGTATACTAGTTGCAGGATGCTGCTCAAACTTGGTTCAAGCAGTGGAAGTCAGAAAGGCCAGATGATGCAGGGCCTACAGAGTACGAGGAGTTTGTCACCACATTCATAGATAGATTCCTTCCCCAAGAGAAGAGAGAGGCTAAGGTGTTAGATGTCATTAACCTTAGGCAAGGCAACATATCAGTGAAATAAAATTCACTTAATTTTACTCAATTAGCCAGATATGCTCCTCGTGTGGTTGCAGATAACAGGGCCAAGATGAGTAAGTTTGTTTCTAGAATGAATGATAGTATGGTTAACGAGTGTAGGTCTATAATGTTGAATAGTGACATGAACATAGCCAGGCTTATGACTCATGCTCGACAGATAGAAGAGCAGAAGATTAAGATGAGGGAGAAGCAAAATAAGAGAGAAAGGACAGGTAGTTTCAACTTTGCTCAGCCCAAATCAGAAGGAGGAAATCATTCTTAGTTTCATCCTAAGTCATTAGTTCCAGCTCCTTCTTTAGCTAGTTCTCTAGCTCCTAAGTTTAGGGATGGTAATAAATATAGAGCGTCAGGCTCTAAGTCTTAGGATAGTGTTAGAAGTGCCTGCACCTATCCTCTTTGCCAGACTTATGGTAAGCACCATCAGAGTATTTGTAGAGTGGGTAGTGGTATTTGTCTCAAGTATGGCACGCCCGGCCACAGAGTCAGAGACTGTCCTCATTCAGGTCCTCAAGGTCAGCAAAACCGTTCCCCAGCTCAGTTCGGTTACCCAAACCAGCAGGGTACCACTTCCAGTACTACTAGTGAGCAATGTCCAAATAGACTTTATGCTCTCCAGTCCCAATAAGATTAGGAAAATTCTCCTGATATAGTTACTGGTATGTTATAGATCTTTCATGTGCATGTTTATGCCTTGCTAGATCTAGGAGCTTCCTTGTTTTTTGTTAATCTTTATATAGTAGTTGATTTTGGAGTCACTCCCGAAATTCTAGCATAGCCCTTTTCAGTCTCTTCCCCAGTGGGTAAAACCATCATAGCCTGGCGGGTATACAGGAAGTGCCCATTTATGATATTTCAGAAAGTTACCTCAGCAGACTTAGTTGAATTTGAGATGACTGATTTTAATGTCATTCTCAACATGGATTGGCTTCATTCCTGCTATGCCATAGTCGATAGTAAAAATAGAATAGTCCAGTTCTATTTTCCGAATGAACCTATCCTAGAGTGGAAAGGTAGTATATCCGCTTTCAAAGGTCAGCTTGTTTCCTACTTTCGGGCAAGGAAAATGATATCTAAGGGATGTGTCTATCATCTTGTTTGAGTTAAGGACTCTAGTTTCGAAACTCTGAGTCTTGATTCAGTCCCAGTAGTACGTGAATATTTAGATATCTTTCCTGAAGATTTTCCAGGGATTCCTCCTGAAAGGGAAATAGACTTCGGCATTGATCTTCTTCCAGATACTCAACCTATATCTATCCTGCCATATAGAATGGAACCAGAAGAACTCAAAGAACTGAAAGAGTAGTTGAAGGATCTCTTAGATAAGTGATTCATCAGGCCCAGTATGTCCCCGTGGGGCACACCAGTCATATTCGTGTGCAAGAAAGATGGTACTCTCAGGATGTGTATTGATTACCATCAACTCAATAAAGTCACGGTCAAGAATAAGTATCCTCTCCCTAGAATTGATGACTTGTTTGACCAACTTCAGGATGCTAGCTATTTCTCCAAGATAGACCTCAGATCCAACTATCATCATCTCAGAGTCAGAGAATGTAACATTCTAAAAAAAGTTTTTCGTACTTGGTATGGTCATTTTAAATTCCTAGTCATGTCCTTTGGTCTTGCCAATGCCCCAACATATTTCATGGACTTGATGAACTGTGTGTTCAATCAGTACTTAGATATGTTTGTCATAGCCTTCATAGATGATATTTTGGTTTATTCCTGTAGTAAACATGATCATGCAGACCATCTCATAATTGTACTTCAGACCCTCAAAGATCATCAATTGTTCGCCAAATTCAGTAAGTGCGAATTTTGGCTAAGGCCAGTATCATTCCTTGGTTATATCATTTCTAGTGATGACATTAGAGTAGATCCTCAATAGACCAAAACAGTAAGAAACTGGCCCAAAACCATCTCTCCATAAGAGATCAGGAGCTTCTTAGGTTTGGCTGGCTATTAAAGATGGTTTTTTGAGGGATTTTCTTCTATTGCATCCCCTATGTCTAGATTGACTCAGAAGAAAGTCAAGTTTTAGTGGTCAGATCCTTGTGAGAAAAGTTTTCAAAAGTTGAAGACTCGACTCACCTCAGCTCTAGTTTTGGCTCTTCCAGATTGTTCAGGTGGTTTCGTAGTGTATTATGATGCATCCAGAATAGGTTTAGGTTGTGTCCTCATGAAGCATAGTAAGGTCATAGCCTACGCCTACAGACAACTTAAACCCCATGAGAAGAATTATCCTACTCATGATCTTGAGTTAGCAGCCGTAGTCTTTACCTTACAAATTTAGAGGCATTATCTATACGGTGTTCATGTAGATGTATTCACAGATCATAAGATCTTTTAGTATGTCTTTTCTCATAAAGATCTCAATCATCATCAGGAAAGGTGGTTAGAGCTCTTGAAAGATTATGATGTGAGTGTCCTTTATTATTCGAGCAAGTCCAACGTACTGGATGACACTCTCAGTAGACTGTCTATGGGTAGTGTTTCTCATGTTGAGGACATTAAGCAGAAGTTAGCGCAGGTATTCCATCAGCTTTCCAAACTAGGTGTTCACTTAGTGGATATAGAGGAGGGTTATGTATGGGTTCAGAGTATTTTAGAATTATCTCTAGTTTTTGAGGTGAAATAAAAGCAAGATAGAGATCCCAGCCTAGTCAATTTGAAAGAGTCAGTGAAGGATTAGAAAGTAGAGGTTTTCTCCCAAGGGGGAGATGGTGTAGTACGTTGTCAGGGTCGTCTATGTGTTCTAGGTGTAGATGACTTGAGGCAGTGAATTCTTATAGAAGCGCATGGTGCACGCTACTCTATTTATCCAGGGGCCACAAAAATGTATCATGACTTACGGGAAATCTATTGGTGGAGTGGGATAAAGAGAGATGTTTCATAGTTTATGGTTGTGTTCTATATGTCAGCAGGTTAAGATAGAGCATCAGAAGCCTAGTGGGTCCATGCAGGAGTTTAGTATTTATTCTTGGAAGTAGGAAGAAGTGAACATAAAATTGTGACGAAGACTCAAACTCGTCATCAACATAATTCAATTGGGGTCATTGTAGATAGAATGGCCAAATCAACTCATTTCCTTCCAGTCCATAGCTCTTATTCAGTTGAGGATTATTCCAAACTCTACATCAGAGAGTTGGTCAGATTACACGATGTTCCATTATATATTGTCTCAGACAGAGGTACCCAGTTCACCTCTCATTTTCAGAAAACGTTCCAAAAGGGTCTTGGTACCCAAGTTCATCTCAGTATAACCTTTCATCCTCAGATAGATGGTCAAGAAGAAAGGACTATTTAATCTCTAGAAGATATGCTGCGATCATGTGCAATTGATTTCAAGGGTAGTTGGGATGACCATTTGCCTTTGATTGGGTTTGCATACAACAATAACTATTATTCTAGTATTAAGATGGCTCCGTTCAAAGCTCTCTATGGTAGGAGATGCAGATCTCCATTTGGTTAGTTTGAAGTTAGTGAGGCCTTAGTCATAGCACCTAACTTAGTATTTAATGCTTTAGAAAAAGTCTAGTTGATCAGAGAAAGACTTCGTGCTGCTCAGAGCTGACATAAGTCTTATGTAGATGAGCATAGAAAAGATCTCGAGTTCGAGATTGGTGACTATATCTATCTAAAGATCTCTCTCATATAAGGAGTTAAGAGGTTCGGTATGAAAGGAAAGCTCAGTCCCCGATATGTCGGGCCCTTCAAAATTCTCTGTCGCTTTGGAAAGGTAGCTTATGAGCTCGAATTGCCTACATATCTTGCCTCGATTCATCTAGTCTTCTATGTCTCTTTACTCAAGAAGTTCCTAGGTGACCCAATAATTGATGTTTAGAACAACCTCTCTTATGAAGAGATTCTAGTCAAAATCCTAGACTATCAGACTCGTAGACTGAGGAATAAAAAAATCCCTCTAGTCAAAGTTCTTTGGCAAAATCAGTCTATTAAGGGAGCAACTTGGAAAGAAGTTACAAATATGCAAACCAAGTATCCCCACCTCTTCTCCGCCAACTCAGATCTAGCTCAAGGTAACAGTTCTCCTTAAGCTTTTCAGTTATCATGTCCAGATTTCAGTTATAACTTGGTATTAGTCTCATGTTCAGGATTCCATTTTAAACTGGGTACTAAGTACCATTGCATATTCAGTCATATGTTCATGCATAAGATTAGTTATGTGTTCATGTATCAGATTAGTCATGTGTTCATGTATTAGACATACATTCTCCTAGTGAGAAATTCAGTTATCAAAAATCTTAGTCATGTGTTCATGAGTCAGTTAAGTCATGAAATCATGCATTAGATATGCATGCTCAATATGAATCTCTGATAAGTCAGTCATGCTTCAGTTGTTCATGGTTAGTATGTACTTCAGCTTATCATTTCTCCCATCTCATTCAGTCTCATTTAAGGATGAATGTACCCAAAGGGGCGATATGGAAATACCCAAAGTTTTCTAACTAATTTTGTCCTAAGAATTTCTAGTCTTATCTTCTAAATTGAATGTTGTTTATTTTATTGGGAATTTTTAAGATTTTCATTTTTTGTCATGTGGGAAATTCAATAAGCTTTCCATTGATATAAGATTCGCCTAAATCTAATAACCGGGCAAGAAGTTATGACCATTTCAAGTTTTCATCGTAAAACAGCACCAAAATACTCAGTGGCGCGTCGTGCCACAAGAGAAAATGACATTTGTAAAATTCTAGTAGGGATTTGTGATAGTTCTGTGTTATGCCAAACTTCTAGGTCTAAAATGAAGTGGCAACGCGATGGCTTTGCATCGCGTCATTCCCCTATTTCCCAATTGTCAAATTCTAATGACACGGTGCGATAGCACCGCGTCACGCCAGGGGTCCAGTTCAGGAAATTTTCACCAATTTAAAAGACATGTATAGGGTTAAAAGGGTTAGTTTCCCATCCCTATTTAATCCCTTTAGCATGAGATTCAGCTATTTGGAACCTAAAATAAACTAGTTTCTCTCATTTTTCTCTCAAGAACAAACTAGGGTTTCAATTGGGGATTTAATTTCAAGAAAGTCTCTCCGTCAATCTTTGCTAAACCAAGAAAAAAGGTATAAGTTCTGTTGATTTACAGATTCCTTTCATCCATAAAGCTCAGGAACCCTATTTCAAATTTCAAATCATGATATTTATGTTGTGGGTTGATTGTAACCATATTTATCTTGTTATATGATTCCCAAGTTGGAATATTTATGTATTTTTCATGAAACTACATTAGAAAATGAGTGAAATCCATGAATTGATTTATTTATAATGTGTCAATTTGATGATTAAGCCTATGCCTTATGGGTGCATTCAAGGTGTTTGATAAAATGCCTAGGAACATAGAAATTATGCACTATAGCTAAATTGTGATCCAAAATGACTTCCATGTTATTCTTATGTATTGAAATTTGTTTGTTGGATTATTCATGAGTTAGCCTTATGAAATTATGCTATGTATACATGCTATCTTATTCACGTACCAAGCTATGATAATCAAATGCCCATGAAATATCTCTAATTATTGTATTATGGATTGTTGATGATTTGTCATGTATTCAAGAATGTCATGCTCTGTCAGTTTTCTTCCATCGAGTCCTGGGGGTACTTGTACCCAAAAAATATAGTTGTGTGCCTAGAGTCAGTGACATTTCACGATATCCTCAGTCAAGCCATGATCTATATAACTCAGTCAGTCATGTGACTTAGAAAATCTCAGTAATTCAGTAATCTCAGTACTATTCTGTCAGTCAATGAAATTCAGTTAATTCAGTTTAGTAATTCATGTTCAGTGTCCATTAAGATAGGATTAGGAGTTAGCACCGAGTGAACCCAAGGATGAGAACTCACCTGTTATATGAGGGTGTGATTCATAGAAGCAATCCTTGCACTCCAAAACTACATAGCCAGTGTAGTTTGAGACATCATAGCTTGCTATGTGAGGGTAGATGAGGTGGATTAACCTGTTATATGAGGGTTCCCACCGTTCTCACTAGAGTTACCTGTTATATGAGGATTACTCACAGATTGTCCTTACCAGTGGCGCGGTATTGACACCTTTCCAATTAGGGTTACAGATTTGACCCCAAATCAACCATAATGGTATATTAGGGGAATGTCAGTTAGATAATTACTTTCCACAGTTTCAGTTACATAATTCAGGATTGTCAGATACAACCAACTTAGAACTGTATAGAACTCAGCTAGTTCCATCAGATTTAGGACTGTTAGATACAGTCACTCATGTTAGCAGTTATATTAGTCATCAGAACTCAATTATCAGTTATGTTAGTTATCAGTAAACTCATGTTATCACGATCTCAAATATAGTTACTTTGTGTTCATGCATGTATTCTCATGTTCATATTATTCAGTTAGCCAGTATTGTTCATACATATGAACCCCATGTATTTAGCCTACATCACATGCATACCAGTACATTCAAAGTACTGATACATTTGCGCTATGGTGTTTTATACCATAGGTTCCGATGCATAATCTCCAGAGCATTAGTAGATTCCAGATATTAGCAGTCAGTTAGTAATGAGTCCTCATCTTTCGAGGACATGATTATTTCTTTTTTATCTCATTAATAAATTTATTAGTTGAAGTTAGTTGGGGACCTGTCCCATCAACTCCTTATTCAAATAGTTTAGTTAGTTAGAGGCTTTTCATACTATTATGTTCAGATAGTTATTTCAGTGTTTTGGGTATTTCATACCCCATCCATGTGTTATGATTTATCATTTATGTTACAGATTTGAACCTTATGGCCTTTTAGTTCAATTTTTTGCATTTATATGGTACATCATATAGTATAGAAGTACAGATATCAGTATGGGTTAGCTTGAGGTCCTTCGTGGTCATGAGCACCGCGTAGCATTTTGGGTATCAGATTTGGGGCGTTATAGTGTGCTTTGTGTTGATTAGTTGAGACAACGGATTATGAAAGAAGCTAATGGTGTGAGTTATTCTATTCATCCAGGAGCGACCAAGATGTACAGTGATCTACGAGAAATCTATTGGTTGAATCGTATGAAAAGAGATATAGTAGAGTTCATAGCTAAGTGTGCAACTTATCAACAGGTTAAGGTAGAGTACCAAAGACCTGGTGGTACATTCCAAGAGTTTGGTATCCCCACTTGGAAGTGGGAAGAGGTGAACATGGATTTTGTGATTAGTTTACCCCGTTCGCGTCGTCAGCATGATTTGATATGGGTTATTATAGACAGATTGACTAAGTCAGCAAATTTCTTGCCAGTTCATACATCCTATAAAGTTGAGGATTATGCTAAGTTGTATATCCAAGAGTTAGTCACATTGCATAGAATTCCCTTGTCTATCATTTCAGATAAGGGTACTCAGTTCACTTCCCATTTTTGGAGAGCTTTTTCAGAAGGGTCTTGGTACCCAAGTTCATCTTAGTTCAGCTTTCCACCCTCAGACAGATGATCAAGATGAGAGGAACATCCAAACTCTAGAAGATATATTGAGAGCATGTGCTCTTGATTTTAAAGGTAGTTCGGATAAGCATTTGCCATTGATTGAGTTCGCTTATGATAATAGTTACCATTCTAGCATTCAGATGGCTCCGTTTGAGGCTCTTTATGGGAGTAGATGTAGATTGCCCGTAGGTTGGTTTAAAGTTGGTAAGGCTGCTTTGCTTGGGATAGATACAGTGTTTGAAGATATGGTAAAAGTTAATTTTATTAGACAAAGATTGAAAACAACCCAGAGTCGTCAAAAATCATATACAGATGTTAGAAGAAGGGACCTCGAGTTTGAGGTTGGTGATTTAGTGTATCTGAAGATTTCACCTATGAAAGGGGTGAAGAGATTTGGCAAAAAGGGGAAGCTTAGCCCCCGGTATGTTGGCCCTTATAGAATTCGGAGTCATGTTGGGAGAGTAGCTTATGAGCTTGATTTGCCTGCAGACTTTTCAGCCATTCATCCTGGATTCCATGTCTCTATGCTTAAAAAGTGAATCGGTGACTCCACTATTGTAGTTTGTTTAGAAAGATCAGATATCCAAAAAACCTTTCATACGAAGAGATTCCAGTTGAGATTTTAGATCATCAGATCCATAGAATAAGGAACAAAGAAGTTCCCTTAGTCAAAGTTCTTTAGTGGAATCAGTCTATTGAGGGCGCTACTTGAGAAGCAAAAGCATATATGCGAGCCAAGTACCCTCACCTATTCTCCGAAATCTCTGATTTAGCCTAAGGTAATACTCTCTTTCCTAATCATATATTCAGCTATATAGTTGTCCTCATGTAAGTTCATGCACTCATAGAATTACTCAGAAGCTCATAATGATTTACATTCAGTTGTTCCGTATATTTTAGTTGTGCATGATAGATTATAGCCTCAGATTCCTCAACACTCTCAGCTTATCTAGCCACATTCAAGGACGAATGTTCCCAAGGGGGAGATATTATAATACCCCATACCTTTTCTAGCTAAAATTCGCCCCTAGAATGTTAAGGGATAGCTTCCAAAATGAAGAATAATTATTTCATGTGGAATTTTCCAAATTTAGACCTCCCATTGTGTGGAAAATTTAATAAGCTTTCTAATGATATAATATTTGCCTAAATCCGATGAACGAGTGAGAAGTTAAGGTTATTTTAAGCTTCAATCATAAAATACCGTGATTTGGGTCCTTAGTACGTTGTGGAGATGGTTTAAATGACAATTGTTAAATTCCAATGAGACTCCAAGATATTGGTGCATCTAGGTCCCAGTTGGTAGTTTCCAATAGGCCACCGCGATCATGGCATGTCGCACCGTAGGCCAAATTCGAGAATTTTCCCAGTTCTGAGAAGAAATTTAAAAGGGTCTCTTTGGTCTTTTCCCAAGCCCTATTTCGTGAATAACAGATGATTTAATACATCCTAAGCATATTACATTCACTTTTCACCAAAATACTCTCAAAGAAAACCCTAGATCATCAAAATTTCTCCCCAAGAATCCAAATTCCTCCATTAATTTTCCAGGGAAATTCAAGATTTAGGAATTCCAATACAAGAACTCTAAGAATTCATCTTCAAAGTGTCAATAGGAATCCAAAATTCATTCTTTTCAACAAAGATCATCAATTAAGGTGTGTGGGGTTATGAACAAGGATACTCTTTTCATCCTTGTGCACAAAACTTGATTTTAATTACAAAAGTTATTTGATTTTTTGTGATTTCCTATGAAAATTGAAGTTAGGGTTTATACCTAATATTGCTATTCATAAGATTATGAGATTCCCATTAATTTAGAAGTTGAATTACATGATTTAATTCACATTTTCATGCATATTGCAGAAATTTCCAGATTTTATGATGAATTATAAATGTTTACATTATCAAGCATCAATTTTGAGATGTTTCAACATTAGTTTGATGCTTGGGTCACTAAGCCCTAATGATTATTTCTATTTCAAGATTTATTGTTCTATGAGCACTATGACTAGATTTTTTTCAGATTATTGATAAAGATTTGACCTTTTGGTCTTTGAATAGATATGAAATCCACTTTACAGAATTCTGAGCTAGATGGTACACCCTATAATATGTAATTCCATGGGCTCTATGGAATATGCCCTTGACTCGGCAGCCAAGCCTCTAATTCAAGTTTGCCTCAAGGATTGGAGTATAAGTATGGGGAGACAAGCAAGACCGCACAGCATGGTTCCATGATCCCCAATCAAATCAACATGTCATGGTAGTGCACAAGACCATAAAGCATGGCTCCTAACCATAGTCCCAAAGTGGGATGACATAAATCAAGGTACACAAGACCACAGAGCATGGTACCATAACCCCATGTCGATAAATCACGGTTTCTAGCATTGAGTCTTTCAACTCGTACTTTCTTCGGGTAATCATCTAGCACTCTTTAAGCCCATTTTTAACCTTTTATAAACATGCATCTTTTTGAATTCAAAATTTGGAAATCTAAATAAAAATCTATATTCTATTCTGTTCTATGTTACTATGGCATTATCTGTATTGGTATCATCATACGAAAACTTGCAAGTCATATTTCTAAGCCATACAATATCATGTTATAGTCTTCTCCTTCAAAACATTATTTTCAGACCACCATAATAGTCAAATAGTATAAGAAGATATGTATAGTGAAATTTATGAAAACAGAATCAAGGATCCTCAATTCAATTCATAAACACATGGTGGTCAAGTATCTTGTAACAAATCACTCACTTCTCTTTAAAATCATCACTTTCATTTATTCAATTAAAGAAGACACTCTCTCTTCAACTCATTATCAAAACCAAGTTATCAAATAATAGTAAAGACATTTATGTCATGCTTCTCAATATGCAATCGAATAATTCATAACGAGAGAGTATAAATCTTCGTGCTCACAAATCAAGTTTCAAACATTCAACCCACATATGAACATATATGAACAACAATTGAATTTAAGGGGGGAAGGCCTCAAGACCAAAACTTTATCATCAATAATGTTTCATAATGAATAATTATAATTGCAATCCAAACCCCTTTGTAAATTCATGATTTCTAAACATTTATTTATCATTAAAATAATTTCACCATTCCCATGTAATAGGAAAACTCCACGTACCTTATATTGATTAGTTTGATGATTGAAAACCTAATCTTGACTCTCTTCTTGAAAATGTTGAAGTTAAATGGCTTCAATTCTTATTTTGGAGAAGAAGAGTTGAATCTACTTTCTTAGGAAGGTGGTTAGGGTTTTCTTAGAGAAAAATTGAGTAAAGAGGCATTTGGTGCTTCTTGGGGATGAAATTTTTTGTTATGGACGGAATTTGGGTGAGGGGAACTGACCAAAGTGCCCCTAGACCTATTTGTAACTGAAATAGCGTGTGAAGCATATCCGTAACGCGCTAGCTGACACATCCCGTCGATATCGCGTCGGCTTACTACCTCACATGAAAAATGCCATAACATTTTGCTCGGTAATCGAATTTAGACAAAATTGGTTTCGTTGTAAGGGTAATTAAATTATCTATAATTTGGTGGGTATTGAGCTGAAAAAATCCACATATATAAAAAGTTATTCACTTTCAAATTAAACCCTTATAGAATCGAATATCAAATTTTGGATGAATGAAAAATTCTTAGCTCAACTTTGCTCTAAGTGATTTGTATGAAGACTTTTCACCTCATAATTACTTCATATAGTAGGAGAAATATCATGACATTTGATTTTAAGTATAAACCATTGAATTAGAGCTTACACTTGTAGGAATGATGGTTCGCTTTCTAACTTGAAAATGGGGGGTGTTACATTATCTCTCCCTTGGGATCATTCATCCCCGAATGATGGATAGGGACTTGTTGAAGCTATAAAAGTGTAGAATAAAGAATGAAACCTTGCATTGAACAATTTTTATTAACAAAATATGCAAAGGTATCAAACGAGCTTCATGATAATCCCTAGTGAGACATGAAAGCATGAAACATAGGATAATGAAACTTTACATAGGGATGATCTTGCACATGAGTTCTATGCATCATAATCATCACAACATATGGCAGGGATTTATTTGATGATCATAGACCTGATTTATAATGGTACTATTCATCAAATAAGATTTTGTGGAAGATAGGATTAGAAGCATTCTCTACCTTACAAGGTACCA
The DNA here is from genome assembly GCA_030864225.1 of Capsicum baccatum var. pendulum. Taxonomy (NCBI): domain Eukaryota; kingdom Viridiplantae; phylum Streptophyta; class Magnoliopsida; order Solanales; family Solanaceae; genus Capsicum; species Capsicum baccatum. The sequence goes on from CM061558.1 coordinate 108,715,438, forward strand.
CGAATAGACTTAAACTTAGAGGCACTAATCGTCTACACCCCCATACAATACATAACATACTTCACACTCGCCAACTTACCATTCTCCAATCACATATCTATCCATAAGAACTTTGAGTCCCACTACTTAGTACTCCTATGTTGAAGTCTAACTCGGAGTAAAAAGGTGCTAACTTAAGCTACGGGACCTATACTTTACATCCCTTTAAGAATATTTCCTTCACCTTATCACTACCATCAAATACACTCGAGATTTAATTTAGGCAATACTAACCACATAGTACACGGGTTGCGTTTTCATCAATCACAACATTCAAGCCTATCATTACTACACCCACTTCATGGATTTCCCTTACTAAGACCAGCTAAAATAACTCTCACAAATATTTTTGCCACATTTATCCTTCTTAGCCATTTCACACCACAAAAGTTTATCTCCTTATTTTTCGTTTTCCCTTATAACCTTAGCTCTAGATTCACATTAATTTTTTTTTTACATTTAAGAACATCTACTCCCCTACCTAAAACATCACCACACTTCCCCAACCACCATCATACTATCATATGGAGGGTTATTAAGGGACCCGAGCATAAACATCATGAATGAAAGTAACACTATTAGACCATAACTCATACTTATTGCCTTACTCAAGGAGGGACATGAAATGAAGATATGATAAAATAGACACGAAGTTCTCCATATATCAAGTGTCTGGATCATAAGTAAAGAGTCGTTCGGCAAAAACACAACACTACATGATCTCCTTGGACAGACCATAGTGGGAAAACATTGGAGCACATATCAAGATAAAATGAGTGAAAAAGACTGAATTGTCATCCTGGACCCAAAAATTAGTAATACGAACTAGGCACCCGATGAGTTAAGAGTCGCGCCGCTTCAGTAGGTACCGACGCAATTCCTGGTGCGATGCATCGACATCACGTTGGCTCACTATTTTGATCATCCAAACATGTCTCAAACATCATTTGAAAAATCCAAAACTTTCCTGAGACACCCCCTTTACACCCCTGCTTATAGATCAACTCAAAAATCTATGCCTCAGGGTTGGGAAGATCAATTTGAAAATCATGGAAGTTAAGAGCTCATAAATATGACTAAGTCTTTTAATAATTAGAATTTTTTTCTAGATTGTAAGCTATCTATACATGCGACTAAGAGTGGTATTGAGTCAAGAATGTTACGAGGTGTTACACTACAACTAAGACAAAGATTGCTACTTGAAGCGGTTGCTCCTCATTTAAGGAACTGAGATTTTCCATTAGTTTACATAAACTTTATCACTTGTGCTAAACCCGACATAAAATGAATCAGTGACATATAGAAACATGTTTTCTTAAGACCAAGCTTGCTGGGAGACATATATTTTCATGGATAATGAGTAAAATAACATATGTCTACGATACTTGAAAGATTGAATCACTGCAGGACATTATTTATTCAAGTTTGGAGGTTGGAACATGACATGAGTTACTTCAAGATCTCAAACCTTAGACATAGACAAGAATTAAATACATAAGACATTGTTAGATGTCCATTCAAATCAAAGTAGGAGGATCTTGCTTAAATAGGAATTGCTTTATCATGATTCTTACTTGAAACTTGATACCATAAGAAAAATTTGGGAACAACCTTAATTCATCATCCCCCTGTAACACCCCATAATATTCTCGACTCGATATCACTTTGTAGCATGCTTAATGAGCTGACAACTTGATTGATGTTTTTCCTTTCTAAGTGTTAAGAAAAGGAGTTAGTCACATTTTGAGCTCCTAATCTTTGATGATTTTATTTTTGACCATCCCAATCTCTAAAAGTTAATTTTTAAGTTGATTCATGATCGGAGAAGTGAATAGTACATCTCATATGAGTTTTAGAATTTTCAGACAAGCGTAAGGCTATGTTTGGTACTCCAAAATAGCAGCTTAGAGCGATATACCCTCGGCACCCTGCCCAGTCTTACACCTGTGTGAGCCCGTAATGGAGATATCGATGCCCCGCCTAGAGTGGCACTCCAGAGCCCACGACGCCCTGGCTAGTCTAGCTCATGTATTTTTCTGCAGTCAAGCTCCATAATTTTAAGAGTAAATGGGTCATTTTCCTTCAGACTAATTTGCCCAAACATGAAATTAAATCATTTTTGAGGTAAAATACATGAAAAACTACTCTTATTATCTCAAATCAAAACCCTAGTTCCTTCTCTTAAGATTAAGAGTTCATTATTAAAGTCAAGAATTCCAATAACTTAATTGAGATTCAGACTCCACTCACCCTCCTAAGAAATCTAAGGTACGTGGAGTTTTCCTAAAACTACATGGGCATTATTAAATTGTTTTAATAACAATTAAACATTGTGAAATCATAAATTTTGAAGGGGCTTTGGAACTTGTGTTAAAATTTTACTTTATGAGTTCTTTAATAATACTTTTGTTTTGGTCTTGAGGCCTCTCCCCTAAACTTGATTTATAATAATGTATAAGTATATATATGTACGAGTTTGATGAGTTTAAAGGATGAATTGAGAGTATGAACTACTAGAAATCCCCTCTCTTGTTTACAAGCTTCTTGTTTTCGTAAGTTATGATTTATTCAAAAATGCATTGTTGGAAGCATGATATAAATGTCTTGAGTATTTTTTATGACTTAATTATGGTTTTAAATTGAAGACGGGGGTGTTTTACTTGGTGCTAAAGGTTAAAGATGTTTATTATAAGATTGCATGATTTGTCACAAGTTACATGACTACCATATGTTTGTTGAAATGCTGAAAGGAACAATTTTTACATAACTTGATAAATGTTTTGAAGTATGAATCTTCTTTGATTATTTGAAACATGGTGGTCCAAACTTTATGTTTTGAAATAAAAGACTATAATATGATATTTTATGGCTCAGAAACATGACTTGCAAGTCAATGGTATGACGATACCATATAAATGTATGCCATAACCGAGTAAGAGTTTCAGACTTGATTTTCAGAGAATACATGTTTTAAAGAGCTAAAAAATGGGCTTAAAGAGGGTTAGGTGGTTGCCTGAAGAAGGCTTAAGTTCAAATAACTCCTAGCCTAAAATCATGTTTTGGCGATACGGGTTCATTATGCCCCCACGAGGGACTATACACTGGCCTAGTTCCTTGTGGGGTATCAGAGATAGAGACACCAACCCTTGTGGCAAACTCGGGTTGGGGGCTTAGCTTCCGAGTTAAGGGCAGATTCCATATAGCCCATGGGATTTCAGAGTTGTAGGGTATACCACCTAGCATAGAAGTAAAATAAAGAGTGCGTCATGGAGTTCAGATAATTGTTCAGAGACATTTTAAATATGCCCATGTGTTTCTTTTAATAAGTATATTTAAAAATTTCTAAATTGCTCACATCTATGTTGAATAAAAATTATTATTTTGGAATTGATTTGCGTACCAGTACAATTGTATTGACCCTCTATATTTTAGGATCTGAGGCTCAGTCTAGAGGTCCTGCTAAGCCGTAGAGTTACTCAAATAGAAGTGAAGTGTATAGTTGGTGAGCCTTCTTTATTCTTGAAGGACAATTTCTTTTCTGTCACTTGTTATTTACTCTGGTTTAGGTCCCCTGGGGCCTTGTCCCAGTAGCAGACAGTTTGTTAATTTTTGTATGTATTAGAGATTTTGCAAACAGGAACAGATGTTGTCTAGATGTTGATGGATTTTCTTTTGTATTGATGTACATAATTCAAAACATGACTATGATCCCATAATGATTTATGTTTCTGCATCCTTTATTTATTGTATGAGTATTGTGCATGATTACCAGATGTAGAGGGGCGCCTGGGCCTCCATGGTTCAGGATGCTCATTACGGCCAGGGCCCCAGCTCAGGTCGTGACACTCCCCCTTAGATCAAAGTCATAATCTAAAATTAAGGACATATGTTCTCATTAAATCGACAAGCGCAACACTCAATACCATGGGGTATCACCATACACATAAATGCTAAACTTCCCTATTTTAACTATACTCTAAAGGCATTGCTTTCCAAGAATGCTACTCTTAATTTTTCTCTATCCTCTATAGCCATCAACCTACAACTCACAACCTTATGAGCATACACATCCTCACTCCTTATCACTTAAAAATTCACTCTCCTCTACTTGACATTCTAACATTAGACCGCCAATCACATAACTTACAACATAATAAAATTTGTAAAACTATACCAAAGGCACATATTACCTACCCATATTTCCCCAATTCAACTTTATATAATGCTATACATAACTCCCTAGACTTCTCTATACTACAAAATTCGAGAATGAAACCTAGGTACAAGTGACACTCATACAATCACGCCTTATATAACAACACGGTACCTCGGGGTTCAACTCATTCTTATATACTCACGCTATTATACACTTAATGACTCACCCATAATTCATCATTTTAACACTAGTGCTCATGTACATATATATCATAATTATCCACTCCCTTTTTTTTCCACAAGTTGCCAACCTAGGCTATTGCACACATCGAATCAAGCCTACTACTTACTCCCAAAAAACATGCATGATTAATCTTAGGCTACTATTCTCACCGCCATAATCCACATCTAAAGTTCAAGCCTATTGTCTAACACCGACCATGTATCACCGATGAAGCATGACGTATATTATACTAGTTCATCAAATAGAAATATCAACCTAAGTCTATTACTTTACTTAACTATGACCCATAAGTTCATCCTCCCTATGACATTACTACAACACCTCTAAATCTACTACATACCTTCTCACATATAGTACTAGTTTACAAGGACTAGAGAAAACACAGTCAAGGGGGTAAAGTCGCATTATAGGGATAGTCGATCTCAATATCATGTTATAATCCATTACAATCTTATCAACATATTCCTCTTCCTCACATCATACTTACTTACCCAAGCATACATTTAGACTACCTTCAAATTCCATTTATAGTAATGAGTCTCTACCCATAACTTATTGACTAATCTGCTCTTCTCCATTCAAACCTATAAATAATCTATACAACCACAATAACTATCCATTATAAGATCCTTCCCTATTTCAAATAATTAATAATCATAGTCAGCCACTTCCTTCAAAGACTACCACACAATCTACAACTATTGTTACCATATAAGTCTATTACTATAAAATGTCAACCCACTCCTCAATCCACGATTATACAACTAAAACTATTTATTTACACAAAAGTCACCCTTACTATGACTGTTAACCTTGTGACTTCATGTCACCAACTACTGGACCATCTGACTACCATTGGGTCATGACATTTTATATATTACTACTCAGGTGGAAATATAGTTCTAACATTCTGCTACACATTATTTCCCTTAAACTTGACATCTGCAACATGAATTTTGAAAGAGGACTAAATACACTTCAGACCTCAGGCTGAAAAGCATGAATTCATCAAGATAAAGGTATACACTCATATCAATACTCCTTGAAGCACTAATGTACTCTTCTTAAGTCCGTGTGAATATTCATAACTTTATAGACAACTCAATCAGAGAGAACCACATCGCTGGGAGAGATAGATACTTGGACTTGTATCGCTTTAACAATGAGGCATGGCCCAAGAACATTAAACAAGGGAGGAATTTGGATAAATTTCTTATGGGTGACGCTATAGCACGAACTAAAGTATGAAAGAATAAGAAACAACTCCTAAATGCTCGGTAGCCTCCTGATTATAAGTATGGTGCACAACACACCCATAAGCAAGACTCTACTTGACACAATTTCATAGATATCCTGCGATGATGAACCATGATCTGATACCAAATTTGTTACGACTCGAGCTGGGACCCTGTCCGTGACTAGCATCCCAAACCATGAAGGCCTGGGCACCCCTTTTTATTTGGAAATCATGAACACTATTCATATACAATAAGGAAAATATGAAAAGTAAACAAAAGGAATCATGGTCATGTTCTGAGTTCAATCTAACAATACGGAAAGAAATCCATAAACATTCAGACAACATCTACTTCAGTCTGTGAAATCTCTAATACATCAGAAATTAACAACTTGTCAGAAACTGGGACAAGGCCCCCAGCATGGTACAAAAGATCACAAATCAAATAAACATGTCATGGTAGTGCAGAAGACCACAAATCATGGCTCATAACCATAGTCCCAAAGTGGGATGACATAAATCAAGGTACACAAGACCACACAGTATGGTACCATAAACCCATGTTGGTAAATTATGATTTCTAGCATTGAGTCTTTCAACTCATACTTTCTTCAGGTAACCGTCTAACTCTCTTTAAGACCATTTTTAACCTTTTATAATCATGCATCTTTTTTAATTCAAAATATAAAAATCTTAATGAAAATTTGTATTCTATTCTATTCCGTGTTACCATGGCATTATCTATATTGGTATCGTTATACCAAAACTTGCAAGTCATATTTCTAAGCCATACAATATCATGTTACAGTTTTCTCTTTCAAAATATTATTTTCATACCACCAAACTAGTCAAATAGTATAAGAGGATATGTATAGTTAAATTCATGAAAACAGAGTCAAGGATCCTCAATTCAATTCACAAACACATTGTGATCAATTATCTTGTAACAAATCATTCACTTCTCTTTAAAATCATCACTTTCATTTATGCAATAAAGAAAGACACCCTCTCTTCAAGTCATTATCAAAACCAAGTCAACAAATAATAGTAAAGACATTTATGCCATGCTTCTTAAAATGCAATCGAATAATACATAACGAGAGAGGGAGTATAAATCTTCGTGCTCTCAAATCAAGTTTCAAACATTCAACCCACATATGAACATATATAAACAAAAATTTAATCTAAGGAGGAAAGGCCTCAAGACCAAAACTTTATCATCAATAAGGTTTCATAATGCATAATTGTAATTGTAAATCCAAATCCCTTTGTAAATTCATGATTTCTAAGCATTTATTCATCATTAAAACAATTTCACCATGCCCATGTAGTTTAGAAAAACTCCATGTACCTTATATTGATTAGTTTGATGATTGAAAAACTAATCTTGACTCTCATCTTGAAAATCTTGAAGTTAAATGGCTTGAATTCTTGTTTTGGAGAAGAAGAGTTGAATCTTTTTTCTTGGGGTGGTAGTTAGGGTTTTCTTTGAGAAAAATTGAGTAAAGAGGCATTTGGTGCTTCTTGGGGCTGAAATTTTTTGTTATGGACGGACTTTGGATGAGGGGAAGTGACCAAAGTGCCCCTAGACCCATTTGGAACTGAAATAGTGTGTGGAGCAGTTTCGTAACGCGCTAGACAACGCATCGTGTTGATATCGCATTGGCTTACTACCTCACACGAAAAATGCCATAACATTTTGCTCGGTTATCAAATTTAGGCAAAATTGATATCGTTGTAAAGCTAATTCAATTATCTATAATTTGGTGGGTTTTGAGCTGAAAAATTCTACATATATAAAAAACTATACATTTTCAAAGTATACCCTTGTACAATTGAATATTAAATTTTGGATGGATGAAAGATTCTTAGCTCAACTTTGCTCTAAGTGATTTCTATGAAGACTTTTCACCTCATAATCACTTCATACAGTAGGAGCAAGATCACGACACATGAGTTTAAATATAAATTATGGAATTAGAGCATACACATATAGGAACGATGGTTCACTTTCTAACTTGAAAGTGGGGGGTGTTACAAAAATAATAAGTTATTTCAACAGTATATGGAAATCTAATAACATTTGTTTTTTTTTTTTTTGCGGCTATATGTTTACATGTACAAATCATAGTTTTTTAAAGGATCTATGTATGTTATGTGATATACATTAATGAATATGTAATATAGATAATACATATATCTGAGTTAAACGCTATAAACACAGGTTATGTATGTTAGATAATATACATAACTATGTTACGTACTGATTTCAAACATTATGTTATTTCTCTTCATGAGTATAGAAAAACAATAAGTTAATTCAACGGTATATGGAAAACTACTAACATTTGTTTAAAAAAAAATGGCGACTATATGTTTACATGTACAAATCACAGTTTTACAATGGAGCTATGTATGTTGTATGATATACATTAATGAATATGTAATCTAGATAATACATATATCTAAGTTAAACGCCATAATTATTGGTTATGTAGATAATATACATAACTGTGTTACATACTGATTTCAAACATTACTGAAATTAAACTAGCGTTTACATAAACTGCACAAATAAGAAAAAAAAGTAACACTGAAATTTAAATCGAATTAAACTAAAATTTATTTCAATACAAAAATAAAAAACTGAAATATATCAGTTAGTACTCTTTAAGAGTATAGAAAAATAATAAATTAGTTCTCCTTTGAAAAAAAAACTACATGAATGCCTATTGTGCCCTTCATGGCCGCATCGTCTACAATAGTTTGTGCTTGAAGAAAGTGTTTCACTTGATTTCTTCTTCCGCCTTTTCTTCGGTCTTGCTGAAACTCTTTTGTATATTGGCGGTAACACTTCTTCCTCATCTACACTGTGGAGAACATCCCAGTATTTCTTGTTTGACATCGGAATGATTGAAACTTCATATGTCTTCACCAATGTGTTTGGCTTGTAGTATTCTGAACAGTATGGTCCAAAATCTTTTATATGTTTAGACTTTAAGACAGCTATAGTGCGAGAACAAGTTATCTGATCTATTTGAAACCTCACACAGTTGGATGAGCCACTTTCAAGGTCAACAATGTATCTTCTCCCAGATTCATAAACCGAATATATATAGGTGGAAAAAGCCTTCACCTGAACAATTAAAAACAAAATTTCAACCACAGATTTTTTTCTGGAAAAATAAATTTAAATACACTTCTTTCCAATCAAACAAATACTATATATAAATGCATAGTTAAAAATGTAAAAGCTTATACATACCATCATTCTCAAAGCTTTCACACCGTTGAGAGTTAAAATTTCTTCAAATCGACGATCCAAAGTCGTACTTGTATAAGAAGCTAATTTATTGTTCTTATAGTTTCAAGAACCAAATAACATTCAAACCTTTTCTAAGGATCCATATATTGGCAATTGTTGGTCCTCTACCAAACACCCATTAATACACTTAGCAATATTCGAGGTCATCATCCTACCTATGTTTATCGTTGAATAACATCTACTCCACTTTTCATATCAAGCTTCTCGTAAATATCTTTTTTACTGTTAGATCAGTTTTATCAATCTTTGCCATCAAATAGTCAAAATCATCTTTTCTATAAGCTTTAGCCATTGAATAATACAAATCACTGATACTTTCTTTTCTCTTACGAAAGTAACTACAAATATTTTTCCAAAGATGACAAATGCACGCAAGATGTGGGACATTTGGGTATACAACATTTACAACTTTGATAATACTTTCGTTCCTATCAAATACAACACAAATATTTTCATGTTCACTGAATGCAGCTTTGAACAGATTGAAAAACCATGTCCATGAATTATCATTCTCAATATCCACAACCCCATACGTAACCGATAATATGCATCCTAAGTTACATATAAACTCTATTATTAAAAAACAACAAGGTTTTTAAAAAAAACACAAAAAATTGTTAAAAATATTTTTTCAAACACTTAAATAACTATTTTTATATGAAATACAATGTATGTTTAAAAAAATAACATAGTATGTTGATTTTTTACATACCTACACAATCAAGAGTACTTGCTGAGACGCAAGTGCCTTGATATGATCCACTTAAATGTGCACCATCAACAACAACAGTAGGTCTGTAATACTCAAAACCCCTTAACATGGGATGTAATGCTATAAACAAATACATAAATCAATTATCCCATGATTTGTGCATTACAATGTGTGAATTAGGAAATATATTATTTAACATATAAATGTATCTCGACACCCGTCTATAACAATCAGCAGGCCCGCCCTAATCAACGCTATGACACACTCCTTTGCATGTCATTCCTTCATATAATTTATATCCATACCATATACAACTTTTATTTCTTTGATGATGTCCCCGAATGTGTGCCTTCTCTTATGGTTAACTAATTTTGGAGCCGTGAATTCACATACAAAAGAAGTTGTCGCCAAAATATTCTGCAGTACCTTATCCCTCAAAGGGCATGTATGTTCTGGGTTAAATCTTTGAATTATAAAAACATCTGTTTTTTTTGTAACTAGATGCTTCCAACGTCCACTTACATTTCTCATTGTAAAATCAGAGGACATAGCTGAAATATAACAAAAGTCATTCAAATGATTATAATTTGTATCAATTCATAAGTTTTTTATGATTTGATTGTTATAAATCCATCATAATACAGTATAGACATGCATAAACTTTCCTGATAGAAAGCTACATTCTAATAGTTCACATAATTAACATTAAAAATGAAGTGTGTCCATTATGGATTCAATAACATATCTAAAGACATATTATCAGTTATGTATATGTTAACATATACATAGATGTTGACCATTACCTCAGCTACCCATATCAACAATTTAAAATACATACAAAGAAAAAATTATGTATATGTACTAGACATCTCAAATTAGTTTAACAAAATACATTAACCAGTTGCGTATATTAAAAAAACTAATAACACTTTGAATCTAACAGTGAAGTATAGGTATGAATTTACTTTTCAATAATAAAGCTATAAAAAAATATGTTTATTCACATACATTCCATTGCATAAATATACATAGCTTCAAAATACTGACAAACAGTTCTTCCAAAGACCACACTGAAAATGTGTTCTTAGATTTTTGTTTAGCAAAAAAACTCCATATGTTCATGTAACTATATATAACATTTTAATAAAAAAATTCAATTTAAAACATTCAAGACTTGATATATTGTACTTCTCAATATAAAAAGATACCATTTTACCTTTTTTTTCTGATCGTTTTGCTCTAACATTGAATCCATTAGTTACCATATATTTCGACATCATTGAAACGAGCATCTTTTTATCCTTATATATTTGTTTCACCTTCACATCAATGCTCTTGCAATCACATATCAAGTTATCTATTTCAACCTTTGGGACATACAAAGCATATTGATTTTGTGTCTCAGCAACAGAGAGAGCTATAGCATCAGATTCAACACCTTTCAGGCAAACAACAACTCATGTTTCCCTATCGAATACTATGTCTTCTTGACATTTATCTGTAGTTGTAATACACAACAGATACATCACGAATGATGGTTTAGTTTTATTCAACTCGACATACAAGCGTACAGTATTACCATTACGGATATGAAAAGGTGAATCATTACCGTCGACAACATAATGTACATCAATATTTTTTCGAGCTTCCTCAATGTTTAATTCCACATCAATTGACAAAATCAACCTCAGATAATTTACTAATTCAGCGACAATGATCCCTTCACTTTTATAATTCACATATTCTATTTGGGATCTCTATTTACCCAAGTACCTTAAAAGAATAGCAGTATTCATCTTCGTTAATTCAAAATAATTTTCTCTCTTCAAAAATCAACAAAAAATAGAGCTCAAATTGTATTTGATTTATACTTTTATGATAGAATTGCATTTTTATGTATTTGTGGTTTTAAAATTTTGAAATTTTGTTGATCTTACATGATTTAAAGGATGCAGTAATTCACTTATTTAATTAGTTGTATTATTTGCATTCATGAATGTTGGATATCCATTACTTCATTTTTTAAGGACATTAACAGATTCGAATATACATACGTTGCTATGTATATGTCGTTTATAGAATGTATATTAATAGGGAGAGAGAGTAAACTAATTAAAAATAACTTCTAAAAGGTTGGTATTTATGTTATTTATACTCGAATAAATAAGTAAAGTGAAAATTATATAAATTTCAATCCTTTTAAAGCAAATTACTCTATCCTAACTTTTTTCAAAAATTACTAAAAATACTTGATTTAGTCTACACGGCTTCATCTCATTCTTTTGGACACATCACTTAATTTAGTCTACACTTGATCTATTAATAATTTCCTCAGCATTGATATTTAACAGATAAAAATGAAAAAACTTTGAAATTTGTTGTGTTAAATATGACATAACATTTGCATGACTATATAATCATGTTATTAAGGCTAAAATTTTGATAAATCCTTGACTCAAGTAAAGCATAACAATAATCAAAAAGTAAAAAATAATACAACAGTAGTAAAAAAAAACATGTAGAGAATAGTGGAAAAAAGAACAACAACAATAACAAATAATAACAATGACCGTGATAAAAGAAAAAATAGGTAGTAACCGAATCAAAGAATAAGCACTAGGAGGGTAATAATAGTAGGTAAACTAGGAAATGTTCAACTCTCTTCTAATCTTTTATCTTAGCCCTCGATCTCTATATCCTTTACAAGATGCATATATGTATTCCATGTTTGGTATAATTTAAGAAAAAAATACACAACATCACAATTTATTTTTAATAAACTACATAAAATCTCTATTCTTTTTATTAATTACCTAAATTCTTTATTAAAAAAACAGTCAGGTACATTCACAAAGTTATAAATTTTTTGATACATAATTTCAGTTATGTATCTCCCTTAGGTCTAATTAATGTATTATGTATCTCGACCAAATAATTTTGAAAATGAATGTATCTTAGTAATCAAAATTATGTATCTCAACTTTAGAATTATGTATTCCGATGCTAATTATGTATCCGAGCAAAAATGGAGTAATTAACTATGACATTCTTAAGTTCAAAATTCGGTATCTCACCTTCAAAATTATATATCTGAAAATTACAAAACATGGAATTATTTTATTTTAGTAAAGAGTAGAGATAGATAATAATTAGGGGTAAAATTGTTGGGATTTATGAAACTTTTACTTATTTTCTAAGGCCTTCGCCAACAAAGTAAATGCAATTGATCACCGACGTGGGTTGTGGTGCAGTAGTGAAATTTCTCCACCCTTAACCAGATCACTTAGGTGCAATCCCTAGGTATGAAGAAAATTCAGTTGAGATCCCCCCCCCAAAGAGCCCTACAATGCGCGATCTGAATCAGTCGAGACTCCAATATAAATATGGAACATGGAAAAAATGTAACCTGTAATTTCTTCTTAGATGCCTATCTTCTATGGTCTGTGGAGCTAGCAATATGACTCTCCGATTTCCTCCTCCGATAATTAGAGGTAAGTTTTGATCCTTCTCTTTGTATCTTTTGCTTAAAATAATTTGCAAAGTAATAAAGAGATCGGGTCAAATCTTTATTTTCACTAAAGGTAAAAGTTTAAAGGGGGGGATTTGTTAGGAAAAAAAGTTTTGAAAGTTGGTATTTTTTTAATATTTATGCGAGTTAGTAAAGGAATACATTATGAGAAGGGAAACTGTAACGACCCATTTCATCGTTATTAAATTATCCATGATAAATTCATGAAAAATATTATTTTTCTTCCTCAATATTAACTTGAACCCAAAATAGTCATCATCTTATTTATTGTGTCACCTCAAGCTTTTCGTCTAAGATTTAAATCTTCCGATGTCTATATACTAAAGCCCAATGAATTTAATTATTCATGATACTAATCTAAGTAATTTAGTTTGAAAGTTCGTTAGGTATAAATTAAGGTCGAACAATATATCTAACACAAATTTAAGTTTAAAACTTTCTTTTAAATAGAGTTTCGATATGGGTTTTATTAGGGTCAACTTTAAACGACATAATATCCTAGAATATAAGGAGTAAGAGTGCCCAATACCCACCATATCAAAGATCTCTAAATTCTACTTATAACGTAATAAATCATTCATCAATCTGAATTCAAAGTAAAAAGAGACAACTGTTTACTGAGTATTATTATTTGGGAAAAATGGGAATTTCTTTGTAGCGAAAATTCTAGTGGTATTTGAATCATTTCCAGTCGTGTTTTAGATCTAAGAACCCCAAACTTCATCCCCCAACTCTAGAAAGGCAATTTCCGAAAGCTTAAGGTGAATGTCCTTCGTTGAGGTAAGTTTTTTCATTATTTTCTTCATCTTTTATTCCTTTAACATCTTAGAATTCTTAGAAAAACCTTTAATGGTAGATTTTTTTGGAGAAAACTTATGGGTGTTTTCAATATGACCTAGAGCTAATTCTAAATTAAAGATTTATAACATGAATTTCATAAACTAGATTAGAAATTTTGATGGTTAAGAACCTTCAATTTCATAAAGATAAGACCTTTAGCATAAAAAGTCCATTAATGAAGATGGGTTAAGTTTAAAAGAGCTTGTTAATGGCTAATTGACCTTCGAGAATGATGTAGACCTTGAATTAAGGGTAAAATTAGTGGGTTTGAATCTCCAAAATTTTTGTTTGAAGAGTAATTATTTAATTACTCATATTATTAATTGATTTTTTAGATGATTAATTATTCCAAGACATGAAGAAAAGAAAAGAGCATTCTTGTTACAACTTGTTTCTTCCAAAATCTTGATGTTCAGGTAGGCTAGGTTAATGAACTGGAGACTGTGTTATTTTATATTTTCATACTTTAGAATTGATGGGAGAAAGCATGTCTAGACCTGCGGACCTGGACTTGAGGTGGATAAAGACATAAGAACTTTACTTTAACTTAGAAAATTATGTTATTAACTGATTATGTGTTACTTCTATGATACGATATGTTATGTGTCCGAAAGAAAATTATTTGTGGATAAAGTGTGCAAGCATGGTGTTATTTAAGTCATTCTAGTGATGAATCTAGTTGAGTTACAAAGATATTAAATGTGATGAGAAGAATTGCGCTAGGGTCAAATATTGATGAGCATGGTAATATCTAAGGGCTAAATGACTTGAATCGTTATTAGAGTTACATTATGTGGAAAAAGGTAGAGGATAATGTTATGCTTGAATGAGCTAGTTATAGGGGGTGATGTTAGAACTCAAGTTGTGGTATTTAAGGAGGCAGTGGTATTTAATAATTAATAGGAAATTAAGGCTCCAACACTGACTTGTATGCTTAAGTGTTAAATTATAATTTATTTTATGATGATTTTGTTTTAATATTGATAAAAATACTTTATCTATTGGATGTCCATGAGAGACTAAATTGGTAATAATGATGACTTATTGAAATGTGCCTATGCGAGGCTTATTTGATAATGTTAACTCCTTAGAGTAATGTCAGAAATGACTTGTTGATAATTATGATAAATTATTGAAATAATGTCCGTGAGAGGGTCAAAATGTCAATAAATAAAAGAACTTGATAGAATTTTCTTATGATTTTAAGTGCGCTTGTAAATTTAGTATGTCGTATTGTATCCTGAGAGATAGTGTGAATTTGATAAAACATATATAGTATGGTTATGGAGGATTGGATACTATTTCGGTACAAATATGACTATTTATATAACATATTTATAAATGTTTGGGTACCACTCCGATACGGTACATGGACTTAGATTGTCCCCTACAGGTCATGACTGGTTGGACAAAAATAAGTCTAGCGTGTGTGCACCTATTAGTTTTGGCATTGCTACTTTATTGATTTATCAAGCAATGTGGTCGATGTTAAATTCTGGTATTACTGTGAGATGTGATTGGATCGAATGCCACTAGCGGGCATGGTGATAATAATGATGATGATGATGATGATGATAATAATAATAATAATAATAATTGTAAAGGATAAACGTAGTTAACTCTAACTAGGATAGACAACTTGAAGCATTTGTATATTGATACCTCTCTCTATGTATTCTAGTAATGTTAGGAGACTTGGTTCCCCAGGAAATCTCTTGTATAAATATTAATTTCTACCTTCAGAGAGATATAGAGGAAAAACATCTCTTTCATGTTATCGGAGCCCTATTGGTTTAAATAGCCCTCCGATTTTTTTTCTGAAGAGAATAATGTTCCCTTGAGAATCCAGCGATGGAAGATATCACTACTTCCTCAGGCATGCCCAGCACTACAGTTGCTGCTTAAACCACCCCCATGACAACTTAATCCCCAACTTCTAACCTTGATCATCAATTATCTATGAAGCTTACGTCGTCAAACTTCTTGCTATGGAAGACACAGGTTCTTCTAATGCTTTGTGGGTGTGGTCTCAACCATCATATTGATGGTAGTGAACCTATTCCAGATAAAATTATAGAATACAATCAACTGAATCCAACCTATAAAGCATGGGTTCATGAAGACCAACTTGTTTTAAGTTGGATTATCGCATCAGTATCTGAGAATGTGTTGCCATATTTAGTTGGTGATGAAACTGCCCGTGTAGCATGGAACAACTTAGTTACAACCTATGCAACTGGATCCAAACCACAAATTTGTGAGCTTAAAGCACAGCTACACACTTTAATCCGTGAAAATGCAAACGTTGATACTTACGTCCAAAAGGCAAAAGGAATTAAAAATAGGTTAGCTTATTTGCATCATCCAATAGATGATGATGATCTTATCGAATTTGTTCTTCCAAGTTTAGGCCCTGCATATCATCCATTTACCAGAGCACTTGAGGCACGTCAAGGAGATTTCACCTTCAATGATTTATATGGCATGTTGTTGTCCAAAGAAAGACAACTGAAAAGGGATGAAACCCTTAATATGATTGCTCCTTCAGCTCAATATACTCAGAGCTTTATTTCCACCACACGTGGTCATGGTCGAGTTAGAAGTCATCGAGGTCGTGTCCATTCTTCTAATAAAGGATTTACACCTTCTCCTTAAAATTGCAACTTTCAGAGTTCCGCTCTCTTAAATCAGTCTGGGGTACAAGCTTCATACTTTGATATATCTGTAATCGTTTGTCACAATTGCGAAGGAAAGGGTCAGATTGCATGTTTTTGCTCATTGCCCAAAATCAACAGCGGTAATAGGATCTCTAGTCGACCCTCCTCTAATTTAGCTAGCACCACGAGTCAACCTACGTAAAACTGGTTAATGGATAGTGGCACCAAACCTCATCTTATAGCTGATCCTTACAATCTTGCCATCCATTTTGAATATCAAGGTCCCGAAGAAGTAACTTTAGGTAATGGTTCCAAGCTACCTATATGTAACATAGGTCAAGGATCACTATCTATTTCTAATAAACAATTTACTCTGGCTAATATTCTGCATGTTCCTACTACCACGTAAAATTTACTATTTATTAGTTCCTTCACAACATCTAATAAAGTTTCGGTTGAATTTTTTCCTGCCTATTTTTTGATAAAGGATTTGGCAACGAGGGAAGTTCTTCACAAAGGGCGGAAAACTGAGGTCTTGTACTCCCTTCCAGTTTTGAAATCATTATCATCCCCTGCTCCCAATGTTGCGTCACTTGGTGTTTGGCATGCGCGACTAGCACATACATCCTATCCTACAATTTGTAAAGCTTTACCATCAAGTGTCTTTGTAGCGCCCTCCAGTTTATCTCCTAAATTATGCTCTACGTGTGTTGTTAGTAAGAGTCACAAAGTCCCGTTTAGTGAGTTTATCTTAGGGCCACAGGGCCTTTAGATTTAATTTGTTCAAATGTTTGGGGTCCTTCCCCAGTTGTTTCTAATGATGGTTATCATTATTATGTTAGCTTCTTTGATCACTTTAGCAAATATACTTGGATCTACTTCCTTCAGTTTAAGTTTGAAGTTTTATCTATCTTTATTCAATTTCATAAAATTATGGAAAAATTCTTCGGTCGCCTAATAAAATGCTTTCAAGCAGATTGGGGGGGTGAATTTCAAGCCTTAACTAATTATTTGTAAGATAATGGCATTGTTCAACGTTCGTCATGCCCTCATACTATAAAACAAAATGGTTGTGTAGAGAGAAAACATAGACATATAGTTGAAACCGGTTGTGCCCTGTTAAATTATGCTAATGTTCCTCAAAAGTTTTGGACCAATGCTTTTGACACTGCCATATATAGAATCAACAGGTTTCCCACTCCATAATTGAATAATTCCTCTCCTTATAATATTTGGTTCAAAATACATCCAGATTATTCTCGTTTGTGTATTTTTTGATGTCGTTGCTTTCCATGGCTTTGCCCTTACACAGAGGATAAGTTATCTCCTCGGTCTAAACCTTGTGTTTTTCTTTGTTACAGTTAAATTCATAAGGGTTATAAGTGTTTTAAACCTCTCTCGTCTAAGTTTTATGTCTCTCGTCATGTTGTTTTTGATGAACATACTTTTCCTTTTGCTGTACGAGATGATGTGGTGCCCAGTACTTCGGCCAGTTTTGATAGCACACCTTTTACCATTCAGTTGCCAATGCCAACTATTATTGTGGCATCCCCTTATTATAATGTGCCCACAGATGGATATTAAGATGATCCTATGCAACTAGCTTCTGCCAATGCACCTAATCTAGTAGATCCTGCTACATCTCTACAAAAGTCTCTTCCCATAGGTACCTCACCATCTAATATTTCTTTGGATCCCACAAAATGGTGACTTATGCACAAATAGGCTCTTTAAAACCCAAACAAGCCTTCTCACTTTCATCTGTAACTTCGGTTTTACCATACCCTACTTGCTATTCGCAAGCTACAAAGGATAAAAATTGATGTCAGGCTATGCATGATGAATACAATTCCCTTATACAAAATGGAACTTGGCAGCTAATTCGACCCTCCCCGTCCTATAATGTGATTAGATGTAAGTGGGTTTTCAAAAATAAAATAAATTTGGATGGATCGGTAGAATGGTATAAGGTGAGACTCGTCACCAAGATTTATCATCAAAGACCGGGCATTGACTATATTGATACATTCATCCTGGTAGTTAAAGCAGCCACTATTTCGCTGCTCTTGTCACTAGCTATTTCTTATCATTGGCACATTACCCAGTTGGATATTTCAAATGCTTTTCTTCACGGACATCTGGACGAAGTTGTCTATATATCCCAACCTCCAAGTTTTGTTGATCCTTCCTGACCAGATCATGTGCGCTCAATCAAACGGTCACTTTATGGACATAAATAAGCCTCAAGCATGTGGAATAAGTATCTCAGTGATGCTCTAATCTCCTTTAGTTTCAGGTGCTCTAAAACAGATAGTTCCTTGTTCTATTTGCATTCTGGTGGTTTTAAAATATTTTTCTTGATTTATGTCAATGATATCTTGGTTATGGGTAATAATTTTGGCTGCATTATCTCTATTGTTGCTAAGTTGCAATTTCGATTTTCCGTCAAAGATCTGGGCAAACTTTCTTATTTTTTGGGCATTGAAGCAACCTGGACAGCCCATGGCTTGCATTTGTGCCAGGAAAAGTATGTCTCTAACTAAATTAAGCATGCCCAAATGGAGTCCTTGTCACGACCCAAATGGCCATGAGTGGCACCCACATAAAATCTTCCAGTTGGAGGACTATCTAAATAACTATTACCCAATCACTTAGTCAATATTAAAATGATATTTTCATAAAACCATCTTAACGATAATAATCTGAAGTTAATCTCCAGTAATGCGGAAACCCAACAATCTACCTACTAAAATTTTGAAGACCAAAAAGTCATCATACAAGAACTAATAACAAAAATCGTGTCTAAAGAGATATAAAAAAAATAAAGTAAATAAAGAATGTTTCATTGCTCGAAAGATGGACAAGAACAAATAAAATGACCCATGGCAGCCTGAAGACGGAGTGCTCAACTTTGGATCAAGAGTTTCTATCAAACTCTAGAGGTGAGATTATGTATGAGCCTCTAGAACAATTTCTGCACTCAACAAAAGAAGAGTACAGGGTAGTATCAGTACAAACCACTATGTGCTGGTAGGTATCATAGGCCAACTCAACTTAATAACATGTACACAACATAAATTAAATGACAAGTAGATAGGTATCATCATATAACAAATTCTCAATGAATCATAATGCAATAGTAACAGGTCAAACAGTGCTCACAAACAAGCCTCATAACCATCAAGAGTATCAACCATATTGTAAACATCCACAGAATCAACACAAATATGTACACACATGCTATGGGACATATTTTTGCCCAAATAGTCATGACCTGCAAGGAACAATCTATGTTCATGTACCGTACCGCCGTGGTACCCGATTGAAATGCCCCAAAAATGGGTCCCGAGACATCACACAGGGCTTAGGATCATAGGTGACCCCAAGCTAACCCTTCTATTGGTATAACTCATAAGCAACTTAATAAAACTACCTAAATCTATACAAAATTAGTGGAAGATAATTCTTTTCTGAAATCTATTCAATACAAAACTGAATTCACATGATTACAACTCTACTTTTACAAAGAAAACTGAAACTAAATACATTAACCCTACTATTTGTCTATGAAGCCTCTACTACTACTGACTATAGAAAATTGGGAAGCTACTCCAACTATCGTTAATTTATATGTATGAATGAGAAAGTAAAGAATATAAATAAGTATAATTGAAGTCCCCGATGTAGGAGGACTCATCATCTCACAGGCTGGAATCTGCAACTTTCTAAGACTAAATGTCCATACTGAAACTTGTATCTACATTATGAGATAATATAGCA